>OX359264.1:55577201-56224701 GCA_947179155.2 Hedera helix | reverse complement strand
AAAAATTAAATACAATACTCAACTGTTATATTAGTTGTAGCGTGTTTTCAGGTACGAGTTATCCCTAGTATATTAATATAGCTGGATAAGTTGAAATTGGAGGGAAAAAGAGCCAAATCCGAAATGTATATTGAGGACTGAATTTAGAAATTTTAAAACTTAAAGGACTACATCGTCATAAAGTGATTTAAAGGAGGATTCGTTTTGCATTTAAATCAAACTAAAGAAAATGGTGCTATGTTGCTTGCATCGATTGCTGCGGGAAATTTAGGGTTCTTTGCTCGTCAGTTCATCACTGCGAGTACCAAGTAAATATCTAGGGATTTTCGACAAGTTTTGCTAATCTCCATCTGATTTGATCGCAAAGCCCTCTTATTCGAAGCTGATTGTTGAAGACTTTCAGATTTGATATATAAAATATGAATCCGTTGACGTTAGTGAAGCGTATTCAGAACATCAATTCAAAAGAAGCGTCGCTTGGTATATCTGAACAAGCTTCTTGGCATGCGATATACAAAGAATCAGCTTACGTATATGTGGGAGGCATTCCATTTGATCTGACTGAAGGCGATCTTCTTGCGATTTTTGCCCAGTAAGTTACTGCACTTTTCTTTTTCAAAGATCTTCGAAAGGTTCAAATGACATTACTTGATGTAATATGTGATTGCCTGTTTATTTACAATCATGATATGATGCAAAACAGCTGATATACTATACTAGAATATGAGGATAAGCAAAGTTAAAACCTAAAAATTTGACATATTCATGATAAAAAAAACTCTAATTGGACATGAAAATTGGATATGTGTGATTTACAATTTCACTTATTTGTATTTTTACCCATCACCTATTTATATTTTTACGCCCAGGGGTAAATATACAAATAGGTTAAATTATAAAGCACTTATGTCCAATTATCATGTCTCATAGAAGAGCTCTTCATGATATGATGCAAAACAGCTGATATTGTTTACAAATTCCAGCAACAATAAATGCATGTCGTTAGTATACATACCTCTGTGCTTCCTTAGTTACCCTAAAGCAAGGGAAAGGAAACAGCGCGAAATAAAATGTTAAAAAAATAAACCCTTTGCTATGATTTAAAGAAAAATATGATTACATTTCAAGAAATTTAATTTCATGAAAAATATGATTTCCTTTCCTTTTCCTTTTCCTTTTCCTCTTCCGTTCCAAGTTCTGAACATAGCCTTTGGGATGATGGGTTTCTGATCTGATGTCTTTGTGGTCATTGATTTCCTTCAGAAAAATTATTGCTTTATTCTTTAGCTGATACTCATTTAGATTTTATTATACCAATCAGTTGGTTAAAAAAATTTCGCTTGTAAGATGAAGATTTGGTTGCATGAATTACTACCATCTGTATAGTTATTTGTGGTACTTATGGTTACAAATTTTCCTGGTTACCTTCTCCTGAATGTAAATAAATTTTCCTTCTTGGTCTCTGAAATCTACCGTTTGATTGATTAATATCCAGATATGGAGAGATTGTCGATGTTAATCTTGTTAGAGATAAAGGCACAGGCAAATCGAAAGGTTTTGCCTTTGTTGCGTATGAGGATCAAAGAAGTACAATTCTTGCCGTGGGTTGGTCCTCTCTCTCTCTCCACACACACACACATAGACACACACACACACACACATTAATATCCAGATACGGAGAGATTGTTGATGTTAATCTTGTTAGAGATAAAAGGCACATGCAAATTGAAAGGTTTTGCCTTTGTTGCGTATGAGGATTAAAGAAGTACAATTCTTGCCGTGGGTTGGTCCTCTCTCTTTCTCTCTCTCTCTCTCTCTATATATATATAGACGCACGCGCGCGCGCGCGCACACACACTGGGGTCTACATTTGAAATGTTTTTTTTGTATTTTTGGTTTTCCGGACCTGTCCGAATCAGCTTGTTTGGGACAAAAAGAACTGGTTCGGTGCTGGTACAAAAAAATGGGTATATATCGGTTTTTCAGTACCGGTTTCGGTACTGAGTTTTTATGGTTTGGTAAATACTGAATGTATCGGTTATACCGGTTTTTTATTTTTATTATTAATAAATAATTAATAATAAGAATAATATTAAGTAATTAAATAATAATAATAATTATATTAATTTTTAGTTTTTATTCGGTTTTTGCCGGTATTGAACCGGCTTACTGGTTCTGTATACTGGTATTGATACCGAAATTTGGCTAATTTCGGTACCGGTTCGGGTCAGTAAAAATCGGTTGAACATCCCTACACACACATATATATATATATATATATATATATATATATGTATGTATGTATATATATATGTATTATTTGTATGTCTATATAGATCTACTCATAGTTGTCAAATCGTGAATTGTATCGTGTTTCATGTATCGTATCGTAAGATATAGAAATAAAATAAAAAAAAGTAATAATATATATTTAAACATATGAAACAAAAGTTTGATTATATATAAAAGTAATCAAGTAAATATTATTATAGATTAAAAATAAATTTTAAAGTTAAACAGTAGCCAAAATACTCTAAATTGATTTATTAGATATTATTTTAGTAATTTTTGTAGAGTAGCAAGAGAAAATGAAAATGAAAATTCACCTTTAATCTATAAAACAAAAGAGAATAAAATTAACGAGTGGAGATTTATATATCTGTTTATAGAAAACGATGTGAGAAAAATACAGCGATATTTTCAATAAGATATAATACTCTAAAACTTAATTAAAGGCTCATTAAGCAATATAGAATATGTTTGTGATAGAAAATCTCTTCAATTGAAATGGTAAAAGACTTAAAAGTTTTGTTTTTAGTTTTTTAGATCTATATGAAAAAAAATTCAAGTTGGTTGCTTTTAAAAAGTATTGTGCATTGCATCGTATCGTAAGAATCGTAATTGAATCATGTGTCATTTTTGATTTACCATGCGATACATATCGAATCATCTCCATATCGTATCGTATGACAACTATGGATCTTCCATAGATGTGAATGTAATTGGAATTTGGAAATACTTTCTTCTTCTGAATTTTCCTACAGTAGCTTTGTGGAAAATATTTTCCCCTTCTATATATGTTATATTGATAAGCACAATTTTATTGTTTGCTATTTACCTCCACAGATAATTTGAATGGTGCCCAAATCCTTGGCCGGACTATAAGAGTTGATCATGTTAGTAACTACAAAAAGAAAGAAGAAGAAGATGAAGAGATAGAGCAGCAGAAGCGGGAGGAACGAGGTGTATGCCGTGCTTTTCAAAGAGGCGAATGCACCCGTGGGGCTGGATGCAAATTTTCTCATAATGAACAAGTATGATAGCTAAACCTTGATGATTTCTATTGCCATTGTTTACCTCTGTACTTTTTTTTTTTGTCTTGAAACTTTTCTGTATTAACTATTTGGGGGTGGGAAACTTGGATTATGCTGCGAACACACTTTGTTTTTTTATAAGTTCTGCAAAAACACACATTAGGATCTGATCTATCTTCACGATGCAATTTTTAATGGTTGCTTGCTGTCTTGTCATATGATAACACTAAAGTTTTTTGTGTTAAATTTTAACTCAGAGAGCTGCAAACACTGGTTGGGGTGCTGAGGATCATAGAGGGGCGAGAAGAGTAGATGACAAGTTTGAGGGTTCAGGAAGGATCGAAAAAAAGCCTGGTCAGTTGGGCCGTGCTCCATATTCTGCTGGAAAGGATGGGCTTAGATTGACTGATAACGAGGTGAAGGAATCCAGAGTACAGGTGAACAAGTGTGGGATAGAAGGGCATCGTAAGCGAGTTGGATCTAATTCAAGAGATCAAGATGATAGAGGCATTGAGAAACGACTAGGGCGGCAGGAGAGGGAAAAGGACCACAAGGACAGTCGGGATAGGCAAGCATTTGAGGAAAGGTCAAAACATTCTGACTTTGAATCAGATCCAAGAGAAAATGGTCATAGGAGGGAAGAAAAGGGATCAAGAAAGCATGACTCAGAGGACACTCGGGATAGGCAAGTGTTTGATGAAAGGTCAAAACGGCAATCAGATCCAAGGGAGAATGATTACAGGAGGGATGAAAAGGGTTCAAGAAAGCATGAATCAGAATCTTATCACAGAGAACACCCAAAAAACAGGGGAAAGGACAAACGACCAGTCCATGATAGAGATTCTTCCCCCCGTTATAGAGCAGCGACAGATGAAGATAGGTCACAGAGATCACACAGATGATAAATATTTGGGTTTGCTTACTTTAAAACTATGCTTTTGGAAATTATGGATTTGCAGCTACTGCAGTGTTGGCAAAGAAAACAGGGCGAACAATTGACGCACATGAGGCGCTCTAATTTCTTAAAAATATAAACTCGTCCCATTTGTATCAAGTATTTTGACCCACTTATTCTTGATATATTCAAATATGAGCCCTATTTCGTATTTATGTTAATTGTCCATTTCCTCATGGACACACCACCCCCAACCCCCGGCGCGGAGACTTGCAACAAAAAAACACATTTACATAGGTGCATTTGTGGGATGTCATTTATAGTTGGTAGTATAAAGTTGTGTGAAACCATATTTTGGTTTTATTAGATTGCTTATGGTTAAACATAATTAGTTTGATGACTTGAATATTTTTGTTATAATAATGTTTCAATTTGTAAATTAAATTTTAAATGAAATGTTGCAATCGCTATTTCATACTACAAAAAAGTTGCAATCACTGTTTGGTACTAAAAATGACGCTTAAAATAGAATCAGTATTGTCAAAAAGCTTAATGTTCAACCCGATTCTTACGTTTTGAGAACTCTATCTAATTCCATTACTTAATTTTATTCCTTCAACTCAAAAGTAGTATAGAGCTTCTCAGCGCAATCTTCATGGTCAATCATTACGCCTTGTTGATATGGCGATTGTTATACTGTTTATGGAAGCATAGGCGGTGAAAGGAAGAAATGTTTCATTTTTCCCTAGTTTTTGATTGAAGAGAATATTGTCATACTTTGCAGTTGGTTAAACTCAACTCTTTCATTGGAGGCTACATTTTTTAGCATGACTAGTCAATGATCTCTATTTGTCAAAGTCAACGACTTGGATAGTTGTAGAGTCAAAATCTTGATGGAGATTCCCACAGCAATCAAGATCGAGTTGAAAATGGTCCACTGTCTGTGATTTCTAGTTGAATCTTATGTATGGTTCAGTATGCTGCAATCTCACTCAACTACTTATCATGACTAGCTGTTTTTTCTTTCTTTTTCTTTTGCTCACTCCATACAAAAAGTCTAATTTGACTTCTAGACGTTATTTCGTACAAAAAGGTTTGTCTGTAACGCATTTCACCCTCAAACACCAAATACTTTTAACTATAAAGTCGGTTGAAGTTGCCTGCACTCGCAGAATCATACTCTCCCTCTCAAATGGAGCTTAAACTGCTCAGTTTTAGGCTAATCTTCTCACTGACTTTTCATGTTATTCTTGTTCTGTTCTTTCACTTGTCGATTCCGAAGTGTGCTTCTGCAGCTATTCTTAAAAATGCGACAGATAAATCTGCATTGCTCGATTTCAAGTCAAAAATAACCGAAGATCCTGTAGGAGTCTTGAACTCTTGGAATGATTCCCTCCATTTCTGTCGATGGACTGGAGTCAAATGCGGCGTCAAACACCAGAAAGTTGTTTCTCTTGATCTCAAAGGTCAGTGTTTGGCTGGAAATATATCACCCCATATTGGAAATCTTTCATTTCTTCATTTCCTTGACCTTGCAGAAAATTCTTTCCATGGTGGGATTCCACCATAACTTGCCTCTTAGCCAGGCTTCAAACTATGAACTTGAGCAACAACTTTTTAGCAGGTGAAATTCCAGAAAATCTGTCTCATTGTTCGAATTTATTCAATCTTGCACAAGATCACAACTCTCTAGAGGGCCACATTCCTCCCCTACTTGGTTCATTATCAAAGCTGCTGACTCTTTATCTCAGAAACAACAATCTTACAGGAAGAATCCCGGCTTCCATTGGGAATCTCACCTCTCTCCAAGACCTTTACATCTCATATAATGATTTGGAGGGGCAACTTCTGGATACAATGGCACAATTGACAAGCCTGAGAATGCTTGGATTGTCTGTAAATTCTCTTTCTGGTGAGTTTCCTCCAGTACTTTACAATATATCTTCACTCGTACTCGTGGGGTTGTCCTTTAACAACTTTACGGGTACTCTAAGAACCAACATAGGCATTGCGTTACCAGCTCTCCAGCTTCTTTACTTGGCAAGCAATTCCTTCACCGGTTCCAGTTTTGTTGGCCAATGTATCGGGTCTCCAACGGCTTGATATTCCTATCAACAAATTCACTGGAAATATACCCAAGAGTTTTGGGAACTTACAGAATTTATGGTGGTTCAATGTTGGTGAAAATAATCTTGGAAATGGTGGAGATGATGATTTCAGCTTTCTAACTTCTTTAACTAACTGCAGCAAGTTAGAGTTCCTGGGCTTTAACGACAACCAATTCGAAGGAATGTTCCGGAATGCCATAGCAAATCTGTAAACCACATTGATCAGGATACTTATTGGAGGAAATGGTATTCGTGGAAGTATCCCTGAAGAGATAACCAACCTTGTCAACTTATATGTTCTGAGCATGAGGGAGACCTTTCTAACAGGTAATATTCCAGCTACAATTGGAAAGCTTTCAAATTTGGGAACGATTCATTTGGAATCGAATCAGCTGACAGGAAAGATCCCATCTTCCATTGGTAATATCACTCAACTGGTAAATCTTTACTTGTCATATAACAGCTTAGAAGGAAACATACAGATGCAACTAGCAGATTCTCTTCAACTACCTTAGAAGATTTCTTATGAAGACCTCCTCAATGCAACTAGCAGATTCTCTTCAAGTAACTTGATAGGTTCGGTAGTTTTGGCACTGTTTATAAAGGATCTCTTGCCCCAGATGCAACAATAGTTGCAGTGAAAAGTACTTAAACTTCAGCAGAGAGGAGCTTCCAAAAGCTTTATAGCTGAATGCGAAGCCTTAAGAAATATCCACCATCGCAACCTTGTCAAGGTTCTAAGTGCTTGCTCAAGCATCACTTTTGCGGGCAATGAATTCAAAGCTATAGTCTATCAGTATATGCCAAATGGGAGCTTGGAGGATTGGTTGCACCCAAAAGCTGAACAGATGCAACACAAAAATTTGCGTATCCTCCAAAGATTAAATATTGCGGTAGACATGGCTTCTGCATTGCATTATCTTCATCACCAGTGTCAAACACCTGTGGTTCATTGTGATTTGAAGCCTAGTAATGTTCTTCTTGACGAAGATCTGACCGCACGTGTTAGTGATTTTGGTTTGGGAAGGCTTCTTTCCAACTCCAGTGAGGATGTTAATTTGAATCGGTTCAGCTCACTTGGGATCAAGGGCACCATTGGATATGCTGCTCCAGGTACACTTAATACTTGTACCTACTGGTATGTCACATCACATATTTGCTGAAGTTACAGAATAATAACAATAAACTTTTTATTAATTTCAACAATATTCTTAAAAATCAGAAGGTATTTAGGAGAAAATTTTAGGTGTTTTTAGCATTTCACTTTTTCTAAACAATGTTTTCAGCTTTGATATAAGCTGCAATTTTAAGTTCTATTAGAAGGATGCTTCAATCATGGATAGGTATTTTCTACAAGTACATAAAATTGCATAATTACCATTAAATTATTGGTTTATGAAATGTATATCTTTTCATGTTTGTTGCATAATAATTTGGTGCTAGCATAAATAGCATGAGTTGTGTGAAATTTTCAGAGTATGGCATGGGTGGTGAGGTGATAACTCAAGGAGATGTTTACAGCTTCGGAGTTCTCTTGTTAGAGATGTTTAAAGTGAGAAGACTGACTGATGAACTTTCAAAGACTATGTAAACCTGCACAATTTTGTCAAAATGGCATTGCCAGATCAAGTAATGGAGATTGTGGGCCAATCAGCTCTGTATGGTGAAGAGAAAGAAGATGCCATAGAAGAGATTGAGCTTGGGAGTAAATGGACACATGAACAGACAAAACACTTGATTTTTATTTTTCGAATTGGGGTTGCATGTTCGGAGGATTCCCCACCAGGCAGAATGAAGATGAATAAAGTTGCAACGGATCTGTTATCAGTGAGAGACAAGTTTATTCGATCTACAATGCATGAAGAAATCTGCAACCATGGATCTAAATTCAAACTACTGAAAGTAAATGGTTAAATTCAATGATCTAGAATTTGTAATATCCATATGAAGGCATATTAAGCTTTTTCTGAAGCCAAAAAATGTATGCAAGTCTTACATTATCTAAACACATCATCGATTATTGTAATGAATCCACTTAATTGAACGGAATTCAAGTTATCAAGAAAAGAAAACAGATCAGATTAAAAGAAAAGTAAAATATGGAAAGGAACATAAGTTATAGATATTGGAAGAAGAAAAATTACAATGCTTAACAGATACCCTCCTCTCTTCCATACAAGTATTATATGCAGACAATTACATTTTCTGACTCCATTAACTGATAACTGACTTTCCCCCTCCATTACATATTTTGAATTCTAACTACTATGACATCATCAACTGAATCCTAACCTCAGCTACATAACTAACTGCTGACCTCAGCTACTAACTACCACTAACTACCTTTACTGCTCCTATAATTCTGTGTATGATCCAACCACCCGCGTTTCTCATATAATGCATTTCCAGCTAATTGAAGATTCCACTGCTGACAGCCTTTAAAAACAATTCCCCCACTGTTGCTGAACTTAGTTTCTGCACTAATTGAGATTGAACTTTAACTTCTGCTGCTGAACTTTAACTTCTGTACTAATTTCATAACAATTATATGTTAGACTCATCCAAAAGCGCTTTACAGGTTGTTCTGATGTGCTAAAAGTTGTAACATTAAGCTTCCTAAAGAGCATGTATGTCTCATTTGGGAGTTTCAGATCATGATTTCTGCTGTTCAACTCAAAAAAACTTGCATACACTACATATGTTTTCCCATTTTAAAAGTCTGAGAAAACCTGTTTGGCAGAGTCTGATATAAATATTTATCTGGTGGGGGTGGTGCCTCTTCATAGTCCAGTACAGCCAGTCATAAACTGTGGCTCATCATTTCATTAAATTCCCATGATGGAAGTGCTAATGTTATCATGTGGATCTCTTATAAACCTCCAATTGATACGTTGTTAGTGCTACAATTATATTGCCGGGGCACATGTTCAACCTCCATTTGAGACGTTGTTAGTGCTACAATTATATTGCCGGGGCACCAGTTCAACCTCCATTTGATACGTTGTTAGTGCTCCGATTATGTTTTTTTTTTTTTTGAAACAAAGGGAAACCATTTATATTAAATCGGAAACAAGAACATCAGAAATAAAGGAAGGAGGGACAAGATCCCACTCCTCCGGACCAGACTGTAAACCAGCAGCTTTGGCTAACAAATGCGCTGCATGATTAGCTGATCGTCTAACGAAACAAATACTGCTATCATTCAAAGCTAACAAAGCATGAGAACAATCTTGAGTAATTAAACCAAAAAGAGAAGAATCAGGAGTAGGGTGGACTAAAATTTGTTGAAGAACCTGGCAATCAGTTTCCAACACTACTCGGGAAAAAGTTCGCGCCTTAAGCCAACTGAGAGCTTCTCGGCAGGAAAGAGCTTCAGCAAGAGCAGGATCCTGGGTACAATTAAGCAAACCATTTTTTGCAGCAACAAAAGAACCAAACTCATCTCTTATAATCCAACCATAACCAACCTTATTTATGCCAGGAAATAATGCCGCATCAAAATTGCATTTAACATAACCAGGTAAAGGCTTACACCATTTGAGAATACAAACCTGGGGAGATTTGTACTGATGTAACGCAGCAGCATTTGTGCGAGCCTGCCACTGGGAATGAACCGTCGCAGCAGCAAGGAGAACAGCCTGGGCAGATCCTGGCTTTTGGTTCCAAACCATATCATTCCTAGCCTGCCAAAGAGACCAAAGGACCATAGCAGCTGCCGAAACCAGATCCAAAGACAGAGACTGAAACAAATTATTAAACCAGGATATAAAAGAAGGCTGCGACGGAAAGATCAAACCACAAAGAGAACCTCTCCAAACTTGCTGAGCAAAAGGGCATTGAACAAAGAGATGGAAAATATCCTCAGGACCACCATTACACATATGACAAACATTAAGCATATCCACCCTTCGATTACATAATTGAGACATCGTAGGAAGGACATCCAAACAACAGCGCCACACAAAATTACAGACTTTTGGAGGAACATTCAAATGCCAAACTTTTTTCCAACCAGAGAAGCGTTGTTGTTGCACAGAGGTGGACAAGTTTCTGGATAACGCTCTATAACCAGATTTCACAGTGAACATTCCTTTCTTCTCAAACCGCCATTGCCATATATCAGAATTCCTGTATTGGCTAAGAGGAATTTTTAAGATTAGTTCAGCATCCCTAGGCAAGAAGATATCCCAAACCAGATCTTCCTCCCAATCATGGCCATTTGCCTTTAGAAGAGACGCCACAGTAGCAGTCTCTAACCCCTGAATCATGCCCGTCTCAACATAAGGATTAAGCGAATCCGGAAGCCAAGGAGAGGTCCACAGATTCGTGTCACAACCATTACCAATCCGCCGCACTAGCCCTTCCTTAAGTAAAGCTTGTCCCGCAAGGATACTACGCCAAATGAAGCTGGGATTGGATCTAAGAGAAGCAGAAAGGAAAGAGCAATCCTTAAAATACTTGGCTTTATACAACCGAGCCACCAAAGAGTTAGGGAAGTTGAGCAAACGCCAACCTTGTTTACAGAGAAGCGATAAATTAAATTCATGCAATTGTTTAAAACTTAAACCTCCAGCACTCTTGTGAACACAAAGTTTAGCCCAATTAAGCCAACGAATACCACCATTACTTCGATCCCCATTGCCCCACCAATAGCCATTCATCAACTTTTCTAAATCATTACATAAACTAAGCGGCAAAAGAAAAACACTCATCACATAAGTAGGCATAGCTTGAGCCACACTTTTTAAAAGGATTTCCTTACCCGCCCTGGAAAGGAGCTTCTTCTTCCAACCCCCAATTCTCTGAATAAATTTTTGCTCAATAAAAGCAAACACACCTTTCTTACTCCTGCCAACAAGAGATGGCACACCCAGATAATTGCCTAAATCCTTAGTCTCTCCAACATTCAATGCTCCACAGACATCCATCCGACTATGCCTAGAAGAATTAGGACTAAACAGAATATTTGACTTCTGAAAATTAATCATCTGACCTGATGCAGCTTCATAAGCAGCCAGACAACCTTTAATGCATTCTGCCTCAGCCCTGGAAGCACGAAAGAAAAGCAGACTATCATCTGCAAAAAAGAGGTGAGTAATCACCGGCGCTTGAGTAGCGATCTTACAGCCATGAATTTGCCCCCGTGCTGTAGCATCACTCAAAAGAGCAGAAAGACCCTCAGCACAAACAATAAATAGATACGGGGATAAAGGATCCCCTTGACGGAGCCCCCTATGTGGAATGATTGGTCCAATACTTTCTCCATTTTGAACAATATTGTACTGGACAGTAGTCACGCAAAGCATCAGTAAACGAACCCATTTAACATCAAACCCCAACTTAAGCAACATTAGCTGCAAAAAGTCCCACTCGATACGATCATAAGCCTTAGACATGTCAAGTTTTAAGGCCGCTGCCCCTTGTTTACCTTTCGTTTTCCTCTTGATATGGTGACCACATTCAAAGGCTACCATTATATTATCAGAAATCAACCGATTTGGAACGAAAGCACTTTGAGACTCAGAAATAACCTGCTGTAAAATACCCTTCATGCGATTGGCAAGCATTTTAGCCATGATTTTATAAATCACATTACAAAGAGCAATGGGACGGAGATCACCAAGAGTTTCTGGGCTTTTCTTCTTTGGAATAAGAACGACAGATGTAGAATTAAGACTATCAGGAAAGCTTGCCGAATTCAAACATTGCAAACAGAAGGCCGTAACATTCTCTCCAACCGTACCCCAAAAGTTCTGAAAAAAGCCTGGATTCATACCATCTGGGCCAGGAGATTTATCAGGAAACATGGAAAATAGAGCAGATTTAACCTCCTCAGGATCAAAAGGACGAATTAATTCTAAATTCTGATCAACAGTAACCCTGCGCCTAACATGTCTCAAAACCGCCTCACTACTACAGCCACGGGTAGCAAAAAGATCAGAGAAATATGAGAAAATGTGATTCTGCAAACCCGAATTCCAGTCTAACCAAGTGCCAGAAGAATCCCGAAGCTGAGTGAATGAGTTTGTCTTCAATGAGTTTGTCTTCCGCCGCTCCGATTATGTTTATTATTAGCAGGTTTGAACAAAGTTTCAATTCTGATTATGTATAATGACATAACAGAATGTATTACAAGTCAACACCTTGAAGGAATCTTTAGTGCTAGGCTAGGTGAAAAATATATCTAGTCATTCAGCTTCAAGAGTTGAAAAAGTACTAGGCGTTTACTTTAATTACTGTTAAAGTTTTGTCTACGGCTATAGTCTTAAGAGTGTTGTCATCTCAAATTGTCCCTTCAGCTAGCTTGTTTGTATCAATTACCTCGAGAAAAAATGTAACACCCAAGGACTATAAGAAGTCGTTAAGTTTGTCATAATGTACAACCATCACTGCCACTCTCATGCTATTCTTACCCTGTCCAATGGTGCCATCTCTGATGAACCTAAGCCTAAATTTTTCACTAGCCTATTATGCCATCTTTCTTCTGGTTCTCAATCTCTTAAATCCAGAATGTGCTTCATCATCCATACTCGGGAACAATACAGATAAAGATGCACTGCTCAATTTTAAGTCCCAACTAATGGAAGATCCCCTCGGGGCCTTGGCCTCTTGGAATGATTCTTCACACTTCTGCTTGTGGGCTGGGGTCACCTGTGGCCTAAAACACCAAAGGGTAACTGCCCTCAATCTTAAAGGGCAGAAGTTAGTTGGAAGCATATCACCTCATTTGGAAAATCTTTCTTTCATTCGAACGCTTGACCTTGCAGAAAATTCTTTCACTGGAGGAATCCCCCGAGAATTTGGTGGCTTAACCAGGCTCCAGTATATGAACTTGAGCTTTAACTTTATTGGAGGGGGGATTCCAGGTAACCTTTCACGATGTTCCAACCTCATAACTCTTGCACTAGATCACAATTATCTAACACAACAAATCCCTTCTGAACTAAGTTTACTATCAAAGCTCAAGGTATTGTATCTTAGAAACAACAACCTTACAGGAAAATTCCCTGCCTCTTTTGGAAATCTTTCATCTGTCCAACAGCTTCTTTTAACATATAACAATCTGCATGGAGAGATTCCAGATAAAATATCGCAAATGAAAAGTTTGACTATGCTTGGTTTGGGCATAAACAATCTTTCTGATGTTTTTCCTTCCTCACTTTACAATCTGTCATCACTTCAGTTCATATCTTTAACTGGTAACAACTTATATGGTAACCTCAGGACTGACATAGGGATTGCTCTTCCAAATATCCAAAGGCTTTATTTGGGACAAAATAAATTCACTGGGGAGATACCGGTTAGTTTGTCCAATGCTACGAATCTTCTACAACTTGACCTCTGCAAATAATTTCACAGGAAACATTCCTATGAATTTTGGGAATCTAAAGAATCTGTTGTTACTCAGTGTTGCTCTGAATGATCTAGGAAGCGGTGAAGATGATGACTTGGATTTTCTCACTCCTTTAGCCAATTGCAGCAATTTGCAGATTCTTGATATCAGCCAAAACCACTTTGGAGGTGAATTACCAAGATCAATAGCCAATCTATCGACTCAGTTGAGCTGGCTGAACATTTATGGTAACAACATTCACGGAAGCATTCCTGAAGATATTTCTAACCTCATTGGATTAACTGCACTGGGCATGGGGTTCAACTTCTTAGAAGGTAAAATTCCAGCTTCTTTTGGGCAGCTCCCAAACTTAAGAGAACTTTGGTTAGGCTTAAATCATTTCACTGGGGAAATCCCTTATTCTTTAGGAAACCTCACTCAGCTCTTGTATCTTTATTTGCACAATAACAGCTTAGAAGGGAGAATACCTTCAAATTTTGGAAACTTTAAAAGCCTGCAAGAGTTGGACCTTTCCCACAATATGTTGAATGGAACCATACCTAAGCAACTCGTAGTCCTTTCTTCCCTTTCTAGAACACTTAACTTGTCTCATAACTCCTTCACCGGTACTTTACCAGTTGAAGTTGAAAATTTGAAAATTCTTAATGCACTAGATATTTCCCATAACAAGTTTTCTGGTGAGATTCCGAGCAAGATAGGACTTTGTTTGGGTTTGGAAAAACTTTATATGCAAGGGAACTTCTTGGAAGGTGCCATACCTGATCTGGGTCAGTTGATAGGCCTTTAGTATTTAGATCTATCCAACAACAAGTTGTATGGCGTAATCCCACAGTATCTAGGGAACCTTTCCTTACAATATTTGAATCTGTCACTGAATAATCTGGTAGGCGAGGTACCTGCGCGTGGAGTTTTTCTAAATTCAAGCGCACTTGATCTCTTTGGCAATGGTGACCTTTGTGGGGGGATCCAAGAGCTGCATTTGCATCCATGCCATATGCAAAAACACAGGAATCCAAGGAAACATATTGCTCTCAAGATGATACTGGTGATAGTTATCAGTTTTTCTTGCTTGGCCGGGATTGTGTCTTTACTTTTAGTATACCTGCCGAAGAAATTGAAAAAGAAACCTCACTCAACAGCTCCCTTCGGACACTTGTACCCAAAGATTTCATACAATGAACTCCTCAAAGCGACTGATGGATTCTCTGCAAGCAAATTGATTGGTTCAGGTAATTTTGGCACCGTGTATGAAGGAAATCTTGGAGTTGATCAGAGAGTTGTTGCGATTAAGGTACTTAATCTTCAACAGAAAGGAGCGAGCAAAAGCTTTAAGGCTGAATGCGAATCTTTGAGAAACATCCGCCACAGAAACCTTGTCAAGGTTCTAACTGCTTGCTCAAGTACAGATTTTCAAGGCAATGATTTTAGAGCTTTGGTATACCAGTTTATGCCAAATGGATGTTTGGAAAAGTGGTTGCACCCAGAAAAAGAACAAACTCAACCAAGAACTTTGAACCTTCGTCAAAGAATAAACATTGCGGTAGATGTGGCTTCTGCTTTGGATTATCTTCATCATCAGTGCCAAACACCTGTGGTACACTGTGATCTGAAGCCGAGTAATGTTCTTCTTGACCATGATTTGACTGCTCATGTGAGTGATTTTGGTTTAGCAAGAATGCTTTTAAGATTCTGCAAGGATGCCGATTTTAATCAGTTCAGCTCGCTTGGAATTATAGGAACCATTGGATATGCTGCTCCAGGTAACTTGTTCACACTGTTATTTCTTGAAGAGTTTTGTTCTCTGCTAAATCTTTTTGCTAAAAAGTCTCATCTAGTAGTTTTTAGTCTATATAATATATGGTGCTTCTATAATAAAAAGGGCCACAGAGATTTAAAATTATTGTAAGTCAAAAATATTAACGAAAGATATTTGGATATTGCAGAATATGGTATGGGAGGTGCAGTGTCTACTCAAGGAGATGTATACAGCTATGGAATTCTTTTGTTGGAGATGTTCACTGGAAGAAGGCCCACTGATGAATCATTTAAAGATAATTTCAACCTTGGCAATTTTGTCAGGCGGTCACTGCCAGATCAAGTAATGGAAATTGTGGATCAATCAGCTCTGCAGGATGAAGGTTTACTGGCTGCAGTTAAAAAGAGTGGCTTGAGAAGTGAAATGACTGAATGCTTGATATCTTTATTTGAAATTGGAGTTGCATGTTCAGCAGAATCTCCATTAGACCGGATGAATATGAGTCAGGTCTCCAGGGAACTAATATCAATCAAAGACAAGTATTTGGGAACTCAATATCAGGGAGCAAATTTACGACCTATATAACAGGTTCATTTTATGGTATAGTTTTGAGAATTTATCTGACAAGCAATCTCTGTGTGCCATCTGCCCTCATCCTTTCTTTTCTTCCATAGATTTTTGGCTATATTCCACTGTCTACAGGTAGTTATTCACCTTTCCTTGTGCCAAGTAGTAACAGATGTCTATATCTACATGTCTCTGTCCAAATTCCAAATCTTATGAATTTGGGGCACCGTGTGAAAACCGCCAACTCTCCATCATTCTGAGTCTCTTGGAAATTAAGCTAATTAGAAAGAACACCAAACAATCTACATACTAAATTAATATACGTACTTTATATAAATTTATGAACATTAGATAGTGAATGATTCATAGCCACAATTTGCTCATAATCAACAATTTGTAAAATAGTTTGACAATGTATTTGTAGAGAATTGATATTTTCGCAAGTTAATTTGATATTTTCCCAAAATTAAATGGGATTCACTTGAGGAAATATCAAATTAACTTGCAGAAATCCGCAAGCTAATGTGATATTTCGATAAGATCAAATGAGACTTATTTACAAAAATATCAAATTAACTTATAAAAATATCAATTTCCTATTTATAACTACCTAGCCCGTACTTTAAATAATTTTGTGAATTTATAGTGTAATTATCATCCACTAAACAGTACTTTGGGGAACTACACATCTATCCGTAGTTCATCCTTTAATTGTATACGTAATATATGCATATATGCTTTTGTCACCTTTTTTCCCCCTAAAGGAATAAGACGACTTTAATAGAGGGCAAGAAATATTTAAGTTATTATCATTCAAATTAAGCTAGTAAATGGTACCCCTTGGCACCTTTAGAGAAGGATGTTATTATCGTGGTAAGTCTAATTAATTAGGTCCACACGGATGGAATTTCAGGTATGTATATCCTGATGGTTAAATATATATATATATATATATATATATATATATATATATTTGCATGCATGCATGATTAGTTAATGAATCTCCTCAAAGACTACGTACTTATTTCCGTTTCTCTATGAACTTTATATTTTGAGTCTCTACTACCTAACTGACGATCGCGAGTTCTATTTTTTTTTTGACATCGATAAGGTCGAGTGTGAAGTTAACAATCAATACGTGAAATTTTATATTATCAAGGATGATCGAGCGTCACTTTCAATCGTCATTCTCAATCACTCTAAAATTTTTGTTATATTTTAATTAAATGATGTGTAACCAATAAGTAGTATGAGTTTTTCTATATTCAATATAATTTATTCGTCTTTTATTATTTGATTTTTAGAAGTGGACACACATATTAACAAAAATAATTAATACTATATTTTTTAGTTAAAAATAACTTTAAATCTTAATATTATCCTCACATTAAAATAAGAGAGTGTTATTTATTAGATAGAAAGTAGTGAGAAAACCCAAATACAATGTTTAATACGTGGGGTAATATTAAAAACTAAATAATTAATGTTTACTCGAAAATTAAAATTCTGAAACGATAAATATTAAAAGACAAAAATATTTCTCTAAAATGACATTTAAAAAATGACGGAAGGAATAATATTTTTTGTTCCATAGATATTTATCTAGAAATTATTTCTTTTTTCGTTTAGTTAACATGATCGTGATAAAATTGTGATAAAAAATTTGAAAATGTTATATCATTCTATTAATTACTGACACACAAAAAAAAGACGTTATTTACCCCCAAAAAAATATAAATGGAACATTATTTTGTGTACAGGAGGGGATATAAGTGATTAAATTTCCAAGAGTGCGGCCCTCCCCATTGGTGGTGCACTACCTACAGAAAAGCACACAACCACGAAGTTAGCTGGGGTCAATAATTCAAATGCATGATGTACGTCTTTTCTAGAGGTGGCAAACAGATTGGACCGATCTAAATGAGCCGGCTATTGACGAATTAGACTAAAATGGCCTAATTTTTTTTGGGTCGGAAAAATCAAGCCTATGGCCTGCGAGCCACTTTAGTATTTTTTTTAATAAAATATATATTTACAACTATAACATATAATTTAAAATAAATATTAACTCTAATTATTTATAATTATGACACATAATTTTTATATAATTATTTAATATTATTAATAAATAAAATAAAACAATCAAAAAATTTATAGACATTTTGTAATCATATATATTAAAATATGACTAATCTTGTAATTAATTAATTGATAAATTTATATAATATCAATGATTCAATATTAAAGATAAGAGAGTAAAAGAAAGACTAAAGGTAATATATATCATAATATTTTTTTTGTATTATTATTTAAGATCATATATTAGAATTTATTTTTATATTCTTCATAATTACTTACTTGATTTATTTTTTAAGTTAGCATTTTTTTTGTCAATAATATGAAACAATTAAAAAAAATAAGCCTACAGGTTAGATCGAAACGGGCCGAGCTAAAACGGCTCAACTTTCACCAGACTAATTTTTGGCAGCCCAAAATCCGTTTTTTGGCTGACCGACTGGCGCAAACCACTTTTATTAGGTCTAGTCTTTTCTAATATAATTACCGATAATCCAAAATTTTATAGTACGGTCACGTTACTATAGACTATATATAGTTCATTTTTCCTACCAAACATGATCTCTAAATTAGGTTGGATGATGAAATGACTGGTTTGAGGGTTGATCCCATTTTAAAAAAAAAAACTGGACAATTCCAGTACGTAGTTCATTAAAATATAAGCTAATATAAGTTGCTATGATGATGAGACGACTGGTTTGAGGGTTCATCTCATTTCACTAACAAACAAACAATAAATAAATCTTGGACAATTCCAGTACGTAGTTCATTAAAATATCTGCTAAAATAAGTTGATAGCTTATGATGATGAAATGACTGGTTTGGGGGTTCATCTCATTTCACCAACAAAAAAAAAAAAACTTGGACAATATATTCCAGTACGTAGTTCATTAAGATATCTCTGCTAATATAAGTTGCTAAGCTTATGATGATGAAATGACTGGTTTGAGGGTTCATCCCATTTCACAAAAAGGACAATTCCTGTACGTAGTTCATTAAAGATATCTCTGCTAATATAAGTTAATAGCTTATGATGTAAGAATGACTGATTTGAGGTTCATCTCATTTCACAAAAATAAAAGAAAATTATTAAATTCACGATATAAAATAATATTTTTATAATAATTTTTCTCTTATAAATGTGGAGTTTATTTAATATTCATGTGAAAGAATTGTTTGAAAATATCATTAAAATATCTGCTCATATATTAGGTTATTTCAATTCCAGTAGTCCAATGAGAAAATGTTCCTCAACTTAATTTCAATCCCATTGTATTTTTGGAAATATAATATTTCCGAAAATATATAGAACAGCCATAGCATCATTATTGGGTCTTGAAACCAGCTTCAAAATAGTATGAAGCTTATATAAATATTTTTTCCATATGATCCACAACTAATGTTGATTGTAACTAATATTTGTTAAATAGTTGTACGTGCGGATGAGTTTTTTAAGTTTAACATTAGTGTACGTTCAACTATTTGACGCCACTATAAATGCTGACTAGTTAAATTGATTACAACCCGTATAAAACACGGGTTAATTTTTAATCAAAATGGTATGATTGAAATTGTGATGTGTGATCGGCCTGTATATGGCATAAAGTATAATATATTGTGACTGAAATGATGATAGTATTGATTCTATTGAATTTACAACAATGGTTGTTGATGTCTGTCTATAGCTATCGCCAGTTGTCTTTAGAAAGAATAGCAGTTAGACTTTTTTTCTTTATCGCTATTCCTTCTGACGGCAGAGTAGTCTACCGTTACTCTTTCTAGCGGCTAGAAAAAAAAAATTATATTTTAAATCGTTTGATTTACTTTTGAAAGATATAAGATGCATTTATTGAAATAGAACTCATACTAACTATTTATAATAAATTATTTTTCTATATATATATAAGGCATATCTCATATAAATGAAATTTTATAAAAATATTAACTTTTTTAATAAAAATATCAATTCCCTGCAAATATATATGAAGTTGAAATGTAAGAGTATATACTTAATTATGGAGCTTCTGCCCTGCCAAAACAAGCACGAATTTACCAGATAACGCACATGCCATGTGATTTCTTATCTTGACGGGACTATTTCAGTAGTACGATCATGATCGCACAAAAAAAAGAGATTAGAATTTTCCTAGCTTAATTACGAAATGGGAAGTGTCATATTTTTATGGAATTACCATCACTGACATATATCATCATTAATCTCTTGTTTTAACTTTCATGAATTTAGGCTATATTTATTTTATTTAAAATTAAATTATTTATCTTAATTAAATATTATTTTATATTATTTAATCTTTTAATAAATAATTATTAATCTTATAATATTGAACTATTAATCCCATACAGTCATTTAATAGTTTAAAATGAGGGGGCTATTAATTCTAAACTTTTCATAGAATTATATAATCCCACATAAATATTTTTAAAATGATAAAAAAATAATTCATAAGAATATTTTAAAAACTATTAATCTCACGTCATGAGATAAAATAGTCCGAATTAATATTAAATTAATACAAATAATTTAATTTTAAATATATTTTTTATAAACAAATATAGTTATAGTGCCGATGAATAATGAATTTGATCACCATCACAAACTAGCCCTAATTGATCGATTATTTTCACATTTAAATTTTTTTTAAATTATGATAGATGTATAGGTATATATAGTTATTTTCTCTGCACATACATTTACCTCGATCCCAAAAATAATTAGAGTTTTTTTAATTTAATGTCCAAACAAGATTTAAAAAAAAAGTACTAGTTAACAACAATTAATGAAAATAGAACACAAAATATATTTTAATTATTAAAAAACTTGTGTTAAATTTAATTTTTTAATAATTAAGATAGATATAATGTTTAATTTTCTGTAAATAATAGTGCCCAAAAAGATAGTCTACCTTCTAAAAATATCCAAAATAGTAACCTCACCTTCCTTGGATATTTATCTTGCTAGGCGGTATCCAGAAAAAGTCATATGCTTGCTTGTCCATTTCGGACAAACAAGATAAATCAATACGACAATAACAACAATAACAACAACATTAAAGGACGGACATCCCGTGTAATTCCTTCCTATCTTCATAGACGACGGACCAGAATTTAGGTGGAGCGGACTTTGGTACAATTTATTTAATAAAAAATATAAATAATTAATTTTTTTTTCATTCTCAAAATAATAAGCAAAATATAAATTTTATATATATTAAAAAAAATAAAAATATAGAAAAAAGAGTAAATAAAGTTCTAAATTTATTCTTATTGATCTCACAAAATTCATAAAGTGTAATGAGTAATTTTATTTTTTTATTTTAATGGATCTCATTAAATGGCATACTTTTACCATTCACTTTATATATTTTATCTTATCTATTTGAGAACAAAAATAATTGTACATTTAGTTATCCTTTTGAGCATGGAAGGATTATAAATTTAACCACTATATATATAATAGTATTTTTTTCTTATTTTTATCATGAATTCATTAATCACAACAGAGAATTAAACATCTTTATCATAGTTTATATGAACTGAGTAAATTCATTCTCATAATTAGGATAATGGCCAATAGAATGTGGAGCAAAAAATAAATTCTATAAGCACTGTATGTAAACTAGTGTCAAACTTTATATTTTGAAATAAAATTAAGGAGTTTTGATTGTGTTAAAATAATTAAATAGATTTTACCATGACAAATAATATTACATAATATGTTAAAAAAATTAAAATTACTTAATTTTCTTTAAAAATACAAAGTTGTTAGAATTGAAGGGTGTGAAAATATTAATTTACAGGCAGCCTATATAGAATTAAATTTTTATTAAATAATATATAAACCTAAGAAAGACCTATGAACAAAAATCTAGATATATCAAAAAAAGGAAGAAAAAAAGGCTGATGGAAGTGGCAGCCCTCGCTTGACCTGCTCGATTTCGTCCATGCAGGGGTGCAGCCACGTTGGAGAATGTGGGATCAATGGATCCCATTGATTTTTTTTTTATATATATAATATATGACAAAAATTAAAATTTTTAAATATTATATAAAAATTGACCTCATTGAAATTTTATAAAAAATTTAATATATGAGGTCAAATTAAAATTTTATAACTTTCTCTCTTAAATCTCAATCTCATATCATTCTTATCTCCTCTATATATCATATATGTATATTCATATAATCTTCTTAAATTAATTAATAATTAATTTCATATTATTTTTTGAAGAAATTAATTATTTATAAATAGTTTGTCTTTAGAAAAATTTATTAGGAGTCAATAGGGTATATATATACATATATATAAATATATATAAAGTTAACAATTATTATAAGCAAATATATATTTTATATATACAACCTAAAAGTATAAAATTATTCAAAAATACTGTCTCAAAAATACTGTCCCTAAACTCCCACTAAATTATTTGTAACCATATAAATTTTTTAACCCCACTAAACAAAAAAGTCCGGCTTCACCGCTGCGTCCATGCATACAGTCAAATATTTGTATCCAAATACTCTCCCACTCCCACTCCCACAATAGTGCTAGTTCCATTTGGGCACGTTCACTTATCTTACCAAGTACTCCATGCTCTGAATTGTATCATAACCTGAGAGAATATCATACTCCCTCAATTTCATAAAAAAAAAATCTTAATATTTATTTAAAATTTTTAATTATACCACATAAAAAAGTTTTTATTTATTCAATAGTAAAATAAAATGACAAAATATTCTAAATTTTATCTTCATAATTTTATTAATATGTCATCAATAACTAAACTAATAACATAGAACAAATATACTAACTTAATATTTTCCAAAATGAAACTATTTGCGGGAACAGAGTGATATTAGTTTATAGGATCCACGTCTCACAATGTAAAACCCTACATAATACAATCTGATTAAGTTTATTTTTTCTTTTCTTTTTTTGACATTTTCTGCACACGAGTGTGGATGTGATCTTATATGTTGTGTTGCTTGAGTAGTGTATTAGTACGTCCGATGATAAAATTGTTGAGATTTGATGATATATATATATATATATATATATATATATATATATATATATATATATATATATATATATATATATATAATGTAGTAGTAGGAATATTTACTAATTACCAAATTATTATGGTTACACCTTATCCAAAACGGAGAGCATATTGGCTTCGGTTGTGATTACTTAAAGAGGTGCTGGTACCGCCCTACCATGCAATGCATCTCGATCCTTCATCATGGAGCCGTTAATGGAATACTAGAAGAAAGTGAGAGACGTGGCCATTTGATTGATTTTCATGTAGTCGGCTTGCCTAATTGACTATTCACCTATGGCAGTTTATGCATGCGCATGCATACATTTGGAGTCTTTTACATATGGTTTAATTTACCCACAAAAAATTAAATTTATGGGCAATTTTAACTATTTTGGACTTGCTTCAAGTGGCTAGAGTCGCGAGATTAATTGGTGGTTCTACTCTCATATTTTTACGCTAGGATTAAATTCCATGAATGAAGTTGAGAATATAATGACTTATTTTAATGGAATAAAAAAAATTATATTTAGTTATTTCATTAAAATTGAATAAACAATTATCAGTTCTATTAAATTTCTGAATTTTATTCTTTGGAGAAAAATATAAAATGACTCATTTCAACTTAAATAGAATAAATTATTCTATTTTTATTTTTATTTTATTATTATTCTATTTATTTATTAATTTTATTATTTTCATTTAAACGCAGCATTAGTGTAATTAGAAATGCAATGGCATTTTTCCTATTTATGCAATGAAAGAACAGATTGTAGAAAGGACAAGTGTATATAATATTGAAGGAAAAGTGATACTTTTCTTAAATACTACGCTGGCACACACAATTGTGTACAAATTTAAAAAATAAAAATATAAAATTTAGTGGGCGAGTGAAATTAGGAGGTGATAGATAATGAGAGTGGAGATTAAAAAATATGAGAGACTAAGATTTCAAAAAAAATAACCTCTCTTTTTGCTCTCTTTTAATAATATAAATATTTTGATATAATTTTTTTAAACATGCAATTCTTTGCAATACTAGGCTTTAGAAGACTAAAATTTATTGTTAAAAGGTATTTATTTATTTTTTGTATATAAATTGTGTATTATATGCAAATCTTATTAATATCTGAACAAATTTAATT
Source organism: Hedera helix (assembly GCA_947179155.2). NCBI lineage: Eukaryota > Viridiplantae > Streptophyta > Magnoliopsida > Apiales > Araliaceae > Hedera > Hedera helix. The sequence goes on along the minus strand of OX359264.1, from coordinate 56,200,423 downwards.
TAAGTTTGCTTCTCTTTTTTTTTGGCAAAAGCAAAATATTTTATTACTGAAGGCAATAGTACAACACTTTACAAATATCATTTGCATATGAAATATTAGAATAAATATATGTACATAATATTTAAATATTATATTTATCTTAACTATTAAAAAATATGATATGATATTAAAATTCGTACTATATTTTATATTTTAATAATTAAAATAAATATAATATTTAATTTTATATTTAAATATTATCTACGATCCGAAACATTTTTTAGTGCACTATATACTGCTAGTGCCTACTATATCACAAAGCAGTATTAAAACTGGACAGTCAACATCTTCATTCTTACCTGCTGGAGACATCAGATAATGTTAGAATATACGATCGCCGTTTGCGGGCGCCGCCGCCCTGAAATCCAAGCATCTCCCGACTCCCAATAAAAAAATCTCTGAATTAATTAATTAGATTACAACCAACCTGTATATCACCTTCGTCTTTAGACCGAATTAGAAATAATTAATACTCTCATTTTCAAGATGAAGAATGTATTAAAAGTAGCTAATGATATTGAGATGGTTTATGAACTTTTAGACCTACTGATAAGCTAAAATTGTAATAAAATTAAGAGGGGTGAATTAAATTGTAAATATTTAGGTGTTGACAATAATCTAATTATATAAATGTGCACTTAGTCAATTACAAAACCTTTAATTTAAACTAATAAAAAACAATTAACATGAAATCAGCAAAGTAAAACCAAATTACGCCAGCCTGTTTATGTTATGGAGCAGTGAATTGAAGGGGTTGTCCTATCAAGGACAGCTGCAACACTAAACCCAATCTTTTTCATTTTCTGGGGTCCACCTTTCCTCTAATTAAAATATAATTTTCGCTTCCATGGGCCAACAATTTCACGGCCAATATAAGTCTTGGCATGATTTGATTAACCATGTTTTTCAGTTTGATTCTATTTCTTTTTTGTGAGTATTATTATTTAACGACCACTTGGTTTAAGTGAAGTGTGACCGTTCATTCATTCAATATTTTATCTCATCTTGTTACAGAAAAAAACACTCAATAAATTAAAGATAATCATGAAATAAAAATATAATTTTAAAAGAATATATATTTGTTAATTAATGAGTTGAGATTAGTGGCTAACCATCATAGCACCCAAATTAAATGAATCCGACATGGTTTAAAATTGGCTCACAATTGATGAGTTAAATGGTTTGCTATGAAAATGGTCGAAATGAATTTATTGGTTTAAATCTTTCCTCAACACTTATTATTGCCAGCAACCTCCGGCACTCACCATTGCCAGCGGCCATTACCATTCCGATCACCGAATTAAAAAGATACTCCGTATAAGAGTATATTCGACTCTTTTTTTAGTTAATTTGATACATTTTTAATGATGACATATTAATGTTCATCTTAAATGTCAACGTACATGAGATAAAAAAAATTAAAAGAGACTTACACATCAGTATTCTATCTTATCGTTTAGGGTTACGTATAATATTCCAACCTTTTCAAAAGATTTGTTGACCATATATATATATATTCTAATTCAAAGTTAGCATAAATTATATTATTAATTAACACAAATTTGAATAGTATAAATTATCTAAAAAATATTATTAATTGCAAGATTGGTATCTAAAATTTAAATAAATCAAATTAAAAATGAATTTAAAAATATTTATCATCTTTAAAAAATCAAAATTACAATAAAAAAATTAGAATGAGAGAATATTATATACGTTAAAAGACCTGTCTTTAATCGGATAGGGATGGTGAAGGCAAATGAAAATAGGAGGAAAATAGAGTATGAGAATTTAATATAGACCCAACCTTCAAATTAAGAAAGATATCTTAATTAAAGATGAGAGTGACCTTTGTTTTAAGGGCCGTAGGATTGTAATCATTGGGTCGTCACCATCATTAGCAGCATAGTATTTTCGTTTCATTTCATTTCATATGAAGTTAATTAGTTTACAATTTTTTTATTTTTTTTTTAGCATTCATTTTATTCATCACCTGTATTTAATTACAAGATATTTCTTCTTTTTTTTCTACTCTTTTTTTTTTTAATTTTTGATATATATTTATTTATTGTTCGAAAAAACATAACATATCTTTGAATATAAAAATGAAAATGTACGTACGTCAGAATAAAATAATATAAAATTCATCAACTAATTTTTTATTCAAAAAGATAATCTATATTTTATACATAAAATATGAGAAAGAAATTGTTTTGAAAAATAATTAAACTAACTATTGTGAGTAACTCGTACCAAATCAATTGACAAATTGATAGCTTTTTTGGACAATATAAAAGCACGCACCCATTGTATTATCAAATGACAACTATGACCCTGTATCATCCGTCTTTTTATCTTCTTTTAACACTAGTTATATATGATTTGCTTTCTACTTCCTACTTCTTTTTCTACCCTTTTGGAAATAATTTAATTTAGCTTTTCCATTTTTATTTTTCTCTTTTTTGGTAAATGGTAGCAGTCATATACCATGTGTTTGTGTATATGTTTTTAAGATAAATAAATGCATATATGTGAACTCAAATGGCATATCCAACTTCTAAATAATTCAAGTAGTACGATAAATTGTACTTCAAAGATGGTCCATCCCCTGGATGAGCATCGTTAGAGTAATTTCTAAATACTCATATAATAATAATAATAATAATAATAATAATAATAATGTTAAAAGTCAGACCTCATTCTTATTTTATTTTAATATATTATTCTTTTTTTGCACGTCAATGTCTCTGCCACAAATTCATCCTGTTAATGTAGGAAATAAATTGTTTTTTTTTATAAAAAAAAACCATGTAAGTTGGTGGTACGTTTCACTTATGGTTATGGGAAAATGAAAGAAAATAAAACTTGTCACTTATTTTCTCACACATGCAATAAATTTACTCTTTTTTTTTTTCCAAAGGGTTAATTATAGATCTGTTATATCAAGTATTATCGATTGAATAATTCGTCTCCCAAAGTATAGGCTTACAATTTACTATATTAACGATCTAATTTCATACAATTTAGCTCCCGAATTCAAATTTCAGCAGAAATTGACCGGAATACCCAATTCAGTCGGCAACTCGATTAGTTTTATACAATTTTACCGTATTCCAATACAATTTGATTTCATGTAATAAATTGTAAGTCCAAATACTTTGTGACTGAATTATGAATTTGAAGGTACTTTATGTAATAGAATTGTAATTAACCCTTCAAAAAATTAAATACTTCTAAATACAGCTAACCCCAAACTAACATACTTCTAAAAACAATTTATATTAACAATAATAATTAATTTGAAGAAAATATTTAAAATATTAATAAATATTCTCATTTGAATATTTCTTTTCTACACAAATGGTCTCTATATAAGATATTCTCCAAATAATTCCAATTAAAGCAATTGAATGTCCAGCGGGTTTCAAATCTATGACTCCTCTCATTTATTACATAATATTTATATAAGGAATAACTCTATTAAAATGGTTGCAAAAGAACGACTAACATAGCACAGAAATGTATCTACATAATATTTGGTCATTTTTCTTTTAATTATCTTTTTTATAATATATATATAGATAACTCATTTATTGCAATTAATTGTTGGCCAACAATTAAATTTTGATATATACCTCAGCAGGGTCAAAATTAATAACAAAAATTCTGCCGCAACAAGGACATGCAATTTTTAACAAAAGAATTATTTTTATATTAATTGTTAAAATAATATTTTCGATAATTAATTATCGTGAATAAACACTTAAATATATATATATATATATATATATATATATATATATATATATATATATATTACTGTCAATTGAAGGTCCACAGACGTATTGTCTCACAAGGACAGTCAGAAAATGCTTGGAAGTTGCTGCGGCCATAGCCACCAGTGACATTTACATTTGAGGGCAGGAAAAGTGGTCCACTTCCTCAAATTTATAGCGAAGTCTTCGGAACCTAATATGCTTCTGCGATTGATGAAAATATCAGCATGGTCGAAAAATTTGTATTTGTCTATATTTATATTTTAAAAATAATGGATATTATTTATATTTAAAATAAAATAAATATATCTGTATTTACTTTTAAAAATTTCATAAATAAACGAATACAAATATAAATACAGACATATTACGTATATATTTAATATCTGACTGTAAATATATTCAACATATAATAAATATTTGGTAAAAATTCATATCTGAATAACTTATATATATATATAAACATAATTGTTTCAAATAACTTTTCTTACATATATAATAATTAATTTTTGCTATCATAAAAAAATTATTTTAAAATATGTTATTTCACTTTTATAAAATATAAAATAACACTTTTAAATATAATATTTAAAATGTATTATTTAGCGAAACAATTATATATTACAAGAACAAAATTATAATTATTAATTTGTTACAATTTTTTTTTCTTCCAAAATTTACGTGCAAGAAGAAGAGTAGATGATAAACTTTAATTGAAAATGTGATTAATTTGATACTGTCTCTAAAATGTTTAAATTTTAATTAATTTCTATGATCAATTATGGATAATAACGTTCTTGACAAACTTTAAATGATAATGCGTAATTATTTAAAATTTTCTTATAAATAATTTGAATAAATTGTTATTAGGTAATTGATAAACGAATTCAGATGCACGGATATTCAAATAATTTGTTCATTAGAATAAAATAAATGAAAATTGATATTATCGGTATTTGAATATTATTTCGAATACCAAAACGGATAGTATTTTAAAAATATGTTGAATATTGTATATGAATACATGAAGAATATTAATTTTTCTAATACAAATATAAATACCATTATATCTGAATCCGTATATGTTTGGAAGGGAATAATAGCACTATTCCTAACACATGTACAAAAAAAATAGTTATGTAGTATCCCACTTTATACATATATAATTAACTATTAAAAATATTAAAAGAGTACAAGTATTTAACACAAATTCTAACTCACAAAGTAAACCCATTAATAATATCTATAACTGGAAAGAATGGATTGCCCAAGTCCGTAACAAAATTACCATATTTCTCTTAATAAATTTAGATAAGAAAAAAGTTGCACATATGCATAATCCTGCACATTCCTACTTCTCTTTTATAATTTGGGAAAAAATAGTAGTGCAAATTTTTATTTATTTATTATTTTTTTTTTATAGTAAGCCTCATTTATTTATCTATTTTATAAAAAATTTATTGATGTATTTCATACTAAATTTTTTCTAATTTCAGAAAATTATACTTTAAGAAATTACGTGTCAGTAAAGCTTGAACCGGGTCGGTGATATCACAGTTCTAAAGAAATAAAATGACCGGATTAAAAGAGAGGGAATGATCGGTGTGGACATGAAAAATTATTCCATATTTTTAAAATATGATAAATAATTTTATTTTTTTACGTATATATGGAGTTCTTTATGTGAAACTCATAAAAAACTCATATATATAAGAAAAAAAAAATTATTTATTATATTTTAAGAACATAAAATAGTTTCTCGTGAACATGTGGCACATGAGAATAGCACGCAGATTCAGATCCCAATGTCCGTGAACTCAGCCCAATCCGACGACCCAATTTCAAACTCAGTCCTCGCAAATTTCCTTCTGACTCGGACACACCCAATAAAAAAAATCCAATTATTCTTACACCAAAAACCCTGCTCCAAATACAGTATTTAACCTAATACACATATATAATATATATATGTGTATATATATATATATACGATGTATTTTTATTTATTTTACCATTTGGCAGTTTGGGCTGTACCGCAGTTAGATTTTTTTATGAGAGGGAACTAGTTCGGTATATATATATGCTTCACTGCTTCCCATCTTGATAACTGAGTGAGGGCCAACGATCGTACACAAATCGTACTTTCGCCATTCCTCCCTAGGTTAGCCGGAGAAGTCGTCGGAGCTTAACTCGGAAATATCCATCGTCGACGTTCGGTACGTTTTCTTTGAATTTTCGTGCATATTGGACTGCGTTTTCCTGATCCGTTTTTAATGCTAATAAAAGTTGGTGTAATCATTAGATTTGTAATTTAAAAACTTTTGGGATTCACAAACCTAATTGTTAATTTGCTGTAAATTTTGTAGTTAGTTGGCTTAGTTGGTTGATTTTATTATATTGTGCAGGTAGGTTCATTGGAGTTGAAACGAAGAAATTGAAGTCAAATCTGAATCAAAAGTTTGCATGATTTCCGTTTGAAGGGAAAGATATAAAAAAACCAGTCCCCTTTCTCTCCTTTTCTTTTTCATTTTTTGTGAGAAATGGGAGGAATGAGAGTCGCAACAACCTGTTTTAATTGGTCTAAATTTTCTGTTCCTCAGTCTCCTTATTCACCTCAAACTCTAGCTTCAGCTGTCTCTTCTCCATCTTCGAAACGGCGTAGTATAACCAAAGGTTTACTGTTCTGCCGGTATGCCCACACACTGGACCGGTCGGCTCTGTTTGGCTATTCTTCTTCCATAAAACTTTACAGGTCTCGATCTTGCGAAATTCCAAAATCAAGAGGCCAAACAATTAGACGGGCTTGCAGTGCCAGCTTGGAAGAATTTTCGGACGAAGAATTTTCGAAAAAGATTCAAGAATTGGCTCTGAGATTCCAATTATCAGACGATGATGATGAAAGCACAAGAAGTGCTATAATTGAATCAGATTCAGAAATGGGTTCTGAGAATCAGAACCCATTTCTTATTTCCAAGTTCGAGCCAGTTGAGCCGCTAGACTGGCAGGATATTATTCCTGTCAGCATAGAGCGGAAGGCCAACTCTGTTGATCTTCCGCTCTCGCTCAGGATGATTAAGAGGAAGAAACAATGGAAAAAGGGGTTTCTAGAAGCAAGGGAATCCGCTTACTGCTCTGTGAAAAAGGCATTTTCTTCAACGGTGTTCATAATTCGAGAGCTACAGAGCTACGCTTTGCAACTGAGAGAGGTTTTGTTTTATGAAGATTTACAGGGGATTTTGGTGAGAGTACAGAAGGAAATGAACGCATCCTTTGTGTGGCTATTCCAACAAGTATTTTCCCATACGCCTACTCTAATGTTGTACGTGATGATATTGCTAGCAAATTATAGTGTTTACTCTATGGCGAGTAACACTGCGGTTGCAGCTTCAACACCTCCATTAGCTTATGCTGCAACAATGGAATTCGTTTCAAATGTAGAAAGGGACCAAAAGTTTGATTCTTCGACTATTAAGACCTTTTCGTTGTCTTCTTCCGGTGGAAAGACCACCTCAATTGGTGGAAACAATGGCGGTGGTGGGAAATCCAAGAATATTGCCAGCGGAACTGATGGGGATGGACGGTTTGATGGCTCCATCTCGTCAGATTATCACGGGACAGTTGTTCCTGATGGGGCATCTTCCATTGGGAACCCATTAAGAGCAAGTGAAGAGGAGTCAGTTTCGGGACAAGTGAGTAGAAAGGAAGACTTGAGTTTGTGGGATTCTGTGATGGAAGAAGCTTCGAGAATGCAAGCTGTATTGAGAGACCAGTCTCTTGATCACGAGACTATGCAGCGATTTGTTTCTCCAGTGACTGCGAAGATTGAACCAGATGACCATGCTGATTACTCCAGAACAGAACTTTTGTATCAAAATGGGTTGGTGCAAGAGCCTAGTAATCCTCTTTTACTTGCCAATTACGCCCAGTTCCTCTACCTAGTTGCACACGACTATGATAGGTAAATTTCTTTTCTAATCTGTCTCCTTCTTTGAGTTATTTTAGCGGTATTAAAAGCCAAATAAGTTTTAGAATCTGCTTGGCATAATTGTGTGGTAGATTAAAAGAACATTACGAGTTTTTGCAACATTAGGATCTCTTGAATAGAATTTAGTTTTTGGTAAATTACTGTTTAATGAACACAAAATTGAATTTCTAAATAAGCAATCCACTCGGTTATATGAACTTAGAATTCGGGTTAGTTTTCTTTTCGATCTTGATAGGGATTGTGTGGTTTAGACAGTTTTGGAGTTTTCTCTCGTTTAATTGACTTTTGTTTGCTAACGTTTGTTACAGAGCGGAGGATTACTTCAAGAGGGCAGTTAATGCGGAGCCCAAAGATGCCGAAGCTTTGAGCAAATATGCCAGCTTCCAATGGCAAGCAAGGAATGACCTGTGGGCTGCTGAAGAGACTTACTTGGAAGCCATTTCTACTGATCCCAGCAACTCTTACTATGCTGCAAATTATGCTCATTTTCTTTGGAGCACGGGAGGCGAGGACACTTGTTTTCCTCTATCCTCCCCAGACACCAATAATACCAATTAACCCCCCTCAGAAAGATCCAACAAAAGAAAAGAATGAAGAGGAAATACAGCTCCAAAATCCCCCATTATTCTCATGTTCATCCTCTCGAATTAGTGAATTGTCATTACCTTCACAAATAATAACATATGCAAAGAGAAAACAAAGAAACAGACCTTTTTTATGTTTTAGATTAGAAAATTTTGGGTTCTTGCTGGATGGGGGGAATTGTGGATTGTTGTGTGAGGTGAGAAAAAGGAGCTGAAAGGGTGGTCTAATTGGTGTACAGAAGGGGAGGGTCGTCTGCTTTACTGAGATAAATCTACAGCCTTTTTGCGGCCGGAAAGAGGAGGCTTTTGTTTGGATTCTTCTTTAAATTGTATGTTTTATGTGACACAATCACATGGCCAAATTGTAATTAGCTTTTGTTTATATATAAAGTGCCATCTTTTTTAAGATAATAAAAAAAAGATTGGAAATGGAACCCATGCCTCTAGAGCAGTGGTGTGTTGTCTGCAAACGCCATTTTTTGGATGTTTGCCTGCGGAATTTTATCTTCCTTCCTCTCTGTTCAATTTGATGTTGAGTGACTTCATTACTTTGTCGCATGATAAAATGCACACACCTACGCCCATGATGCATTTGTGAAGATCAAGTGACATTATTGATTTCATTTTCATCGAATTGATGGGAGAGGGAACTTGAAAACCCAACGAATAATTTCGGTGATAACGAGTCGTCACTCACTCACACAAAATAATTCTATGTGCGTCATTATTAAGATATTTAGTGCTAAAAGGTCCATCATAAGCCGCAAACTCTTTGATATTTCTACCAGTTTTTTGGAGGAACTTGGTATTTTCGATGGGAATAGTTAAATCTGGTAAGGAAAATGAAATGTTCTCTCATTTAATTCTTTTCCATGTTAATGGAACAAGAAAAATAAAATAAATATCAGACACTTTACTTCTAATAAAGATATTAGTTTCAACTAATATTGAACAATCAAAAAGGCACGGTACTATCCACTTCAATTTTATTTTAGAGTAATAATTATCTTGAAAAAGTCCAAGTGCACAAACTCAAACACAAACTTTAATTCAAATTATTAAAAAGTGGGTCGACATAAAAATTTGTGTCGGACCCTACTTTTTAATAGTGTAGATATAATTTATGTAAAAAGTTTGTGTTTGTAGGCCTGTCCAATTATCCTTGAGGCCAAGAGCTTAGCTTGCACATTAATTAACAAAGTTTTCCATATTTTGGTTGAATATTTACATGACCCTTTTTTTTTTGTTTGGTTGAACTAAAAACACCAAAAATAGCAAGAAAAGAGAACTATTGAATGCACATAATCATATATATCATAAATATGTTTTAAATGGACTTGGAAATTTTATGTGTGATGTGGTGCAATAGTGAATTGAACATGCATTTGATTGAATAAAAATTGATATATATGTGTATATATATACATGTAAATACAAGGATTTTATGTTATTTTTTGTTTAACCTCTTTTTTTCCCTACAATTCTATAAAATATTTTATTTAACGAGTTTGTGTCATCTTTTATTTCATCTTAAATACAGAAATGTTAATATTGTTAGATCAAAAATAATACTGACAAAGCAAGTAACGACATTTTACAATTGTTTAAATAAAGTCTAACACTTTAAGCGATATTTATTGATATGAAAACAACATCTTTACTCGCTCGCCTAAACACTGACACGGAAAATGTGAAAATACAAATGGGGTTGATGACATATAACTGTCTTCTTGATTGAATGAAACATTTTCCAAATTACACCAACTAAAGCAGAAAATTTAATGAATGGATTGATGCAATGGACTATATCGGTTGGCTGGTCAATTAGACCAAAGCAGAAAATGACGGCCTAAACACGTGAATAGACAAGAAGCTTAAGCTACTCCCCATGTCTCTCCCTCCTTCCTCCCCCATGCCTCCTTCATGGGAAAAGTGCATTTATCTAGGCTTTTTGTGCTTGTATATATATAAGTACCATACTAGTGTTTTAAGGTGTGTAGATCTCTAGGCATTTTTATTTTAATTCTATTTTCTTCGACACAAACCCATTTGGTAGATATGGGTTTTCCTGAAAATTAAATGAAATGGTTTGTTTATGATTAGGTTAAGAAAAAATCAAAATAGCAGAAAAAACATTTCATGGGCACCAGTTACTGATAGCAACTCAACTGAAAGCACATTTTTAATTTCCTGGAATTGAGATTTGGTTAAAATTTTGTGGAATTAAATTGACACGGATCATCAGAAAGAGAAGATGAATCTATATAAAAGAATCTAATTCAATTGAATGTAAAAGCTAAAATCTTAAAATTTATTTTCATATATTTAAGGTCTATTGCGTGGATTATATCTCATAATCCGATCGTTGGATCATTATAAATTTTAGATATATTATATTTATATAAGTTGATAATATTTTCACTAATTTTGAACTGTTAAAGTTAATTATTTTATTTGTTATGAATTTTAAGGAGGAGTTGATATGGAATTTTTGTAGCAGAACTTTCAGCAACATGTTCTAATATTAAAAAAATGTATAACATAATGATTTTAAATCCGATTTGAATGATTCTTGAGCCTAAATTAGAGTATTTGAAATCTAATTTCTATTAAAATTATTTAATTTAAAAATTAGTCATAAATCAGATTAATATAAGTGATACAGTGAACTGAAGTTTTAAGAATAATTTGTCATAATTCTGTACAAATTTGCTTCCTCTAAAATGGTAGATTTGTTCCCCCCCTGTTTCTCCTTGTAAAGCTCAAGCTGCCTTTTCTATTCTCCTAACCCATAAGTAATTCAAAAACACAATTTTCATTAATTAAATTAGACTTAAATTTTCGTTTCTATATTATTTTTAATAAGTGAGATAAAATTCTTAACATGCCATCCGTTTTATTTTTAATTTATTAAGTACTAAATTTTTAACTAGTATTAGAAATAAATTTAAAAAAATATATATATAAATATATCTTTAATTTTATAATGAAGTGAGCATTAACTAACTTGATTATAGCCTAAGGGATTAAAAAAAAACACAACAGATCTTTATGTTTAGTGAGTATGTATGGTTGTAAGCTGTGAATGTGACCATGATGGATGATTTTGACAACTCTTTATTTGGAAAAAAAAAAGAAAAAAAAGAAAAAAGAAACGTCAACTACAATATATAGTTACAATCCATTATCATTTGTGGCCAAGGTATGGATGAAGATGTTTCAGACGTTCAACATGTTATTTCACCTTTATATATACTCCCTCCGTCCCAAGATAAAAATCTTTTATTGACTTTTATAGTCAAATTGACCATTTTTCAAATTAATATATTTTGTTATTCTTTTATATATATATAAAAAACTTATAAACATTATAAACTATATACAATTTAGTACTAATCTTAATATTTATTTTTTTGAAAATCTAAATATATATGTTTAATTATTAATTTTAAAAATGGTCAATTTGATTGCAAAAGTCAATAGAGGACTTTTATCTTGGGACGGAGGGAGTAATAAACTGATATTTTTAAATATGTTTTAAATATTTTTATATAATTTTTTTTACATGAATATAAAGCGAGTCACATTTATATATAAAAAAAATTATGTAAAAATATCAAAAAAATATATATAAAAATAGTACTACCTTATATATATATTCTACTAGAAGGGCTATTCATCAAAGCCCACAAGACCATTTAGCTAGTAGTGGGCATTTTAGGGAAATACGCAGGGTTGCTGAAGTTATATGTATTTTAATTAACTGTCAACGGATTGAGCACGGTGATGGGCCTCAATGCAACACTAATTGGTTAAACTAGGGTGTGAGGTAATATTTTCATCACAACGAAAACTGAAAGAAAATAATAATAATAATAATAATAATAATAATAATAATAATAATCAGACCCATATTTTTTATTAAAAGAATTCAATTTTATTTTTATATTAATGACACTGAAGCCATGTATAGTCAATAAATTACCCGGCCCCATTACTTAATCCTTAATTAGGAATTACCAGAAATTTGATTTATGACAAAAATTTCTTTTCAATTCGATTACTTTTAAAGTGTCCCTCTTCCTTCCGTTACTTTGATAATTAATAAAACGCGAGATATATACCTTCAGTTACCATGCATGGAAATTAAAAGAGGCTTTCAATGCATTCTTTTTAACATGTGATTGTTTTATATCCATATACTGTACGTATTTAGAAAAAAATAATCTTAAGGGAGAGAGAGTTACACACACATATATATGGAGGAATAATTCGTATCGAATAACTGTTATGAATACTATTCTAACAGATGCATCTTACACTTTTCATAAGTAAGTCTAATGACCCAATATATAGACTTTTTTTTCCTTAACTGCTAGAAGGAGTAGTGGCAGGAAAAAAAGTCCTGCCACTACTCTTTCTGACGACAATTGACAGTAGGTACATATTGGCAGACCGATGACTGTTGTCGATGCATGAGGCAAACATTGATGGTTGTCGATGTATAGCGGCAGTTGTCGCTAGAAAAAGTAGACGCTGAACTTTTTTCTCCTATCGTTATATTTGTTGAAATAGTGTTCATAATAACTATTTACTATGTATCATTTTTCATATATATGCGTGTGTGTATTAACGTGATCGAGTGAAAGGTGAAATTAAAGTGAAAGATCAGGAGCTTGACTTGCTAAATGTCTAGGAAAAATTTGAAGACATAATATATATGTATTCCAAAAAAGTTGAAAAATGAAGATGATATACTCTTAATACCCAAGAAAAAATCTATATATCCAGTAGCCCTAAAAAAATTTATTTCAGTAATTCCCTTCGTAGCCACTCCCCCAAGTGACTCCAGGTCCAAAGGGTTGAATTTAATAGTATTATAAGTTCCTCAAAAAAAAAAAGTTATATAAGAAGATTAGTTAATACTGTTAGGTTTTGGTTAATGTTTTTGGTTATTTCCATTGATTTTCACAGTTAATTAAATTTTCAATATTTATGTTGATTCAATATTATGGAATATGGATAGTTTTTTTTGTCGTTAGTTTTAAATTAATAATAATTCGTGACATTCCACTTTAAATGATAAAATGTTGTTTTTTTAGTAGCATGTTGATTAACTTCAACACAATAATCAATTCAAAGTTTGATGTTCACCAGCTCTTTATATTTAGGGCTAGTTGCATGGACAAATTGTGATATGTATATAGAGACAATAAATAATATGGGATTTCTATTAATAATTAATTAATGGTCTGAAATATAATGAAAAGACTGCAAATATTGATCCAAGGTGCAATGTGATTATTATTCTCAGAATAGCTATTCATTTTTATCTAACCATATAGTCTATTAATACATGCAAGATAATAATATAAAGGTAGCATATTTTGAGAGAGAAAGTGGAAGTGCTAGGAGCAAGTTGACCAAAATGTACCATTAGCACTTATTTAGCTGTACATATTTAATTAATGCACCGATCACTACATATTAGAGGGACAATTGCACATGAGACTAGAGTTACTCGATCATTGATTGGTATATATTCCGCACATCAAACAATATAACTTCCATCAAGGGGATACTGGCAAGTAGCAATAGATCATAGAAATTATGGAATTAATTGAGAAAACCCCTAAAAAAAATTAAGAAAAGAAGAATTATAAAACTAATTAAACACAATTTCTTGAACATCAAAGCAAAAGGAGGTTCAATTTTCAGAACATAGATACTTATTTACATCAGCTGTCCCTCTAAAATAGACTTATTGCTCTAATGAACGTAAATGTCTCTTAACGAAATTAAACCTCATTAATAACCATAACCTAAAGAAAAGCACTAGGGTAACCATGCATATTTAATTTAGATTACAAAGTAAAGTACTCTTACTAATTAATCCCCTGGAAGAACTGATCAGAAGCCAAAACCATCTCAATCAAATCCATCTCCTTCTTCGTTCCACTCGAGGAAGCTTGATTCATCTGCTGAAAATCCACGTTCGAGTCATCATAGCCATCAAAATCATTTGAAGGCAAAGGAGTGGATCCATCCAACAGAAAGGAAAGGTAATGGTCAGGCTGCATGTTATCCAATGCCACTTCTTTTGGGATAATATTGTTAATGTCCTTATTTGTCTCACTAGTGGTAGATGAAAAACTATAAGCTCCGAGGGAATTAGCCAAAAGTTTACCATCATCAGCCGCCAAGGGAGCCGTGATCAAGTTATGGCTAGTAAAAAAAAGTTGCATGAAATTGAGTTCCTCATCGGATGATGGCGTAATCAAGGAAGTGGAATCTTCGGATGGAGATTGTGGAAAAAGTACGTCGAATTTGATGGATGGATCATCCGATATTATTGTTGATGAGTTTGTGGGAGTTGTATTGGAAGTGTTGGTGCTAACAATTGAGGTGGTGGAATTATTATTAGTGTTATTAGTTTCTTCCAAAATCTTGGTTCTAATGTAATCCTGCAAGAGAGATTGTTGGGACTTATTATTCCCATTTTTTCCATCATTTTTCTTGCTCTTGCGCCTTGAATTCTGCCTCCGTTTGGTAGCGTTCCAGTGATTTTTTATGGAATTTTCACTCCTTCCAGGAATTCCTTTAGCGATATCTGCCCATTTGTTCCCAAGCTTTTGATGAGCTTCAACTAACATCCTCTCCTCTTCTTCACTCCAACTGTCTTTCTACAACAACTCAGGACAACAAATATATATATAGAGACGTATAGTTAAAACACAATATATGGAAACTAAAAAAATCCAATAACATTCTTTGTACAGTCTTTTCTAGCTGATTATGTGATTCTTTGTCCTTCAAAAATTGTTCCGAAATCACTGAAAAGAACTGTGAACAAGAAGGGAAGAAGGAGCATGCCTTGCATGACTATGAATCATTTATACAAAAGCAGGGAAGTGGTCTTAATTATAATTTAAAACAGCGGTTAGAGAAGGGGTAGTATATGTACATATATGTTGAACTAGGAACAACCGTATATATCTTTTGAATAATAAAATCAACATAATTAAAAGTACGTGTAACATACATACACACATGGATACACCTCAAATTCTGCGTGTTAGAGTTTGGTCATGAATTTTGAGAAGCAAAACCCTAGGCTAATTTTCTGATGAGCTTTAAATATATTGCCATAATTAATAATTGAGCTGAAAAGTGAACCATGAAAAAAGAGAGTCATTGAGAAAGACAATTGTCCACATTCATGCTAAAAATTAGCATTGATCAAAATCTATATTAAAAAATGTTACACAAGAAAAATTAGGGTTTTTCTTGTTAATTAGATATAGAAACGTGGAGCCAAACCCAGTTCTTAGATACCATCACATGAGATCTAGCACCAATATATTAGAAAAACTTGAAATCTGAAATTAGAAGAAGCAAAAACTAAATTAACTACTTGATGATTAGTTGTCTTATGAGATTAGTTAACACAACAGAAAAAGACAAAGCCTAGCGATAAAAGAGTATAAGACAAACCTTAATATCAGGGCGTAAATGGTTGTGCCATCTCTCACGGCATTGCTTTCCAGCGCGGCCGAACATTTTCCCGGAGATCTGAGCCCATTTCCTCACTCCAAATTGCTTCACCAACCTAATCAATTTTCTTCATCACCCATAAAAATAAAATTAAAAAAATATTTACTTAGAATTATGACCACCTTATAAAATTTTCATGCATAAAGACAAGATAAATAAAACTAGAACATGTACTATTAACCTTTAAAAATAAAAATAAATGAATGAATGATCGAATAATATAGTATACTAACCTGTCTTCTTCATCAGTCCACTGTCCCTTAATCAAATTTGAAGGATATCCACCTTTCACTTTCTTTTTTTTGGCCACCGATTGTGCTTCTTCTTGATTCCGATCCACGTTCAGATTTCTGTCCCAGTTTTGAGTCTCACTTCCATCCATGAAATTACCATCATGAGTACTTGGCCAAATGATCCCACTCCCATTTTCATAGTTGTTATTAGTAATTGGAGGAGAAGAAAAATTAGAAATAAAACCATTTGGAGAAATGGGTATTTCTTTGTTATGATTCACAATATTATTTTGATGAGAGAAATGAGTTTGATGAGTTCGAATTTGACCACAAAGGAATCTATCAATGGCTGATAATGGAGCAGTAAATCCATGATGATGATTCATAATATTCTTTTGTGGTGAAAAAACCCCACACCCAAAAACACCTCCACCAACTCCTTCCATGGAAACAAAGAGGAAGAGAGAAAATAAAACAAGGAAAAATTGCATGAATTTATGGGAAAGAATAGACTTTCTGGTTTTGCTAGTTGTAAGAGATATAGAAGAGAGAGAACTCTACTCCATAACTAAGTTTTTATTAATTTGGACAAAAGAGCTTCAAGTAAGGCTTGGGATGAGCTAGACAGGCTTACAGCCGTTGATCTGGATTCTAATCTAACGGCCGAGAATTGAAGATGGTGTAACTCCTCACCTTCTTCTTCTTCTTTTCCACAAGCAAATGTGGAAAGAGGGGGAGGAGAGATTAATTAGTGGGGTCGCTTGTCATTACAAAAGAGCTAATTAATCAATGGTAGCTAGTTTAAAAAATTTGTTGATATATATTACAGCGAAAAAGTGATGTTATCATAATAAATATATATTTATCCTAATTTATTATATAATTATTAAAATAAATGAGTAATTATGCTTATTTTTCCATTGACAAACCTTCCCTAGCTATTTTATTTTAATAGACTTTTCATTACAACTTTGTTTATATATAACAAATTTTTGTCTTTCATCTCATTTAAATTGCTGGTAACTTATGAAAAATAAATTTAGTTTAAAAAATATTTTTGGGAAAATGATATGAATATTAAGAATTTTATAATTAAATTGTTGTGATTAGGGTAGGTTTGATATTTGATATTTGATATTCGTTTATACATGTGAACTATTTACTTGATTTTTTTAGTATATATTATGATTTCATATGTTAAATTTACGTACCATGAATCTATCTTAAATGTTTGATATTTATGATTTTAATTACATTCTGTATGTATGTTTGCTATGATATTGTTGAATGAAAAAGAACATGTAATATTATATCTACTATATTCTTCGTCGGATAATAAAGATTTTTTTGTTGTCATTTATTTTTTTTAATGAGTATTATAATTTGTCCTTTTATTGTGGAAAAAATCTTATTAATTTTGATAATTTGTCCTTTTATGTTAATTTTGATATTTGAGGCTAACAATTCACATAATTTTTTTTTATGAATATTAAGAGTTGGATTTATATTAAATGCAATTAAGAAATTATGCCTAGGTTTTTTAATTTAAGGCTGCGTTGGTAATCTATTACCTATACTAAAAATAGCTATGCCATGCCATAAGCAGGAGTCCTCTTTCTCAATAATTACAATTCTGCCTTTATTTGTTTCTTTTGTCTTTTTTTTTTTGAAAGCTTTTTTTTTTCTTTTTTAAACTACTTACTCTTTTTTTCCCCACTCCCATACAATATTATTTACTTTAAATTTCAATTTCAGCTCTTTGTCTAGAATTATTACAATGATGACACCTTTTTTAATTTTACTTTACTCCCGCGCATTATCACTTGAAATTTTAATTTCTGCTTTTTATGTAGAGTTATTAGAATGACATTTTAACAATATTCTTCAACCTCACCAATTTGCACTTTTTCTTAATTACAAGTTCATTAATTTCGTGCAAAGTACGGACGACATGAATAATAATTTATTATATATAATAATTAAAAAAATTAATTGTGATTTCAAGAACATAGTTGTAGCTGTTAAATAGTTATTCAAATAACTAATAATTGAATTATATATTGTAGGATCTTTCAATTAATTATCAAAATAAATATTTGAATGAATTATTGTAGATTTATTTAGATATGATTATGTAAAAATAAGTATTTTAATTTTATTTAAATTTTTAATGAAATTCTATATTAGCGTTTATATATATTGACAAACTTTGCTTAAAATTCTAATCCGAATAGAATTATGAAATTTAAGTTTTAATGTAGTTATGATAATTAGTTAGGAATAAATCTACTATAATTTTCAACTAATATTATAGTTATAATATTTCAAATTCACATACATTATTAATACAATTAATTATGTGATTTGATAAAATTTCAAGTTTTAATGAATTAAATTAGTTAGGATATTAATTTAATAATGAAATTCACAACTGATGTTAATATAATTAAATCGCGTAATACTTTAAGAGATTTTTTTGACATCTTAATATTTTAATAAAATTATTTTATATAAATTTGTTAATATATATAAACTAAATAAATATATTAAAAAGAACACATATAGTAATTTTTGAATGATAACATTGGTACCACTTTGGTTTTGTTGGAAACTCTTTTTTTATTAATTTTTCAGACGATATTCTTCTCATCTTCGAGTATTCTTAGCTTCACGTTCCTCAATTTTTATTTTTTTGAACCATTGCTTGATGACGTTTTTGGTTAATGAATTTTCTTTGATTTATATTTATAGTACCAAAACAACTTTAATGAAAAGTGAGGGGGAGGAAGTAAATACAATATTAATTATAAATAAAAGCAAGCAACACATATGACAATAAAATAATTTTTAAATAGTCTAATTAAAAAAATTATTGTAATAAACTCAAGACACTAAAAAATACGTTATAAATATTAGATCTTTTAAGTTTCAAATATATATTTTTTAAGTTGCCAACTTTAAATTCCATTGACTGATCGGTATTTGGATATGTTTGTTATTTTTTTAAACGATATTGTTTTTGTCTTCAAGCTTTTTTGACTTCAAGTTTTTTAGATATTTTTTCTCAACCTATCTTGATAATGTATGTTTTCGTTGCATGAATTTCTTTTTTTTTTTTTTTTTGTTGTGAAATCCATCTAGATTTAATAAAAGTGAATTATTATGAGTGAATTTATAAGTGATAGAAATAGAATAAAAAAAATATTCTCTTTTTCTATTCCTATTAGATATAGGAATGTTTTGAAATTTAATTGCTAAAAATTTGTAAACATCATATATATATTTAATTAGATTTTATCACCAAAAAAAAAAAATGAACTTTAGTCTTTTTATCAAAAAAAAAAAATCAACTTTGTGTTTTTCAAAAAAATTGCAAACTTTGTTTTTATTTTCAATTAAACCAACGATGTCTGAAGAAGGAAACAACAATAACCAAAATTTGAATAAGACTCTAACCATAGTTAACTATTGATGAGATATTTTTTACATATGGCAATTGAATTTATTTTTATTTTTTATGTTTTATTATTAACATTATAATTAAGTTATTTTAACTAAATAGAAACAAACTAAACCTATAACTAATCATTTTATTTAATAAAAAATGACTTAAAAATGAAAGTAACCATTTTATTTAATTAAAAAAATAAAATAATTTTTTACAGTTGACTTAAAAAAATAATTTTGTTTTCGAATTTTATTTTTAACTAAATAAAATGGCAAGTTAATTTTTAAGTCAATTTGATGAAGGTTCAATTAATATTACATGGGTGTTTTTAATGTTAATTAAACTAAATTATTTTATTTTTTAAATTAAATTAGATGGCTACTTTCATATATTTTTAATTAAATTAGATAGCAAGTTTTATTTTTAAGTCATTTTTAATTAAATAAAGTAGTTAGGTATATTTTTAATTAGTTTTTAATTTATTTAAAATAATTTAATATGAGTTTAGTAATGAATGACAAATATATAAATAAAATCAATTCCCTCATGTAAAGACATCTCATCAATGGTTAACTTTGGTTAGAGATTTGGTCAAATTTTGGTTATTATTGTTACATTTCTAAGACATCATTGGTTTAATTGAAAAAAAGAAAGTTCATTGGTTATTTTGAAAAAAACCCCCCACCAAAGTTCATTGATTTTTTTAGTGATTAAGTCTATTTAATTATTATAAATTTGTATAATATTTATACTATTTTGAATAGGAAAGAAAAATATCTTTTTTTCTATTTCTCTTAAAGATAGGAATATTTTTAAATTTTGATAATATTTAATTGATACAAATATGGATAGTACTTATGCTAATATGAATTAGGAAAGTTGAAGCAAAAATTAGTAAAACCAAACCAACTTTGTGCTTTTAATTATATAGTTGATTGCAATTATTATAATTTATCTTTTCTTTACTTTACAATTTAGTTTTCTTTATTTGCTATTTTTAAAATTAAACAATTTATATTAATTTTTAAGTTTTAAAAATACAGCAAATTGATTGTAAAATAAAAGATAAATAATAGCTATATTAATCTTTCCTTTTCCTTTTCTTTTTTATAAAAATTAAATCATATTAAAAGTTAGCATACTAACCTCCAAGTTGTAGCTAAGCGATACCATAAGCAGGAGTCCTCTTTCTCAATAATTACAAATTATGTCATTTTTTGTTTTTTTAATCTTTTTTTTTAAACTACTTGCTCCCTTTTCTTTTATGTTTTACTCCCATAAATTATTACTTTAAATTTTAATTTCCGCTCTTTATCTAGAGCTATTACAATGATGACACTCTTTTATTTTTTATTTTACTCCCGCTTATTATTAATTAATTACTTTAAATTTCAATTTGTACTCTTTCTCTAGAGTTATTAAAATGATGGTATTTTAACGATATTCTTCAAACTCAGCAATTTACACTTTTAGTTAATTATTATAATTTATCTTTTTTTTTTATCTTACAATTTAGTCTTCTTTAATTATTTAACAATGATGGTTATTAATGACATTATGTCATTTATACTATCATAAAATAAAGAAAATGGGATATTTTATTTATGGAAAGTAAAAATTTAATAAATGAGAATATTAATTAATTTTGTCAAATAAAAAGAGTATTATATGGATAATGATGAATGACTATATTTAATTGTCATTATTACTAATTAACTATTTGATACAACTAAGAGGAAAATATTTTTATACCATACAAAATAAAAAGGAACCAGCTGCGTTGGGAGGAAAACTGATTTTTACTCGTGTTAATTAGGGTATTAATTAAGTCAACAATTATATATATATATATATATATATATAGTTGGACAAACAGCTTATACGTAGCCTTGCAATGAGCTACGTGCATGTGCCGAAAATCGTTCTCCCGAACTTTCTCTTGGATAGGCAGAAAGAGAAAATTAAGGTGAAGATAAATCCTTACCAATTAATTAATCTCTTTGCTAATAAAGTTTTTTACTTTTTAGGACCAAATTGAAGATTACACAATTTGATACACTATATTTATTTTAAAATTAGCGATACATTTCAATTTTTTAAGTTACTTGTAAATTTTAAATTTTAAAATTAATATGAATTTATTCAAATTATGTCCTAAAAACAACAAACGTAATAATTAATAATACTTTTTAGCTAATATATTTATGCAACCGTTATATTGGTTTGCACTAAAAATTAAATTATTTCATGTAAATTTAAATTTTCAAAAATTGACTAAAAAATAAAAATGCATCTATGAAGGGAGAATATGAAACATTTAGCACTATGATGCCCTACTTGCTTTACCAAAAATGCTATCATGACAATATCGATTTCTAAAAGTTTATTATTTGTAGTTAATATTAGCAATATCAGTATTGTGCATGTCACAGTATATTATATTTACCATAATATCTTTGCTACTAATTATCCAAATATGTCTATAAAAAGATTACATTATTCTGTTAAAATTAAAATCATTAGATATATTCTTGCCATTAAATATTAACAACAATTCTATTATATTATAGTATTAGTATTCATTCGATCCATGAAATATAGCCTTTTTATAATTGGATTAGGATCTTTTATCCTTCACTTGGTAGACTTGAATTTTGACGCTATAAAGACTCATCAGAATCACAGTCTACTGACAGGTAAGCCTGACAATTTTACCCAAATTTGACCGGGCTCCGATCTCACCTTTAATGGGATTCACTTTTTTTAATTTTATAAAATTAGGGTGGAATATAGAATATACTTTTTTCCCCGCCCCGGCCCCATTCAGCCCCGATTATATGTATATAAATAAATTATTTTATTATAAATTCATAATATTTATAATATAATATGTTAATAATAATATAAATGTTACATGTTTGATTTTTGAATTAAAAATAATTATATAAAATAATATTAAAAAAATAATAATTTAAAAATAAGGAAAGTAATCGAGTAAACAAGATTGGCGAGGTGAGATAGGGTATTATTTTCAAAGTTGGGTCGTATTTGAGGGATAGCTCCATATGGACAGGACGTTATAGAAAGTACCCATCTTATTGTCACACCAACAAATACTATCTCCTTCCAAAATTAGAGAGATTTTTGGAAGATATATAGTTTGAAGTATTGTTAATGATCTTTACAATTTGGTTTATGACAAAAATGAATGCCAATAAATGGGATAAAAACATACAGTGAAGAAGATAACCACCAAACCACTACATATATCATCCGCCATTTGTGATCCTCTAGAAAGCGGAAACATTATAATATCATCTGGTAAATTCTGAGTAATTGCCATTTCTCAATCCTATTATTCTTACGAATTGCACATACGTATTGTCATTGCTTTATTAATACAAACTATTCAACTGCAAGAACCTTTAGATTCTTACAGGTACGTACAGGTCTTGGCAATTGATTGTACCTGCATTAAAATTGGGTCCAAGATTCCGAGCTTCTATTAGCATGCAGTAGCTACTTGATAATGCTTTGATTTCCTTCATCTAACTCCTTGTATGCTTTAATACAATGATCATGACATTTTGGCCTTGGCGAAGAATACACCAGCAAATAGACCTGTAAAATGTATATATGCAGATGGGGATGTAAAAATCGAGATTACTTTCATGAAACATTCAGAATGTTACTATGATCATTTAGATTACCAAATAGTGTGCTGAAGAGATTTGGTAGACTCACTGGAACTTTGAATAGTATTATACCAGCAACAGAGATAGGAATCTTGTTTAACGAACCTACCAGACTGTAAACAAGTACCACGATATCAATGAAAGTTGAGCATAGGGAAATTAATAACATGCAGGAGTCTCTCAAGTTGAGAGAGCAATGGAACTTAATTGTTCAAATGACAAAGCACAACTTGAGGTATATGGACTTTGGAATTTGTTCACTGGCTATTTAAATGAAGTGGGACGACATCCACATTAAAATTTACCGTGTGATATTGCAGCTTTGACATAGTAGTTAGTATAAATCCAGAGTCATAAACCATCTCAAAATCTCATTTTTTAGCAAGTATTCACTTCAGTTAAATGTGATATTGCAGCTTTGACATAGTAGTTAGTATAAATCCAGTCGTAAACCATCTCAAAATCTCATTTTTTAGCTAGTATTCACTTCAGTTAAACATGCCGATAACTTCACTGGGAATAAATCAACAAACAAAAAAATGCGCCATCTAATGCTAACACTATAGAGTTGTTTTCTACCTTTAGCACTTCAGGTAGACTTACACTAATATTACCTATAAGTGGTGGGGCCAGTTTGACTTAGGAACCATATAGAAGTGAAGCTAATGGAAAGTCCAAGTACCCCACTAGCTGTTGCAACTACCCAAAACATAGGCATCCTGACAACGTCCCTGCAAAGTAGAAAACCAAAATCAATGAGAATGCATGATAAGATAGCTGTAAGCCTGTAACAGATTTTAAGAAATGAAACATTTTGCTTACGCATTAATTACATAATTCCATTCGTCAAACAGCAATATCAAGAAGACAGCAAACGGTAGGGATAAAAAATTATTCAGCAAAACCATTGAAACTTCATTAAGAGATCCAGAATCTGTCAACAGTCTTGCTTTATCCATGATCCGCCGCAGGGTGAGCTGTAGCAAGATATGAAAACACTGCATGAGAATATAGAAAATGTAGCAATGTTATATTAACCAACTATTTTCATGGTTTACGTGAAGTTCACAGATCTCCCTAAAGTAGATCTGTGAGCACACACAATCTAAGTGGAAGTAGGCAAGGTGTGAAGTGAGTGAGCTTGCGGAAACTACACACCGAGTAGCTTGCAGTTAGAACGCAGTTCAAAATTTGCCATGCATAACCCACAGTGTCAAATGAGAGATCTGTGATCCCGCCAGTTATAGCAGAGATAATCTGCAATACATATAGATGTGCACCAAAGACTTGGCAGTTAGCAATAAAATTTTTCCAACTAGAATAGCAAAGCAGTGGGTTGATGGATTATGTTATGAAACTCAAATCTCAGTCAAGTTAAATAACATTATTGGCAGATTAATGACCTTCATGTACTGAAAAGTTCAATTTTAGTTTTGGGTCACATTGATGTAGGCTTTCATTTTCTTTTTATTTCATAAATTTAAGCTTTCATTTGTCTTCCATTGCTTAGGAAACAAGAAAGAATATAGATAGGAGAAAGAACAAAAGGAAAACAAACACTGAAAGCTTACCTAATACGGGAATCTAAACCTTTAAAAGACGGTGAGAGGTTTCGACTCTCATATATACAAATATAGCAAATTAATGATACTTCAAGCCACCTAACAAATTAAGGATATTTTTTTTTTGTGGATAGGTAACTGCTTGAAGATATAACGGTATTACCATGTAAGCTATCCTCTCCCAAACAACTTTTATGAAATAGATAGTTGAAGCTCATCAGTGTCCTCGCAAGGAGACAGCCATACTAAAATAGTAAGCACAGAAACAGATCCCTCCAACATTACGTAGAAAGGGCACTGGAGTCTGGACTATAAGTTTTTGATTCAGAAATACACATCTATCAAATACATCGAGCACAATAATCATATCCAGTAACCAAAAAAGTACGAATCAAAAAATAGAAACAAACAATCTAAAAAGGTTCAGACATAGCCACAAGGGAAATAATGTACCATAAGAAACATGGCACTCCACACTTTCTGATTCTGACGCTTCCGGAAAATATATAGTTCCCCAAATGCTGTTAAAATATTTGTCACATTCTTCAGAATAGTCACCATTGCAATATTTATGAATTTTAAACTGAAAAGATTCACCAGAAAATATCAGGATGCATTAATACAAGGGTGAATATTTGTTTTAGCAGATTTTTATATTTACAAATGTAACACAGAAACTTCTGCTGACATTTTCGTCACCATGATCCTCTTTACATATAGTTAGACTTCAATACAGATCAATCTAGTCCAAAATTTACTTGGTGCGTAGAGATAAACTAATATGGACTATGGCTCATAGCATACCTATACATGCCTGATACAAGCATGCCCACAAATATAACATTGACAGGGAGCCACAACTTGATCAGCTTCCAGTTGAGCTTCTCCACTGAAACTGCTCCACAGAATCTCAAAATAACAACTAGTACACAACTGATAAGATTCTGCAAAAAGTATGGGTAAGAAATTAATTTTGATGGTGGATAAAGAAGTGGACATGAAATGCAAGCTTTTTGATAGTTATTATGGGAACACCAGTACTTGCAAACAATATGTTAAGAAATATACTACATAGATGTGAACATGAGAACAGCTGCTTAACTGCATATTCTTACCCTTACAAGAAGAAGATGGGGCATGAATAAGTTGAAGGTACCTGATAGAACATTAATGATATGCCTGCATTAAAAGCATAACTTGATAGAACAACTTTGTTCAGCAAAATCATGCTGCAAGAAGAAATGCAGTATGCTGTTCCAGATAATAGAGGTCCCAAGTTTCTTCCAGATCCATGTTCTCTCTTATCATCCACATCAACTTGAAATTCAGCATTGTTTTCTAGTGCTTCTCGATTCGCTCTAGAAAACCTGTTCAGAGTAGGTAAATACAAAAAGTTACTTATTGATGAATTACTCCTGAAAAGTATTGGCAATAGAAAACAAATTTTGAAAACTACTGATAATATATGTTATATGCAAGAATGAAAAGACTTTAGTACAATGACATGAGATTGGCATTTAGAGAACAAAAAAATAATTATTAGACCAATTTGGAAAAAGGGAAAAAGGAAAATTTTAAATCAAGCTGAGAATGCTCTGCACAAAGCAATCTATGTACCATGGGCTACATCAAGACCTCTTAAATTAATGGCCATAAAAAATAGACATTGCAAAGAATTACCGAATATAATCATGGTAATACCAACTTAGGTTTATGGATTCAACGACATAAATCACCCAAAGTAATTTCACAGGAAAGAGGAATCACCATTGAACATAAGAAAGCCTATCAGAGATACAAGAGTTATGAGTTATAATACAAGATGAGAGAAGATTGTAAAGAAACGAAATAGTATAAACTACTCACCTGTTGTCACTTATTGTTCTTCGTTCTTTTGGAATTGATATATTGTTACTAGACCACTTTCCTTGCCAAAGGAAGTCATCAAGTAACTTGTGTACCACGTTCACTTTCTCATTCAAGGAGCTAAACTCTGGTTCCTTGCCATCTTGGCAAATGACTGCATCTAACTTCAATTCAGTTGACATGGAACTGACCTGCCATTGACCAGAAACAGTATAAACTTTTGTATAACAATGTCAAATGCGCATTCTCTATAAGTGTCCATTTGCCATCACCATGATACAAGATAGTAACTCGTCCAGTGACTTTTAAATGTCATTTGATCAATTTGAAGTCATTGAAAAGAGAAATGAAAACATGGAATATAAGCAAAGAGGGGGGCTATGTTGAATTTAAATTTCTATTTTATGAAGTTACAAGATTAAAACTTATTTCTTCGCGCAAATGTTTACAGAAATCATGCCGAATCTGACATAAAATAAACAGTTGCTGAAATTGTTGTTGGTGCAATTATGATCAAACCCTTGTTTGAGAAACCTAAATAAAGCAGGATACAAAAGTGAAATAAAATGAGAACTAAACACAGAAAGCTCCGAATCATATAGCAGAGATCATGAAAATTAAGAAACAAATACCACAAAGAAATTACCGAAAAAGGATGAAGGTTTGCTGCAGTCATCTACTTCCAAGTTAAAATATTAATGCTTACCAATTCCTCAATCAGTTTTCACTTATATAAACAGATAAACAACCAGAATAGCAAAAACTGCAAAAGCCTTTGGCACCACAATATTTGATGTGTAGAGTATACTGATTCCTCATATTAGCAAAACTTCAACAACATCATTAGCTATGACCTCAACAACAAATGAGCAAACTTCGGACAATTAACATCCAAATCTAGCATGACTCAAACATAAGTCAGCAAGGGATTGGGACATTTTGAATTAGAAAGTCTAGAATTGTAGGAATTTCAAGATGCTAATGGAATGCTTCCAACGCAGTCTGACTTAACACTGATCCATTACATTTAACTTGAGCAGGTATTGTTACTGTTAAGCTATCAGGATTCAGGAACATCAAGATTATGCTAACCCACAAGAAATCATCAAGGGAATTCAAATGACTGTGAGAACTCACAGAATTATATCATTTCTAAATTTAGAATCAGCCTACAAAACATTCATTATTAGAACGACAATATGGAAATGGGTAAACATCACGACTAAAATAAAAGATGAGTTCTCACCAGTTTACTTCTGAGGAACTTGGGATAGTATCAGTATCTCTCTCCACTAGAATTATAGACCGGTTCACTACAAATAGAAAACTAAACCAACTTATTAACCCCCCATTGGATTAATTCTACTAAAAAGTTGGCAATTTATTTGGAATCAAATATTTAAAAAGTAAATACTAAATATGTATTACAACTCCTCAAGAATAATACATTATATTAGAGCAGAATTGATCGAACATTAAGAAGACAGCTGAGGGAGGTAGATCAAGAAAAGGGTCATGCGAATTGCCGTGAATTCCAGTTCTTTTGCGAAGAACGCAAAGCTAAAAGCGTGGATCTGAAGCAGGCTGCCATTTCTAGAAAAAAAAACCATAAGGTTTTAAAAATGGAAATTGAAAGTGGAGAGAGAAACAGAGGGATAGCAAGAATCCAGGTGCGAGAAAGAGAGAGTACCTGGATATTGAAATGGGAACAGTTTTCGAGGCTCCTTAAGTCAAACCATCCATTATGGTACTAGCTTCAACCACGGTCCACGGGAGAGAAACAGAAAGTATTTATGTGAATTTGAGGCGAAAGCAAACTTTGCCATGACCATTGAATCTGGGCAATGCTACCTAGATGAATGATCAAGTGTATATTTGAAACTTGCGGGGAAAAATGGCGCCTGGGGTTTTTACTTTACTCCGTGTGTCATTAATTCGGATCATAAGATGGTACTCGGATCGATCAACCCGGCTGTGCCAGGTGTGTATATGAGCTCAACCCCACCATCCACGCTTTACTTGTGTAATTTATATTTTGTGTATAATTAATTTTAAAAATTATAAATTTAATTTTAAAGATAAAACAAAAATATGAGTACATTTAGATGGTAAAATATGAAAATTTTTAAACTAAGAGGTAGAATTTAGAAAGAAAAAATGGTGAGACTAAAAAGACATGTGAGGTTCTCCCGCTATATATATATATATATATATATATAAGATATCGTATGAGTTGGTCTGGTTTCACCGTATTTTATAACCATTGAACTGGCCTAGTTCGGCCACAAAGTGATTCAAAATGGACTCGAGGCAGCCCGATTACAATTTAAAAATAATTATTTTGTTATTAGGTATTTAACTAATTTAATATTTATTAGATAATTCAAATTATTAATACTAAACAGAGGAAAGCTTCAAACATATTAGAGATCAACAATAATCTATGTTCAACAAACCAAATACAAAATTCAAACACAATATCATCTATACAATTAAAAAATATTTTTTTACATTGAGATCCGTGTCACACAATACTTTTTAATATTGAAGATAATATTATGTTTGATTTGTGTGTACTTATACTTTTCTTGACTGAATATAATATGTACAAGAGTCATGTAACTATTTTCAACTCCAAGTACTATGGACTTAAATTAGTAGTTTTTTAAGTTAAATCTTAAATTTGAATCAAATTATATCTGAATAATATCTTCTTATTTCATCAAGTTCACTTAAGAGGTTATAACAGAAAATATAGTTATTATATATTGAGATCTTATATAAATATTGTTAGGCCGCATATTTACTAACATGCACGGGTTGTTCATATTGGGCTTTATTCCTAACCAGTCCATTGTGTCTTGAGCATCTATAATGTGCCTCACCAACTAAGACACAATTCAACTATCATATTCAATAGTGTTTACGTATGATAATTACCTTTTTCAATAACATATCTTTACACATTTTCAATTAAGAATTGTAGTCGTGCAGCTAAACTACAAATATAAAATGAATAATAAAGATACAAACACATCATTATAGCCTACCAAGTGCTTGTCACCTCAATTATTAATTTACTCGAAATTTGTTTTATTCTCACACCAGAGGGCTCAAGTCATCAACCAACTCTCATACCAAAGATATTTCTTGGCAGTCCAAATCATTAAGTACTTTTCTATAAAAAAAAATTTTTTTTTTTGCAGATTCACATTCAAGATTGACTAAAAATATGGACAAATTTGAGCGTTAACACCTATCAAATTAGCACGCTTTTTTTAAAAACAAAATAATGACTAATATTAACAAAATGTCACGAAAAATAGAGTTCAAAACACAGACAGCACACAAAAGAACACAACACAAAGTAAGAGTGTACAACCACGTAAGGAGGGATGGTTGATAATGAGTTTTTATACCTTTTTATTGAGTATTTTTAGGCTTACTTATTTGTTAGTTTTTAAGCATTTTAATTGATTTTAGGTAATTTATTTAATTTTATGTGTATTTACTATTTTTAGTATTTTTATATTATTTTTAATTAATTTATATTTTATTTTGTAGGTAAAATAATCCTTGGTGGCATATCTGAAATTAACAGCAATTCTGAGGGCTAAAATTCTAATAAAGCAATTGTTGGTGGCAAAATCGTAATAACCTGAACTAGCCTTGGCCGCGCCATGCGCGCGTATCCGTCTTTGCATGAAACGAAGACAGACGGCGTCGTTTGGCTGTGGTGTCGCAGGGGATCAGGCGCAATGCGTACATGCATGGGATCATCAGCCTCAACGGTGCCGTTTTATCGAACGACCATGGAAGGAAAGATGTGAACCCGCGCAATGCGCGGGTGGTATTATTCTTATATGTGCGCGCAATGCGCGGGTTGGTCTGAGCGCGTAAGAAGGATGCTGACTTGGTAAGGCCGCGTTTGGCGACACGAAAATTGGCCAGCAACAAGATTTTTCGCGATTTTTGCATTAATTTGATTCCGAATTGGATTTTAATTCCTATTAGGGTTAGGAAAAATAAATACTCCTATAAATATTCTCATTATATGTATTATTTAGGTGTTGGGAAAAAGCCAATGAACATTATGAGAGGCTAATTCCTTTCCAAATTTTGGAGTTCTAGAGCAAGCAAGATATTAACAAAGATGAACGTCATGGATGAAATAAGCTTGGAGATAGAAGATTAGCGGCTATTTTTCTTCTCTAGTCTTTTTATTATTTAAGTCTTTTATTGTTGTTGAATATTTTGTGATTATAATTTTATCTGTTATGAAGGACTTTTTAATTTAAGATTTTAATGGATGTTAATGTTTAGTTTAAATTGATTATCTTTCTGTTTGATTGGCACTATATGAATTGATCATTATATTTTGTGCATTCATGTAATAATTGCTTGGCCATTAATTAATTTAGGATAATCTATATGAAATTGGGAGATTGATTATAGATTTGGATCTGAATATAATGACATGTGATTGTGATATTCTACATTAGTTGGAATACATAATTTGTGTATAGGATAGGAATATACCTATATGCCATGTGTAACCAATTTAGGGAATTTGTTCTTAATGAATCAGTTCTAATTTAAATTACATAGGAATATAGTAATTTAATTAGAATGAATAATTTTATTTGCTAATGGAAAGAGGCTTATAAATAATTAAGAATTCCTGGTTAACAATTCATCGTGATCGTATAATTAAATGGAGAATTATGAGATTTGAATGAAGCATTGGGTGAAATTAATAATCTTAGATTTATTTATTTTATTATTTATTTTTATTAGTTAGTTTAATTGATAATTTTAATTTAATTCATATGTTTAAATAAGATTGAGTTGATATAAAATTGGTATTTGAAAAATATTAGATGTAATTCTCTGTGAGATCGATACTTTGACTTATCATTATATTACTTGTTGATCGTGTATACTTGCACGCATATATTCATATAGAAAATACTCAACAATGGTTTTCCTAATCAACTCACTTCTGTAACTTGGGATATTACTCTTGATAAGTTTACACACAAATATTAAACACAAATTCTTATCTCACTATTAAAAAGTGAGTCTTAACACTCACTTTTTAATGGTAAAATAAAAATTTATATTAAAATTTGTGTTTTAAAATTCTGTTTGTAAACTTATTCTTACTCTAATATTCTTAATGTTATCGATATAAACATATATAGACAATTATCAACAAGAAATAGTAATATATTATTATTATTATTATTATTATTATTATTATTATTATTAAGGGTCAAGAGAGGTACCGTACCTAGTGCTGAAACAGTATGGTTTTCCAGTTTTTAAATGGTGTTGTTCCTTCTCAACATAATCATCTAAAAACTCATTTCTCTCATTTCTCCTTCCTTTCCGTCTCTCTCACCCTGTTGTCATGCCCTATTCTCTTTGTCTACTGATTTTCTTTCTCCTTTTCTTTCCCCCTCTTTTTTTTCTTCTTTCTCTACGGGCCACATGCATATACGCCACCTCCTACTTCCATTCTAACTTAGCCGGCAAGAAAGAAATTGAGAATAAGCTTATATAATTAAATATTAAAACCTAATATTTTATAAAGTCAACGATTGACTTTCAAAAACCAACTTTTCTATCATCTCATGTTTACAGTGGATTCCTATTAAAATCGACGTCCGAATCAACATGGTGATTAGGGCTATAAATGGTAACTAAAACATTCTTATTCGTTCGCATTTGTATTCGAAAAAATCCGAATATTATTCGCATTCGAAAAAAACCCGAACATATCCGTATTCGGTTTAAAAGTATCCGCAAATAAACGAATATGAATACGGATATAAGTGTATTCATATTCGTTTAATATCCATCCGTAAATATATCTAGCGGATAGCGAATATCCGGAATCCGATATTTTTAATAACTTATATATATATAATAAAC
Source organism: Hedera helix (assembly GCA_947179155.2). Taxonomy (NCBI): domain Eukaryota; kingdom Viridiplantae; phylum Streptophyta; class Magnoliopsida; order Apiales; family Araliaceae; genus Hedera; species Hedera helix. The sequence goes on along the minus strand of OX359264.1, from coordinate 56,167,744 downwards.
TAATAAGCAAAATAATTTTTTTTAAGTGCTCTTTCTTATATAATAATTAGTTTTCACTATCATACGAAATTTATTTTTAAAATATGTCATTTCACTTCTAAAAAGTAGGAAATAACACTTTTATTATAATATTAATAAATTGATTTAAGTATAGTTAATGAATTTTTACTATTATAAAGTTAAAATATCTAAAATGCATCATTTAACAAGTGTTATAAATATCATTTAACAAGTGTTACAATATAACTTTTGGAACATTTAACAAGTGTCATAAATGTTATAAATATCATTTAAATGTTATAATTAGATATTATAAATATTCATACACACTACAATATTACTCCAAACATATAAAATGGATATCAACTTATTAATGTACATCAAACTTTAATAAGTAGATCATTCATTTTAAAATTTAGGATTTCAAAAATAATAAAAATTTATTTGAATTGTAATTTAGAGTCTTGATTATTATATTTATTAAAAATAAATAAATTAACATTCATTCATTAATGAACTATACTTTTAAACTTATTACTTTTTCCCTTTATTTTAGTTACATTTAGTGTTACATATGTCTAAAATGCATCATTTAACAAGTGTTATAAATATCATTTAAATGTTATAATTATAGATTATAAATATTCATACACACTACAGTATTATTCCAAATTAACAAATAAAATGGATATATACTTATTAATGTATCTAGACATTAATAAGTAGAGCATTCATTTTGAATTTAGGATTTCAAAAATAATGAAAACTTATTTGAATTGTAATTTAGAGTATTGATTATTGATGATTGATTTTTATACCTATTTATTTAATACCTTTGACTTGATTATATTGTGAATTCTTTAGCATTTTAGTTAGTTTTATATGTTTTTCTGTTATTATTGTAAAATATGATGTAATATTAGTTTTATGTGTGTTATTTATATTTTAGGTAATTTATATTATTTCTATATATTTTATGTATTCTAATTTAATTTTTGTAGAAATATATAGCTGGAAGGACATTTTGGTAAAATTTGCACAGAGGTCACCGTCGCAGCAGTGTCCTGCTACTGCCGTAACGGTAATGCAATGCAGAATCCAACAGCAGGTTTCACCGCCGCGGCGCTCCATTCCACCGTCGCGGCGCCCAAAGTATATGCCTAGGAAATTATATAGGACCGCCGCGATAGTGGTACTGTTCATGATCGGCAGATTCAGCTTTTAAGTCCATTTTCAGCCCTAAAATAGATATCTTTCATTCTTTTTTCATTTGGGGGAGAGAGAGAGAGAGAGATTAGGGCTTGACAGAAGATGAAGGAATGTGGTTTTTCACCATGAGAAACCACCATACCTTTAATTCTTGATCCAATTCTCTCCATTTTTGGAATAAATACAATGAAAAAGATAAAGAGCAACCAAAGAAGTCATTGATGGAGCCATGGATAGGGGAGCTTGGAGGTTTTACTTGGATGACAACAAGTTTATATTTCTAACTCTTTATTATCATTGTATTTCATTGTATTGGATTTCTTATGGATTTGTAATGAATATTTGTTAACTTCTTACCTTGGAATCTAAGTATGCTTTTGAATACAATTTGTTGTTGAAATTGATTTTCTTTTCTCTTGATTGGCACCATATAGATTGGTTTGTCATATTTGTGCTTAATGTATCAATTAATTGTAAGTGATTGATTTAGAAAAACCTATATGAAATTTGAAGATGAATTATAGGTTTGGGCCTAAATATGATAATATGTGTTGTGTAATTGTTCTTAGGAGCATATGCATGATTTGCTTGTAGGATATACATATACATATGTGCCGCGTATAGCCAATGTGAGAATATGTGTTTAAAAACTCTGCTTGTGTTATTTCTCATAAAAATATAGTGAATTATCTTGCTTGGGTTGTTCTTGTCTGAATTCTGTCAAATGGGATAAGTTTGGATAGGATACGCTTATTTGGCTAGCGAAAGATGTCTATAAGTACTATTGTATTTTCAGTTGACAATTCGTCGTAACTGTATAATTGTGAGAGAGTTAAGAGATAAAAATGAAATGTTGGGGGAAATTGCATTCTTAGATTCACCTATCTTAAATTGCTTTATAGTTTAAATGTTAATTTGCATTATTTTCATTTTTCTTTCTTCCATTAAATCAACTGTTTGAATTAAGATTGACTTGATGTAATCAGTATTTGGAACTCGTTTGAACTAATTTCTCGTGGGATCGACTTTTACTTTCACTTTATTACTTGTTGACCGTGTATGCTTATACGTTATTCGTTCAAATGAATTCGAGAGCAAAATTTAACTAATAAATAAACAGTTCTGATTTCGACCAACAATTATTGTATTTATTAAAAATAAATAAATTAACATTCATTCATTAATGAACTATACTTTAAAACTCATTATTTTTTCCCTTATTCTAGTTATATATAGTGTTACAATATATCTAAAATGTATCGTTTAACAAGTCTTATAATATTATTTAAATGTTATAATTATAGATTATAAATATTCATACACATTACAGTATTATTTTAAATTAACACATAAAATAGACATCTACTTATTAATGGGCATCTAAACATTAATAAGTAGAACATTCATTTTGAATTTTGGATTTCAAAAATAATGAAAACTTATTTGAATTATAATTTAGAGTATTGATTATTGTATTTATTAAAAATAAATAAATTAACATTCATTCATTAATGAACTATACTTTAAAACTCATTATTCCCCCCCCCCCTTCATTATAGTTATATATAGTGTTACAATATATTTAAAATGTATCATTTAACAAGTGTTATAAATATAATTTAAATGTTATAATTATAGATTATAAATATTCATACACACTACAGTATTACTCTAAATTAACACATAAAATGGGCATCTACTTATTAATGGACATCTAACCATTAATAAGAAGAGCATTCATTTTGAATTTAGGATTTCAAAAATAATAAAAACTTATTTGATTTATAATTTAGAGTATTGATTATTGTATTTATTAAAAATAAATAAATTAACATTCATTCATTAATATGTATGGTTTAAACTGTAAATTGTGATTGGTTATGAGTAATTATTCAATTTTTTCTTTATTTTTTGTAAATAATTTGAATGATTTTTTAATTAGGTGATTGATAAACGAATCTAGATATTTGAATAAAATAAACGAAAATGAATATTATCCGTATTCGGATATTATTTCAAATACCGAATACGGATAACATTTTTAAAATTCGCCAAATACCGAATACGATTACGGATAGCGAATTGATTTTTCGGATACGGATACGGATATTGCTATATTCGGATTCGTTTATATTCATTTACATCCTTAATAGTGATGTACGTTTTATTATATTTATCTCTGAATTCTAAGTTTAAGCTCTTCACTCTAAAAGTCAACTTTGACCCTAAAAGTTAACATTTTCACCATATAAACTTTATAGTCATTTTTTTACTAAATTTGACATTTCGAACTCAGTGGTGAAGTTCTCATATCAAAATTTTATCTCGAACTCAAATTAGGATATTCAATGCTTAGGGTATTTTGGTCATTTTATATCAAAATATATGTGACGCCCTCAAATCCGAGTTCCATAACCTTATGAATAATGCTCACAATCCAATATATAATAACAACTAAAAACATAGTCTTCATTTAATCTTAGCGGAATAATACATCACGGTTCCTTACAAAAAGGTAATACAATCTCAAGGTCTTATAACTTTAACATACACCATACATATCTTAAGGGATTCGCAAAAGATTTATAATATTTAAATAACATTAAATAGTTACACTAATAGTATGATAATTCTATGTTTTGGCTTTTTCTTTGCCCTTGTCTTTCTTTCTTGGAGCATTCGGGTTTAATTGAAAAATAAGTTATGATATAGGAATGGTAAACAACTAGCTTGCTCAGTAAGTTTAAGAACAGTAAATACAAGATTTGATATATCATGATTGAATGAGAATAGCTTCAGAGATTTCAACAATATATAATAATTGTGAAAGAACAAGAATCAAATTTTAATTCAAAGAAATGATTGAGTCTTTACTGCTGAGTGGCCTTTAAGGACCATGCACTAATATTTAAGGTAAATCAGATATGTATCTGACCCTTTTATTGTTTTGGTATTCGAGGGGATCAACCTCTTGTTGTAAGACCCCGAATTTTATGAAATATAAAATTTAATTTTTCTTCATATATATTTTTTCATGAAACAGTAAGTGGCTAAATTGACGAAATTGAAAGTTAAGGATGTTATGTGCAAATTTTATTTTGTCGGACAATATTCGTTTTGTCGGGGAATATTCGGGCCGTACGACGGCGCCGAAATAACTAATTATTGGTGGACCCCACAACGAAATATTTGTCGAATATAGAAAACGACAGAAGTAACATTTTTAAATAAAAATAGTCAACGGTGTTAACTGTTAAAATACCGGTGATAAAAGAATAGTAGCATACGGTAATTTATGATATTTTACTGTAGCACGCGGTACTCTACAGTAGCACACGGTATTGCACAGTATCTCATATTATTGATCTGATAACGTGGTCATTGCACAGTATTCATCAATAATTGTTGTTGCACAGTATTTTGCATTATTGATTCAATAATTGTCATTACACTGTATTTCATATCATTGAGTCAATAATTGTTGGTGCACTGTAGTTTAAAATTATTGAACATAATAATTGTCACAGTAGCAAATACACTATAATTTATATTATTAAATTAATAAAAATATGTAACGTGTTTCTTACATTATTGTGGTAACATTATTTTATTTTATATGTTGGACTCACAAGAAGAATAAATAAATAAATAAATAAAATAATAATAATAATTTTACTATTTGAAATAGTAACGTGAATAGTAAGAAACATGTGGACCCATTGGTGGGGCTCACATGAGTTGGTGAAGTTGAAATTGAAGAAAAAAATTTGCAGCACGAGGCTGCTGCTGCTGGCGAGCAGTAACCAACCACCTACCCCCACCTACCATGCATAGTGCCCTCTTTTCTCCTATAAATAGCTTGCTCAGCTGAATAGAAAAATCACACCTAAAACATAAAATTTTTCTATAATAATTTTATGAGTTTCTCTGAGAATAGTAAGGTTATTTTGAGTGTTTGAAAGCCAAAAGTGTAAGACCCCGAATTTTATGAAATATAAAATTTAATTTTTTTTCATATATTTTTTTTCATGAAACAGTAAGTGGTTAAATTGACGAAATTGAAAGTTAAGGATGTTATGTGCAAATTTTATTTTGTCGGACAATATTCGTTTTGTCGGGGAATATTCGGGCCGTACGACGGCGCCGAAATAACTAATTATTGGTGGACCCCACAACGGAATAATTGTCGGATATAGAAAACGACAGAAGTAACATTTTTAAATAAAAATAGTCAACGGTGTTAACTGTTAAAATACCGGTGATAAAAGAATAGTAGCATACGGTAATTTATATTATTTTACTATAGCACGCGGTACTCTACAGTAGCACACGGTATTGCACAGTGTCTCATATTATTGGTTTGATAATTGACACGGTAACTATTACGCATCATTTCATCAATAATTGTCACTGCATAATATTTTATGTTAACAATTCAATAATTGTTGTTACACAGTATTTTGCATTATTGATTAAATAATTGTCGTTACACTGTATTTCATATCATTGACTCAATAATTGTTGGTGCACTGTAGTTTAAAATTATTGAACCTAATAATTGTCACAGTAGCAAATACACAATAATTTATATTATTAAATTAATAATAATCTGTAACATGTTTCTTACATTATCGTTGAATTATTATTATCACTGTTGTAATATTACCTTAATTATTGTATTGATAGTAGGTATTTTGATTATTATAATAATAATATATATTGGTGGGGGCCAATGGAGAAAAATGGCTTAGGAAATGAAGAAAAGAGGGAGAGAGAGGAAAAAAGGAAGAAAGAGAGAAAGAGAAATAGAGAGAGAGAAAGTTGCTGGAGAAAGAAAGAGAGAAGGAGAGGAAAAAGAGAGAGAGAGAGAGAGAAAGAAAAAAGAGAAAGAGAAAGGAAGAGAGAGAAAAAAAAATATTTTATTATAATATTTTATATAAATATAATATAATATAATATATAAATTTTTTATTATTAATATAATATATAAAGTTATTTGTTTTATTATGAATATTATAATAAGGTTTTGTTCTATATGAAATTAAAATTTTAGAAACGTGCATGCTAAATGAATTCAGCACTGACGTGCTGAACGAATTCAACAATGGCATGCTCTCACCTACCACACAGTGCTTTCCATTCTCCTATAAATAGCTTGCTCAGCTGAATAGAAAAATCACACCTAAAACATAAAATTTTTCTATAAGAATTTTATGAGTTTTCTCTGAGAATAGTAAGACTATTTTGAGTATTTGAAAGCCAAAAGGAGTGCAAAAAATTTTCAAGTAAGTCTTTTATTAAAGAGTAGTAATTTCATAAATTCCTATTTTTCACGATATTCACAAATCTTCCTTTAGAAGACTCTTCTTTGAGAAGATTCATTTTTAAAAAACTTTATTTGGAAGATTTATTTTGGAATATTATTTTAAAAACTATTTTAAAGTAGTTATATTATACTACAAAAATTATGTTAAATATATATAATTTTGATAGCTCATATTATACGAGTTATCATACACTTTGAAATTTATATGTGATAATTACTAATTTTATTATGAAAATATAGGTTGATCAACCTCATTTAAATCAATATCCAGTCACGTGTAAGGTAAGGAATATTATTCTTTTCACACTCTTAAATTTATTACGGTAAGGGATACTGTAATATCCAGGATATTATGACATGTAAAAAGTTTAAATAAATAAAATGTGTGTATTTTAGTTATTTAAATTAAGCAATTAATGTGAATTATATATAAATTAATTATGGAGGTATATTTTTATTACGATTATTAATTTAAAAATGTATGTAATGAAAAGAGGATTAATATTAAAAATTAATCCTAAATTAAATTAAAGGTTAATGAGGTAGTTAATGAAGTCAAAATTATTAATTATGGGTTAATTTATAAATATGAGGAAATTTGGAGATTATTAAGAAAGAAATTATATATAAAAATATATATAAAAATAAATATATATATATTTTTATAAGGAAATATAATTATATGTGAAGGAAGGTGATATATAATTTATACAAGAAAATAAATTTATTACAGAAAAGGTTGATAATTATATAAATTATACAAAATTTATATTGTATAGTTTATATAAAATATATATAAAGTGGTGAAAAGAATAATAAATAAATATGAATAATTTTTATTTTAATAAAATAATGTATGTTTATGCAAAATAGAATTACTTCTATTTTGTGAGATTTAATATTTTGTGGGTTAAGAGAAATTGTTATAATACATAATATATAATAATTAAATTATGTATATATTATGTAGTAATAGAAAATACTTGTATGTTTACGAAATGTATATGTAACAAAGTTGAAAAATAGAAAAATATAATTTTATTAAATTATGAGTATTATTTTATTAATTTTGGAGGTATAAAATGTTTCATATAAATACATGCATGTCCTTGTGCGTGTACAAAATTTATCAAATAAAGTACCCCAAAAATATATAAATATTAATTATAAATTATTTTATGAATTTTGGTAAATTAAAATAAATATTTTGCATACATTCTATAAAATATTTATTACCCAAATTAACTGCGTAATGTATTAAATGAGCACGTATGCGTTGAAATTTACTCACCGACTTAGACTAAGTCGGTGGAATCAAAAGGAAAAACTTAACAGCAATTAAGTGGTGGCAAGTATGTATATATATATGCATGAATAAATAAATAAGGATAATACAACATAACCAAACACACAAACCAAACAATACTATCTCTCTTTATCATCTTCTCCGTCACCACCACCCGCCATCACCGACCATCAACGCCACCACGAGTAGGAGAGAGAAGGAAATTCTCAGTTATCCGAGTGTCCGCAAAGTTTTCAAAGAAGGTATAAAATAAACTATTTGAGTTAATTATTTGATTTTTGGTGATAAAATAATTATATGAAAAATTTGCAAATAATTATATACTTGTTCTAAATAATTTTTAGTTATGTGTTGATGAATTATTTTGTGTTTGGAGTAATTATGTTGGGAAAATAATGATCAAAATGGTAGAAAATCTGTTCTGGTTGGCTGTTATTAACGCCGCAGAGAAAGAAAAAAAATTTTGGCCGTCCGCGCATTGCGCGCGGCCAAAATTTTTTTCCGGAACCGGCCTTTAAACGACGCCGTTTTGGGGCAGAAAAGGCTGGCCGCGCATTGCGCGGTGAACAGTATCCGGGTGCAGAGCAAACGACGTCGTTTTGGCTGGACAGGGGGCGGCGCGCGCAACGCGCGGCCGACCGACTTTCTGCGAAATTACGGTTTTGCCCTTCGTTCCGGCTTTCAGCTTATTTACGAAAATGCCATTGGAAGTTAATTTAATTAAAATAAATGTTTAAAAATTGATAAAAATTATATAAAAATCATATAAAATCAGAAAAATATATAAAAATGTTTTATAAATTAAATTTAATAAATTTTCAATTTTGAAGAATAATTTCAATTAATCATTAAATATTTAATAATGAGAATTAAAGGAATATAATTAGAATTAATAACCAAAAATAGGTTATAATTAATTATAAATACCCATATAGAGCCGATGGGTAGAATAATTAGGTTATGAGTGATATTAATTATATAAATTAATATCGTGAGTTACTAAATAATTATTATTTAATTATGTTATTATTATAGGTTGCTCAAGAAAGGAAAATTTAGCTATTAAATTAGTAAACGGACATCGAGGCAAGTTCCTAAACCCTAACTTTGAACCATTAATTATGTGTTAGATATTAGAATCTTTATTGAGCTTTATTTCCTAAAGTTTCATTATTATTCCATTTTCATGAATATTAATTTCTGTTGATATTGTGGATTATTCAATTGAAATTCCCTTTTATTACACGCATTTATTCGTACATGCCATTCATAAGGAACCATAATTGTTGGCCAGTGAATTGATAATTATGAGTCTAGACCATTTGTTCGGCTAGACTTTTGGTATAATAAAATTTCAAATTACTCTTTATTGATAAGTGCTGAACCAAACCAAATTGTTTTGGTGCGGACTCTTAGAAACTGAGGTGAACAATCATGTTCCAAGGAATAAAGTTGTTAAAGGTCTTAAATTTGAAATTCCGTGATATGCGGTAATATGATGTGCACAATCATAGGTACGAGAGGCTGATCACCTCGAGTACGGACTTAAGGTTTTATGGTCTTTATGACACATACAGGTTATCAATATTATTATTGAATAACCTATGTTCAATGATATTGTGACCCTCAGTATAATGTTCAATTATCATGTTTCAAAAGACAAATTCCTCAGTTACTTTCATTCATTTGAAATGGATTCATGTTACCTTATTATTATAAATTCTTTTTCTCATATTGTTGTTATGAAATTCATTATACTTGCTGAGCACTTCGGTTGCTCATTCTTGCTTAACTAATGTGACGCAGACAGAGATGGTAAACCGGAAAGTATAAATAAGAAAGACAAGGGCAAAGAAAAGATGGCAGATTGAAGAAATGATGAGTGTCCCTCGCTAATAGTCTTAAATCTATTTTGTGACTGTAGATGTTAAATATGTATTATAGTAGTGTTGTTTGTATATAAAGGTTGATGACCTTGGGAGTTGATTAGATATCTGTTGTAATATGTTGAACCTTAATGAGTGTAATATATAATGCTTTTAGAATAGTGGTAAATGAAGTTAGATTATCTGAATCGTGAGCACCAAATTCGGGGTTCAAGGAGCTTGAATTTGGGGGCGTCACAGGATGGTATCAGAGCTGAAAGATTTACGACTATAGGTGAGGGAAAACCTTAGTACGAACTAGGTATGAGTACGCAACTCAAATCGAGTTTAGGGAAAAAAGGAAAGTAGGGAATTTAGGATGTCCGAAAGTCAATAAATTATGTGTTATTTAAAAGTTATTATATAATGGTTAGATTAATGTTGATAGAAGATTATCGTATTCTTGTTTTATAGGATGACAGAGACAGGCGAACCAAGTGGGGCTAGGATTGAAGAAGAAGATATTAGGGATATACATGTAGTACCTGAGCGAGTAATTGCTAGTCCACCTATGTCTGAGCCAGGGTCAGAGTATGAACCAGACTTTGAACCAGAAGAACATATGGATGTCAATGAAGGAGAAGAAGGAATAGGAGGATCTTCTGAAGGTACTCCTCCCGAAAATTTAGACCCAAATGAAGAGCTAATAGCTAATGCCATAGACACTATCAATGGGTTAGAAATTCAGGTGGCCGATCTTACACACCAGGTACATGAGTTAGAAGCCCAAGATGTAGCTCAGAATATTGTGTCCCAACAAAGAGAGGAAGAACTTCAGAACCTCACCCAACAGAAAAATGAGGTAGTAAATAAATTAGGCCAAGCTGAGCATAGAATCGAAGAGTTGTCTACAGAAAGACAAATTCTTGTTGATAGGTTGAACAGAGAGGTGGCAAATAGGACAAGAATTGAGAATGCTTGGGGCAGAGCAAATAGACAGGTAGGCCTCACAGAAAAGGAAGTGAGAGCTAAACAAGTAAAAATAGATGATATGGAATATGCTTTTAAATGCGCGTCAGAAAGGGCACAACACAGGATTCGATACTTTAGAGTGGAGGAAGGCCAATATTGGCGGGATATTGATCGCGATGTGGCGATCAACATTATAAGACAAGAATTTGAAGATGCAATGAGGAGGGCAATGAACACGTGGAATATGGGATAGTGTGATACTGAGATATATGTATATATTGATGTTTATATAAATAGTATGAAACCCTACTTTTGATGTAAATAGCAGGGATATGATATGTAAATAGGATGTATGTGTGATCTGGGGTATGTAGGTATCTTGTAAAATAGTTATCTGCTAATGTAAATATTTGAAGGGTAATGTTAGAAGGTATGTTTTGATATAAATTGTTAATTCTGCATTGCAATATAGTAATGTAAATTAATATAAAATTTATATTTCAGAATGCCGCCAAAAAGAGGTAGACCTGCTAGAAAAGCACAAGAAGAATCAGTAAATGAAATCACTGGGACAGATACAAGAACAGAATCAGAAACAGCCCCAGTGGATCTAGTTCAAAGGTTAGTAGATTTACTAGCAGGTGCAATGCAAAATAGGAACCCAGTTCCTACTGAACAAAATACCCAACCCCCTCATTTTGCAAACTTTAAAGACTTTAAACTAGCTGGACCACCAGAATTTAAAGGCTCTATAAACCCTATAGAAGCTCAAACTTGGATCATGGAAATGGAGAGGGTTTTCGAGGTGGTTAGGGTAGTAGAGGAGCAGAAGACAGCTTTTGCAACTTTTATGATGAAAGGAGAGGCTGCCCACTGGTGGCAGGCCAACCGGAATAGAGTGACAGGGGAAATAATTCCATGGTTGAGGTTTAAAGAACTGTTTTTCGAAAATTATTTTCCCACCAGTATGCAGAATAAGTTGGAGATTCAGTTTTTGGAATTAAAACAGAATAACATGTCAGTAGCTGAGTATGCCGCAAAATTTAATGAATTGGCCCGGTTTGCTCCATACCAGGTCAGTACAGAGGAGCGAAAAGCCAAAAGATTTGAACAGGGATTGAAGCCCTGGATCTATAGTAAGGTGAATATGTTTCAAACAACAACATATGCTGAGGTACTGGAGAAGGCAGTCTTGGCTGAGGGAGGTAGTGAAGCTATTATAAAATACAATCAAGAACAAAAGAAAAGGAAAACTGAGGGAGATTCTAAGGGGGGAAGTGGTAGTAGTACCAACCCTCCTAATAAGAAAAGGTGGAGTGGTAATACAAACACTTCAGGAAATAAATCCGGAGATGTAAAAAGGAAAATTGAGCCATGTGGTAATTGCGGAAAAAGTCATTCTGGAGTTTGTCTGAAGGGGAAGAAAGTTTGCTATAAGTGCCAACAAGAAGGACACATGGCACCAGATTGCCCAAAGTTGAAGAAACCAGGATGTTTTAACTGTGGAGCAACAGACCATTTTGCTCGAAACTGTCCAAAAAAGATGATGGAGGTAACGAGTGGAGGGAAAAGTACAAATACTGGAGGAAAATTGACACTCCCTGCACCAACTCATCCAGGTCGTCCTACCGCTCGAACCTTTAATATGACGGTGCAGGATGCTGAAAAGTCTAAAGAAGTGGTGTCAGGTACCATTTCAATTTGCAATACTAATGCATGTGTACTTTTTGATTCGGGTGCTACGTGCTCTTTTATTTCTGATGAATTTGCTAGAAGACTAGGGTTGACTCATGAAAAGTTAGAACAACCCTTAAATATAGAGATTGCAAATAAAGAAGTGATACCTGTTAATCATGTGCATAAACATTGTCCTATGGTGATAAGAAAACATAAGTTGTATGTGGATTTAATTCCAATACGTCTTGGAGAATTTGATGTCATCTTAGGGATGGACTGGTTGTATAACCATAAAGCGCTGATTGATTGTCAACGGAAGTGTGTAACTTTACAGACTCCTAAAAAGTCAGAAATAATATTTTATGGTAGTAAATTACCAAGACAATTTAGTTGTCTGTCAGTTATGCAAGCTAGTAAGGCGTTAAGGAAGGGAGGCACGGGATACTTAGCGTATGTGATAGATACCCAGAAAGGTGAGATGAAAATGGGAGAAATACCGGTAGTACACGAATTTCCCGATGTGTTTCCGGATGACTTACCTGGTCTTCCACCAGATCGGGAAATCGAATTTATGATTGATTTAGCACCGGGAACGGCTCCGATATCTAAGGCTCCGTATAGAATGGCCCCAGTGGAAATGAAAGAGTTGATGAAACAGCTACAAGAGCTATTAGATAAGAAGTTTATTCAGCCGAGTGTGTCTCCATGGGGAGCACCAGTGCTATTTGTTAAGAAGAAGGATGGAACTTTGCGATTATGTATTGATTATAGAGAGTTAAATAAAATGACCATCAAGAATAAATACCCGTTGCCAAGGATTGATGATCTTTTTGATCAGTTGAAGGGAGCAAAGTATTTTTCAAAGATTGATCTTCGGTCAGGGTATCATCAGTTGAAAATAAGAAAGGAGGACGTGCCAAAAACAGCATTCAGAACTCGTTATGGTCATTACGAGTTTCTGGTTATGCCGTTTGGACTGACAAATGCACCAGCGGCATTCATGGATATGATGAATAGGATTTTTAAACCCTACTTGGATAAGTTTGTAGTGGTGTTCATAGATGATATCCTGGTATATTCCAAGACTCAGGAAGAACATGCAGATCATTTAAAGATAGTGTTGGAAACTTTGAGAAAAGAAAAGTTATATGCTAAATTCTCGAAGTGTGAATTCTGGTTGGAAAGAGTTCACTTTTTGGGTCACGTTATTGATAAAGATGGAATTTCTGTGGACCCTGCAAAAGTTGAAGCTGTAATTAATTGGGAACAACCAAAGACACCCACAGAAGTGAGAAGTTTCTTAGGTTTAGCGGGTTATTATCGACGATTTATTCAAGATTTTTCTAAGATAGCAACTCCGCTAACCAATTTAACTAGAAAGTCTGTGAAGTTTGTGTGGACCGATAAATGTGAAGAAAGTTTTTGTGAATTAAAGAAAAGGCTAAGCGAAGCCCCGGTGTTAACTTTGCCTGATGAAACAGGAAATTTTGTGGTATATAGTGATGCTTCTCATAAAGGATTAGGTTGTGTGCTTATGCAAAACGGAAAGGTTATTGCATATGCATCACGACAATTGAAAGATTATGAGAAAGGATATCCGACGCATGATTTGGAATTGGCAGCAGTAGTTTTTGCATTGAAAATATGGAGACATTATCTTTATGGGGAGAAATGTGAGATATATACAGACCACAAAAGTCTGAAGTATATCTTCACGCAAAAGGAGTTGAACATGCGTCAAAGGAGGTGGCTGGAATTGATAAAGGATTATGATTGTGAAATCCTCTACCATCCAGGAAAAGCTAATGTAGTAGCTGACGCTTTAAGTAGAAAGGAGAGAGAAAAATTGATGAAATTAACTGTTCAGGATGAACTAATTCGGGAAATGACAAAGTTAGAAATTGAAGTGATGTATCCCTCTGAAACAGATGAGAAGTTATTTGTTGTAGAGATGCAACCAACACTGTTAGATAAGGTGAAGGAGGCCCAGTTAGCCAATGATGAATGTACTCAGATGAAGGATAGGGTTATCTCAAATGATAAAGTGAAATTTCAAGTAGATAATAATGGAATTCTCAAATTTGAGGGGCGAATCTGGATACCAGGAGTAGTTGAATTGAAGGAGGAGATATTACAAGAGGCACATAATTCGAAATTCTCAATTCACCCAGGAAGTACGAAAATGTATCAAGATTTACGAAAGCATTTTTGGTGGCCAAACATGAAACGAGAAATTGCGGATTATGTAAGTCGATGTTTGACGTGTCAGCGGATCAAAGCTGAGCATCAGAAGCCAAGTGGACTGCTACAATCTCTTGAAATTCCAGAATGGAAGTGGGAACATATTACCATGGATTTTGTGGTAGGGCTTCCGATTACTCAAAAGGGCTACGATGCTATATGGGTGATCGTAGACAGATTAACAAAGTCAGCCCACTTTTTGCCAATTAAGATCAAATACAAATTGGATCAATTGGCCAGAATCTACATTAAAGAAGTGATATCGCGGCATGGAGTACCAGTATCAATTGTGTCAGATCGAGATCCGCGATTTACTTCAAATTTTTGGAGAAGTCTGCAAGAGAGGTTAGGAACACAACTGAGGTTGAGTACGGCCTACCATCCTCAAACCGATGGTCAAAGCGAAAGGACGATACAAACTTTAGAAGATATGTTACGGGCATGTATTATGGATTTCAAAGGAAGTTGGGATGACCATCTACCGTTGGTAGAATTTGCGTATAACAACAGTTACCATGCGAGTATAGGAATGCCACCTTATGAAGCCTTATATGGAAGAAAGTGCAGAACTCCTTTGTGCTGGGATGAAGTTGGTGAACGTCAATTACTAGGACCCGAACTAGTTCAACAGACAGCGGAAACAGTCAGGCTGATACGATCTCGATTGGTAGCAGCTCAAGATAGACAGAAAAAGTATGCAGATTTGCATAGGCAAAATCGAGATTTTGAGGTGGGAAGTCACGTGTTTCTTAAAGTGTCTCCATGGAAGGGAAAAATTAGATTCGGAAAGAAAGGTAAATTAAGTCCTAGATTTATTGGACCGTTTGAAGTATTGAGGAAAGTTGGAGAAGTGGCTTATGAAGTGGCTCTACCTCCAGAGTTAGCGCACATACACAACGTTTTCCACGTGTCAGTGCTACGACCGTACAAGCCAGATTATAAGCACGTCATAGCATATGAACCAATTCAGATAGAGAGGGATTTAACTTATGAAGAAGTTCCTGTCCAAATATTAGATAGGAAAGAGCAAGTCTTAAGAAATAAGGTGATTCCTTCTGTTAAAGTGTTATGGCGAAATCATAACGTTGAAGAAGCCACCTGGGAGTTAGAGGAGAAAATGCGACAGAATTATCCCCATTTATTTGAATAGTTGGTGTAGAAATTCCGGGACGGAATTTTTATAAGGGGGGAAGAATGTAATATCCAGGATATTATGACATGTAAAAAGTTTAAATAAATAAAATGTGTGTATTTTAGTTATTTAAATTAAGCAATTAATGTGAATTATATATAAATTAATTATGGAGGTATATTTTTATTACGATTATTAATTTAAAAATGTATGTAATGAAAAGAGGATTAATATTAAAAATTAATCCTAAATTAAATTAAAGGTTAATGAGGTAGTTAATGAAGTCAAAATTATTAATTATGGGTTAATTTATAAATATGAGGAAATTTGGAGATTATTAAGAAAGAAATTATATATAAAAATATATATAAAAATAAATATATATATATTTTTATAAGGAAATATAATTATATGTGAAGGAAGGTGATATATAATTTATACAAGAAAATAAATTTATTACAGAAAAGGTTGATAATTATATAAATTATACAAAATTTATATTGTATAGTTTATATAAAATATATATAAAGTGGTGAAAAGAATAATAAATAAATATGAATAATTTTTATTTTAATAAAATAATGTATGTTTATGCAAAATAGAATTACTTCTATTTTGTGAGATTTAATATTTTGTGGGTTAAGAGAAATTGTTATAATACATAATATATAATAATTAAATTATGTATATATTATGTAGTAATAGAAAATACATGTATGTTTACGAAATGTATATGTAACAAAGTTGAAAAATAGAAAAATATAATTTTATTAAATTATGAGTATTATTTTATTAATTTTGGAGGTATAAAATGTTTCATATAAATACATGCATGTCCTTGTGCGTGTACAAAATTTATCAAATAAAGTACCCCAAAAATATATAAATATTAATTATAAATTATTTTATGAATTTTGGTAAATTAAAATAAATATTTTGCATACATTCTATAAAATATTTATTACCCAAATTAACTGCGTAATGTATTAAATGAGCACGTATGCGTTGAAATTTACTCACCGACTTAGACTAAGTCGGTGGAATCAAAAGGAAAAACTTAACAGCAATTAAGTGGTGGCAAGTATGTATATATATATGCATGAATAAATAAATAAGGATAATAAAACATAACCAAACACACAAACCAAACAATACTATCTCTCTTTATCATCTTCTCCGTCACCACCACCCGCCATCACCGACCATCAACGCCACCACGAGTAGGAGAGAGAAGGAAATTCTCAGTTATCCGAGTGTCCGCAAAGTTTTCAAAGAAGGTATAAAATAAACTATTTGAGTTAATTATTTGATTTTTGGTGATAAAATAATTATATGAAAAATTTGCAAATAATTATATACTTGTTCTAAATAATTTTTAGTTATGTGTTGATGAATTATTTTGTGTTTGGAGTAATTATGTTGGGAAAATAATGATCAAAATGGTAGAAAATCTGTTCTGGTT
Organism: Hedera helix; assembly: GCA_947179155.2. Taxonomy (NCBI): domain Eukaryota; kingdom Viridiplantae; phylum Streptophyta; class Magnoliopsida; order Apiales; family Araliaceae; genus Hedera; species Hedera helix. The sequence goes on along the minus strand of OX359264.1, from coordinate 56,150,554 downwards.
GGCTGTTATTAACGCCGCAGAGAAAGAAAAAAATTTTTGGCCGTCCGCGCATTGCGCGCGGCCAAAATTTTTTTCCGGAACCGGCCTTTAAACGACGCCGTTTTGGGGCAGAAAAGGCTGGCCGCGCATTGCGCGGTGAACAGTATCCGGGTGCAGAGCAAACGACGTCGTTTTGGCTGGACAGGGGGCGGCGCGCGCAACGCGCGGCCGACCGACTTTCTGCGAAATTACGGTTTTGCCCTTCGTTCCGGCTTTCAGCTTATTTACGAAAATGCCATTGGAAGTTAATTTAATTAAAATAAATGTTTAAAAATTGATAAAAATTATATAAAAATCATATAAAATCAGAAAAATATATAAAAATGTTTTATAAATTAAATTTAATAAATTTTCAATTTTGAAGAATAATTTCAATTAATCATTAAATATTTAATAATGAGAATTAAAGGAATATAATTAGAATTAATAACCAAAAATAGGTTATAATTAATTATAAATACCCATATAGAGCCGATGGGTAGAATAATTAGGTTATGAGTGATATTAATTATATAAATTAATATCGTGAGTTACTAAATAATTATTATTTAATTATGTTATTATTATAGGTTGCTCAAGAAAGGAAAATTTAGCTATTAAATTAGTAAACGGACATCGAGGCAAGTTCCTAAACCCTAACTTTGAACCATTAATTATGTGTTAGATATTAGAATCTTTATTGAGCTTTATTTCCTAAAGTTTCATTATTATTCCATTTTCATGAATATTAATTTCTGTTGATATTGTGGATTATTCAATTGAAATTCCCTTTTATTACACGCATTTATTCGTACATGCCATTCATAAGGAACCATAATTGTTGGCCAGTGAATTGATAATTATGAGTCTAGACCATTTGTTCGGCTAGACTTTTGGTATAATAAAATTTCAAATTACTCTTTATTGATAAGTGCTGAACCAAACCAAATTGTTTTGGTGCGGACTCTTAGAAACTGAGGTGAACAATCATGTTCCAAGGAATAAAGTTGTTAAAGGTCTTAAATTTGAAATTCCGTGATATGCGGTAATATGATGTGCACAATCATAGGTACGAGAGGCTGATCACCTCGAGTACGGACTTAAGGTTTTATGGTCTTTATGACACATACAGGTTATCAATATTATTATTGAATAACCTATGTTCAATGATATTGTGACCCTCAGTATAATGTTCAATTATCATGTTTCAAAAGACAAATTCCTCAGTTACTTTCATTCATTTGAAATGGATTCATGTTACCTTATTATTATAAATTCTTTTTCTCATATTGTTGTTATGAAATTCATTATACTTGCTGAGCACTTCGGTTGCTCATTCTTGCTTAACTAATGTGACGCAGACAGAGATGGTAAACCGGAAAGTATAAATAAGAAAGACAAGGGCAAAGAAAAGATGGCAGATTGAAGAAATGATGAGTGTCCCTCGCTAATAGTCTTAAATCTATTTTGTGACTGTAGATGTTAAATATGTATTATAGTAGTGTTGTTTGTATATAAAGGTTGATGACCTTGGGAGTTGATTAGATATCTGTTGTAATATGTTGAACCTTAATGAGTGTAATATATAATGCTTTTAGAATAGTGGTAAATGAAGTTAGATTATCTGAATCGTGAGCACCAAATTCGGGGTTCAAGGAGCTTGAATTTGGGGGCGTCACAGATACCATCTTTTTCATCTTCCATTATTCAAACTTACTATGGTAAGGGATTATCATTATTTGATTCTCGAAAATAATATTGTTTCTTCCTTACTCATAGGATGTGCCTTTTATTTCCATGTATTAATTTGTGGGAATAACCTTACGGCGCGGATTACCGCCTGTTGGTGAATAACCTTTCGTATTCATTCCTTATTAATCTCTGAGAATAACCTTACTGCGCGGATTACCGCCTGTTTGGTGAATAACTCTTCGTATTCATTTTTTATTAAATTGTGGGAATAACCTTACGGCGCGGATTACCGCCTGTTAGTGAATAACATTTCGTATTCATTCCTTATTAATCTTTGAGAATAACCTGACTACGCGGATTACCGCATGTTTGGTGAATTACTCTTCGTATTCATTTCTTACTTGTCTCTTGTTGGTAAAGTTTCCTGAAATGAATATATATTCTTTAATAGTTTGCGCTTCATCTAATATCATTTCAACTGAACCTTCCTATTTTTCTAAATCTTTCTATTGAACCTTAACTGTTATTCTGAACTGTGGATCTTAAATATCATTCTTGAATTTTAGTCCACATCATGTTGGCAATTTGGACATTATTTGAATCTGCACAAAGAAAAATCATAAACTTTTGACATCTATTGATCATACTGTTTCTTCTGATTCATCATCTATATCACGGTGGTTATTCTAATCATCAAGAACCATGTTGTTGTGAATATCTGTGGCCTGGGGCACAGTTGATAGGATAAAGGCGATATAATTATTGTGTCTTTTAGGGCACGTGGTGAATATTCTCTTTGGCCTGGGGCAAAGATGAACTGTTATTGGTATGATTATGACCAAAGGCTGAAAACTGGTATAATCATTACCGTTGGTGTTATATTTGAATATCTTTGGCTCGTAATGCAAATATGAACTATTAACTGGCATGATTATAATCAGGAACTGGAAATTTATATTATCATGACCAGCGATGTTTAAGATGATAAAAGTTGAAGCGAGTGGACATTATAGTTTGCATTATTCTTCTAATAGATTGCTCTTTCCGCTGCTATTATTGATACAAAGCTTATTGTCTATTATATTCAATTAAGAACTCATCTGTTGAAGGCTAATGATAATTTATTTGTCATTATCTTAGTCATGATATTTCTTACTGGGCTATTTGAGCTCACCCTTTCTTTTGTTCCATTGTTTTTCAGAAAATGAGAGAGTAGCCGGGTCTAGCAGGGGAATGGAATGACGGTCCGAGTGGTAGCTATTGTAGTCTTCACATGTTGTATATAGTGTGGCAATAATAGTGAAGACTTAGTTGTGTATTATTGAGTTTGTATTTCTGTTCCATGTACTATTTGTATTAGAAATTTTGTATTTTATGGCGTTTCAAATTGGGCTATGTAGGCCTAGATTTGGGGGCGTCACATTTGGTATCCGAGCTTAGGGATATGATCTTTAATGGAGATCTGGGGTAGAAGTAGGAGGAGAGAGACGAATAGATTACGTCACTAGTATGTCCTACATAAAATTTTGTTATCTAATAAGTTAGCTTGAATGTGGGGATAAGAAGTGACGAGTCAGTTTGTTTAACTAACCTTTATCTTATGACCGCAGTTAAGAATGACTTCTGAAAATCAGGGAATGAATTATCCACTGCCCGAGGTGAACGTAGCTGAGAATCAGGAAGCTACAAACAATCCTCCTACAGCTTCAGAAAATAATGCTGGTGATCATACAAATCAGAATGGTTTCTTTAGAAACTTCATGCAATTTATTCAAAATCAGCCGAGGGGAGGTCGTAACGATGGAAACGCTGATAAGTCAAGGATTGTCACCGTTAAACAATTTAAAGAGTTGGGACCACCTGAATTTTTCGGGAAGCCTGAACCACTCAAAGCGGAGGCATGGTTAAAGCAAACGACAAACATCCTTGATGTCCTGCGATGTGCAGATGATCAGAAGGTGTCATTCGCCACCTTTATGTTTCGAGGGGAGGCAGACCATTGGTGGGAGGCGGTAAAACGAATCCATCATTCGGCTCTCGAAATGTCTTGGCTGGAATTTCAAGAGCTGTTCAACGAAAAGTATTTTTCAGAAAGCATCCGCCATATGAAGGAGGTGAACTTCATAAAACTAGAGCAAGGAAATATGTCTATTTCACAATATGAAGCTAAGTTTGCTGAACTATCTCGTTTTGCGACTCATCTAGTGGATGACGAAGCACGGATGAGTCGGATGTTCTTACGAGGTTTGAGATTCGAAATTCGTCAACAGCTTAGCTCTCATAAATTGACCTTGTATTTAGATGTTGTCGATAGGGCTCAAAGGGTAGAGCAAACAGATGAAAAATTGCAGCCGAGAGTCAATGATCAGCGTAGAGAGAGAAATGACAACAACCACAGGAACGAGAACCATAAGGGAGGCAACCAGCACTTCGGTAGTAATCATGCATCGAATAATAGAAGAGGAGGATCCAGTGGAAATAATTTCAAGAGAAAGAGATTCCATAAAGATTATGGAAGAGCACCGGCACCAGTACCAGCACCGGCACCAGTACCAAGGGGAAGAGATCGATCACCGGTAAGATGTTACAAGTGTGGTCAGGAGGGCCACATCAGCCCAAACTGTACTCAACAGTCCAAGTTGTGCTACAGTTGCGGAAAAGAAGGTAATGTGGCTCGATTTTGTCCTGTTTCAAAATCAAGTCCAGCTGCAATAATGGTACCAAAAGCTAACACGGATAAGGGAAAATCTGTAGTTCAAGGGAGAGCTTTTGTTGTGACATCCCAAATGGCACGAAACCCGAACGAGGTGATAACCGGTAAGCTATTCATAAATTCTCATGAAGTCTATGCCCTGTTAGATACTGGTTCTACCCATTCTTTTGTCTCACCTACGTGTGCTCAACGATTAAACTTAACTCCTGACAATTTGGACTTTGACTTATCAGTTGAAACCCCATTAGGAGCAATAGCCATTACATCTACGGTATATAAATCTTGCTTAGTTCAAATCAATAGCCTTATATTACCCGTTGACCTTATCTCTTTGGAAATGCATGAATTTGATGTGATTTTAGGAATCGATTGGTTGACTAATCATCATGCTAAAATTGATTGCTTTTAAAAGATCATTAGTTTTCATATTCCTAATCAACCTGTCATACAAATTCAAACCATCAAACCATTGAAATCCATAACTGTCATTTCTAGCCATAAAGCCATTCGTTTATTGAAAAACGGATGTCAAGCATTTTTAGCTCATGTCACTGACTTGAACAAAGATGTGTCAAACTTGAATGATATTCCTATTGTTAATGAGTTTTCTGATATTTTTTCCGATGAACTTCCCGGCTTACCTCCAAATCGGGAAATTGAATTCTGTATTGATCTTGAACCCAATACCAAGCCTATTTCCAAAGCCCCATACCGAATGACTCCTATTGAACTTCAAGAGCTAAATGTCCAACTACAGGAATTGTTAGATACTGGTTTCATTCGTCCGAGTGCATCGCCTTGGGGTGCCCCTGTTCTTTTTGTCAAGAAGAAGGACGGAAGTATGAGATTGTGTATTGACTACCGAGAGTTGAATCATGTCACCATCAAAAACAGGTACCCGTTACCTCGAATTGATGACATGTTTGATCAATTGCAGGGTGCTCAACATTTCTCAAAGATTGATCTCCGCTCTGGATATCATCAGTTAAAAGTTAAAGCTGATGACATTCCAAAGACTGCTTTCAGAACCCGCTACGGGCATTATGAGTTCTTAGTCATGCATTTTGGACTAACCAATGCTCATGCAGCTTTCATGGACATGATGAACCGAATATTCAAGGAATATTTGGATCATTTTGTGGTTGTCTTTATTGATGACATCCTCATATACTCCAAGAGTCGTGAAGATCATGAACAACACCTGAGATTGATACTCCAAAAGCTCCGTGAGAACAAATTATATGCCAAGTTGAAGAAATGTGAGTTCTGGCTTGAGGAGGTCACGTTTCTTGGGCATGTGATTTCTAGTCAAGGAATATCAGTCGATCCTACGAAGATTGAAATGGTACTAAATTGGGAACAACCCAAGACAGTAACCGAAGTCTGAAGTTTTCTGGGCCTAGCTGGTTATTATCGGAGATTTGTAGAAGGATTTTCTCGAATCGTCACTCCGTTAACTCAGCTTACTCGGAAAAACACCAAATTCGTATGGAGCGAGGAATGTGAGAAAAGTTTCCAAGAACTCAAGAGGAGACTTATTTCAGCTCCTGTTCTGACCATACCATCAGGATCAGGAGAATTCGTTATATATAGCGATGCTTCAGGCAAAGGTCTAGGCTGTGTCCTTATGCAACATGGAAAGGTTATAGCCTATGCCTCTCGGTAACTTAAAGATTATGAGAAAAATTATCCTACTCATGATTTAGAGTTGACAGCAGTCGTTTTCGCGTTGAAGATCTGGAGACACTACTTGTACGGAGAAAAAGTGGATATCTATACGGATCATAAAAGTCTCAAGTATTTCTTCACCCAGAAGGAACTTAACATGCGACAACGACGTTGGCTTGAGCTGTTGAAAGATTACGACCACACAATCCAGTATCACCCGGGAAAGGCTAACGTTGTAGCTGACGCTTTGAGCAGGAGATCTTATGCGAGTACAAGTGCACTGCTGACAACACAAAAGTGTATTCTGTACGACTTGCAAAAGATGGAGATAGAGCTAAAGACACCAGGGACCCACTCGAAGATTGCTCACGTGCGAGTAGAACCGACTTTAATCGATAAAATTAAAGTTGCTCAAGCTACCGATCTGGAATTGATGAACATGATGAAGAAAGTACAAGAAGGTGTCATTCCCGAAGCAAGAATCGACGAGAAAGGAATACTTCGAGTCAACTCTCGACTTTGTGTTCCTAACGATCCTGAATTGAAGCATAAAATCATGTTGGAGGCACACAACACGCCGTTTGCAATCCACCCAGGAGGTACCAAAATGTATCGAGATCTTCGACATACATTTTGGTGGAACAATATGAAAAGGGAGATTGTCGAGTTTATCTCAAGATGCCTAACTTGTCAACGTGTCAAGGCAGAGCATCAAGTGCCTAAGAGTCCATTACAACCACTTGAAGTTCCCGAATGGAAGTGGGAACACATCAATATGGACTTCGTAACGGGTCTTCCCAAAGTTTCTCAAGGCTTAGATGCAATTTGGGTGATCGTAGATAGATTGACCAAATCTGCTCATTTCTTGCCTATACGAGAAAACTTTTCACTTGAACGTCTTGCCGGTATGTACATAAATGAGATTGTGAGATTGCATGGCATGCCAGTTTCCATAGTTTCTGATCGAGATCCTAGATTCACTTCACGCTTTTGGATCAGTCTACAAAAAGCTATGGGCACCGAGCTACGATTTAGTTCTGCATACCATCCTCAAACAGACGGACAATCTGAAAGGACGATTCAGACTCTCGAAGATCTTTTGAGACTTTGTGTACTAGACTTCAAAGGAAGTTGGGATAAGTACTTGTCATTGGTTGAATTTTCCTACAACAACAGTTATCAAGCAAGTATAGGCATGGCTCCATTCAAGGCTTTATATGGACGCAAGTGTCGCTCTCCAGTGTGTTGGAATGAGATAGGAGAAGCAAAATTATTGGGACCCGAGTTGGTACGCTTGACAACAGAAAAGATTCAAATGATCCGACAACGAATACAGACCGCACAAGAACGACAAAAGAATTATGCTGATCTTCATCGGAGAGACGAAAGTTTCAACGTCGGAGATCATGTATTCTTACGTGTTTCTTCATGGAAAGGGGTTACGAGATTCGGAAAGAGAGGAAAGCTCAACCCTCGATTTATTGGCCCATTTGAAATTCTCGATCGAATAGGAACCGTAGCCTACAGACTAGCCCTACCACCGAGTATGTCTCGCATCCATAACGTTTTTCACATATCTATGTTACGTAAATATGTGAAGGACCCAAACCACGTCATTGAGTTAGAACCGGACGTTATAGCTAAGGATTTAACGTACGAGGAGGTACCTGTTAAGATCCTAGATAAGAAGGAGCAGATTCTACGCTCAAATGTTATACCTCAAGTTAAGGTTTTATGGAGGAACCAAGATATTGAGGAAATGACCTGGGAACTAGAATCTGAGATGCAATCTAAGTATCCTTACCTCATCGAAATGCCAGGTACGTCAATTTCGGGGACGAAATTTCATAAGGAGGGGAGGTTGTAAGACCCCGAATTTTATTAAATATAAAATTTAATTTTTCTTCATATATTTTTTTTCATGAAACAGTAAGTGGTTAAATTGACGAAATTGAAAGTTAAGGATGTTATGTGCAAATTTTATTTTGTCGGACAATATTCGTTTTGTCGGGGAATATTCGGGTCGTACGACGGCGCCGAAATAACTAATTATTGGTGGACCCCACAACGGAATAATTGTCGGATATAGAAAACGACAGAAGTAACATTTTTAAATAAAAATAGTCAACGGTGTTAACTGTTAAAATACCGGTGATAAAAGAATAGTAGCATACGGTAATTTATGATATTTTACTGTAGCACGCGGTACTCTACAGTAGCACACGGTATTGCACAGTGTCTCATATTATTGGTTTGATAATTGACACGGTAACTATTACGCATCATTTCATCAATAATTGTCACTGCATAATATTTTATGTTAACAATTCAATAATTGTTGTTACACAGTATTTTGCATTATTGATTAAATAATTGTCGTTACACTGTATTTCATATCATTGACTCAATAATTGTTGGTGCACTGTAGTTTAAAATTATTGAACCTAATAATTGTCACAGTAGCAAATACACAATAATTTATATTATTAAATTAATAATAATCTGTAACATGTTTCTTACATTATCGTTGAATTATTATTATCACTGTTGTAATATTACCTTAATTATTGTATTGATAGTAGGTATTTTGATTATTATAATAATAATATATATTGGTGGGGGCCAATGGAGAAAAATGGCTTAGGAAATGAAGAAAAGAGGGAGAGAGAGGAAAAAAGGAAGAAAGAGAGAAAGAGAAATAGAGAGAGAGAAAGTTGCTGGAGAAAGAAAGAGAGAAGGAGAGGAAAAAGAGAGAGAGAGAGAGAAAGAAAAAAGAGAAAGAGAAAGGAAGAGAGAGAGAAAAAAAATATTTTATTATAATATTTTATATAAATATAATATAATATAATATATAAATTTTTTATTATTAATATAATATATAAAGTTATTTGTTTTATTATGAATATTATAATAAGGTTTTGTTCTATATGAAATTAAAATTTTAGAAACGTGCATGCTAAATGAATTCAGCACTGACGTGCTGAACGAATTCAACAATGGCATGCTCTCACCTACCACACAGTGCTTTCCATTCTCCTATAAATAGCTTGCTCAGCTGAATAGAAAAATCACACCTAAAACATAAAATTTTTCTATAAGAATTTTATGAGTTTTCTCTGAGAATAGTAAGACTATTTTGAGTATTTGAAAGCCAAAAGGAGTGCAGAAAATTTTCAAGTAAGTCTTTTATTAAAGAGTAGTAATTTCATAAATTCCTATTTTTCACGATATTCACAAATCTTCCTTTAGAAGACTCTTCTTTGAGAAGATTCATTTTTAAAAAACTTTATTTGGAAGATTTATTTTGGAATATTATTTTAAAAACTATTTTAAAGTAGTTATATTATACTACAAAAATTATGTTAAATATATATAATTTTGATAGCTCATATTATACGAGTTATCATACACTTTGAAATTTATATGTGATAATTACTAATTTTATTATGAAAATATAGGTTGATCAACCTCATTTAAATCAATATCCAGTCACGTGTAAGGTAAGGAATATTATTCTTTTCACACTCTTAAATTTATTACGGTAAGGGATACCATCTTTTTCATCTTCCATTATTCAAACTTACTATGGTAAGGGATTATCATTATTTGATTCTCGAAAATAATATTGTTTCTTCCTTACTCATAGGATGTGCCTTTTATTTCCATGTATTAATTTGTGGGAATAACCTTACGGCGCGGATTACCGCCTGTTGGTGAATAACCTTTCGTATTCATTCCTTATTAATCTCTGAGAATAACCTTACTGCGCGGATTACCGCCTGTTTGGTGAATAACTCTTCGTATTCATTTTTTATTAAATTGTGGGAATAACCTTACGGCGCGGATTACCGCCTGTTAGTGAATAACATTTCGTATTCATTCCTTATTAATCTTTGAGAATAACCTGACTACGCGGATTACCGCATGTTTGGTGAATTACTCTTCGTATTCATTTCTTACTTGTCTCTTGTTGGTAAAGTTTCCTGAAATGAATATATATTCTTTAATAGTTTGCGCTTCATCTAATATCATTTCAACTGAACCTTCCTATTTTTCTAAATCTTTCTATTGAACCTTAACTGTTATTCTGAACTGTGGATCTTAAATATCATTCTTGAATTTTAGTCCACATCATGTTGACAATTTGGACATTATTTGAATCTGCACAAAGAAAAATCATAAACTTTTGACATCTATTGATCATACTGTTTCTTCTGATTCATCATCTATATCACGGTGGTTATTCTAATCATCAAGAACCATGTTGTTGTGAATATCTGTGGCCTGGGGCACAGTTGATAGGATAAAGGCGATATAATTATTGTGTCTTTTAGGGCACGTGGTGAATATTCTCTTTGGCCTGGGGCAAAGATGAACTGTTATTGGTATGATTATGACCAAAGGCTGAAAACTGGTATAATCATTACCGTTGGTGTTATATTTGAATATCTTTGGCTCGTAATGCAAATATGAACTATTAACTGGCATGATTATAATCAGGAACTGGAAATTTATATTATCATGACCAGCGATGTTTAAGATGATAAAAGTTGAAGCGAGTGGACATTATAGTTTGCATTATTCTTCTAATAGATTGCTCTTTCCGCTGCTATTATTGATACAAAGCTTATTGTCTATTATATTCAATTAAGAACTCATCTGTTGAAGGCTAATGATAATTTATTTGTCATTATCTTAGTCATGATATTTCTTACTGAGCTATTTGAGCTCACCCTTTTTTTTGTTCCATTGTTTTTCAGAAAATGAGAGAGTCGCCGGGTCTAGTAGGGGAATGGAATGACGGTCCGAGTGGTAGCTATTGTAGTCTTCACATGTTGTATATAGTGTGGCAATAATAGTGAAGACTTAGTTGTGTATTATTGAGTTTGTATTTCTGTTCCATGTACTATTTGTATTAGAAATTTTGTATTTTATGGCGTCTCAAATTGGGCTATGTAGGCCTAGATTTGGGGGCGTCACAAAAAGGAGTGCAGAAATTTTTCAAGTAAGTCTTTTATTAAAAAGTAGTAATTTCATAAATTTCTATTTTTCACAAATCTTCCCTTAGAAGACTCTTCTTTGAGAAGATTCATTTTTAAAAACTTTCTTTGGAAGATTTATTTTGGAATATTATTTTAAAAACTATTTTAAAGTAGTTATATTAGACTACAAAAATTATGTTAAATATATATAATTTTGGTAGTTCATATTATACGAGTTATCATACACTTTGAAATCTATATGTTGTAATTACTAATTTTATTATAAATATATAGGTTGATCAACCTTATTTAAATCAATATTCAGTCACGTGTTAAGGTAAGGGGTATCATTCTTTTCATTATCATAAATGGATATTATGTTCTTTTTTACTAGAAGGGATTATCATTCTTTAATTCTCGAAAATAATATCGTTTCTTTGTTGTGCCATTTATTTCCATGTATTAAATTGTGGGAATAACCTTACGGCGCGGATTACCGCCTGTTGGTGAATAACATTTCGTATTCATTCCTTATTAATGTTTGAGAATAACCTTACGGTGCGGATTAGCGCCTGTTTGGTGAATAACTCTTTGTATTCAAAATTTATTAAATTGTGGGAATAACCTTACTGTGCGGACTACCGCCTGTTGGTGAATAACCCTTTTTATTTGTCTCGTGTGGAAATAATTTGTCTACACGAATTATCACATAACATTTTTATTCCATATTCGTTTGTAATATCATTTTCTTTCATATTCGTAAGTGATATTATTTTTCTTTATACTCATAAGGGATACCATCTTTTTCATCTTCCATTATTCAAACCTGCTACGGTAAGGGATATTAATTTCTTTCACTTTTTGTTAATCAAACCTGCTACGGTAAGGGATATTATTTTCTTTCATACTCCTAAATCGAAACTTATTATGGAACTATTGCTTCTATAATTCCTGAAAATATTATATGTTCCATAATAGTTGAACTTCATTATTTCAACTGAACCTTCCTATTTTCTGAACCTTTCTATTGAACTGTAACCGTTATTCTGAACTGTGGATCTTGAATATCATTTTTAAATTTCACTCCACATCATGTTGACAATTTGGACATTATTTGAATCTGCACAAAGTAAACTTCCGATACTTATTGTTTATCCTGTTTCTTCTGTTCATCATTCGTATCACTGTTATTTGTATTAATCTTCAATAATCAAGTTGTTGTGAATATCTGTGGTCGGGGGCACAGATGCAATATAATTGTTGAACATATGTTAGGTTAAAGGCGATATAATAGGTTAAAGGCGATACATCTGTTCGGTGTCTTTTATGGCACGTGGTGAAAGTTCTCTTTGGCCCGTAGTGCATAGATGAACTGTTGTTTGGCATGATTATGACCAAAGGTTAAATCTGGTATAATCATGACCGTTGGTATTATATTGAAAGTTCTCTTTGGCCCGTAGTGCATAAATGAACTGTTGTTTGGTATGATTATGACCAAAGGCTAAATCTGGTATAATCATGACCGTTGGTATTATATTGAAAGTTCTCTTTGGCCCGTAGTGCATAGATGAACTGTTGTTTGGTATGATTATGACCAAAGGCTGAATCTGGTATAATCATGACCGCTGGTGCTATATTGAGTATCTTTGGTCCGTAGTGCAAAGATGAACTGTTGATTTGCATGATTATGACCAGGAACTGTGAATTTTTATTATCATGACTAATAGTATTTCAGATGATAAAAGTTGGTGATGTTTTTACTAAAAAGAGAAGCGAGAGGACATTATGGTCTGCATTATTCTTCTAATAGATTGTTCATTCCGCTGCTATTATTGATCTGAACATTTCAAGAATTTAACTGCAGTTTTTGATATAAACCTTGTAATCTATTGTATTCTATCAAGAACTCAACTATTAAAGGCTAATGATAATTTATTCGTCATTATCTTAGTCATGATATTTCTTACTGGGCTATTCGAGCTCACCTTTCTTTTGTTCCATTGTTTTTCAATAGGAGATGAGAACGTAGCTGGGTCTAGCCGGGGAATGGAGTGAGAGTCCGAGTGATAGCTATCCTAGTCTTCACGGTTGTAACATAGTGTGGCAATAATAGTGAAGACTTAGTTGTGTATTATTATACACTGTATTGTTGAACGTTGTAATACCTTGTAATAATTTTGTTGTAGTCTTTTGACAACTCAAGTTTGGGCTGTGTGGGCCCAGATTTGGGGGTGTCACACTTGTACCCTATGTATATGCATAATATTCAAACATCTTGTGCAAAGGTCAGTTTTTCGAATATAATCCCCTTATCTAGGATTGTTCGTTCTCAATCTTACTATAAGAATCCGCACCAACTAATGGTTTGGATAATCTCTTAAAAATATTCAAGTTAATGAATTTATACATGCAGTGTCTAGCCGAAAATAATTAGCTTAGACATTTTTAAACAGTTCTTGAATCAAATGAACTATAAAACTCCAAATGCATTATGTGCGAATACATAAACAATATGAATTTGGATTAATTTTAAATAATTAAACAACTTAAAACTCTTGTAAAATAAATACAAGTTTACGTATAGAAAACATGCCTCGATTGTTGAATACTACTAACCCATACAATTTAATATCTTTTGAACAGACCTAACAATTAATCAACTTGATCTTTCAATTAGTATCATATCTAGATTCATATAATAACCTTTATACATCTTAATTTACTAACACTTAATCACATAATTAAATAATTAAGGGTATATTAAACACTTTAGAAATATTATCATCATTTGATAATTTTTTAATCACATAAAATCTATATTAATCATTTAATAATATTTTATTCATTTCTTAATATTATTATTCATTTAATAATATTTTATTGATTTTCTAATATTATTATTCATTTAATAATATTTTATTTATTTTTTTAATATTATTACTCATTTAATAATATCTTATTAATTTTCTAATATTATTACTCATTTAATAATATTTTATTTATTTACTTATATTAGTAAATATTTAATAATATTTATTCCTTTTAACTCATTAAATTAAACATCTACAATATTTAAATTACATTAATTGGATTCAATAATAATATCATAAATTTTAAAATAATTTTCAACTCTCTAACCCGACCCGAAAAATCATTATTTTCCTAGAAATGACACTGCGCTTTGACATAGTGTTTAGTACAAAACACTACGCCCCAGCGCAGTCCGGTAGAATACAAATTCAATTTTTTCAGATTTTTTCAACTTTGACACTTTTAAATCAAACTTGCATAAAATGAAATATACACATCCAAATGACATCAAATTAGTCTTGTTAGCTTCGTAAGTTAATGATCTATAATATTTTATGGATTGATCATATTTTTGAAATCATTTTTGACACAAATTTTATGACCGAAAGGCTAGGATTTTAAAATGTTATGTTTTACGATAAATACCATAACTTCTTCATTTTTACATATTTTTGAGTGATTCAAGTTGAGTTATCTTTATAACTCATAAATACAATTTTTTAGCCATAAAAATTAAATAACCAACTTGTACATTTCAAACTACCTTTATTTATAACACATAGCTAGTTAGGGTTTTACCGGTAAAGCTCTACATGCACTTATCTTTCCTTTATTTACATACCAAACATAATAACACACATGTTAAACATATTAAACTATGAATCTTTATATATATAAAAGATCTAGCATTCAAGAGTTTGAAAATATATTTTTGACCATCAAAATATATTTTTGAACATTAAAATCAATTAATGTACATATTTATGCATATATACACATAGATACACATATATCTCCATCAACTTCCATCCTTATACCTTCGAAACCCTACATGGTTCCTATAACACAATTTCTCCCACAACCAACCATGACAAACATTTATATAACCATTTTTAACCACAGAAAATAAAAGATATAAAAAAGAGAACACTTTTAAACCTTCTAAGCTTGGATGCTCTTCTCTTTCTTCTTCCAAAGTAAACAACAAAGGATGATCTCTTTAACTTGGCTACTAGATACACCATCTTGATGATCTAGATGCTATCACTCTCAAGCTCTCACACTATTTCCTTACTTTTTTCTCTCAAGGAACTTTCTCTAAAAATTTCTTATGAACCTAGTAAAATGACTAACAAGCTTAGCCTTATTAGTGAATGTTCTTATTTATATTACTACCAAAGATATACATACACTTAATATAAGCCTACAAAATCTCCTAGCTCATTTTATCCTTTAAGCTTCCCAATGCTAGATTTTAGGAATTTTCTTGCACAAAGGACTTGAGTTGGTAAGGGTTGGTAGATTTGTTCAACAACTCTTGTACCCTTAGAACTCAAAATCAAGCAACACAAAATTTGAAATTCACCCCTATGTGGGTCCCCATTTGGTCGGCCAAATGGCCCTTTTCTAACCATTTTTGGTTTAACTTTTATATCTTATATATACATATATATCTCACATGTCATACATAATATATATATATATATATACACACACACACACACACACACACACACACACACACACACACATATATACATCATTTAAATCACCAACATGGTCCCACAATGATAAATATTTGCATTTGATTTGGGTCACATGTTTGGATTATTAAGTTAATTCCCTTTTGGGCTTCATTAACCTAGCAACATTTGGGCTATCAATTAATATATTCAAGTATACTTCAAATGGACTTGAATAAAATATATGGGCTACTAGTTCACCTCCATTGGACCTAGTTTATTAAATTCCTTTGGACTAAAAAATATAATCCAATTAGACTTGCCTTATTAATTCATTTACGTTGCTACATTATTAGTTTACTAAATATACACATGCATACATATATTTTCATTCAATCATGTAAATGCACAATAAGTTCATACAAAAATTTTAATTCATTAATAATTATTTAATAATCATCATTATAATGTAACTTATAATTCATGGTTATTACAATATATCCCAACTTGGCTCATCCAACTTATTTTCAGTGCTCTGAATTGACTCACGACGTCTATTCGACCACGTGATACTTCGATTCATCGAAATTACAATAATCAATCACCTGAGCTTGCACAAACCCTAATCATTTATCCATTTTGGGGGTTTAATTTTTGAACGATGATTCTCTACTAATTAGTCTATTTAGGATTATATTAATCGTTACTCTTCAGTATTACGTTATATTTATGTGATACAAGTGATTTGAAACTGGTATATTACACATAAGATCCTACTCTTACACTATCTTGATCCCGAGAAAAAGAGTCATATTTACTTCACAATTTGTTAAGAAAATATGACCCTTTCTTCTGGACAGAGTGAGTATTTACTAGATTGATTCCCGTCGATACTTATTAAGTTAAAAGAGCTTTCCATAATTTTAGGACATTGACTAATATTAGTAAGGAAATCGAGGTGGGGGCTTGGGAAGAACAGGATCATTTTGGACTAACATATAGTTTCACCACCTATGTAGTATTTATGGAAATGCTGTATTGTTTATCATTTTAGCAGTCAGATGAGTTGAAGAAATACCTCTTCTTGGGTGGATTTTCATCTCCTAATATATATAGCTGACATATTTGGAAACTTTTTCCTTTCTTTATATGTTAACTTGAAATTTTCCTTGTGTCAGTAGTCTTGATATGCTTTATTCATACAACAACAGGGTTTCATAATAATCTTTTAATTCAAGAAGCGAACAAATTTTCTTGCATTGAGGTGCTGTGGTAGTTTCTTTATATATTTGTTTTGCATACTTTATTTTAGTGGGTGCGCGCTTACCCCTTCGAATATTTGTTTTTCAATTCTTTCATTCACTTGTTTCCTTTTTTCTTTGTTCATTTGAAATATAAAAGCGATGCTTATTGTACTCACTGTGATCAAATTTGCCCCTCGTAAGAACTTGGTCAGATAGATTTGTGCATTTTATTTTTTTAAAAATGATTTTTTTTTTACCTAGTAAAATACGTTGAATATATAGCTTCCATTTTTAAAATCTTTCAAAATTTTGATGATAGCATTTTTAACTTGTATAACGACAGGGAAGGGCCCTATGGCTTTATATAATTGTTGAACAACTGTAAAGCCGTAGGGCCCTTGCATAAAATAAAGTTACTTATCATGCAAAATGTTGATCTTTCATATATAATTTTGCGGTTGCTCCAACATAGCAATTATATTTGAAGCTTCAACGTTACTTACCTTGATTAGACAAGCTAGGCAACAAGATCCCTTCGTATGTTACAGATGCTACTTGTCATATGTCTGCATATATATGATATGTTTTAGTTTGATTCTAAAATCTTATCTCTGTGCATGCATACATTTCAGTTAATTTTGCTTTCGCGCGCAACCTGCATTTAATACCGCCTCCAGCCCAAAAAGAAAAGGTGGCCTCTTAATTTCTCTAATTCTAAGCAATGTTTTGAAACTTGGTTCGGAATCGACAGTAAGATTGATTGAACTGAGAACCAGTTTACTTTTTGAACCGGTTCAGTCAATTTGGTCAAAAACCGGTTTACCATCGGTGATTCAATCGGTAAAACTAGTTAGTTGGCCCGGTTAAACCGACTTCGAAGTGTTTTTTTTTTACAAAAATATTTTTAACAATAGTATAACATAATTTCACTATATTTTAACTTACAAAAAATTAAATATTTTAAAATTTTATTAATTATTAATAATATATATTTTTATATATTTATGACGTCACTGATTTAATAACGATTCGATCACTGATTAAATTAATAATTTATTTATTCGATATTATTTCCAGTTGGATAACCGACACGGTCCTGAAAACATTGCTTCTATGTATTGAGTATTTGGTGTTGTTCCAGGGTAAGTACCTTATATATATCAACACTGACCAAGGAGAGGCAGGCAGGCTGGCAGGCAGTCAATTATTTAAAAGAACAAGCTTCGACGTCAGGAATTGCAGAGAGAGAGAGAGAGAGGTGTGTAATTTTATTTTGAAACTTGTACACAGTTGTTGAATAAGTACTGTTACAAATTTCTTTAAAATGCAACAACATAAATGGAGTGCATGTGACAGAAATAGAGGATCATACCGAGCTAGCTAATTCGTTGTTGATATATAGCACCCATCGATCAGGACAGGACTTTTTGTACCTGTGTAAATATGGACGGTGTTATACGGTAATGTAAATTAAAAGCTACTATTTTATGGTAGCTAGTTTGCTTCTTAGAATGTTGATACTATAAAAAGAATTCTATAAGAATGGACTGTAAATTAACCTTTTATCTTTATTTCTATCAAGAACAAGTAGAGGATTTATCTAGCTGAGTATTCTCATACAGATAAAGCACAAACCGAAAAACGACCAAGCAGTAGGTATCTCTCATTTTCATTTATTATTATTTTTTTTATTTCAAAATATAAGATTATTATTACTTTTTTAATTATGTACCCAAATCCGGATATTATCATACATGACCCTCCCTCTCCCCTAATCATGATGATTATATTTAGTCTAGTCTCAAAACATGTGAAAGTGAATGAAAAATTATTCAATAATTATGAAACAATATCCCATAATATTATTAATCTTAAACATCATGTAAATTTATCTTAAAAACATTGAATAATTATTCGAAAGTGACGGTGATCAAAAAAGTTTGCGACAGACACCAGCGACCTTCCAAGTTTCATTTCGAAGTCATCAAGTACATCAATTAATCATCATGAAAAAGAAAGATCACAATTCACAAACATTCTCCACCAAACCATAACCCAGTGGAACACACTACACTACACTATCACAATCACACATTATACACAATCACAAAGCAAGGAAGCACAGCCCTCGGATTATAAACCAACAACTCATCCTCTTCGTCCGATCTCCCATCAGCTCGACCCACCAACGAGTCAAAACCGGGATCCTCCTTCTCCACCACTTCCGGGTCACACCCGACACGCCCCGCGATGACACGGCACACCAACATCGCTCTCTTCGCGTTTATGAAGCTGAATTCCTCCTCGATCTCATCAGGGATCGCCACGTGTGCCCTCCAGCTGGTGGATAGCGTGGAGATTCCGTCCATCTTGGGTGAGAATCCACTTTTTATAATCCCACACACGCTGCAGTACTGCTGGCTACAGATGCTGCAATTACCGTTTTGCCCCAAGTCACACAAAAACGTGGCGCAGTGAAACCTCAGCAGCTCATTGCCGTCGGCGATACACCGCTCGTCTCGCCTCCGCACGGCGCCGTTTCGAGCTGCTTTCGATTTCACGCACTCCCTGTATTCTTCGAACCGGGTCAATATCTTCGGGCTGTTATGGATCTTCAGAACCCGACGGATACTCGGAGTCTTTGTGGTATTAGTCCAGCCCGTATTGAATATGATGGATACTATATTCTTACCCGAATCGCCGTCGATTAACTCCGATACGGCGTGTTTGATGGACTGGTGTTGTTCTAAATTACTTGGTCGCTGGAAAATTTCGCCGCAAATCGGGCACGGGTAGATATCGTTTCGGAGAGGGAAGAAGCGGTGGTCGGAGGAGATGTCGGATTCTGAGAATGACCCGTAGGGTTTTTTACGTGGAGGATTTGAATTCGAAACGAATGTGTCATTTGGTATGACGGAGAATATGGAGGAGTGTCGCAAAGACCTAGTGGAGGAGCATGGGGACCCGATACTCGGGTTCGGGTGGGTTATGGGGATAGGTGTGGAGGAGGAGAAGAAGGTCCGTTTGAGGAAAGACCAAGAGGAAGAAAGAGCTTTGTGGGATTTCACGCGAGAAGGAGAAGTAGAGGAGCGAAGAGAGAGCAGGGAAATTTTTGTTTTTCTGGAGTTGCGATGTGTTTTTTGGCGATTGGAAGTGAAACTGAAGCAACCCAAATGAAGGAAAAGGAAGAGGAGGACAGATATGAAGTTGTTAAAGAGGGGGCGAAAGGTCGC
Organism: Hedera helix; assembly: GCA_947179155.2. Lineage (NCBI taxonomy): Eukaryota > Viridiplantae > Streptophyta > Magnoliopsida > Apiales > Araliaceae > Hedera > Hedera helix. The sequence goes on along the minus strand of OX359264.1, from coordinate 56,130,511 downwards.
CATTAATATTGATACGAGAGCTTGAGCTTGATTAGCTCTGTTATGGCCATGGATGAATGTTGATAAGAGAGAAAGAGAAGGGAATTAAGATGGGTAAATCATAAGAGAAAAGGAAGAGAGATAGTGGTAAAGGAAAGGAATGAAGGAAAAATAAGAAAGGAAGGAGGGGTTTAAGTGGGGGCAAGGAAGAATAAAGGTCTGAAGGGTAGGTGTAACGCAACATCATGGTATCGAAATTTCTCTCACTACCTCTCTTCCATATACAGGGTGTGTCCATTAGTAAAAAAATTAAACTGATATCAAAAAAATCAAAGCGATATCGAATTGAAAATGATGTTTAAAATAAAAATTGATACCGAATTATTAATTTTGGTACCGATTTGATATAAATTTAGTTTAATTTTTTTAGTTCGATTTTCGGTTTATACCGATTGATAATATATATAATTATAATATATAAATAATAATTATATATTAATTTATTTATAAATTATAATAATATATATAATTATATATATTATAATAATTAATATAAATTTAATATTATATTATTTATTTTGGTTCTTTCCTCCAAATTCAAAAATATTCATACCAGTACCGAAAAGTATAAAAAATTAAAAAAATCGATATCGATTATACCAAAAAAATGTGTACCAACGGAAAAAAAATCGAATTTTTTAAATACCCCTATTCATATATATATATATATATATATATATATATATATATATATTTCTATTTATCTGATGGGAAAGAGAGATAATTACTTTCATGTGTCTCACACTTCCAGCAATGGAAACTTTAGGGGACCATTATTTCACCTTCTTTCTTTCTTTTCCCATCTCTTTTCCCTATTCGTTCGATCTTTTCTCATTCCTTTTTTAATTCCCAGTTTTTCATGGGGGTCAAGTTTCATCATATCCTATATGTTGTTCTTGCTGTCCTCGTTTTCTTTAAACCCAAAAATGCTTAATTTCTATTCTATTAAAGGTGCATGAATAGCGGTAGGATGCATGCCAACCATCTTAAAGGTTCATGAATAGCGGTAGGATGCATGCCAACCATTTCATTCCTTTTTTTTGGAATTTGGTTACGGCTCACAATAATTATGGGAGGTACTTTTTATCTATGGCAAACCGTTGTTAATGATAAACAAAATTGGCCTGTTATAACAAAGATGAACGGTCAGGTCAATTCGTGTAATTTTGGCCTGCTGCAACAAGAATGAACAGTTGGACCAAAATTATGTCTAATTTTGCCTGTCGCAACAAGAATAAACGATATGACCAATCAACAACAAAAATATCCTCTACATTGATTATCAAAACAACCCCATCAAACATTTACCATAGATGGACTCTCTATATAGATATACTAGTGATAATACGTACATGAAGGCACGGTGTAACTAATATAACAGTTGAGTACTGTATTCAATATTTCAAGATTAAAAATTCTAAAACTGTAGAAGACTCTCAGTTCCATAATAGAACTGAGAATCCAACCATTAATACAAAAAGATTGATATTCAATTCAGTCATGGTTTCTTTTTTAGGCAAACATTAGTGTGCTACTCATTCTCAACTTAAAATTAGTTATTGGCAGGTTTGAGCAATTAATTGATTGACGATAGCGGGCTCAAATTTGTGTAATATAGTATTTTCGGATATCCCACACACCTTTTCTTTATTGACAAAACGGAATGAGAAGTTTGGTAGCATTTATTTGTCTCTAATATGTAAGACCCCGAATTTTATGAAATATAAAATTTAATTTTTCTTCGTATATATTTTTTTCATGAAACAGTAAGTGGTTAAATTGATGAAATTGAAAGTTAAGGATGTTATGTGCAAATTTTATTTTGTCGGATAATATTCGTTTTGTCGGGGAATATTCGTGCCGTACGACGGCGCCGAAATAACAAATTATTTGTGGACCCCACAACGGAATATTTGTCGGATATAGAAAACGACAGAAATAACCTTTTTAATAAAAATAGTCAACGGTGCTAACTGTTAAAATACCGGTGATAAAAGAATAGTAGCATACGGTAATTTATGGTATTTTCTGTAGCACACGATACTCTACAGTAGCACACGGTATCGCACAGTGTCTCATATTATTGACACCGTAACTGTTACGCATCATTTCATCGATAATTGTCACTGCATAATATTTTATATTATCAATTCAATTATTGTTGCTACACAGTATTTTGCATTATTGATTCAATAATTGTCATTACACTGTATTTCATATCATCGAGTCAATAATTGTTGGTGCACTGTAGTTTAAAATTATTAAACCTGATAATTGTCACTGTAGCAAATACACTATAATTTATATTATTAAATTAATAAAAATATGTAACGTGTTTCTTATATTATTGTTGTAACATTATTTTATTTTATATGTTGGACTCACAGGAAGAATAATTAAATTTAAAAAAAAAAAATAATAATAAATTAATAAATTTTACTATTTGGAATAGTAACGTGAATAGTAACGTGAATAGTAACATGTGGGACCCATGTGGGGCCCACATGAAAATTAAAATGTGAGAATTGAGCTGGAAGGTTGGCAGCCGACTGCTGCCAATTTAGAAAGAATGAGGCAGGCGTGTATCACGCCTGCTGCCACCTACCACGCATAGTGAAAATTTTCTCCTATAAATAGCTTGCTCAACTGAATAGAAAAATCACACCTAAAACATAAAATTTTTCTATAAGAATTTTATGAGTTTTCTCTGAGAATAGTAAGGCTATTTTGAGAGTTTGAAAGTCAAAAGGAGTGCAGAAAATTTTCAAGTAAGTCTTTTATTAAAGAGTAGTAATTTTATAAATTCCTATTTTTCACGGTATTCACAAATCTTCCTTTAGAAGACTCTTCTTTGAGAAGATTCATTTTTAAAAGCTTTCTTTGGAAGATTTATTTTAGAATATTATTTTAAAAACTATTTTAAAGTAGTTATATTATACTACAAAAATTATGTTAAATATATATAATTTTGATAGTTCATATTATACGAGTTATCATACACTTTGAAATTTATATGTGGTAATTACTAATTATATTAAAAATATATAGGTTGATCAACCTCATTTAAATCAATATCCAGTCACGTGTTAAGGTAAGGAATATCAATCTTTTCACACTCTTAAACTTACTACGGTAAGGGGTATCACTCTTTTCATCATCATAAATGGATATTATTTTCTTTCTTACTTGAAGGGATTATCATTCTTTGATTCTCGAAAATAATATCGTTTCTTTCTTGTGCCATTTATTTCCATGTATTAAATTGTGGGAATAACCTTACGGTGCGGTTTACCGCCTGTTGGTGAATAACATTTTGTATTCATTCCTTATTAATCTTTGGGAATAACCTTACGGCGCGGATTATCGCCTGTTTGGTGAATAACTCTTCGTATTCAAATTGATGGGAATAACCTTACGGCGCGGATTATCGCCTGTTTGGTGAATAACTATTCGTATTCAAATTGATGGGAATAACCTTACGGTGCGGATTATCGCCTGTTGGTGAATAACCCTTTTTATTTGTCTCGTGTGGAAATAATTTGTCTACACGAATTATCACATGACACTTTTATTCCATATTCGTAAGTGATATCATTTTCCTTTATACTCATAAGGGATACCATCTTTTTCATCTTCCATTATTCAAACTTACTATGGTAAGGGATATTAATTCCCTTCACCTTTTGTTAATCAAACCTGCTACGGTAAGGGATATTATTTTCTTTCATACTCCTAAATCGAAACTTATTATGGAACTATTGCTTCTATAATTCCTGAAAATATTATATGTTCCATAATAGTTGAACTTCATTATTTCAACTGAACCTTCCTATTTACGTGAACCTTTCTATTGAACTGTAACCGTTATTCTGAACTGTGGATCTTGAATATCATTTTTAAATTTCACTCCACATCATGTTGACAATTTGGACATTATTTGAATCTGCACAAAGTAAACTTCTGATACTTATTGTTTATCCTGTTCTTCTGTTCATCATTTGTATCACTGTTATTTGTATTAATCATCAAGAATCAAGCTGTTGTGAATATCTGTGGCCAGGGGCACAGATGTGATATAATTGTTGAACAGATGATAGGTTAAAGACGATATACTAGGTTAAAGGCGATACATCTGTTCGGTGTCTTTTATGGCACGTGGTTAATGTTCTCTTTGGCCCGTAGTGCAAAGATGAACTGTTGATTGGTATGATTATGACCAAAGGCTGAATCTGGTATAATCATGACCGTTGGTGTTATATTGAATGTCTTTGGCCCGTAGTGCAAAGATGAACTGTTGATCTGCATGATTATGACCAGGAACTGTGAAGTTGTATTATTTTGACTAATAGTATTTCAGATGATAAAAGTTGATGATATTTTTACTAAAAAGAGAAGCGAGTGGACATTATAGTCTGCATTATTCTTCTAATAGATTGCTCATTCCGCTGCTATTATTGATCTGAACATTGTTTAAGAATTTAACTACAGTTTTTGATATAAACCTTGTAGTCTATTGTATTCTATCAAGAACTCAACTGTTGAAGGCTAATGATAATTTATTCGTCATTATCTTAGTCATGATATTTCTTACTGGGCTATTTGAGCTCACCCTTTCTTTTCGTTCCATTGTTTTTCAACAGGAGATGAGAACGTAACGGGGTCTAGCCGGGGAATGGAGTGAGAGTGCGGGGATAGCTATCATAGTCTTCACGTGTTATAAAATAGTGTGGCAATAATAATGAAGACTTAGTTGTGTTGTATTATCCACTGTATTGTTGTACGTTGTATTTCATTGTAATAATTTTGTTGTAGTCTTTTGACGACTCAAGTTTGGGCTGTGTGGGCTCAGATTTGGGGGCGTCACAGTTGGCATCAGAGCTTAGGGATATGGTCTTTAATGGAGATCTGGGGTAGAACTAGGAGGGGAGAGACGAATATAATCAGTCACTAGTGTGTCCCACCTAAATTAGATTTTATTATCTAATGAGTTGATTTGAATATAGGGACATGAAGTGATGAGTCAGTTTATTTGAACTAACATCTATTTTGTGACCACAGTTAAGTATGGCATCTGGAAATCAGGAGGTTAACCACGGAGTACCCGAAGTGAATGTAGAGGCCACAAACAATTCTTCTACAAACTCAGAGTTGAATAATTTGCCTAAAGCAAAAATTATTTGTATCCGATCTAAAGAAGAAGAAGGTGAAAGTTCTACCGTCGTTCTTCCAAATTCGTTCTTTAAAGGATATCCGGAACTTGCGGAAATTGTTGCCTTTAATTTGCTCGACAGTTGGAAACATATCATCACCTGGTTATGCTCGATAACAAAGGATCAGAATATATGGACGTTTCATATAAGTCTTTGGGATTTATGGTGTTCGAGCTATGATTTTCAAGATTATTTAAAAATGATGTATCTATACTTTTGGGCGTTACAATTTAGAGGAATTCAGGTTAAGTTAGTCACTATCGTGGAAACTGTAGTCTATCGAAAATACTATTTTAATGGAAATCATTGGTACGCTACTACTGATGAAGTTGAAGAATCTGAGAAACAGTTCGTTAGAGAACTATTTCGTGGTATCCCCATGGTTGAAATACGTGAAGATCCGGATGAAGTATATGGGACTCGATTTGATGATGACAGCCTTGATGATCAAGAAATCGAATGAGGTGATGACCGGTAAGCTATTCATCAATTTTCTAGAAGTCTATGTCATGTTAGATACTGGCTCTATCCACTCTTTTATCTCACCTATATGTACTCAACGTTTAAATTTGCCTATTGAAAACTTAAATCTTGTCTTATCAGTTGAAATCTCATTGGGAGAAATACCTATTACATTTACTATCTATAAATCTTGCCTAGTTCAAATCAACAACCTCACATTACCTGTTGACCTTATTTCTTTGGAGATGCATGAATTTGATGTGATTTTAGGAATTGATTGGTTGACTACCCATCATGCTAAAATTGATTGTTTTCATAAGATTATTAGTTTTCATATTTCTAATCAACCTGTCATGCAAATTCAAGCAACTAAACCATTGAAATTTATAACTATTATTTCTAGCCATAAAGTCATTCGTTTATTGAAAAACGGATGTCAAGCCTTTTTAGCCCATGTCATTGATTTGAACAAAAACACGTCAAACTTGAATGATATTCCTATTGTTAATGAGTTCCTGATGTTTTTCCTGAGGAACTTCCTGGCTTATCCCCAAACCGAGAAATTGAATTCTGTATCGATTTTGAACCTGATACTAAACCCTTTTCCAAAGCTCAATACCAAATGGCTCCCATAGAACGCCAAGAGATGAAAGTTTGATTATTAGATATCGGTATCATTCGAGCGAGGAATGCGAGAAGAGTTTTCAAGAACTCAAGAGGAGACTTGTTTCAGCTCCTGTTCTGACCATTCCATCAGGATCGGGAGAATTTGTCATATACAGCGATGCTTCAGGCAAAGGTCTAGGCTGTGTCCTTATGCAACATGGAAAGGTTATAGCCTATGCCTCTCGACAACTCAAAGATTATGAGAAAAATTATCCTACTCATGATCTAGAGTTGGCAGCAGTCGTTTTCGCATTGAAGATCTGGAGACACTACTTATACGGAGAAAAGGTGGATATCTATACGGATCATAAAAGTCTCAAGTATTTCTTCACCCAGAAGGAACTCAACATGCGACAACGACGTTGGCTTGAGCTGTTGAAGGATTACGACCACACAATCCAGTATCACCCGAGAAAGGCAAACGTTGTAGCTGACGCTTTGAGCAGAAGATCTTATGCGAGTACAAGTGCACTGCTGACAACACAAAAGTGTATTTTGTACGACTTGCAAAAGATGGAGATACAGCTAAAGACACCAGGGACCCATTCGAAGATTGCTCACGTGCAAGTAGAACCGGCTTTAATCGATAAAATTAAAGCTGCGCAAGCTACCAATCCGGAACTGATGAACATGATGAAGAAAGTACAAGAAGGTGTCATCCCCGAATCAAGAATCGACGAGACAGGAATACTTCGAGTTAACTCTCGACTCTGTGTTCCTAACGATCCTGAATTGAAGCATAAAATCATGATGGAGGCACACAACACGCCGTTTGCAATCCACCCAGGAGGTACCAAGATGTATCGAGATTTTCGACATACATTTTGGTGAAATAATATGAAAAGGGAGATTGCAGAGTTTATCTCAAGGTGCCTAACTTGTCAACGTGTCAAGGCAGAGCATCAAGTACCTAAGGGTCCATTACAACCACTTGAGGTTCCCGAATGGAAGTGGGAACACATCAATATGGATTTCGTGACGGGTCTTCCCAAAGTTTCTCAAGGCTTAGATGCAATTTGGGTCATCGTAGATAGATTGACCAAATGCGCTCATTTCTTGCCTATACGAGAAAACTTTTCACTTGAACGTCTTGCCGGTATGTACATAAATGAAATCGTGAGACTGCATGGCATGCCAGTTTCCATAGTTTCTGATCGAGATCCTAGATTCACTTCACGCTTTTGGATCAGTCTACAAAAAGCTATGGGCACTGAACTACGTTTTAGTTCTGCATACCATCCTCAAACGGACGGACAATCGAAAAGGACGATCCAGACCCTCGAAGATCTTTTGAGACTTTGTGTATTAGACTTCAAAGGAAGCTGGGATAAGTACTTGCCATTGGTGGAATTTTCTTACAACAACAGTTACCAAGCAAGCATAGGCATAGCTCCCTTTAAGGCTTTGTATGGAAGGAAGTGTCGCTCTCCAATATGTTGGAATGAGGTAGGAGAAGCAAAATTGTTGGGACCCGAGTTGGTACGCTTGACGACCGAAAAGATCCAAATGATCCGACAACGAATACAGACAGCACAAGAACGACAAAAGAGTTATGCCGATCTTCATCGGAGAGATGAGAGATTCAACGTTGGAGATCATGTATTCTTACGTGTTTCTCCATGGAAAGGAGTTACGAGATTCGGAAAGAGAGGAAAACTTAACCCTCGATTTATTGGCCCATTTGAAATCCTCGATCGAGTAGGAACCGTAGGCTACAGACTAGCTTTACCACCAAGTATGTCTCGCATCCATAACGTTTTTCACATATCTATGTTACGTAAATATGTGAAGGACCCAAACCACGTCATTGAGTTAGAACCGGACGTTATAGCCGAGAATTTAACGCACGAGGAGGTACCTGTCAAGATATTAGATAAGAAGGAGCAGATTCTACGCTCAAAGGTTATACCTCAAGTTAAAGTTTTATGGAGAAACCAAGATACTGAGGAAATGACATGGGAGCTAGAATCTGAGATGAAATCTAAATATCCTTACCTCTTCGAAATGCCAGGTACGTCAATTTCGGGGACGAAATTTCATAAGGAGGGGAGGTTGTAAGACCCCGAATTTTATGAAATATAAAATTTAATTTTTCTTCGTATATATTTTTTTCATGAAACAGTAAGTGGTTAAATTGATGAAATTGAAAGTTAAGGATGTTATGTGCAAATTTTATTTTGTCGGATAATATTCGTTTTGTCGGGGAATATTCGTGCCGTACGACGGCGCCGAAATAACAAATTATTTGTGGACCCCACAACGGAATATTTGTCGGATATAGAAAACGACAGAAATAACCTTTTTAATAAAAATAGTCAACGGTGCTAACTGTTAAAATACCGGTGATAAAAGAATAGTAGCATACGGTAATTTATGGTATTTTCTGTAGCACACGATACTCTACAGTAGCACACGGTATCGCACAGTGTCTCATATTATTGACACCGTAACTGTTACGCATCATTTCATCGATAATTGTCACTGCATAATATTTTATATTATCAATTCAATTATTGTTGCTACACAGTATTTTGCATTATTGATTCAATAATTGTCATTACACTGTATTTCATATCATCGAGTCAATAATTGTTGGTGCACTGTAGTTTAAAATTATTAAACCTGATAATTGTCACTGTAGCAAATACACTATAATTTATATTATTAAATTAATAAAAATATGTAACGTGTTTCTTATATTATTGTTGTAACATTATTTTATTTTATATGTTGGACTCACAGGAAGAATAATTAAATTTAAAAAAAAAAAAATAATAATAAATTAATAAATTTTACTATTTGGAATAGTAACGTGAATAGTAACGTGAATAGTAACATGTGGGACCCATGTGGGGCCCACATGAAAATTAAAATGTGAGAATTGAGCTGGAAGGTTGGCAGCCGACTGCTGCCAATTTAGAAAGAATGAGGCAGGCGTGTATCACGCCTGCTGCCACCTACCACGCATAGTGAAAATTTTCTCCTATAAATAGCTTGCTCAACTGAATAGAAAAATCACACCTAAAACATAAAATTTTTCTATAAGAATTTTATGAGTTTTCTCTGAGAATAGTAAGGCTATTTTGAGAGTTTGAAAGTCAAAAGGAGTGCAGAAAATTTTCAAGTAAGTCTTTTATTAAAGAGTAGTAATTTTATAAATTCCTATTTTTCACGGTATTCACAAATCTTCCTTTAGAAGACTCTTCTTTGAGAAGATTCATTTTTAAAAGTTTTCTTTGGAAGATTTATTTTAGAATATTATTTTAAAAACTATTTTAAAGTAGTTATATTATACTACAAAAATTATGTTAAATATATATAATTTTGATAGTTCATATTATACGAGTTATCATACACTTTGAAATTTATATGTGGTAATTACTAATTATATTAAAAATATATAGGTTGATCAACCTCATTTAAATCAATATCCAGTCACGTGTTAAGGTAAGGAATATCAATCTTTTCACACTCTTAAACTTACTACAGTAAGGGGTATCACTCTTTTCATCATCATAAATGGATATTATTTTCTTTCTTACTTGAAGGGATTATCATTCTTTGATTCTCGAAAATAATATCGTTTCTTTCTTGTGCCATTTATTTCCATGTATTAAATTGTGGGAATAACCTTACGGTGCGGTTTACCGCCTGTTGGTGAATAACATTTTGTATTCATTCCTTATTAATCTTTGGGAATAACCTTACGGCGCGGATTATCGCCTGTTTGGTGAATAACTCTTCGTATTCAAATTGATGGGAATAACCTTACGGCGCGGATTATCGCCTGTTTGGTGAATAACTATTCGTATTCAAATTGATGGGAATAACCTTACGGTGCGGATTATCGCCTGTTGGTGAATAACCCTTTTTATTTGTCTCGTGTGGAAATAATTTGTCTACACGAATTATCACATGACACTTTTATTCCATATTCGTAAGTGATATCATTTTCCTTTATACTCATAAGGGATACCATCTTTTTCATCTTCCATTATTCAAACTTACTATGGTAAGGGATATTAATTCCCTTCACCTTTTGTTAATCAAACCTGCTACGGTAAGGGATATTATTTTCTTTCATACTCCTAAATCGAAACTTATTATGGAACTATTGCTTCTATAATTCCTGAAAATATTATATGTTCCATAATAGTTGAACTTCATTATTTCAACTGAACCTTCCTATTTACGTGAACCTTTCTATTGAACTGTAACCGTTATTCTGAACTGTGGATCTTGAATATCATTTTTAAATTTCACTCCACATCATGTTGACAATTTGGACATTATTTGAATCTGCACAAAGTAAACTTCTGATACTTATTGTTTATCCTGTTCTTCTGTTCATCATTTGTATCACTGTTATTTGTATTAATCATCAAGAATCAAGCTGTTGTGAATATCTGTGGCCAGGGGCACAGATGTGATATAATTGTTGAACAGATGATAGGTTAAAGACGATATACTAGGTTAAAGGCGATACATCTGTTCGGTGTCTTTTATGGCACGTGGTTAATGTTCTCTTTGGCCCATAGTGCAAAGATGAACTGTTGATTGGTATGATTATGACCAAAGGCTGAATCTGGTATAATCATGACCGTTGGTGTTATATTGAATGTCTTTGGCCCGTAGTGCAAAGATGAACTGTTGATCTGCATGATTATGACCAGGAACTGTGAAGTTGTATTATTTTGACTAATGGTATTTCAGATGATAAAAGTTGATGATATTTTTACTAAAAAGAGAAGCGAGTGGACATTATAGTCTGCATTATTCTTCTAATAGATTGCTCATTCCGCTGCTATTATTGATCTGAACATTGTTTAAGAATTTAACTACAGTTTTTGATATAAACCTTGTAGTCTATTGTATTCTATCAAGAACTCAACTGTTGAAGGCTAATGATAATTTATTCGTCATTATCTTAGTCATGATATTTCTTACTGGGCTATTTGAGCTCACCCTTTCTTTTCGTTCCATTGTTTTTCAACAGGAGATGAGAACGTAACGGGGTCTAGCCGGGGAATGGAGTGAGAGTGCGGGGATAGCTATCATAGTCTTCACGTGTTATAAAATAGTGTGGCAATAATAATGAAGACTTAGTTGTGTTGTATTATCCACTGTATTGTTGTACGTTGTATTTCATTGTAATAATTTTGTTGTAGTCTTTTGACGACTCAAGTTTGGGCTGTGTGGGCTCAGATTTGGGGGCGTCACATAATATCTCTAACCATCGATCAATATGATTCATGAATAGTATTTCATTTGAAAAAATGATAGTACTGCAAGTCATTTGGTGGGATCCAATGAGGAAAAAAATGAAATAATTCAAAAGAAAGGCTTTTGCATATATACCCAAAAGTATAAAATGAACCTTCTAAGTCCAAACAAAAAAATATTATCATAACACCAATTAAATCGCATTACCATAACATTTTTTTCTCTATATTTTTTTTAAAAAATTGGACAAAAGATTTTCATACCATGCGTCAAAACCTAATACAATAGTTGCTCTCGATATAACCCGCAAAAACACCAAAGAGATGATATGTAATTGCACGTGCTTGAAGGCACGACGTAGATTAAAATTCCAAAAATACTCTATTACGTAAATACTCTTTACAACCTAAAATAACTTACGAATCAATTAGAATGAATCTAAACCATCCCTATGATTTTTCGCCCAAATCAATTTGTATGTGGAAACATAACAACCGCAATACCCGAAAAATAGGAAAATGACATCAATGTTAAAAGGGTGACCCATATTGTTTACATGCAAATTTTTATTTATTTATTTATTATTATTATTATTATTATTATTATTATTATTATTATTATTATTATTATTATTATAAATTATAAATTATTGTTATTATTTATGGAGATAGAACACATGATTTTGTCTATTTAATGTCGATTTCAATTATATATATATAAACACATAAATCAAAGTTTTCAAATGATTGTATATATAAATTTCTTAAACAAATACACGTCCGAAATGATATAGATGACTTTGGTCATGTGCATTGTTACTCGTTTTATTAGTATATCTTATAGATTTCGGAGGGATTAAATTTCTAAAAGAGATGCATACATACATATATATAGAGAGAGACAGAGAAAGAGAGAAAGTGAGAGAGAAATATGAAAATACACCGTCGTGCAAACTCTAAAATTATACAATCTATAATTGTAGAGAGAATTAATTTAACGATCGTTGAGTTAATTCCTTCTACGATCAAATTAGCTCAACGATCGTTATGATTGTAGAAAGAATTAACTCAACGATCGTTGAGTTAATTTCCTTTACGATCGTAGACTGTGTAATTTTAGAGTTTGCATGATTGTGTACCTCCATAGATATATATGTTAAATTTGTTGTTTGTGCTTGATGGGATGAATGACAATCTTTTTAACCATTTACTTATCTGACCAATTCACTAAAATATATCTACGAACGAGTACTTATATATAAACTCTACATATTTATACAATGCATACACATACATGAACACAACATTATTATGCTTGCTCAATATAAGAAGAATAATGAAGGCAGAAGGCCTTATAAGTAATTTAAATTAATTTTTAAGGAGATAAAATAATGTAGCTTGAATTTTCACTTGATGATTCAATATAGAACATGTACAAAATAAAAATATAAAAGCATGTAAATTTTTTCATGTAAAAAAGTTGGAGATAAGATGAAAGACAACATCAATACATATAAGGCTGGATTGACGACTAGGCAAAAGCCGTAATAATTGAACATCTTTTGATTGTGACAAGTGACAATTGCTCTGGCTTTATTGGAAGCTATGGAGAAATAATAATGTGCATTATTTCTATGTGGACCGAATGATTTCAAGGAATCATGCACCTTTTTTTTTTGGCAAGTGCCATTGCAATCTAGACTATGGCCAACAAAAATTCTGCTGATTTTTTCAGGTCCCCTTTCATTTGTGGCATTGTCTCCTGCATTGGTCCACTTGCCTATATAAAAATGTTCAACGGGAGTACTTATAATAATTTATATAGTTCTTTCTTAATCCCTTATCGGTTGTTAGGATTAAATAATTTAATACTCGTAAAAGAAAATTCAAAAATGTCATATCGATTGGTTTCTCATTTTTGAATGAATGAGTAAATTTTAACAAAATTACACATAAATCTGAAAATAACTAACACAAAGTATTAAGTATCAACCACAGCATGCATTTCCAAACTTCTAATGGTAGTTTTCTTTTTGCATGATTAATCCCTTTCTTTTTCTTTGTGTTCCACATATATATATATATGTGTGTGTGAAAGGTAACCATTCAATCCATCTTGAAATGTCTAAATTATAAACAAATTATTAGAATAAAAGCAATTTGCACAACAATTATTATAATTATCATAAAACTGTTGTACATATAATGATCCCACAAATTCTCAATCCACATAATAATTATCCGAACGTCCAAAAAACATAATACTTTGGTCCGCAGAATAGTTATGCAGATAATTTTGGTCATCTGTATTATTGTTGTGCAGATTGTATTCATCCGTACTTTTTATTATTGATTTGGACGGTCCAAAATAGGTTGGAAAGTTATAACTACCCATCCAACTTTGGAGGTGTATTATCATATATATATATATATATATATATATATGTGTGTGTGTGTGTGTGTGTGTGTGTGTGTATGCGCGCGCGTGCGTGTGTGCATACTTGATTTCATCTAATAAAAAGTGGCACGAATCGAATCAATTTATTAAGAAATTGTTCGACATCTCTAAAGGTGGGTTTTTAACTTGTTTGACACTCTGCATTGCATCTGGAAAAAGCAAAGAAAATAAAGTGAAAGGAAAAGGAAAAGTAAAAGTAAAAAGGAGAATTAGAAAACCTTTCACGTAAATATAAAAATGATTTACTATTAAGCATGAACTTGGCCACTCCATTCGACTTTTCTTTCTAATTTCTCTCTATTAATTTTACCCATCATTCCATGACTTGCCAAAACTTCACATGTATACAGTCCACTTATATACTCTCTCCATTTCATAATATAAAATTATTATTAACTTTTTAAAAATTAATTTAAAATATTTTTAAATTTAAAATTAATATAAATTTCTTTAATTTTAGTCAATACAATATTACCATGATGAATATATTATGAACTATTTAAAAAATATTAGTCATGATAAATTTATTATTTCATAATTTTTAATAAATTATCTCAATTTTAAATTTAAGAATTTTCAAATTGACTTTTAAAAGTCAATAATAATCTAATAATGTGGAATGGAGATCGAAAGAATATTTTAAAAACATATATGATATAAAATGATTTACTATTAAGCTTGAACTTGGCTCCTCCATATTCAACATTTCTTTCTAATTTAATTTCTCGTATAATGTTAATTTTTCAAAATACTCATCATACCATCACCTGCTAAAACGGTCCGCAGAAATATAAAAATAGATCAATTTTTAGAGAATTAAGCTGATCAAATGTATTTTTCCGGTAAAATTTTATATATAATAATCTTTTTAACCGTTTAAATTTATTAAAGAGCACTCATGTTATTAATCAAATGGTAAAATATGGGTTTGTTAGCTCTTATTTATAGTGCTAACACGTAAATTAATTAAGTAATACTTGCTGATGTTCTCTCTCTTTCTCCTACTCCCATTATTTCTCTCTTAAATATTTAAATATTACAGATTTCAAAATTTCATAACTTTTCTGTTATAAATAAACAATATTGATTTATAAATCGATTAAAACTCTCGAATAGATATCTCTTCAAGAAATGTTATTGTTATTTCGATATATTTTGATATATCAAAAATGTTGACTAATTAAATTAAGACAGACGATGAGGAAGATCATGCAAAAAAACTTAAACCTTCAGCTAGCTTTTTATAACATCCCTTTCCATGAAAAGCTTGCATCTTTCATCTCTCTGTCTTCTTTCCTAGGTTCTCGCCACTTAACACAAAAGCTGCCGATCGATCGACATTGTTTAATTTAACGTATGTGTGTGTGTCTAATCATGAGTTTAGTTTTATTCAGTAAAGACTGCACGAGCATCCAACCTTTTGATCTGTCCATCTTAAAATAGATTTCATCAAGCCGACTAGTGCTTAATTTATTTTACGTAAGAATGAAGTTAGCATTTTATACGCTACTTCTTTTTTTTCTTTTTGCTTTTTGCCGGCAAGATTGGCATATACCGCATAACTATTACGCCGTATGTGGAAGAAAAAAAAATTGGGATACCGCATAACAACAATTCTATGTACGGTACCTCCTAATTTTTTTTTTTCCGAATTGGCATATCACATAATAGTTATGCAGTATGTGAGGAAATTTTTTTTAAGAGTACTGCATAACAGTTGTGCAATACCCTCTAATTTTTTTATTTTTTTGCATATATGGAATGATCCATAGCATGTATTTGCTATGGATCCTTATAGGGCATACATCATCTATACTTTTTAAAACAAAAGTAAATTGTTAAAAACATCTGTTACTAATAGTAGCGGACTATAAAAAAAATACTCTATTAATAGTAGTGGATGCCAATTAGAATAAGAGTTTGATTTTATTAACTAGGGTTTAGAGTTTATTAAGCAAGATTTAGAATTTATTAATTAGAATTTAGGGTTTATAAATAAGGATTTAAAGTTTATTAACCAGGGTTAAGGGTTTATTAACATAGTTTAGGATTTACTAACTATGATTTAGTTTCTAAGCTTTAGGGTTTGGCTTTATAATAGACGTCTGTTACTATTGGTAGCGAACATTTAAAAAAAATTTAAACATCCGCTATTGTTAGTAGCGGACGTCCATTTTCAACCTCTAACATTGGCTGTTGTTTCTTGTTTTGTACAATATAGATGGTGTTTGCCCCATTTACTATTCATGTGAGCTGAGCAGAGCCTTACGAAAATATCAATTTTTCTTATGAAAATATCAATCATCTAACTTATATAATTCTTTCTTAATCTCTTACTTGTTAGAGAAGAATCGGGGAGCCCGTGCGTCGCGTGAGCGTAAACAAGACATCAACACATGTTTAAAACCTAACTTAATCTAAAAGTTTAAATTATTATTTTTTAGACTTGTTTATATATATATATATATTAGTCATTCATTCTTTTATTATTCTTTCGATATAAAATTTTAACTCACTTGTGATATTTTGATAATCTTTCTCACGTAAGCGAGTTCATCGCTATATTCATCACATTAATAGCTTCTTCTCATTTGAACATAGCATTTTCTCTTCAATTAATGTGAATCACTAATTCTAAGATCACAAACCAATTGTTGACTAATTTCATCAAGAATTCAACACCACTATCGAGAATTCAAAAGTCTTTTAATAAGGTTATCCAAAATTTTAATTTTCGAGCACCATCGTCGCGTATCTTTTTGGATAAAGGAGTATATTTTAATTAAATTACAGATAAATCTGAAAATAAGTAACACAAACAATTAACCATCAACCATAGCATTTGATAATTTCTTACTGTATCTTGTTTTTATTTTTCTTTGTTGCTTTTCATTTTGCATGATTAATCCCTTTCTTTATGTTCCATATATGCATACTTGATTTCATCTAATAAATTGTGATAGAAGCCAATCAACTGACTAAAATTTGTTCGACATCCAAGGTTGGTTTATACTTATTTGACACTCTGCTTTGCATCTGGGAAAAGCAAATAAAAGAAAATCAAAGGAAAAGTAAAAGATAGAATAAAAAAACACTTTCACTAAATACAGTCCAGTTGTATACATACATACATACATATATATATATATATATATATATATATATATATATACATATATATATATTAGGAACATATACAGTCATACAGATCTTTAACTGTTTAGATTTATTGCAGAGCAGTCGTATTAAGTAATCAAATGGTAGTATGTGTTTGTTTTTGTTTTTATTTTTAGTGCAATGATTTAGTTCCGTGACACATAAATCAAGTAGTACAAGATGATGTTATCTATATAAATAGTAATAATTAAAAAACTAAAAAAGTTTACATCTTTACGATAGTGAGGAAATTAGAGAAGTGTAATGAGGATCTCTGCACTCTTTTTTCTTCTTCTTCTTCTTCTTCTTATTATTATTTTCATATTTATTTCTCCCTTTCTCGGTTTCTCCTACTCCCATTATTTCTCTCTTAATTATAACAAATTTCAAAATTTTAAAAATTATTGACTTAAAAACTGATAAACAAAACTCTCAAACAGATTTTCAAGAAATTTTATTTATATATTTTGATATAGTTAAAAATATAAATAAATATATATAATTAATTTGTTTTTCCATATAAACATAAATAAAACAATTTTAGCTGCTAGCTAGCTAGTTTCCAAGTCCTATGAGAAATGATCAAAAGAACATGCGACTTATTCGATCAGGGTCGGAATCAAGAATTTAAATTGGGTTGAGTTAGGTTAATTAAAACTAGGGCTCTTTACAGTAATATACAACATTTATAAATTAATTATAAGATTAGTGCATTCACAAAATAATTACAAAAAGAGTACAACACAAAAACCACATTATCTTCATCTTCCACTTTCTCCCCTGCCTCCACCTTCTCCTTTTCTCCTCCTCTCTCATCCGCCTCCACCTTATCTTTTTCTCTCCTCCGTCTCCACCTCCTTTTCTCTCTCCTCTCTCATTCGCCTCCACCTTCTCTTTTCTCCTCTCTCCTTTATCTCCACCTTATCCTTTTCTCTCTCCTCTCTCATTCGCCTCCACCTTCTCCTTTTATCTAGACATATACATGTGCATCTTCAACATGAATCCTTGACAGGGGGTGCGGTCTGGTTGGTCCCTCTCTTTCAAAATTACCATTGACGAGAAGCTCGAAAGATTTGGTTACTGACTCGTAGTTACTACACAGTCATAAATTAGTTACCTTCATATACGTGTTTGGTTACATTCAAGTCTAGCCGTGCCCAAGCGCCTAGGCGCTTGAATTAGACTGATTGCAACCAACTTCATCACATTCAAATAATAAAACTGAATTGTTTACCTTGGTATGAAGGTTTGGCTACCAATTGCACTATGAAAAAATTACAAGTGTGGAAGTGGATTGATTACCTTGGTATAAAGGTTTGGTTACATTGGTATGAAGGTTTTGGTTACCTTGGTATGAAGGTTTGGTTACCTTGATATGAAGGTTTGGTTACCGACTGTATTATGACAAAACTGTAGGTGTGGAAATGAAAAAACTACAATTTTTTCTTCCTCCGCCACAACTACCACCATCTTCTTCCGCCTCCACCACCATCTTCTTCCTCATCCTCACTTTCTCCCCCCTCGGAAAGTATGGCTTTATGAATTTGCACTATGAAAAAAATACAGGTGTGGAGATGGATTGGTTACCTTGGTATGAAGGTTTGATTACATTGGTATGAAGGTTTTGGTTACCTTGATATGAAGGTTTGGTTACCTTGGTATGAAGGTTTTGTTACCAACTGTATTATGACAAAACTATAGGTGTGGAGAAGAAAAAACTACAGTTTTTTCTTCTTCTGCCACAACCACTACCATTTTCTTACTCCGCCACAACCACTACCATCTTATTCTCTCCTCCACCACCATCTTCTTCCTCCGCCACAACCACCACCATTTTATTCTCTCCTCCACCACCATCTTCTTCCTCCGCCACAACCACCACCATCTTCCTCCGCCACAACCACCACCACCTTCTTCTGCCTCCATCACCATCTTCTCCTCCGCCACAACCACCACCATCTTCCTCCGCCACAACCATCACCACCTTCTTCCTCTGCCACAACCACCATCACCTTCTTCCGCCTCCACCACCATCTTCTTCCTCATCCTCACTTTCTCCATCCTCAAAAAGTAACACAAATCTAAAATTCATTGGATATTTCATGGTGATATTTTAATTTTTTTAAATTTATATTTTAAAATCACACAACTAAATTAAAGGGATAAGAATGCACTAATTTTATAAATTAAATATTAAAAATGCATTAATTTTATAAATATTTTATGTATATACTTTTGTTGTAATATTTTCTAAAAATGTATTAGTAAATGTAATTATCCCTTAAAATTATTCTAACTCAAGGTTATTTTGAATTGAGTTGACTAAGATTATTTTAACTTAAAATACTTAATTATATAATATATTTAATAAAAAAAAAATTAAGACGAACTACAATCGGTGAAATTGACTAATAACCCCATCTCTGTATACGATGAAACGATACTAAGCTGACTTGTCAAAGGTCGACTTAAAACCTAAAACTTCAGCTATCTTTTCCTACAAACACCCCTTTCCATGAAAATTAAGCTTTCATCTTTCATCTCGATCTCTTAATCGTCATTTATAGGCTCCTGCCACCTAACATATAGAAAGCTGCCGATATTGTTTAATATATATATATAACTTTGCTTACGTAAAATAATTAAGCACTAATGTGCTAGATGAAATCTATTTTAACATGGCCATATCGGATCCAAAAACGTAGGATGATGTATGTATATATGTGTGTTTAATCCTGAGTTTAGTTTTATTGATGGCACGGGCATCCTACTGGTTGGGATTTGATATGACCATATTAAAATAAATTTCATCTATAACATTAGTGCTTATTTATTACATACGCACATACACATATACTCCCTCCGTCGGTTTATCTTATTATTAAATATAATTATTTATAATAAATTAATTATTATTAAAAATTATTTTATTTTATAATTAATATTTTTATTTAATCTTTTACACTATATTATGTCATTTTTTAAATCATTTGATAATAAACTATAATTATAAATGATGTGACATGATCTCTCTTTATCTTTGAAATTTGATCTCTCGTTATTCCTCGTTAGCTCAGTGGTAGAAGTAGAACAACCGCCGTTTCACAATCTCTCATTTTTTTTACGAAGCGGCAGATCCTTAATAATATTAAATAATTCCTAAATTATAATTATAATTTTAAACCAAAGCTTGTGCATTGCACTCCCAATATTTCTAATGGCCTAAAATCTTGTACTACTAATGTTTAAAGTACAAAATCTTGTACTGCCAATGTTTCAAAGTACAAAGAAAATTAATCTTAAACTATTAATGTGATAACGATCAGTAATTACAAGTACACATTATCAAATTAAAGAACGGATAAGTACAGATAAAATCACAGAGATTATATTAATTTCAATATATTCTTAATTTATATTTCAGCCAAATTAAAAATAAAAAAAAATGGAGAAGATTAATTAACTAAGCAGTGCAAATTAAAATTAATAATAAAAAATAATAATGAGAAAATTACCTAGAAATTTGAATCCACTAAATATTAGCATAATAAATAAATTCCTACTTTTTAAAATTAAATTCTAATTATTTTTCATTCCTTTTAAAAATAATGATTCATATAATTAATATAGGCAAATATAGATTATGAAAATTTAAGAATTAACTATAACTCATCAAAATTTATAAAAAAACTCATATATCTTATCAATAACCTATCAAAACTTTGCAATTAATAGAAACCAAAACGAATTATACGCCAAGATAAAATTAAAGGAACAAATAATTGGACATTAATATCAAAACGAAAAAAAATAATTAATATGCAATACATAATTTCATCTTCATCTTAGGTATTAAAATTTTAATTATTCATGGAATTCATAATAAATAAAATAAATTTTAAAATTACTAATATAAATAAAAAAAAATTAATAGAATAATATAAAAAAAAATTTTATTAAACTAATGAATAATTGTTATAAAAGTAAAAAAGAACTCCCTGACTACAAAATCTGTGCATGAATGATGAAAGAAAAAAAATACTTCCTTACTCCTTGTTCCCACGGATGAGAAGGAAAAATATAAAATAAAAATACTACCCCTACTCCTACTTTACCCAAACTAAAACAAGAAAAATAAAATTAAAATACTCGACAATTGAATCTTAATTTAATTTAGAGTAATTTGATCTCCCTTTTTTTTTTTTTTGACTTCAATTTTTATATGATAATCTTCCAAAAATAATTTTCTTGCATCTCTCTTTATTAGAATTCAAATAAAAATCAACATGAGAGTTTCTAAAACTCATTTCCTAACTTAAATTTAATTATTTATCTATTTTTTACAAAATAAAATAAAATGTATTAATTAAATAAAATAAATATATAAAATAATAAAAAATAAGAATATTAAAATACAAAATTACGTGTATATCAACCATGAATCTGGAGGAATATTAGAGATGGAGTTGCCAAATTACTCGACGAAGACTGTCTATCCTCTGTGTCTAGATATGAAAACTACCAAGTGATCTTTAGCGACAACAAAACTACCAGTTTTTTATGTTTCAATTTTACTTTAGTATTTTTCTCCTGTCCACTCATTGGACTAATTACTGCTACAAACACAAAAATTAATAAATTATAATCCATTCACAAGCCAAGGTTCCAAATCAGATTGTGAGGATATGGGCCGTGTATGGCTAAAGTACTAACGCAACTCGAGGTTATAGGTGAGTATGATGCCATGTGACAGATCGATAGCCATATAACATATTAATAAGGATCGGCTTCCATCCACCTCATTTTTCCTACTTGGAAAAATTAATACAAATATATGAGTGGGAAAAATAGAAAGAAAAAAGAAAAGAAAAGAAATGGAAGCACCGAAAAAAAAGAGGAGAAAAATCGAGGATAAGACACTTGTGGAGTGCCCGTGCTATAAACACGTCCATATAATTCTTATCACAATCTCCTAATAAGTAATAATAGTGGCCAAAGAGTTATATTATCCCACCGACATTGCCATTCCTCTGTTCTTCTTACTGCTGCAGCATAATAAACTTTCAAAGGCAGAAAAAAACTGTAACATTACCTGCAATGGCTTCTTTGAACTTATTCTTCTCTCCGGTGGTCATTCCCGGCGGCCGAGGAAGAGGGGTACGAACAATGGCTACCGCATCAAAGAGCTCCGATGGAGGCAGTGAGGAGAAGAGTCTGTTAGACTTTGTCCTTGGGGCATTACAGAAGGAAGACCAGCTGTTGGAGGTTGATCCAATCCTCCAGAAGGTGGAAGGGAAGACTAGCGGCACAGCCAGCCGCGTGGCAGTTCCTCCAAAGAAGGAAAATGACGGATTTGGTGGCTTTGGAGGCCTCTTTGCGAAGAAAGAATGATTTCTGTCTCAGTCCATTCAATTTTCCCAATTGATATATCACACTAAATCTTTTATAATGATCTTTAACACTATGCCGCTATTGTTTTCCTTCTGTGAATTTTACTATCCTTTTTAAATTCAATTCCATGGTATCCGATGACTTGTTTATGGCTATGTATTGATTTATTAGATTCTGAACAGAACTCTGTTTGATGAGAAGACCCTGCAAATAACAATACTATCAAATTCTAAAGATAGAAAAGAGAATAATTTAATGGGAAAATTGCGTTGAAAAAAATGGATATATTGCTTAATCAATTTCCTAGAGTAGCCAAATGCAGCATGCTGGTTCATCTTTAATGCAGTATTATTCTTTAAGTGGCATATATTGATTTAACTGATTCAGTAGAAGTGGATTAATATCATTGCTCAAATAAATTAATGGAGCAATGAAAGAGTAGCCTTGTACTCTTGTTCGTGTGCAACTAAAAGGCTAACAGTCAAATTTAAGTATGTGACAATTAACAAATGACGCTATAGAAGCAGATTAGAATATACAAAATTGAACCATCGTGGTCCTATTATTAGAAATCAAAAACTGCGAAAGCATAATTTAAAATATGCTTACTATTCTAGATGCTTACAAGTAAGGATGCTGTTTGTTAAACATTTTCCACCAAATATATACAGTAATATGACGAGCAGCAATAAACAAATAAAATGGTAAAGATAAAAACCTTCCAACCCTATTCGGTGCAGCATTTCAAAGAAAAGCTGCAATCATATAAAGGAAAACCATGCTGCAAATATGCAATGGTAAGTGAATGAAGCAAAGTGAATAGAATTCTGAAGTCTTGCTCTTCTGAACTTGCTTCTTGTCATTCCCTTTCCCCTTTCCCCTTTCCCGCAGACTTGCTATTACTCTTACTAGGCCTTTCAGTCATGGTTTTCGCCAAGTGGTCTGTTGCAGTAGAAGGCGAACCAACCAATTTCTCGTTATCCTCTAGCGACTTGAAACACTTGTTAGAACTCCCACCATACTTCTGAACTTGCTTCTTGTCTTTCCTCTTACCCTTCTCCTTCCCCTCTCCGGCAGACTTGCCACCCCACTTCTGCTTATTCTTCGGCTTCTTGCTCTCGCTCCTATGCCTTTCAGTCCTATTTTGGGCCAAGTGGTCCTCTGAGGTAGGAGGAGGATCATACGCATCAGGTGCCCACGTTACACGCACCTTCGTATCCAGCAATCCCTCCTTCTCACGGCTACCCTTGAAGGCCGATACAAGTCTCTTATCACTAGGCCAAGTCATTGGACTATGCTTAGGCGATTCATTTTTTGCATAGCCTCCTTGTGCCAATATAGCAGCAGTTAGGTCTTCTTCTTCATCCTCTTCCTCTTCATCCTCGTAAACAGATACTTGATTTCCCACATTGCTATGCTTAGCTGATTCAGTTTTTGCGTAGCCATTTTGTGCTAAGATTTCAGCGGTTAAGTCCTCATCGTCGTCGTCATCATCATTATCATCATCATCTCCTTCCTCCTCCTTATCTTCCTCTTCATCCTTGTTCTGATCATGTCGAATTTTTAAACCGTCGGTGAATTTACAGCCAAGTTCGTACCCTGAAACATCTTCTGAAGCACAACTACTAGCAGTGTCTTGCTCCATGAATGCAAAAGCAGAGGCTACAAATCAAGAACTTCTCTAAGCAATTTAACAAACAAAATAAAACCGAGTTATTCTCAAAACGATTTACAATACTCAATTGGTTGATACCCAGCTAGTTTTTTACCCCACAATGTCACCAATTACTTGAAGGATATATTTACTCACCATTAAACGAGAAAGTACAGAAAACCCCGACTTTTCGAAGATTACACAAAAACCCTAACCCTAGACGGATGCTGATCAGTAAAAGCCAACAAAAGGGAAAGGATTGAATTCGACAAAATTTATACGAGAATTGAAAAATACGATGCCTGCCAACCTTGGTGCCTTGACGAACAGTGCTGCACTGCTGCGGAGTCTAAATTTGGCTGGGCACAAAGCCGGATTTTAGAAAGAAGACGGATTCAGAGATCAACCTTGAAATTGTTGAGTATTGATATTACATTTAACACCACAGAAAGTGTCCTATAGGCTATAGGCTATAGCGGTATAGCCTACAGGACATACTAGTAATTATCTTATTTTAAAAAAAAAATGTTTTTAATTCTTAAAAGTATACTAAATTAAATAAAAATAAGTATTGTGTCTGTATGTTTTTTATATGGAGTATACTTGCAAAGGTTTTTTTTCTTCATAATATCTAATTTAATTATTATAAAAAAACATATATAATATAGCTTGTAGTTTTATTTGAATTTTATGTCATCTCATATATATTTTATCAAAAAATACATTAATCCAAATTTCATGCTTTGTATGTGGTACTAAATCTGTAACTTTTTACGGTAAATAAAGATATTTTACCATTACAATATCACATTGATCTACTGAAATTGATTTTGAAAGGCATTTTTAAAAATATGTTAAGAAAAAGTATGATATTTTAATCAATTACCTACACTCCCCCATTAAATATAATAATATTCCGATATCTCTTACAATATTATACATAATCATATTTCATTATATTCTTTTTTTCTTAAAATAAATTGTTACTAATTTTACATTTCAGAGTTACATTCGTATTAACTCTGTATGATGGTCTAACTAATCCATTCACATGGTGAAGTTGTATAACTTTTTATTGTATTGGTTATAACAAATTTTGCATTTGTGTTTTACCCACAGACGGGGTGCTAGAGTAAAAACGTAACATTTGCTATAATTAATGCAGCAAAATATTATAGAACATTGTGGTATGTGATACGACAACTTCACTCTAACCGAATCCAAATAAATCACTGTCATCTTTGTACATAGCTACTAAATTTTGATGACAGAGTTCCATCTAAACCTGGCTGTAATTCATCGATATTCCTAACGCTAATAATATAATATATGGATATGGAACCTGTTTATTCCTTTGAATTGATCTCAACCATAAGTTCATTTCAATATCTCATTTAACTTGGTGCAGGGAGCAATCTTGAAGATACAAGCAAGCCAAGTTATGGTTAAGTTGCTTAGAAATTCCCAAACAGAATCTCCTATTTAAAATTCTGCAATTTCAAATTACAATTGACCAATAACAACAAAACTCCCAAATAGCCAGGATACTTATAGGAACAGTTGATAGAATAATCTGCACATCAGTTCCAAGTATAACACAAAAGAGAAAATGGCTGGCATAAGAATCTATCAACATAGAAAAATTGAATAGTTTTTGTGCAAGTTATAGTTGATGCTGCTGTTGTAGTAATACATTCCACAACTGTAAGTGGTTATTGTATCTTGTGAATTCTACTTCAATGGTATTCATTTGACATTAAAACACAAGGACAAGAAATTAGACTTCTGATAATTACAGCACTTATGTACTTCTGCATAAAGCTCTTTACCAAATATATAGTGCTAAGCACCAAGTATCCCACAATATAATTCACCAAATTACAATAATTAGACAATTGTTACACTCACCATTAGGCCTCAACAGATCACAGCTGACTTCCCACTCTTAAGCTCTCATATTGTATTCTCCTGGAATCATCATCTCTTTGCAATTAGGCCAATCTGCGAACTCATATAACTAGTAACCATGATCAGCCTTCCTAACATCAACATGATCCTTTTAGTTCCCCTATTCACCTGCGTCCCAAATAAAGTACAGAGAAACAAAATTCTCCCAAAGCCCCTTATTGATGTAAAATATTACAGTTATAGCAGGGCATGGATTTCCCCCCCACTGTTAATCATTCATTACAAGCAGTACCTCAGCACCCTCACAAATGACTCTATCCAAGGATTCCCTAACTTTTTCAGTGTCTTTAAAAGTATAAGGAGCATCAAAATCGCTATCCAAATTATACCAAACCCCCTCAATCCTTCTCATGGCAACCCAATGCCTACTTCTCCAAAGGCCACCATACTTCCTTTCCGGAATATTAAGGACAATACCAAATAACTTGCCTTCAGACTCATCAAGATCAATTGAAGAAGCTCCATTACGGCGATCATGCCAAACAACCCTCTTCCCCTTCCCTTCAAGTGCTGCAATTAAAACATTTATATCATAATTCCCAGTAAGTGAGTTATGATGAGGCTTGAAGATAACAGAAAAAAGTGCCCACTTTCCCTTGTTTGGATCATCGAGAACTAGTTTTTCAGCAATAGCATCCAAATTTGCTCGTGTAAATGCATCCTTTTCCTACACATAATACCATATACATTTGTAATCTCATCTAAACAGCTATTGAATCATCAAACAAATTGCCAAGATTTCTATAGCAAAAGGTTAAATTAAATTGCATACAAGACCAACCATTTCCATTATATAATCGTTATATTTTTCAAGAAAAAAACAATCTCTTCTTTTTCTTTCTGGGTTTCAAAATATAAAGGAGAAATACTCAGAAACTGTAGAAAAATCTGAAAACTAAATTGAAACTCCATCAATTACAAGGGGAAAAAAAAACCCAATTTTGTCAAATAAAAAAGAACCCAATTTTTGTCAAGTAAAAAGGATCTATTCAGAGATAGGGAGAGGGGTGAAATAGAATAAAGGAGTACCTGGAAAAGATTGTTGAGGGAGTGCAAGAGACAGAATTGTAATCTTTGCCGCTCGTGATATATCTTCGTATTTTCCTTCGCCATTTCCTTCTTTCTTGATAAAATCTAGGATTCTAGTTAGAATTTATTTTATCCAAGTCTACAGACTTTGGAATTTGTATGTTGGACAGTTTTGCAAGCCCCTGAAGTTTTACTTAATTGGAAAACCCGCGAGAAGTGTGAACTTTGTGATTTTTATGCCCTCCTTGTTTTTTATTTTATTTTTAAAAGCCCCACTTTTTTGGAAATACAATATAATTTTATAATCAAGTACATCATAACTCTTATAATTTTAAGAACCAATCAAATTTTACTAAAGGAAAAAGAAATAAACTAACAAATAAATTTCATATAAAAAATAAACTCACCCGAAATAAAAATCGAACCTGAAACTTAAAGTTTTATCTATACCTTATGCCTTCTTTGTTTTGTCTTTATCTTCAATATTTTTCCTTTTACTTAGTCAATTTGTGAATCCTATGTAAGACCCCGAATTTTATGAAATACAAAATTTAATTTTTCTTCATATATATATTTTTTGAAACAGTAAGTGGTTAAATCGATAAAGTTAAAAGTTAAGGATGTTATGTGCAAATTTTATTTTGTCGGGGAATATTCGTTTGGTCGGGGAATATTCGTTTGGTCCGACGACGCCGAAATAACAAATTATTGGTGGACCCCACAACGGAATATTTGTCGGATATAGAAAACGACAGAAATAACTTTTTTAAATAAAAATAGTCAACGGAACTGTTAAAATACCGGTGATAAAAGAATAGTAGCATACGGTAGTTATTGGTATTTTCTGTAGCACTCGGTACTCTACAGTAACACACGGTATTGCATAGTGTCTCATATTATTGGTCTGATAATTGACACCGTAACTGTTACGCATCATTTCATCGATAATTGTCACTGCATAATATTTTATATTATCAATTCAATAATTGTTGTTACACAGTATTTTGCATTATTGATTTAATAATTGTCATTACACTGTATTTTATATCATTGAGTCAATAATTGTTGTTGCACTGTTTTTAAAATTATTGAACCTAATAATTGTCACAGTAAAATATGCACAGTAATTCACATTATTGAATCAATAATTGTCATTACACAGTAACGTATGCTTTATTTTACATTATTGTTATCTCTATTATGATGTTATTTAAACAGTTGTATTTCATTAATTTATCGACTTGATATCTAAGAGCTAACTATACTGTATTTATAACAATTAGTCATAATAATTGAATTGATAAAGTTATTTGTTTATAATATAAAGTTAGGTGATTATTAGGTGATATGAAATGAATGGTGTAGATTAAAGTATGAATTATTGTTGAATAATTGAATTGATTTGTTTATAATATAAAGTTAGGTGATTATTAGGTGATATGAAATGAATGGTGTAGATTAAAGTGTGAATTATTGTTGAATAATTAAATTGATTTGTTTATAATATAAAGTTAGGTGATTATTAGGTGATATGAAATGAATGGTGTAGATTAAAGATAATATAATATTTGAAATGGATGGTGTAGATTAAAAGATGATCTTTAAATGAATGGTTTAGATTAAATGAATGATAAGATTTTTGGCTATAAATAGAAGCCTTAACTTAAGGATTTTTCATAAACTTCCTTACTTGTTCTTTCTTTCTCTCTCTAAATACTTCTTGTGAAAGTTCTCTCTAAGTGTGCTTAAGTCATCTTGAGTATTTGTGAAGATCTATAAGTATACGTGTACTGTTCAAATTAATCAACCTCATTTAAATCAATATCCAGTCACGTGTTGAGGTAAGGGATACCATCTTTTTCATCTTCCATTATTCAAACGTACTATGGTAAGGGATTATCATTATTTGATTCTCGATAATAATATTGTTTCTTCCTTACTCATAAGACGTGCCTTTTATTTCCATGTATTTAATTGTGGGAATAACCTTACGGAGCGGATTGCCGCCTGTTGGTGAATAACCTTTCGTATTCATTCATTATTAATCTCTGAGAATAACCTTACGGAGCGGATTGCCGCCTGTTTGGTGAATAACTCTTTGTACTCAAATTCTATTAAATTGTGGGAATAACCTTACGGAGCGGATTGCCGCCTGTTGGTGAATAACCCTTTGTATTAATTTCCTTCACCTTTTGTTAATCAAACCTGCTACGGTAAGGGATATTATTTTCTTTCATACTCCTAAATCGAAATTTATTATGGAACTATTGCTTCTATAATTCCTGAAAATATTATATGTTCCATAATAGTTGAACTTCATTATTTCAACTGAACCTTCCTATTTACGTGAACCTTTCTATTGAATTGTAACCGTTATTCTGAACTGTGGATCTTGAATATCATTTTTAAATTTCACTCCACATCATGTTGACAATTTGGACATTATTTGAATCTGTACAAAGTAAACTTCCGATACTTATTGTTATCCTATTTCTTCTGTTCATCATTTATATCATTCTAATCATCCAAAAATCAAGCTGTTGTGAATATCTGTGGCCGGGGGCACAGATGTGATATATTTGTTGAACAGATGATAGGTTAAAGGCGATATAATAGGTTAAAGGCGATACATCTGTTCGGTGTCTTTTATGGCACGTGGTGAATGTTCTCTTTGGCCCGTAGTGCAAAGATGAACTGTTGTTTGGTATGATTATGACCAAAGGCTGAATCTGGTATAATCATGATCGTTGGTGTTATATTGAATGTCTTTGGCCCGTAGTGCAAAGATGAACTGTTGATCTGCATGATTATGATCAGGAACTGTGAATTTGTATTATCTTGACTAATGATATTTCAGATGATAAAAGTTGATGTTTTTCCTAAAAAGAGAACCGAGTGGACATTATAGTCTGCATTATTCTTCTAATAGATTACTCATTCCGCTGATATTATTGATCTGAACGTTGTTTAAGAATTTAACTGCAGTTTTTGATATAAACCTTGTAGTCTATTGTATTCTTTCAAGAACTCAACTGTTGAAGACTAATGATAATTTATTCGTCATTATCTTAGTCATGATATTCTTTACTGGGCTATTTGAGCTCACCCTTTCTTTTGTTCCATTGTTTTTCAACAGGAGATGAAAACATAACAGGGTCTAGTCGGGGAATGGAGTGAGGGTCCGAGGAATAGTTATCATAGTTTTCACGTTTTGTAAAATAGTGTGGCAATAATAGTGAAGACTTAGTTGTGTATTACTATACACTGTATTGTTGTACGTTGTGCTTTGTTGTAATAATTTTGTTGTAGTCTTTTGACGACTCAAGTTTGGGCTGTGTGGGCCCAGATTTGGGGGCGTCACAGTTGGTATCAGAGCTTAGGCATATGGTCTTTAATGGAGATCTGGGGTTAGAACTAGGAGGGGAGAGACGAATAGAATCAATCACTAGTGTGTCCTACCTAAATTAGATTTATTTTTTATCTAATGAATCGATTTGAATGTAGGAACATGAAGAGATGAGTCAGTTTATTTGAACTAACATTTATTTTGTGACCACAGTTAATTATGGCATCTGGAAATCAGGAGGTTAACTATGAAATTACCGAAACAAATGTAGCTGCAAAACAAGAGGCGACGAATAATCTTCTTACAAACTCAGAGTTGAATCATTTGCCTAAGGCAAAAATTATGCGTGTTCTATCCAGTAAGGATGAAGGTGAAAGCTCTGCTACAGTCGTTCCAGATCCATTCTTAGAAGCAATTAAAGGAAGTAACGAACTTGCGGAAATTATTGCCTTTAATTTACTCACTAATTGGGAGAGTGATATCACCTGGTTATGCTCTATAACAAAGGATCAGAATATATGGACTTTTCATATTAGTCTTTGGGATTTATGGTGTTCCAGCTATGATTTTCAAAATTATTTAAAAATGATGTTTCTATACTTTTGGGCGTTACAATTTAAAGGAATTCAGGTTAAGTTAGTCACTATCGTGGAAACTGCAGTCTATCGAAAATACTATTTTAATGGAAATCATTGGTACCTTACTACTGATGAAGTTGATGAACCCGAGAAACAGTTTGCTAGAAAATTATTCAGTGGTATTCCCATGGTTGAAATACGTGAAGATCCGAATGAAGTATTCGGGATTCGATTTGACGATAACAGTCAAGAAACCGAATGAGGTGATAACCGGTAAGCTATTCATAAATTCTCGTGAAGTCTACGCTTTGTTAGATACTGGCTCTATCCACTCTTTTATCTCACCTATATGTACTCAACGTTTAAATTTGACTATTGAAAACTTAAATCTTGTCTTATCAGTTGAAACCTCATTGGGAGAAATACCTATTACATTTACTATCTATAAATCTTGCCTAGTTCAAATCAACAACCTCACATTACCTGTTGACCTTATTTCTTTGGAGATGCATGAATTTGATGTGATTTTAGGAATTGATTGGTTGACTACCCATCATGCTAAAATTGATTGTTTTCATAAGATTATTAGTTTTTCATATTCCTAATCAACCTGTCATGCAAATTCAAGCAACTAAACCATTGAAATCTATAACTGTTATTTCTAGCCATAAAGCCATTCGTTTATTGAAAAACGGATGTCAAGCCTTTTTAGCTCATGTCACTGATTTGAACAAAAACACGTCAAACTTGAATGATATTCCCATTGTTAATGAGTTTCCTGATGTTTTTTCTGAGGAACTTTCTGGCTTACCCCAAACCGTGAAATTGAATTCTGTATCGATCTTGAACCCGGCACTAAGCCCATTTTTAAAGTCCCATACCAAATGGCCCCCATAGAACACCAAGAGTTGAAAGTTTAATTACTAGATATCGGTATCATTCATTCTAGTACAAAACTTATATCGAGCGAGGAATGCGAGAAGAGTTTTCAAGAACTCAAGAGGAGACTTGTTTCAGCTCCTGTTCTGACCATACCATCAGGATCAGGAGAATTTGTTATCTACAGCGATGCTTCTGGCAAAGGTCTAGGCTGTGTCCTTATGCAACATGGAAAGGTTATAGCCTATGCCTCTCGACAACTCAAAGATTATGAGAAAAATTATCCTACTCATGATCTAGAGTTGGCAGCAGTCGTTTTCGCGTTAAAGATCTGGAGACACTACTTGTACGGAGAAAAAGTGGATATCTATACGGATCATAAAAGTCTCAAGTATTTCTTCACCCAGAAGGAACTCAACATGCGACAACGACGTTGGCTTGAGCTGTTGAAGGATTATGACCACACAATCCAGTATCACCCGGGAAAGGCGAACGTTGTAGCTGACGCTTTGAGCAGAAAATCTTATGCAAGTACAAGTGCACTGCTGACAACACAAAAGTGTATTTTGTACGACTTGCAAAAGATGGAGATAGAGCTAAAGACACCAGGGACCCGCTCGAAGATTCTCACGTGCGAGTAGAACCAACTTTAATCGATAAAATTAAAGCTGCTCAAGCTACCGATCCGGAACTGATAAACATGATAAAGAAAGTACAAGAAGGTGACATTCCCGAAGCAAGAATCGACGAGAAAGGAATACTTCGAGTCAACTCTCGACTCTGTGTTCCTAACGATCCTGAATTAAAGCATAAAATCATGATGGAGGCACACAACACGCCGTTTGCAATCCACCTAGGAGGCACCAAGATGTATCGAGATCTTCGATATACATTTTGGTGGAACAATATGAAAAGAGAGATTGCGGAGTTTATCTCAAGGTGCCTAACTTGTCAACGTGTCAAGGCAGAGCATCAAGTTCCTAAAGGTCCATTACAATCACTTGAAGTTCCCGAATGGAAGTGGGAACACATCAATATGGACTTCGTGTCGGGTCTTCCAAAAGTTTCTCAAGGCTTAGATGCAATTTGGGTGATCGTAGATAGATTGACCAAATCTGCTCATTTCTTGCCTATACGAGAAAACTTTTCACTTGAAAGTCTTGCCGGTATGTACATAAATGAGATCGTGAGATTGCATGGCATGCCAGTTTCCATAGTTTCTGATCGAGATCCTAGATTCACTTCACGCTTTTGGATCAGTCTACAAAAAGCTATGGGCACTGAACTACGTTTTAGTTCTGCATACCATCCTCAAACGGACGGACAATCGGAAAGGACGATCCAGACCCTAGAAGATCTTTTGAGACTTTGTGTATTAGACTTCAAAGGAAGTTGGGATAAGTACTTGCCATTGGTGGAATTTTCTTACAACAACAGTTACCAAGCAAGCATAGGCATGGCTCCATTCGAGGCTTTGTATGGAAGGAAGTGTCGCTCTCCAATATGTTGGAATGAGGTAGGAGAAGCAAAATTGTTGGGACCCGAGTTGGTACGCTTGACGACCGAAAAGATCCAAATGATCCGACAACGAATACAGACCGCACAAGAACGACAAAAGAGTTATGCTGATCTTCATCGGAGAGACGAAAGTTTCAACGTCGGAGATCATGTATTCTTACGTGTTTCTCCATGGAAAGGGGTTACGAGATTCGGAAAGAGAGGAAAGCTCAACCCTCGATTTATTGGCCCATTTGAAATCCTCGATCGAATAGGAACCGTAGCCTACAGACTAGCCCTACCACCAAGTATGTCTCGCATCCATAACGTTTTTCACATATCTATGTTACGTAAATATGTGAAGGACCCAAACCACGTCATTGAGTTAGAACCAGACGTTATAGCAGAGGATTTAACATACGAGGAGGTACCTGTTAAGATCCTGGATAAGAAAGAGCAGATCCTACGCTCAAAGGTTATACCTCAAGTTAAGGTTTTATGGAGGAACCAAGATACTGAGGAAATGACCTGGGAGCTAGAATCTGAGATGAAATCTAAGTATCCTTACCTCTTCGATATGTCAGGTACGTCAATTTCGGGGACGAAATTTCATAAGGAGGGGAGGTTGTAAGACCCCGAATTTTATGAAATACAAAATTTAATTTTTCTTCATATATATATTTTTTGAAACAGTAAGTGGTTAAATCGATAAAGTTAAAAGTTAAGGATGTTATGTGCAAATTTTATTTTGTCGGGGAATATTCGTTTGGTCGGGGAATATTCGTTTGGTCCGACGACGCCGAAATAACAAATTATTGGTGGACCCCACAACGGAATATTTGTCGGATATAGAAAACGACAGAAATAACTTTTTTAAATAAAAATAGTCAACGGAACTGTTAAAATACCGGTGATAAAAGAATAGTAGCATACGGTAGTTATTGGTATTTTCTGTAGCACTCGGTACTCTACAGTAACACACGGTATTGCATAGTGTCTCATATTATTGGTCTGATAATTGACACCGTAACTGTTACGCATCATTTCATCGATAATTGTCACTGCATAATATTTTATATTATCAATTCAATAATTGTTGTTACACAGTATTTTGCATTATTGATTTAATAATTGTCATTACACTGTATTTTATATCATTGAGTCAATAATTGTTGTTGCACTGTTTTTAAAATTATTGAACCTAATAATTGTCACAGTAAAATATGCACAGTAATTCACATTATTGAATCAATAATTGTCATTACACAGTAACGTATGCTTTATTTTACATTATTGTTATCTCTATTATGATGTTATTTAAACAGTTGTATTTCATTAATTTATCGACTTGATATCTAAGAGCTAACTATACTGTATTTATAACAATTAGTCATAATAATTGAATTGATAAAGTTATTTGTTTATAATATAAAGTTAGGTGATTATTAGGTGATATGAAATGAATGGTGTAGATTAAAGTATGAATTATTGTTGAATAATTGAATTGATTTGTTTATAATATAAAGTTAGGTGATTATTAGGTGATATGAAATGAATGGTGTAGATTAAAGTGTGAATTATTGTTGAATAATTAAATTGATTTGTTTATAATATAAAGTTAGGTGATTATTAGGTGATATGAAATGAATGGTGTAGATTAAAGATAATATAATATTTGAAATGGATGGTGTAGATTAAAAGATGATCTTTAAATGAATGGTTTAGATTAAATGAATGATAAGATTTTTGGCTATAAATAGAAGCCTTAACTTAAGGATTTTTCATAAACTTCCTTACTTGTTCTTTCTTTCTCTCTCTAAATACTTCTTGTGAAAGTTCTCTCTAAGTGTGCTTAAGTCATCTTGAGTATTTGTGAAGATCTATAAGTATACGTGTACTGTTCAAATTAATCAACCTCATTTAAATCAATATCCAGTCACGTGTTGAGGTAAGGGATACCATCTTTTTCATCTTCCATTATTCAAACGTACTATGGTAAGGGATTATCATTATTTGATTCTCGATAATAATATTGTTTCTTCCTTACTCATAAGACGTGCCTTTTATTTCCATGTATTTAATTGTGGGAATAACCTTACGGAGCGGATTGCCGCCTGTTGGTGAATAACCTTTCGTATTCATTCATTATTAATCTCTGAGAATAACCTTACGGAGCGGATTGCCGCCTGTTTGGTGAATAACTCTTTGTACTCAAATTCTATTAAATTGTGGGAATAACCTTACGGAGCGGATTGCCGCCTGTTGGTGAATAACCCTTTGTATTAATTTCCTTCACCTTTTGTTAATCAAACCTGCTACGGTAAGGGATATTATTTTCTTTCATACTCCTAAATCGAAATTTATTATGGAACTATTGCTTCTATAATTCCTGAAAATATTATATGTTCCATAATAGTTGAACTTCATTATTTCAACTGAACCTTCCTATTTACGTGAACCTTTCTATTGAATTGTAACCGTTATTCTGAACTGTGGATCTTGAATATCATTTTTAAATTTCACTCCACATCATGTTGACAATTTGGACATTATTTGAATCTGTACAAAGTAAACTTCCGATACTTATTGTTATCCTATTTCTTCTGTTCATCATTTATATCATTCTAATCATCCAAAAATCAAGCTGTTGTGAATATCTGTGGCGGGGGGCACAGATGTGATATATTTGTTGAACAGATGATAGGTTAAAGGCGATATAATAGGTTAAAGGCGATACATCTGTTCGGTGTCTTTTATGGCACGTGGTGAATGTTCTCTTTGGCCCGTAGTGCAAAGATGAACTGTTGTTTGGTATGATTATGACCAAAGGCTGAATCTGGTATAATCATGACCGTTGGTGTTATATTGAATGTCTTTGGCCCGTAGTGCAAAGATGAACTGTTGATCTGCATGATTATGATCAGGAACTGTGAATTTGTATTATCTTGACTAATGATATTTCAGATGATAAAAGTTGATGATGTTTTTCCTAAAAAGAGAACCGAGTGGACATTATAGTCTGCATTATTCTTCTAATAGATTACTCATTCCGCTGATATTATTGATCTGAACGTTGTTTAAGAATTTAACTGCAGTTTTTGATATAAACCTTGTAGTCTATTGTATTCTTTCAAGAACTCAACTGTTGAAGACTAATGATAATTTATTCGTCATTATCTTAGTCATGATATTCTTTACTGGGCTATTTGAGCTCACCCTTTCTTTTGTTCCATTGTTTTTCAACAGGAGATGAAAACATAACAGGGTCTAGCCGGGGAATGGAGTGAGGGTCCGAGAAATAGTTATCATAGTTTTCACGTTTTGTAAAATAGTGTGGCAATAATAGTGAAGACTTAGTTGTGTATTACTATACACTGTATTGTTGTACGTTGTGCTTTGTTGTAATAATTTTGTTGTAGTCTTTTGACGACTCAAGTTTGGGCTGTGTGGGCCCA
The DNA here is from genome assembly GCA_947179155.2 of Hedera helix. Taxonomy (NCBI): domain Eukaryota; kingdom Viridiplantae; phylum Streptophyta; class Magnoliopsida; order Apiales; family Araliaceae; genus Hedera; species Hedera helix. The sequence continues at coordinate 56,093,501 of OX359264.1, read as the reverse complement.
GATTTGGGGGCGTCACATCCTATCACTTTGATTCTTTAAACTCCCTCACTAAAATTTCATCATTTCCTCACTAAGATTTATTTTTTAAAATAACATGTAAATGTGTACAGAGTAAATTATTTTTTGTTTAAACTGCAAAATAATAAATTATTTTTATTTTTATTTGGTAATATTAGAAAATAATCTTCAAGTAAAGAGAAAAGCTAAGGTTTGAGGCAATAAGGTTAGATAGGTTAAGTTTTTTCACAAAGATTTGTCATGATAAAAAAGAAGGGGGACAAGGACACTTGGAGAATTAAAACCTGACCTAATTTTAATGTCTAAAATGGGTAGTCCATTCCTATAGTTGGCAAACGGGCCAAGCCATATTTAGATTGGATAAATTTGTCACAGTCTACGATGGCTGAATACGCATATATTTAGTAAAAATATAAGGGCTCTTTACAGGAATATACAACAATTAGTAATAAATTACAAGATTAGTGCACAAATAAAATAATTACAAAAAGAGTACAACTAGGAGAAATTAATTACACCATATATCTTTAAAACCCTGAAAACAAGGAGATACTGCCGAATCCCTCCATTCTCGATACAGATCACATTAAACAAATTCCTACATTCTTTGTCCACAGTTGTGCTCTGTTAACCCAAATTCCTACATTTCGACGACGCCGTATGATGAAGATTGGTAGAAGGTTTCGAGGATGACTATAGCCAGAAATGGAAGTAGAAGGGAAGAGTTGAAGGCAGTATTTGCTGCCATTACATTACAACGGAAAAGCTACAAGCTTTCGGACGGACAAAATAAGAGATAGAAAATTGAGTCCAAATGAAACACTTGGGACCTGTTCTGAAATATTTTTTGACGATTTGGTTTCCCAAAGAAGTAAAATGGTTACATTTGTATGAATATTTGGCTACCAACTGCATCACATTCAAAATAAATTTGTAACCTAATAAAACTGAATTGGTTACCTTGGTCTGAAGATTTGGCAACCGACTGCATGAAGGTTTAGCAACCAACTACATGAAGGTTTGGCTACCAACTACATCACATTCAAAATAAATTGGTAACCTAATAAAACTGAATTGGTTACCTTGGTATGAAAGTTTGGCTACCAACTACATCACATTCAAAAAAAATTGGTAGCCTAATAAAACTAAATTGGTTACCTTGGTATGAAGATTTGGCTACCAACTACACTATGAAAAAATTGCAGGTGGAGAGGTGGATTGATTACCTTGGTATGAATGTTTGGTTACATTGGTATGAAGGTTTTGGTTACCTTGGTATAAAGGTTTGGTTACCTTGATATAAAAGTTTGGTTACCAACTGCATTATAAAAAAACTGCAGGTGTGGAGATGAAAAAACTGCAAGTTTGGTATGTAGGTTTGGTTATCAATTGCAGGTGTGGAGTTTACAAACATTTTCAGACTTTAAAAATGCAAAACCCAAAATCAAATCCAACATATCTTCATATCGAGGTCCTTGAGGGAGTACACATGAAGGAGGCGAGCAGTTGAGTTATCGTCCATTTTCCAACCAGCAAAGCTCAACTTCTCTCTCCGACCCAACCATTGCTTCATAACAATTTGAATGTACGTATTTGCAGTTGGTTGCCAAACCTTCAGACCAAGATAACCAAATCAGAATATAACAGTAACCAAATGAAGCAGCGACGTCTGAAAACTTAGAAACAGAGCCCCGATGAGTTACAGTGCAGTATTTTCGTTTCAGCCTTGGCCTCTGCAATCGCTTCTGCTTCGTGTTCATCCCGTCCCTTTACATACACAAAAAAGAACAGAAAATAGGAGAAATGTATAAAGAAATTGAGGGATTTGATGGTTGAATTGAATTTTGAAGACGATGAGCCTGTTTGAATTTTGGTGGACTGCTCTGTTTTTGGTATATTTTGCAACGTGATGTTGTTCGTGTTCTTTGGATCTGATTTTTTGTTGCGCTACTTCTTTTCTTTCCTTTTTGCTGGACTGCTACGCTGCTCCTCTTTATGTGATGGTGCTACACTGCTACTGTTGGGCTTAATTTATTTCTTCCTTCTGTGATGTCAACGTGATGCTCTGATATTTTCCCAACCCCCAAACTGATGTGTTATGATCTTTTTATAATTAGCATTATATGAAATACTCTAGATGCATTTTTGCTGTAAATAAAATATTGAAAATGTATTAATTCTATAAATATTTTCTGAATGTACTTTTATTGTATTTTTTTCTAAAAATGTACTAGGAAATGTAAATGATCCAAAATATAATCTTCTCTCTTTTAAAAGAGCTACGTACACAATCAGTATATAAACTGTTGTGCTATAAAAACTTGTATAATTTCCTCAACACACCCTAGATAGGTCATGTTTGTTTATAAAAATTATAATTATCATAATTATTTTGTATGGACTCTTAGTTTAATATTTTTATTCAGTAGATGTTATTATTGGTAAGAACTTATTGAATTCATCGTTTAGACTGTTTAAAATAAAATTATTAATGAAGTGACTTAAAATAATTTATGTTACATTTGTTTTGTTCATGATTATTTAAATAATTAAATAAACATTTATCGTTTAGATTATTATACACTTGCTAGTAATATCAAATTCTCAGTAGTGAGTAGATGAATAGAATAGGATTCGTAGATCATTTAAAAAAAAGACGATGTTAATTTTGCCCACAAATTTTTAATCTAAAATGATAAGGATTATAATATCTGATTAAATATGATATTAAATAATCTCACGTTCCAAGTCCAATATTTGAAACAAACAAGAAAATTGAAATTAATAATTTAATCACAAATATTATTCTTGCAAACAAATATGATCCTATTTTATTTTTATTTTTTTGAGAACCTACACTATTAAAATATAGTAAATCTAGAAATATATTTTAATCATAGGGGCTTAAGGGGGAGTCTGAGGAAGGAGTCAGGTGGGGGAGTAGGAGGGAATCTAACGAAAATATATCTTTTAATCAGTTTGCTGTCTAAACTCAAGCTTTCAATCTCGCTCGCTCAAAGTTATCATTTTATCGTGTAGTATTCCACCTCAATCTTGAAAAAGTACTACTTTTTTTCTTTTTCTTTTTTTTTTTCACAAATATTAATATGTAGGAGTATTTAATTTTACAAAAATATTACTTCCACTACATATCAGTTTTTGTTGCGTTGCATAAATTTTAAAACGTCCCAAAAATATATTTAAATACTTTATTTTAGAAATATTTATAATTTAACTAAATTATAACATTTGAATATATAAAAATGAACAAATATAATATTTAAATATGTTTTCAACTCTTCTTTAAATCCATAACATTGACTTTAAATAAATATTTACAAATAAAGTTACACTTGACTTGCAGTGGGATTATTTTTTATGTTTTCAGCCAAATTGATAAATAGATTAGCTTTAGAAAGATAACAAAGAAACTCACCTTTTTCTTTCCCCTTTCTCTCTCCCCTTTCTCTCTCTAATTTGCTAAACCACCGTCATTTAGCGATATGAATTGAATTTAGCTATTATGAGTTGCAACTAGTGGATTTTTTTTATACATTTTCATAATTTCTAGATTTTTAACCTCTTATAATTACTACTCTCTTTATTCTAAAGTTAATTTTAAATTCAAAGTTAATGTAAATCAATTGAATATAATTTCTTATCTCAAAGTAAAATGTCTAGAAACTAGTAGTACTAACAAGTTTCATAATCGTATAGTCTAGAACTAAATTTATTCATAACAATTTTAAATTTTAAAATTTTAAAAAAAATCATATTGATTTCAAAAAATTAAAGATTAATCCTATATTTTGAAACGAACGGACCAATGCTTTTGAAAATTTGGGAATTCATTTTTTCCTTCTCTTGGTTAGTTTAAGCTGGAGAGTTGTGTGGTAACAAGGAAACTAAAGTTTAATTTGACTTGCCGTATTTTCCAATTGAATTATTATGATAGCCTACTTTCCTTCAAACATTAAAAGACAACCTCCTCATGGAATATGCACAGGTTATGCTTTGAAGCAGATTTTCACAATTCATATAACTATCCAATTTTACATTCGTCTTCATCAAGTCTATATGTAGGTAGATTTTATGAAAGCGCACACGCAGACTGTAGTCTTTGTTGTGTTCAACCCCTCCAGGAACAATACAACAATTTTGCAGCAGAACTCATTGCATTGCTAAGCAGCCTGACCTATATACAAGGTTGATGCAGGTAATGCATGTTACCTAAATAGTTGTATTGTTATCTCTGTTACAAAGCATCTCTAGGGCTTTTTCGTAAACATTTCCCACCTTACGCCATTGAAGCTACACAAGTAGTATTTTGTGCGAACGTTTCAACAATTATTGATGCGGTTTCTCTCGCCCACATTTTTGTGTAAATTCAGACACTGGTATGTTTCACTTTCCCATCTATTCAAAGAGTAGTACTCTCTGTGTATCGGAAATTAGAGATATATTTTAAATTATTAAAGTTAATTTTACAAAATTTTAAAATTCATTCAAAGTTATTTAATTTTGGTACAAATTACTATAACTAACAAAAATGATCATATTGGTTGCTTTCAAACTTGAAAATAAAATGAATTTCTATCAGAAATTTTAAGATTTTACAAATTAACTAGTCAAAATTTCTATCTAATTTTGAAACACCTTAAATACTACTAATATGCAGGGGACTGGGGGAGGGGTGGCTGTGTCCTACCACAAGATAATATTTTCCAGTCCCTGCGATGTAAAAATCAAAGATAACACAAGGGGAAAATAAAAGGTATGATTTGGCAAGCAAAAAAGAAGTAACAGTAAACAGCATGCATAGCATTGACCAATAACAAAGAGCAAAATCGCATGTCTGGTGCAACATCCCCTAGACTAAACTAATCAAGGGCGCTTAACTAGAATCTCAACTCAACTATTTTGTTTTGCTCGTGGCAGTGGCAGTGCAATATGTTTATATAAGAGCGGCCATTATATATAGTACGTCAATATGCAGCTTCGCAACTTCTGAACAAAATTTTTGATCATTTGGGCAAGTACCTTCAGTTATTTGGTTCAACAGCTAACATATGCCGGTATACAATGACCAGACTTCCTATAAAATCCCAAAGAAAAAGGGGCAAAATTTATATGCATCTCATTTATCTTCTACGGATGTAGTATGTTCCACTAAATTAGGCAAGTTTACTTTTATCTATTTGTGTGTAATGGTTTTTCTCATATTGATTGCAATGGCATTTGAACCTTGGTGTCCACTTCCTATACAGTAGCCCTGAAGTTAGCATTAAGCCCTAGACACTATTTTATCAAGACTTAATTAAGATAGAGGTGATAGAATTGAATTGCAGTTTCAGTTACTTCCCGGGCCACCAGAGAGATAAGCCGCCCGACATAGATATGCTAGCCCATATAATGGATGGAATCTCCCTCCCTGTGAAAGCACAGAAAAACGGACAAGAAAATGCACACTCCCTACGCAGGCATTATCCTGTTCAGGTGCGAAGGGACTTTCTCAGCCTGACCTGCTCTCATCCTAGCCAAAAGAGCCAGAGTTAAAGCAGATACAGACACCCCCGGTGCGTTTCTTATGTCAATGGAAGAACAAAAGAAGTAACAACATACAAATAAAACACGCTGCTAAAGGTTTTTCATTATTGGAACATCCTAAAACAAAGAAAGATTGCTTTGTCTCAAGTTATTTGCCAAACTATACGGCCATGAACTTACCAAGAGTTTGAACATAAGAATCCTGAATCACCATTCTTCTGTAGCCCACACACACGAAGGCTCCTAGAAGCTCCAGACCAGTTCTTATTCTTCATAAGGTCCTGCAAAAGAAGTTTTGTTAAGATAACCTTATGGTAACTGATGCAAGAACCAAAGCGAGGTGGTCACGAAAAATTACTGACAGCCTCAAATACGTTACGACATCAATTTTCCTGCAAAATCATGGAAACGTAGCACCTAGTTTTTCAAGTAAAGGGTTAATAAAGTGAAGCCTCCACAAGCAGAGAACATTCCATGGTCGGTCATTGCTAAATTCCACATGACTGTATAAATCTGAATTTCTAAGTCCCCAACTCTCGAGCATTCATGTTTCTTTGAATCTCCGTATATTAATTTGGATCAAGGTTTGCTCGTTTGTCTACAATGCTAAAATGGCAAACTATCTTTACTTTTTGAAATTAAATTTCTGGAAAAAAAAGAGAGATTAAGAGGTTAGCTGGGGAGTCACACAAATATTAATACAAGAAATCATTTTCCCCTTTTATCCATTTTCACCTATCAAGTTTTCCTAAACTTCGCATTTAGTCCCTTTCCAACCAACTTCCAAACATTTATTTTTCTTTATAATCTCTATTATGGTGCTATTGTGCTCATAGTATTTGCATTTTTTCCTTTCGTGTTTGTAGGAAATCCACAACAGCTTAGTGACAACAGTGTTACCAACTTTCCATATCACCCTAGTACACTCTTCATCCTATTTCACCATGTACAATAGAACTGGAGAAATGTTCACCAGCATCATAAGCATGTGGCAGTAATGGTTCACTAATCACTAATGAAGAAACTACTGAGTAGCATATAAAACAAAACTACTGAGTAGCATCATAAGCATGTGGCAGTAATGGTTCATATAAGCATGTGGCAGTAATGGTTCTCTCTCTCTCTCTCTCTCTCTCCCCCCCCCCCCCCCCTCGGTAACTCCAGAATTTCAATTCAGTTACCATTGCAACAGTAAATTATGTATACCGCCACCCCACCCCCCTCTCTGCCTCTCTCTCTCTATATATATACAGCAGAGAATCTCCTCTCCTCACACAGCTGATTTGGCTAATAATCCACAACCTTGCACATTTAGCAAATTAATAGAATCTTACTGACCTTTAGTTCTTTGAAGAGTTGATGTAATCTGCCGGCAAATAGATTTCTCCGCCAATTTCACCATGCTGCTCTCCACTCACAGATTTCTTGGCTGCCAGGAATACAGCACTCATAGCATCCATCCCTTGCTGCACAGCTTCTTCAGCACTCCCATAACCATGCTCCTCAGCATACTTCCGAACATCCTCTGTTATCTTCATGGAACAGAACTTTGGCCCACACATAGAGCAGAAATGAGCTACTTTTGCACCATCTGATGGCAGGGTTTCATCATGGAAGGATGTGGCAGTCATTGGGTCCAATGATAAAGCAAATTGGTCCAGCCATCGGAACTCAAATCTAGCCTTGCTAAGTGCATCATCCCAGGCTTGAGCATGTGGATGACCTTTCGCCAAATCAGCTGCATGAGCAGCTATCTTGTATGCTATAACCCCAGCTTTTACATCATCCCTGTTAGGCAGTCCAAGGTGCTCTTTTGGTGTGACATAACAGAGGAGTGCAGTGCCAAGGGCCCCAATATTGGCAGCGCCTATAGCTGACGTAATGTGATCGTATCCAGGAGCAATATCAGTAGTCAAAGGTCCAAGGGTGTAGAAGGGGGCTTCGTTACACCATTCCAGTTGTTTTTGCATGTTCTCTGGAATCTTGTGCATTGGAATATGTCCAGGCCCTTCATTCATTACCTGGAAATAAAATATTGTGGTAAATCATAGTGGTAATTTAACAAGAAAGATTACACCAAGGTTTTAGTACAATAATAATAATAATGCGAGGTGTAAAAGAACATGCAATGTATCACAAGTTTCCAAGTTTTCATTAAAAAACACATTCTGCAATAATTATAACCATTCACAAAGAAAACACTAAAATGTAAAAATATCATGTCAATAGCAGCTCTAACTTGCACCCCAGTGTGAATAAATATATTGTCAATTATAACATGACGATAACATGTTAACAATTACATCCGCCTTACTGAATGATGCTTATTTATAACACATAATTTACTCTTAAAACACATCATTCGGACTCTTATGCTTCCTCGTATGATAAGAACAGGTTAGAGAAAGATTATTGACATAATTTAGTTGAGAATTGAGATATATATATACCATTCTCCATGCTATTTTTTATCATAGACTAAGCTTTAGTTTAGTAGACAGAATAAAGTTGTGTTCCTTGGATAGACTAAGATTTAGTTTAATGGATAGAAGTCATAGAAGATGAATCTGTTTGTGTTCCTTTGAAATCAAACAAAAACGCAACTGCTACAGCCACTTTCAGCATATTTAGAACCCCAGCAGTAATGAACAAGATAAAAATAGATGATTCAACCACATATAATTGAACTAGGTTCTGAAAAGATGTTACGATGATGTAAAAAAAATCTTATATTAAATAAGGTTATATGATATGATTTAGCATACTTCACAAGATCATTACCTGTACATCCTTTTCCCAAGCTCTACGTGTCAGCTCTCCTTGAGTTAAGAGCTCTGCAAACTGAGCAGTGTCATTTGCATCGTAAATTGACCCTGGTCTGAGTCCATCACCTATAGACAATGCTATATCATATTGATTGCAGATGTCCAGTATGTCATCCCAGTGCTCATAAGCAAAGTTTTCCTTGTGATAAGCTAAGCACCACTTTGCATGAATAGAACCCCCTCGAGAAACAATTCCAGTCATTCGTTTTGCGGTTAATGGGATGTAGCGAAGCAGGACCCCAGCATGAATTGTGAAGTAATCTACACCTTGCTCAGCCTGCTCAATCAAGGTCTCTCTGAAAACTTCCCAGTTCAGATTCTCTGCGACTCCATTTACCTTTTCAAGTGCTTGATAGATGGGAACGGTGCCAACAGGAACAGAAGAATTACGTAGAATCCACTCACGAGTTTCATGGATGTGACGACCTGTAGAGAGATCCATAATAGTATCGGCACCCCACATTGTAGCCCATTGAAGCTTGTGAACTTCTTCCTCAATGGAACTCACAACGGCAGAATTTCCAATATTTGCATTCACTTTTACCAAGAAATTTCTTCCAACTATCATTGGCTCCAACTCTAAGTGCTTCTTGTTGGATGGAATAATTGCACGGCCACGGGCAACCTCTGCCCTCACAAACTCTGGATCAAGCTTCTCACGAGCAGCACAGTACACCATTTCTTCTGTTATAATTCCCTGCTTAGCGTAGAACATCTGTGTGTATCTCGGTAAACCTAATTTCTCCCGCCTGTCAATCCATTCCTTGCGTAACTTGGGAAGTCCTGTTTAACAAAACCAGATGTGTAGAAATAAATAAAAGATAAATGGGATCAATGTGAATAAAAAACAGTTAGGTGAGTTGAAGTGTCTTGAAAGTATTAGTGAGAGATGGGGAATAGAGATGATGTCTTTTAAAGCAATCAACTACTGAATCTCGTGAGGAAGAAACTAATCATTTTTATAAAACTTGAAAGAATATACCATAGTACATATATGACAAACATGCAAGAAATAGAAAAGTATCTATCATGAAGATCCAATAGAACAAAATGTCTACAAGAGGACCAAATCTACTAAAGATGAAAATTATTTTAAAGCAAAACTTTTAAGTTCATACCAATTTGAGGGCTTATGTCCTGGGGACCACTGGTGTCATAGGTGTCAAAATGTGGTTCGTCCCCAGCTAAATGAACACGTCTAAATGGAACTTTAAGCACATGACCAGATTCTTCATGAGTAACCTCCCTGTAAAGAAGAATCACTGCATCATTATTTCCAAAACACTATCTGAAAGCATGCACACGTGTATTTTACATGGAAGCAAAATGGTCAATGAATGTGTTTCTTGAGAACAAAAAAATGGGAAAAGGGGGGGGGGGGGGGGGGGGGGGGGGTTACAGCACGGACGTTTGATAATGTAATCCTGAGACTGAGATTCACAATCTACATATCTTAAATGAAAACAATAAGCTATGTACTGGAAAAGAAGAAGACACATACGCATACCTATATTCTTTAGTGCTCCTGGGAAAACACTGTTTGAAGGACGGAAGGGGAAGAAAATCGGGGGCTGCAGGGTCAACTGTGTGCTTCCTTTGTTTAGTCGTCTTCTCTGTATTGGCTGACAGAGGATCAAAGGTTAATGTAGCTCTAGGTCCCAAAAAGGAAGGGGGATATATTTCCTTCTTCCATGTAGCAGCATGCCCAACCACGTCAAACCCAGGCAAGAATGTAGTGTTTTGTAACTTTGAGGAAGCAGAATGGATGGCATTCTTACAGGTCAATGATGTCAAAGTAGTATGCACTGACGCCATAACTGGAACGACCTAACAAAGCGTAACAGAATATCAAGTTTACGTTTGAACATTGAAGCCATAGCATTTTCAAATTACACCACACAGACATAAATTTAAAATATCTACTAACAGACATTGCAAAATGACTGTAGTTATCCTAAAAATCCTACAAACCTGTTAAATTTTAAGAAAGTCCTCTACTAAAGTAAATGTAATCAAGATCTAGTGCAGATCCATGCTCTTGTATTGGATTGATCGTATTATTACCAATTAACAGAAGTTTTGAGAGAAAAAGTTAGATAGATCTCCCTTAAAATGTGGGATGCTTATTTGTGAGGGACAACCATTTGTCCGTATCAATAAGAACTATAGGCCAGTTGTTCATCTGTTATTCAAGAATCAAGAACATGCATAGATAATAAGTGCTTTTCATTTTAATAGAAGGCATTATTCATGCAATATTAGGTGCGATATATATATATATATATATATATATGTTATGTGTGTGTTTGTGTGTATGGTTCTATTCAATGTACGTAAGATGTGCATTTGACTAAATGGTCTCTCTTACGATTGGCATTAGGTAGCGCCCCCCCACCCCCCAAGACATTGACATACCACGTGTTCCTACTAATTGTTTCTCCACTCTTAGCCCTATCCAGTAAAATTTCTCAATCAACGTTCTCTTTCACATTATACTTTACCACTGTGATTTCATAATCTTTAGCTAATGAGCAGATCCACAAAACGAAATCAGCTTTTGTAAGAGAAAAGATAATCAAAATCCCTGTAGAGAAAGACCTTTTTATTTATGTATGTCCAAACTCCTGAGTCCTAACACAAAGCATAAATGCATGACCATATATATCCAAGTGAGGCACCAAGGGCCATATTCTCATGCTGCTACGCAATTGAACTATGAATTGGTAACAAAATAAAGAATAATTTATATAACAAAAAATATAAAAAAAATTGATTTATAAACTTCAAAAAAATTCAAGTCAACCTAGGCAAACAAAAATTTATGCCCTCTAAATTGTAATCACTTACCACATTTTCCATCCACATGTAGCCATAAGATCAGAACTTATATTTAGCTAGGTATAAAAGATAGTACTAGCATGAAGATATAAATTTGATATTAGTAACATAAAGATTTAGCTTTTATTATTTATACAAAAGTTGAAATAATTCCAAAATTAGATAAATTTATCCAACGATTATATCTTTTGTCAAAACGAACCATTATATAACATATAAAATAACAAAATGAGACATTTTGCTATCGAAAATCCACAAGTAACTTGTCAAGATTAATAAAGTTTTAACCTACAAACACAAATGACGTACTAATAAATACAATTATATTATTTAGTTAGTTATATATATATTATACATAATACTTATTGTCGAGTTTTATGTACTCAATATTTATAAATTGAGAAAAAGACAAACACAATTATATCTAAATGAAAAGGCACACTAAATTTGTCAAAGCTACATCATGTATTGGGAATGGATATTTTCACATAAAAATATATTTCCATAAAAAACCCTCTAAAATAGATGGGGGGTCAATTCACTAATCATTTTAGCACAGCCTCAGGGTATTATCAGTTTCCTATTCAACACATATAGAAAGGTAAATCGACTGAATAAATTACAAAAACTATTTCGTCAATTTTCTTACGCATCACCTTTCACTGTAATTTAATGAGCACAACCGATTTTCACTGTAATTTAATGAGCACAACCGATTTGCAACACAATTAATGGCTGAACAAAATGAGATCTGCTCGACATGTAATAGTACCTCAAAATCACAGTAAAGGACTTCAATCTTCAAAAGATCCCAAAAAACTAAACCATAAAATCTATTAAATACCAATCAAAAATGCTAACAGAACCCTTATACAAGAAGGAAATGAAATCACAACCATAATCAACATCAATTCAGGTATAAATCAATTCACCGCTACAAAAATGTATGTACGAACAGAAACATATAATTACAAATAAAGATGGTGAGTTAGAGTGAATATAAAGGAATAAATCAGATGTGAAAAAATATGAACCTCAAATAATCTGCTCTTATCTCTTCAGTCTTCACTCCACTCTCTCAAAAGCAATGAATGCACGAACGACGAACACTAGGCCTTTTTTATAGGACGCTCTCATGGTCACTTCAAGTGGGTCGCTTGTACTGATATTTTCTGAAAATGTGTAAAACGGTAAATGCGTGATTTTAGTAACCTAATTTTAGGCTGGGTCAGTTTCACTGCAGCCACTCAAACGGAATAGATTAATGTGTATATATATATATAATTCAAAGCAAACGTTTGTTTGTTGTGGTAAAAAAAAAAATTCATCCGCCATATTAAATAGCAGAATGCATAAAATAATTATTTTTTTTTATAATCATTCCGCTATTTAAAGTAGCGGAGTGATAAGAATTTTATTTTTTTTTATAACATTTAGCTATTTAAAGTAGTGGAGTGCTAATTTTATTTTATTTTTTATTTATTATTCTAGCTCTTTAGTTAACAGATGGGAGAGGGAGAAAAATAGCAATCCGCTATCTTAAGCAGCAGACGGGATAAACTTTTTCATCTCTAAATAGCAAATTTCTAAAGAGCGCAATTCACCTAGTATGTATGCAGTAAACTTTTTCATCTCTTTTAAAAGTTGGAATTGATTTATTTATCTCATCTGCTATCAAAAGTAGCGGATTGCTATTATTTTTTCCCCCTCATATCGGCTAACTAAAGAGCCAGAGTGGTAAATAAAAAATTTTAAAAAAAATTAGCATTCCGTTACCTTAGGTAACGGAATGGTATAAAAAAAAAAAATTGTTTACCACTCCGCTACCTTTCATTTCATGCACTTCGCTATTTAAATTAATGAATACGAAAAAGAATCTGTCACAACAAACACTTGCTATGTATCATCTTCTTATATATATATCATTGTATCTCATATAGTAACATTATTTTGATAATTTTAGCTAATATTTTATGTGTCAAAACAAATTAAGTTTGATTTTTATGATTACTATGTGATGTTTATAATTAAAAATTGTTGTAATTTATTTTATTTAGAAAATTAAATGATGTAATTATTAATACTTTTACATAGTTTATAAAATTTATAATTATATTAATTTAAACTAAAAATATTCATATTAATTTAAAATTTAAAATTATTTTAAATTAATTTCTAAAAGTTAATATGGCTTTTATATGTAGAAATAAAGGGAGTAATTATATATTATTTATTAAATAAATAATGATATGTATATGTATATACTTATAATTATTCAAAATAGTTTAGAGGGTTAAGATGGAAAATTCAATTATTCAAATGGCTTAGACATATCAATTATCAAATAAATTATTTTTGATTCAGTATTCAAGCTCATATCTATTTTATTCAATTTTTTTCCAAAAATGAAATCATGATTATTTCATAAAATATTATTTAACTTATTCAATATCACATCTTATTATTTCATAGAGTATTATTTGTTTTATTAAATATCACATCATTACTACACATTTGAGATAAAATAAATAAATAAATAAAATCTCTTACATCTCTTATACTTCAATGATTTTGTACGGTTTGTTCGGAATGGAAAAAAAATTCTACCGCGTTCAACAATTTCGTAATATAAATTACATCACAAATTACATCTGCTCAAAATCTCACAGCAAGTTCAGAGTACGGTCATCAAATTTGTTTATTAAAACCGAATATATTAACTTTTTTAGGATGATTTAATTAATAGTTTAAATTAATTAATTAACTTAATATATAGACTAAAAACATCAACCAAACTATCAACTATATAATTAAAAACACAAATTTATAATTTATTTTTTTTGCTAAATAATTTTCCAATTTTTAGTTCAGCATTTTATTTTCTTATCAAAGTTAGACAAAGTATTATACAAATACGTAACAATTAAATATTATCCAATTTTGTAAAATATTCTAAAAGAACCCTAACTCTTTAACAAAGGAATTCATTTTTTGTTTTTATAATTTAAATAAGAAAAGAAATTTCTATCAATTTTATTACAAGTTTTTAATCACAATTTTATGTAAGCTAATAACAAATTTTATGCAATATAGTTATATTATTATATTTTATTACAATATTAGGGTATCGAAAAAATATCTCAACGTATCACGTGATTTATTATATTAATATTAGTTGTAGATTTTATTACTAAATTAAATACAACAAAATTTGAAAATTTATCAAATCACGTAATTAATTATATTAATATATATATATATATATATATATATATATATATATATATATATATAATTAAAAAACAATAATTATAAAATTAGTTGAAAATTATAGTAGTTTCCTTACTCACAAATTATCAAAATTAAATTAAAACTTATTAGAACCTAAGTTGCATAAATATATTCGAATTTGAATTTCAAGCAAATTTCGTCAATATAAGCACTAATATAGAAATTCATTAAAAACTTAATAAAATTAAAATAATTATTTTTTTATAATCATAATTAAATAAATATGGACTCCATTTAAATATTTTTAGCTTAATAATTGATCAAATGAACCTATTATATATAATTCAATAATTTATTATTTTAATAAATATATAATAATTTAAAAACTATAATTATTTTTTTCAAAATTTTAATTAAATATTTATCCATTTAATAATATAATAAACCATTATCCTTGTCGCTCTTGCTTCGCACATGCTAAGTAAACTTGTCTATTGTGTTGCCCCAAATTCAGTTCTATACAACCCAATCTGAGTCGTCAAAATTAAAAATAATATACATAAATTCTCATAATTATAATAATTACAATATCGTGCATAGCACGACAAAACACACACACACACACACACACACAAAATCTTCATTATAATTATTGGCATACTATTTTATAACTTAGTGAGGACTACTGCAAAGACTAAATCAGATCATTATTGCATTCTCATGCTCTTTTCACTAGCCCCGACTACATTATCATTTTCTAAAAGAAATTAGGAAAACAAAAGGATGAGCTCAAATAACTTAGTAAAAAATATCATAACTAGGATATCAAAAAATAAACTTATCTTTAGCCTTCAACAGTGATAAAAATAAAGATTTGAAAAATGTTAAACATCATAAATTATCCAATAATATCCAAATTATCAACACAATGTACAGAATATCGAAATGTGTTCAAGTTCAAGGGTCGTGTTCAAGGTTCAAAGATAGAAAGTTCAAAGGTAAGATTCACGATACAAAAAATATTTAACAGTTTAAAATATCCACAGTTCAAATAGAAAGTTCTAAGTAAAAATGTTCATAGTCCAAATGTAAAGTTTAAAGTCCAAAATGTCATAGTTCAGAAGTTCACCGTTTAAATATAACAGTTAAAATTCATTTGGAAAGTTCACATTAAAATATATTAGATAAAACATAAACTATTAAGGAAATTTTAAAAGAATTGATATTTTCGCAAGAGAAATTGATATTTTCACAAGACTCTCCTCACATGAATAATAAGTGGGGCTCATCTCATTTGATTGAGATATTTTGAAAATATTAACTTCCCTTGCAAAAATATCAATTCTCAATTTTAATTGTTATTTCAAAAAAATTCACCATTTAATATTATAAGATTACAAATAAGATATTTTCTTACCGTAGTATGTTTCAATATTAAGAGATGAAGGAAGATGATACCCTCACCTTTGCACACGTAACTAGATTATGATTTCTATGTAATTAATCAACTTATATATATATATAATTTAATTAGTAATTATATTATCATATAAGTTACATGGTGCACACTAACTCATATATTGTAAATTTGTGATGACCCCAAATCCGGGTTCTTTAACCTCGGGTTTGGTTCTCACTGTACAATACTAAACAATAATGAAATACATAAATTGTATTCAAACTTCGCGGAATAATACAAAAGGTTCCTTAATCAAAAGGCTACACTTCCCAAGGTCTATTACCTTAATCTTAAACATTACATATCTTAAGGGAAATACAAAAGATTTACAACAGTAATTACATAACAGTAAACTAAACTAGCATGCAACTACTAAAATTAAACATTCGTTTTTCCCTTGCCTTTATCTGATTTAGAGCTTTCGGGATTGGCTGAAATAAAGTCATGATATAGCAAGAATGAGCAACTAAATGGCTAAGCAAGTTTATAAACAACAATTATACGATATATCATGATGAAGGGAAATAACTTCAAGGTTTCAACAATAGCAATTGTGAAAGATAACAAGAATCAATGTTCAATAAAAGAAGGAATTGACTCTTTACTGCTAAGTGGTCTTTAATGACCATAAACTGCTACTAAGGTAGAACAGACATACAATGTCTGACTCCTTGTTAAAAATAACGGGACACTTGAGGGGATCAGTCCTCTCATGTCCTATGTATATGCATCACATTTAGTTTTCTTGCGCGCTGTCGGTTCTCCGACAAATAAAAATCCCCTTTAACTAGGGTTGTTCTTTCTCAGTCTTACTGTAAGAATCCGCACCAGCCAATGGTTTGGATAAGCTCTTATAATATTCAATTAAATGAATTTAACATGCATTTGTCTAGCCGAAACGATTAGCTTAGACATTCTTAAACAGTTGCAAAAGCACTATGTGCGAATACAATAATCAATAACGATGTGAAGTAATTTTTGATAATTAATTCACTCAAAGGTCTGTCAAGTAACTACGAGTGTAGAATACTTGCTCAACAATAATTGAAATGTAAATATGGTTGAATAATAATTGCAACAATAAGTACAAGTTAAGGGTAGAAAACTTGCCTCGTGCGTCGTCTACGGCTAACCAACTTAATTTAACAATCCTTGAACGGACCTAACAATTAAATCAGTTTAATCTTAAATTAGTATCATATACTTGTAAGTATGATGACCTTTATAACTCTTACGAACCACATAATTAAATAATTATGGGTATTTAAACACTTAGGAAATATTATCACTACTTGATAATATTTTAAACACAAAGAACCTATATTAACTATTTAATATAGTTCAAACAATTATCTAATATTATTAACAATTTAATAATATTTTATTAGCATTGTAGTATTATTCATCATTTAATAATACCTTATAAATCTTCTAAGATTAATTAATATTATTAATCATTTAATAATATTTTATTCATTATCTAATATTATTAACTATTTAATAATATTTTATTAAGTATTTAATATTATTAATCGTTTAATAATATTTTAATCATTATCTAATATTATTAATCATTTAATAATATTTTATTAAGTATCTAACATTATTAAACATTTAATAATATTTTATTAAGTATCTAATATTATTAATCATTTAATAATATTTTATTCATTATCTAATATTATTAATCATTTAATAATATTTTATTAATCAGTTAATATTATTAATCATTTAATAATATTTTATTAGACTTCTAATATTATTAATCATTTTAATAATATTTTATTAGTTGTCTAATATTATTAATCATTTAATAATATTTTATTTATTATCTAATATTATTAATCATTTAATAATATTTTATTAATTATCTAATATTATTAATCATTTTAATAATATTTTATTAGTTGTCTAATATTATTAATCATTTAATAATATTTTATTAATTATCCAATATTATTAATTATTTAATAATATTTTATTAATTATCTAATATTATTAATCATTTAATAATATTTTATTCATTATCTAATATTATTAACTATTTAATAATATTTTATTAATTACATTACCCTTTATTTATTACTTAATAAATAATTAGTTATTATCTCTTTTCATTTTAATTATTATTTAATATTAATTAAATAGTAATTAATCACCTTCATGACTCTTAATTATTATTTAATATCCAAATAATAAATAATTATATATTTTCTTTTTATTGGGTCCCAAATTAATTATATTAATTTTAAAACATTTTTACCCATTTTGGTAATAATTGATTTGAACCGACCCGTTTAAAACGAATCGACCCGACCCGACCCGAAATTCAAAAAAAATCTGTTGGTGAACAGTAACTAGGGCCCCGGCCCTCTAATTAACAAAGGGAAGAGGGCCCCGGCCCTTGAGTGACAGAATCTGCCAAAATGCCATTTTCAGATTTTCTAACTTTTGCTCCTTTGATTAAAACTTGAATAAAATGAAATCTACAAATCCAAATTACCCCAAATTGGTATCGATGGATTCGTATTTTCTTAAAATACAATATTCCATCATTGGATTGAATTTTTGGAAAAGTTTTGGTTATGAAAAATAGCCACAAAGTGGGATGTTTGTGCATTAGGTCCTTAAAATGACATGTTTTGCGGTAAAAGCTATAACTTCTTTGTTATTCGATATTTTTGAAAGGTTCCAAAAGGGTTTTTCTTTAACACTCATAGATATAACTTTCTAGCCATAGAAATCATTTTTCCAACTTGTACATTTCAAACTACAACATTAAACATTTCATGCTTCGTTAGGGTTTTACCGGTAAAATGTGTTATGAACTTTTCTACAACTTTTATGCATTTCTCACATACCAAATCATGTTATAAACACATAGATCTATGAATATACATATATTACATAGATAAATACATCTAGACCATCAAAACGAGTTTTGATCGGTTAAAATAGATTTTAACCGATCAAAAGCTATCTAGACTACAAAAATGAAAGAAGAAGATGTTTAGAGCACTTTTAAACCTTTGGGTTTTGATTGCTCTTCTTCTCCTTCTACCGAAGTATGTTGTGTAGCTATTGGACATCCACCAAGGTCTTCCTCTAGCTTTTCCTCACACAAAACCCTAGTGTATCTTCCTTTTCTCTAGAAAATGCTCTCACTTTCTCTCTATTATGCTCTAGCAAATAAACCAACAAGCTTGGCTCAAGTGTGGAGTATCATATATATAGCCACCAACTAACTCCTCATTAACTTGCTAATTCACTCATGTTGGTGAAATTAGTGCTTAATTATAATTACTATTGCATTGATTGACTAGTTGATAGACACATGGAATGACTAGGGTTGTTCACCAACTATGACAAGGAGTGATTTAAAAGCAACATTGCAAATCAATCCATCCAAGTGGGTCCCTCAAAATCTCAGCAAAATGGGGTTTAAATCCCCAATTTTTGATTTAATTTTAATGCTAAAATATACATATATACATCTATATATATATATACTTATATATATCTATATTGACCAAAGTTTTGACCTCATTTGGACTCCACATTGGACTTGGGAATAAATTATATTGGGCTCATTCAATTAAATTGTTTGGGCTCAATTTATATAACACATTGGGCTAACATTTAAATAACTATGCTACCTTTAATTAAAATAAGCATTGGGCTTGTTAAATTAATTACATGGGCTAGTAATTAAATTAATTACATGGGCTACTAGGTTAATACATTTGACCTAGTTTAACAACTCATTTGAATTTAAAATATAATCCAATTAGATTTGCTTTAATTAATTATACACATTGTTTTAATTATTTAAATAAATATACGCATACACAAGTACATTTATTTAATTATCTAAAGTACAATTAATTAGTACAAAAAGTTTAAATTCATTGCTAAATATTTATTAAGTATATTTACAATGACTAATGAAATTCGTGGTCATTACAAAATTCGTCCAAAATGGAATGATAATATTTGTAAAATAAATTTGTATAGTAAACTTTGAAAATAATTTTAAAAGAATAAAATAACTTTTTGAAACAATCTTCCAGAGAAACCTTTTCAAAATAAATCTTCTAAAGAAATAATCATAAAGGCTGTGTGATGTGTGTGAGTGCTTGTGCAAATACTACTTTATTATTAAAAAAAGATTCATATGAGCAATTACTGCACTTCTACTGATGTTTACCATCACTTAACGCATTCTTAGCACACTCAAAGAAACACTCATACTAAGCAATATTTAGATAGTGAAGAAAATATAAGTAAGAAAGTTATGTCCACTACTCATGCCAAACCTTTCATTCTATAGGCAAAACTTAATCAACATCTACTACATATATAATATTTCACATTACAAGTGTCAAATTTTTATGATAAATGTAAAAATCTACCAACACCAACTTTAACACAATTTTTACATTTCAAAATTACCTTTAATTTATCACATATAATTTTACCATAATATTTATTTTTTCAATATTATCTTTAATTTACCACAAATAAATTTTAACATCACTTTCACAGATAATTGATCGTGTGGTTCCAACGGTGTTCTCTGGATGAATTGAAGATAAAGAGGTATAAAGATGAAAAATGAGAAAGAAGAGCTGATGAAATTCTTTTAGAATAAGTCTAAGTGCACAAACTCTATCTAAACTATCCAAAAGTGGGATCTGGTACGAAAATTCGTGTTAAACTCCATTTTTTAATGGTATAGATAGAATTTATGTAAAAAATTTGTGTTTGTATATTTATCTATTCTTTTAACTTTGTTAATTGTATAATTTTTTTAATGGTGTAATTTATTGGTTCACTTTGTTACTTTACATCTTTGCCCTTTAATCTAATAACAATGACATAATCTCCTTTTAAAATTTATTGTTTAATTACACATATACACTATTTTGTCATGTCATTTAGTCACATCATTAATTTATGAGGTAGCGTGTTCAATTAAATGTAAGCAAAAAAATTAAAAGTTTGAAAAAAATAAAAGGTTGATCATCGAAGTTAAGAAAAAAGGGCCAATAATTTAGGGTAATAAATTGTATTAAGCCATAATTTTATTATTATAAATTTGTTAATATATTAAGATATCAAAAATATCTTTTAATACATCATGCGTATAATTATATTATTATTAGTCATAGATCTTATTATTAAATTAATGTTCTAATTAAATTATATTTTGAAATTTTATCAAATAATTATATTAATAATGTATGTGAATTTTTTTTTAAACATAACAACTATAAAACTATTTGAAAAATTATAGTAGTTTCTGTGACACCCCCAAATCCGGGTCCCTTGAACCTCAGGTTCGGTGCTCACTATTCATCACTTAACAAACATTCATAAACTAAAACTTCTATAACTCGCGGAAAACATACATAATTTCATAACAAAATGTATCTTCAATCTCAGGTTCTACTAACCTTAATACATCCTCTTTACCTTATAATACAAAAGGTTTACATATATAGTACGAACTAATTACTTTTACTCGTTCATCTTTCCTTTGCCGTGGTACTCCTTAGATCACTTGGCTTAACTGAAAATAATTCATGATATAGCAAGGGTGAGCAACTACTTTGCTCAGCAAGTTTAATCAACAATAAATGATATATCATGAATGAAAAAGATTTAGTTCTGAAAACTTCAATAATATACAATAATTGTGAAGACATGCAACGTTTAATAAAATATTCAATTGATTTAACATACTTCTTTGGAAACTTCAACAATAGACAATAATTGTGAAGACATGCAACTTTGAATAATAATATTCAATTAATTTAACACACTGTTTCATCAGGCTGAAAGGTCACAAGACCATGAACATACGTTTTGAGTATTTATAATACCCTGTAGACAGAAGATTGTCAGTTCGTTTTGAATATTAACAATCATTTCGATTGAAATATCCAGTGATGGGTACTCTAGGTGATCAGCCTATCGTACATTTATAGAGTGCACAATATAACCATCCAGTTCGTTTTGATCGGGAATGTTCCATCCGACCGTAAGCTTATGCTCTTATAATGCTCTGTTCATTTCAGCTTATCCCATCAGATTCCGCACCACAACAATATGGTTTGGACTAACTTCAATAATATTCAGATTTATGAATTTAAAACATACATGGTCTAGCCGAAATCACTTAGAACAGTTCATAACAAGAACAGTCATAATATCACACGCAATATCTAACTGAAACAAATAGCATAGATATTTCTCTTTAAATAGTTCATATCGTGAACAGTCATGCAAATGCACATAAGTGTGATTGTCAATAATAATATAGATATGAAATAATTCTTAATAATTATTTCATCATGCATTTTGAAATAAATTCCAACTTCTACATAAATAACTTGTCAAATAAATACAAGTTAAGGTTCAGAGAAACTTACATGTTCTGTTGACTACTGCTATTCAACTTAAAATAACTTCCTTTGAATGACCTAGCATTCAACAATATTGATCTACCAATTAGCATATCATAAAACTGTATTGTACAGTACTTAAATCATCTATCACTTAAGCATAACATTTACTCACTTAATAATATTATCAACCTTTGATAATATTTGAATCACATAAGTGTCCTTTAAGAACATAACAAACACTTCCTAATATTATCACCATTGATAATATGTAAGACCCCGAATTTATGAAATACAAAATTTAATTTTTCTTCATATATATTTTTTCTGAAACAGTAAATGGTTAAATTGACAAAATTGAAAGTTAAGGATGTTATGTGCAAATTTTATTTTGTCGGACAATATTCGCTTTGTCGGGGAATATTCGTTTGGTCGGGGAATATTCGGGCCGTACGACGGCGCCGAAATAACTAATTATTGGTGAACCCCACAACGGAATAATTGTCGGATATAGAAAACGACAGAAGTAACCTTTTTAAATAAAAATAGTCAACGGTGTTAACTGTTTAAATACTGGTGATAAAAGAATAGTAGCATACGGTAATTTATGGTATTTTACGGTAGCATGTGGTACTCTATAGTAGCACACGGTATTGCACAGTGTCTCGTATTATTGGTCTAATAATTGACACCGTAACTGTTGCGCATCATTTCATCAATAATTATCACTGCATAATATTTTATGTTATCAATTCAATAATTGTTGCTACACAGTATTTTGCATTATTGTTACTACACGACATGTTGCATTATTAAACCAATAATTGCCACAGTAACAAATGCATAGTAATTCATATTATTGATCTGATAATCGACACAGTAGTCGTTACATTATTTTGAATTATTGTTATCACTGTGGTAGAATTATTTTAGTTGTCATATTACTAATTGGTATTTTTGTTTTATTAAAAAAATATATATATATATATAATATTATTATTTTTCAAAAATTACTATTCATTCCCGGAAAAGTTACTATTCACTGACGGAAGTTACTGTTCATCTCGGGAAAGACACTGTTCATCTGCCGACAGAAGTTACTGTTCATTACTGTTCACTTTTTGAAAATTTTTAAAGTTACTGTGCAAAGTTACTGTGCAAGTATTGAAAAAATTTTAAAAACGTTTGCGCAGCCGGGGGGAGGCGCAGCCCCCCAATTTTTCCTTCCCCGGCGTGCTACGCATAGTAACTTCATTTGCTATAAATAGACCTTTCGCTGAATAAGAAAATCATATCTAAAATACATAAATTTTTCTATAAGTTTATTATGAGAGAATTTTGAGCATAGTAAGGTTATTTTGAGAGTTTGAAAGCCAAAAGGAGTGCAGGAATTTTTCAAGTAAGTCTTTTATTAAAGAGTAGTAATTTCATAAATTCCTATTTTTCACGGTATTCACAAATCTTCCTTTAGAAGACTCTTCTTTGAGAAGATTCATTTTTAAAAGCTTTCTTTGGAAGATTTATTTTGAACTATTATTTTAAAAACTATTCTAAAGTTATTATATTATACTACAAAAATTATGTTAAATATATATAATTTTGATAGTTCATAATATACGAGTTATCATACACTTTGAAATTTATATGTGGTAATTACTAATTTATATTATAAATATATAGGTTGATCAACCTCATTTAAATCAATATCCAGTCACGTGCTACGGTAAGGAATATTATTCTTTTCACACTCTTAAATTTACTGTGGTAAGGAATATCATATTTTTTTATCTTCTATTATTTAAACTTACTACGGTAAGGGGTATCATTCTTTTCATCATCATAAATGGATATTATTTTCTTTCTTACTTGAAGGGATTATCATTCTTTGATTCTCGAAAATAATATCGTTTTTTTTTCTTGTGCCATTTATTTCCATGTATTAAATTGTGGGAATAACCTTACGGCGCGGTTTACCGCCTGTTGGTGAATAACCTTTTGTATTCATTCCTCATTAATCTCTGAGAATAACCTTACGGTGCGGATTACGCCTGTTTGGTGAATAACTCTTCGAATTCAAATTCTAAATTGTGGGAATAACCTTACGGTGCAGATTACGCCTGTTTGGTGAATAACTCTTCGTATTCAAATTCTATTAAATTGTGGGAATAACTTATGGTGCGGATTACGCCTGTTGGTGAATAACCCCTTTGTATTAATTTCCTTCACCTTTTGTTAATCAAACCTGCTACGGTAAGGGATATTATTCTCTTTCATACTCCTAAATCGAAACTTATTATGGAATTATTGCTTCTATAATTCCTGAAAATATTATATGTTCCATAATAGTTGAACTTCATTAATTCAACTGAACCTTCCTATTTTCTGAACCTTTCTATTGAACTGTAACCGTTATTCTGAACTGTGGATCTTGAATATCATTTTTAAATTTCACTCCACATCATGTTGGCAATTTGGACATTATTTGAATCTGCACAAAGTAAACTTCCGATACTTATTGTTTATCCTGTTCTTCTGTTCATCATTTGTATCACTGTTATTTGTATTAATCATCAAGAATCAAACTGTTGTGAATATCTGTGGCCGGGGGCACAGATGTGATATAATTGTTGAACAGATGATAGGTTAAAGGCGATATACTAGGTTAAAGGCGATACATCTGTTCGGTGTCTTTTATGGCACGTGGTGAATGTTCTCTTTGGCCCGTAGTGCAAAGATGAACTGTTGGTTGGTATGATTATGACCAAAGGCTGAATCTGGTATAATCATGACCGTTGGTGCTTTATTGAATATCTTTGGCCCGTAGTGCAAAGATGAACTGTTGATTTGCATGATTATGACCAGGAACTGTGAATTTTTATTATCATGACTAATGGTATTTCAGATGATAAAAGTTGATGATGTTTTTACTAAAAAGAGAAGCGAGTGAACATTATGGTATGCATTATTCTTCTAATAGATTGCTCATTCCGTTGCTATTATTGATCTGAACGTTGTTTAAGAATTTAACTACAGTTTTTGATATAAACCTTGTAGTCTATTGTATTCTATCAAGAACTCAACTGTTGAAGGCTAATGATAATTTATTCGTCATTATCTTAGTCATGATATTTCTTACTGGGCTATTTGAGCTCACCCTTTCTTTTGTTCCATTGTTTTCAACAGGAGATGAGAACGTAACGGGGTCTAGCCGGGGGATGGAGTGAGAGTCCGAGGAATAGCTGTCCTAGTCTTCACGTGTTGTAAAATAGTGTGACAATAATAGTGAAGACTTAGTTGTGTATTATTATACACTGTATTGTTGTACGTTGTGCTTTGTTGTAATAATTTTGTTGTAGTCTTTTGACGACTCAAGTTTGGGCTGTGTGGGCCTAGATTTGGGGGCGTCACAGTTGGTATCAGAGCCATATAACGAAGAGCCCCGAGCCTCTCGCTGGTGACTTCCTAGGGAAAGGGGATGCACCGAAGCCAGACTCTCCGTAGGGGACGCCTATAGTACAGGTGGCAAACTGATAGGTACCATTGTGAGGTGTTGTCCCTATGGTGGTGGGATGAGAGTCACAGTTGGCATCAGAGCTTAGGGATATGGTCTTTAATGGAGATCTGGGGTTAGAATTAGGAGGGGAGAGACGAATAGAATCGGTCACTAGTGTGTCCCACCTAAATTAGATTTTATTATCTAATGAGTTGATTTGAATATAGGGACATGAAGTGATGAGCCAGTTTATTTGAACTAACATTTATTTTGTGACCACAGTTAAGTATGGCATCTGGAAATCAGGAGGTTAACTATGAAATGACCGAAACAAATGTAGCTGCAAAACAAGAGGCGACGAATAATCTTCTTACAAACTCAGAGTTGAATCATTTGCCTAAGGCAAAAATTATGCGTGTTCTATCCAGTAAGGATGAAGGTGAAAGTTCTGCTACAGTCGTTCCAGATCCATTATTAGAAGCAATTAAAGGAAGTAATGAACTTGCGGAAATTGTTGCCTTTAATTTGCTCGACAGTTGGAAACATATCATCACCTGGTTATGCTCGATAACAAAGGATCAGAATATATGGACGTTTCATATAAGTCTTTGGGATTTATGGTGTTCGAGCTATGATTTTCAAGATTATTTAAAAATGATGTATCTATACTTTTGGGCGTTACAATTTAGAGGAATTCAGGTTAAGTTAGTCACTATCGTGGAAACTGTAGTCTATCGAAAATACTATTTTAATGGAAATCATTGGTACGCTACTACTGATGAAGTTGAAGAATCTGAGAAACAGTTCGTTAGAGAACTATTTCGTGGTATCCCCATGGTTGAAATACGTGAAGATCCGGATGAAGTATATGGGACTCGATTTGATGATGACAGCCTTGATGATCAAGAAATCGAATGAGGTGATGACCGGTAAGCTATTCATCAATTCTCGAGAAGTCTATGCCATGTTAGATATTGGCTCTATCCACTCTTTTATCTCACCTATATGTACTCAACGTTTAAATTTGCCTATTGAAAACTTAAATCTTGTCTTATCAGTTGAAATCTCATTGGGAGAAATACCTATTACATTTACTATCTATAAATCTTGCCTAGTTCAAATCAACAACCTCACATTACCTGTTGACCTTATTTCTTTGGAGATGCATGAATTTGATGTGATTTTAGGAATTGATTGGTTGACTACCCATCATGCTAAAATTGATTGTTTTCATAAGATTATTAGTTTTCATATTCCTAATCAACCTGTCATGCAAATTCAAGCAACTAAACCATTGAAATCTATAACTATTATTTCTAGCCATAAAGTCATTCGTTTATTGAAAAACGGATGTCAAGCCTTTTTAGCCCATGTCATTGATTTGAACAAAAACACATCAAACTTGAATGATATTCCTATTGTTAATGAGTTCCTGACGTTTTTCCTGAGGAACTTCCTGGCTTATCCCCAAACCGAGAAATTGAATTCTGTATCGATCTTGAACCCGATACTAAACCCTTTTCCAAAGCTCAATACCAAATGGCTCCCATAGAACGCCAAGAGATGAAAGTTTGATTATTAGATATCGGTATCATTCGAGCGAGGAATGCGAGAAGTGTTTTCAAGAACTCAAGAGGAGACTTGTTTCAGCTCCTGTTCTGACCATTCCATCAGGATCAGGAGAATTCGTCATATATAGCGATGCTTCAGGCAAAGGTCTAGGTTGTGTCCTTATGCAACATGGAAATGTTATAGCTTATGCCTCTCGGCAACTCAAAGATTATGAGAAAAATTATCCTACTCATGATCTAGAGTTGGCAGCAGTCGTTTTCGCGTTGAAGATCTGGAGACACTACTTGTACGGAGAAAAAGTGGATATCTATACGGATCATAAAAGTCTCAAGTATTTCTTCACCCAGAAGGAACTCAACATGCGACAACGACGTTGGCTTGAGCTGTTGAAGGATTACGACCACACAATCCAGTATCACCCGGGAAAGGCGAACGTTGTAGCTGACGCTTTGAGCAGAAAATCTTATGCGAGTGCAAGTGCACTGCTGACAACACAAAAACGTATTTTGTACGACTTGCAAAAGATGGAGATAGAGCTAAAGACACCAGGGACCCACTCGAAGATTGCTCACGTGCGAGTAGAACCAGCTTTAATCGATAAAATTAAAGCTGCGCAAGCTACCGATCCGGAACTGATGAACATGATCAAGAAAGTACAAGAAGGTGCCATTCCCGAAGCAAGAATTGATGAGAAAGGAATACTTCGAGTCAACTCTCGACTCTGTGTTCCTAACGATCCTGAATTAAAGCATAAAATCATGATGGAGGCACACAACACGCCGTTTGCAATCCACCCAGGAGGTACCAAGATGTATCGAGATCTTCGACATACATTTTGGTGGAACAATATGAAAAGAGAGATTGCAGAGTTTATCTCAAGGTGCCTAACTTGTCAACGTGTCAAGGCAGAACATCAAGTACCTAAAGGTCCATTACAACCACTTGAAGTTCCCGAATGGAAGCGGGAACACATCAATATGGACTTCGTGACGGGTCTTCTCAAAGTTTCTCAAGGCTTAGATGCAATTTGGGTCATTGTAGATAGATTGACCAAATCCGCTCATTTCTTGCCTATACGAGAAAACTTTTCACTTGAACGTCTTGCCGGTATGTACATAAATGAGATCGTGAGATTGCATGGCATGCCAGTTTCCATAGTTTCTGATCGAGATCCTAGATTCACTTCACGCTTTTGGATCAGTCTACAAAAAGCTATGGGCACTGAGCTACGGTTCAGTTCTGCATACCATCCTCAAACGGACGGACAATCGGAAAGGACGATTCAGACCCTCGAAGATCTTTTAAGACTTTGCGTACTAGATTTCAAAGGAAGTTGGGATAAGTACTTGCCATTGGTGGAATTTTCTTACAACAACAGTTACCAAGCAAGTATAGGTATGGCTCCATTCGAGGCTTTATATGGACGCAAATGTCGCTCTCCAATATGTTGGAATGAAGTAGGAAAAGCAAAACTGTTGGGACCCGAGTTGGTACGCTTGACGACCGAAAAGATCCAAATGATCCGACAACGAATACAGACAGCGCAAGAACGACAAAAGAGTTATGCGGATCTTCATCGGAGAGATGAGAGATTTAACATCGGAGATCATGTATTCTTACGTGTTTCTCCATGGAAAGGAGTTACGAGATTCGGAAAGAAAGGAAAGCTTAACCCTCGATTTATTGGCCCATTTGAAATCCTCGATCGAGTAGGATCCGTAGCCTACAGACTAGCCCTACCACCAAGTATGTCTCGCATCCATAACGTTTTTCACATATCTATGTTACGTAAATATGTGAAGGACCCAAACCACGTCATTGAGTTAGAACCAGACGTTATAGCAGAAGATTTAACGTATGAGGAGGTACCTGTTAAGATCCTAGATAAGAAGGAGCAGATCTTACGCTCAAAGGTTATACCTCAAGTTAAGGTTTTATGGAGGAACCAAGATATTGAAGAAATGACCTGGGAGCTAGAATCTGAGATGAAGTCTAGGTATCCATACCTCTTCGAAATGCCAGGTACGTCAATTTCGGGGACGAAATTTCATAAGGAGGGGAGGTTGTAAGACCCCGAATTTATGAAATACAAAATTTAATTTTTCTTCATATATATTTTTTCTGAAACAGTAAATGGTTAAATTGACAAAATTGAAAGTTAAGGATGTTATGTGCAAATTTTATTTTGTCGGACAATATTCGCTTTGTCGGGGAATATTCGTTTGGTCGGGGAATATTCGGGCCGTACGACGGCGCCGAAATAACTAATTATTGGTGAACCCCACAACGGAATAATTGTCGGATATAGAAAACGACAGAAGTAACCTTTTTAAATAAAAATAGTCAACGGTGTTAACTGTTTAAATACTGGTGATAAAAGAATAGTAGCATACGGTAATTTATGGTATTTTACGGTAGCATGTGGTACTCTACAGTAGCACACGGTATTGCACAGTGTCTCGTATTATTGGTCTAATAATTGACACCGTAACTGTTGCGCATCATTTCATCAATAATTATCACTGCATAATATTTTATGTTATCAATTCAATAATTGTTGCTACACAGTATTTTGCATTATTGTTACTACACGACATGTTGCATTATTAAACCAATAATTGCCACAGTAACAAATGCATAGTAATTCATATTATTGATCTGATAATCGACACAGTAGTCGTTACATTATTTTGAATTATTGTTATCACTGTGGTAGAATTATTTTAGTTGTCATATTACTAATTGGTATTTTTGTTTTATTAAAAAAATATATATATATATATAATATTATTATTTTTCAAAAATTACTATTCATTCCCGGAAAAGTTACTATTCACTGACGGAAGTTACTGTTCATCTCGGGAAAGACACTGTTCATCTGCCGACAGAAGTTACTGTTCATTACTGTTCACTTTTTGAAAATTTTTAAAGTTACTGTGCAAAGTTACTGTGCAAGTATTGAAAAAATTTTAAAAACGTTTGCGCAGCCGGGGGGAGGCGCAGCCCCCCAATTTTTCCTTCCCCGGCGTGCTACGCATAGTAACTTCATTTGCTATAAATAGGCCTTTCGCTGAATAAGAAAATCATATCTAAAATACATAAATTTTTCTATAAGTTTATTATGAGAGAATTTTGAGCATAGTAAGGTTATTTTGAGAGTTTGAAAGCCAAAAGGAGTGCAGGAATTTTTCAAGTAAGTCTTTTATTAAAGAGTAGTAATTTCATAAATTCCTATTTTTCACGGTATTCACAAATCTTCCTTTAGAAGACTCTTCTTTGAGAAGATTCATTTTTAAAAGCTTTCTTTGGAAGATTTATTTTGAACTATTATTTTAAAAACTATTCTAAAGTTATTATATTATACTACAAAAATTATGTTAAATATATATAATTTTGATAGTTCATAATATACGAGTTATCATACACTTTGAAATTTATATGTGGTAATTACTAATTTATATTATAAATATATAGGTTGATCAACCTCATTTAAATCAATATCCAGTCACGTGCTACGGTAAGGAATATTATTCTTTTCACACTCTTAAATTTACTGTGGTAAGGAATATCATATTTTTTTATCTTCTATTATTTAAACTTACTACGGTAAGGGGTATCATTCTTTTCATCATCATAAATGGATATTATTTTCTTTCTTACTTGAAGGGATTATCATTCTTTGATTCTCGAAAATAATATCGTTTTTTTTTCTTGTGCCATTTATTTCCATGTATTAAATTGTGGGAATAACCTTACGGCGCGGTTTACCGCCTGTTGGTGAATAACCTTTTGTATTCATTCCTCATTAATCTCTGAGAATAACCTTACGGTGCGGATTACGCCTGTTTGGTGAATAACTCTTCGAATTCAAATTCTAAATTGTGGGAATAACCTTACGGTGCAGATTACGCCTGTTTGGTGAATAACTCTTCGTATTCAAATTCTATTAAATTGTGGGAATAACTTATGGTGCGGATTACGCCTGTTGGTGAATAACCCCTTTGTATTAATTTCCTTCACCTTTTGTTAATCAAACCTGCTACGGTAAGGGATATTATTCTCTTTCATACTCCTAAATCGAAACTTATTATGGAATTATTGCTTCTATAATTCCTGAAAATATTATATGTTCCATAATAGTTGAACTTCATTAATTCAACTGAACCTTCCTATTTTCTGAACCTTTCTATTGAACTGTAACCGTTATTCTGAACTGTGGATCTTGAATATCATTTTTAAATTTCACTCCACATCATGTTGGCAATTTGGACATTATTTGAATCTGCACAAAGTAAACTTCCGATACTTATTGTTTATCCTGTTCTTCTGTTCATCATTTGTATCACTGTTATTTGTATTAATCATCAAGAATCAAACTGTTGTGAATATCTGTGGCCGGGGGCACAGATGTGATATAATTGTTGAACAGATGATAGGTTAAAGGCGATATACTAGGTTAAAGGCGATACATCTGTTCGGTGTCTTTTATGGCACGTGGTGAATGTTCTCTTTGGCCCGTAGTGCAAAGATGAACTGTTGGTTGGTATGATTATGACCAAAGGCTGAATCTGGTATAATCATGACCGTTGGTGCTTTATTGAATATCTTTGGCCCGTAGTGCAAAGATGAACTGTTGATTTGCATGATTATGACCAGGAACTGTGAATTTTTATTATCATGACTAATGGTATTTCAGATGATAAAAGTTGATGATGTTTTTACTAAAAAGAGAAGCGAGTGAACATTATGGTCTGCATTATTCTTCTAATAGATTGCTCATTCCGTTGCTATTATTGATCTGAACGTTGTTTAAGAATTTAACTACAGTTTTTGATATAAACCTTGTAGTCTATTGTATTCTATCAAGAACTCAACTGTTGAAGGCTAATGATAATTTATTCGTCATTATCTTAGTCATGATATTTCTTACTGGGCTATTTGAGCTCACCCTTTCTTTTGTTCCATTGTTTTCAACAGGAGATGAGAACGTAACGGGGTCTAGCCGGGGGATGGAGTGAGAGTCCGAGGAATAGCTGTCCTAGTCTTCACGTGTTGTAAAATAGTGTGACAATAATAGTGAAGACTTAGTTGTGTATTATTATACACTGTATTGTTGTACGTTGTGCTTTGTTGTAATAATTTTGTTGTAGTCTTTTGACGACTCAAGTTTGGGCTGTGTGGGCCTAGATTTGGGGGCGTCACATAATATATTAACCTCAAATAAATATTATTAACCTTTTAATAATATTTTCACTGCTTACGAATACTATCAACCATTAATAATATTCTATTTCCTCATTCATATGATAATCATTTAATAATATCTCAATCACATATTAACATTATTAATAATTTAATAATGTCTTACTCTTTCTAATAATATTATTTATTAATTAATATCTTCAATCACTTATAAATATTATTAACTATTTAATAATATTTTACACTCAAAATAATATTATTAATCTTGTAATAATATTTCAATCATTTGTTAATATTATTAATTATTTAATAATATTTTATTCACTTATAAGTATTATTAATCATTTAATAATATTTTATTCACATACTAATATTATTAACCATTTAATAATATTTTAACCATTTACTAATATTATTAATCATATAATAATATTTTATTTACTTCCTAATATTATTATCCATTTAATAATATTTTAATCATTTATTAATATTATTAATTATTTAATAATATTTTATTCACTTCATAATATTATTATCCATTTAATAATATTTTAATCATTTATTAATATTATTAATAATTTAATAATATTCCATTAACTTAATAATATTATTAACCATTTAATAATATTTTAATCATTTCTTACTATTGTTAACCATTTAATAATATTTTATTAATTATCTAAAATTATTAATCATTTGATAATATTTTATTTATTATATAATATTATTAATCATTTAATAATATTTTATTCATTATCTAATTAATCATTTAATAATATTACCCTTTATTTATTATTTAATAATTAGTTACTATATCTTTTCATTTTAATTATTATTTAATATTGATTAAATAATAATTAATCACCTCATGACTCTTAATTATTATTTAATATCCACATAATACATAATTATATATTTTCTTTTTATTGGGTCCCAAATTAATTATATTAATTTTAAAACATTTTAACCCATTTTGGACTTAAATAAAGTGAACCGACCCGATTAAAACGAGCCGAGCCGACCCGAAAATAAAATGACCCATTTGTGAACAGTAACGAGGGCCCCGACCCTCCAAATAACAAAGGAAGGAGGGCCCCGACCCTTGACTGGCAGAATCTGCAAGATTGCCATTTTCAGATTTTTCAACTTTTACTCATTTGATTAAAACTTGAATAAAATGAAATCTATAAATCCAAATGACCTCAAATTGGTCTTGTTGGATTCGTATCTTCTTGAACTACAATGTTTCATCATTGAAACGCATTTTTGGATATCTAAAGATCATGAAAAATGGGCTCAAAGTGGACTATTGTGCATTAAGATTTTAAAATGACATGTTTTGCGGTAAAAGCCATAACTTCTTCATTTTTCCATATTTTTGAGAGGTTCAAGTTGGGTTTTCTTTAAAACTCATATATCTAACTTTCTAGCCATAAAAATCCAATTTTCAATTTGTACATTTCAAAATACAACATTAAACCTAGCATGCATCGTTAGGGTTTTACCGGTAACATGTGTTATGAACATTTCTACAATTTTTATGCATTTCTCACATATCAAATCATGTTATAAACACATAGAACTATGAATATACATATATTACATAGTTAAATACTTCTAGACTAGCAAAATGAGTTTTGAACGGTTAAAAATAGATTTTAACCATTCAAAATCATTCTAGACTACAAAAATGAAATTTAAGAAGAGATAGAGCACTTTTAAACCGTTGAGATTCGTTTGCTCTTCTTCTCCTTCTACCAAATTATGTTGTGAAGTTTTGTGTCATCCACCAAGCTCAACCTCTAGCCTTTCTTCTCAACTTACAAGTATTTTTCTCTTTAGCTCTCAAATGCTCTCTCAAATGCTCTCTTGAAATCTCTAGCAAATGAACCAACCAACATAATACTTGTGTGGAGTATCTTATTTATAGCCATCTACTAAACCATCATCAATTCTCCTAATCAACCAATGTTGGTCAAATTAAAACTAATTGGTGC
This sequence comes from Hedera helix, assembly GCA_947179155.2. Taxonomy (NCBI): domain Eukaryota; kingdom Viridiplantae; phylum Streptophyta; class Magnoliopsida; order Apiales; family Araliaceae; genus Hedera; species Hedera helix. Next base: position 56,058,912 of record OX359264.1, on the reverse strand, counting down.
TTACTATTGCATGAATGACTAGGTTGATTGACATTGTGATTGACCTTGGTTGTTCACTTACTATGTCAAGGAGTAAATTGAAAGCAACTTGGAAAATCAAGCAACCCCAAGTGGGCCCCCCTAAATCTCATCAAATTGGCCTATTTTTCCTTTATTTTTTTATAGGTAAATCATGCATATATATATATATATATATATGTGTGTGTGTGTGTGTGTGTGTGTGTTCAATTGTTGACCAATTTTGACTTCCTATTGGGCTCCACATTGGACTCTAGGATTAAATATATTGGGCTCCTCCATTTAATTTGGGTTGGCTCAATTTAATTATCCCATTGGACTAACATTTAAATAACTTATGTTACATTTAATTAAATCAAGTATTGAGCTTGTTTAATTATTTACATGGACTAAGGTTTAATTAATTATATAGACTACTAGGTTGATTTATTGGACCTAGTTTAATACATCATTTGGACTTATAATATAATCCAATTAGACTTTCTATTTATAAGTCCATTAGACTCCTTAATTAAGTTAGCTTACATCACCATATCACTTACAAATTATTGGATTTGTTTTAATAAAATCCTAACACTTATTAATACAAGTACTTTGACTTGATTAAATTAATTCATTAACTAACTCTTATAATCAAATTGGGTTTATAATATCGTTACCCATACACATACAATTATTCTCACATTGAGTTATCTTAAATAATTCACTTGCTTCTTCTTTCTCATTATTCATACAAGTAATTAACTTGTTCAATAGAAATCTTCTTAATTGTTATACAATGCCAACATTCAAGTTTTGTAATTTCATCACATAAGCTTCTCTTGCAATATTTTTCCTTCTTTAGTTAATTAATTTAATACCTCTCATCATACAACTTAACACATACACACATACTTCATACCTCATATTTTTCTTATGGATATAATTATAAATAAATAAAAAATTGGGTTTTTAATTTTTATGGTCATTACAGTTTCATTATTAACCAATTGTCACAACTAAATTAAAATTATGAAAACTTTAGCTTCATAGTTCTATTAAAACGACTATAATTTCAAGCAAATTTTGTCAATATAAATATTAATATAGAATTTTATTATAAACTTAAATAAAATTATAATAATTAGTTTATCATAATTATAACTAAATAAATTTACACGTCATCCAAATGTTTAGCTTATAATTGATCAAAGAAACTTGTAATATATAATTCAAAATTTTATTATTTAAGTAAATATTCAACAATTAAATTGCCATAGTCATCTTCTTAAAATTCTAATTAAATATTTATTTATATTTAAATAATTATGTTAATAATTAACATAAGAAATCATTATCTATATTGCCCGTGTTTCGCACAGAATTGGTGAGCTTATATAATACAATAAGCATACTTATACGTTCAACACAAATGTGCATATTTTTTTGTAAGAAAAAACTTACTCTTGATGATTAGAAAATAAACTTAATGAAAAGCTTGTATTTTTGCAAAATATATATGGGCTTAAAATTATTTACTAAATACTTTTACAAAATAATCTATTTTATATATAATACTTTTAAAATATACCCCATTTTAGCAACAAAAGAAACAGAGCATAATCTGTTGTAATAATTTATTGCAATATTAAGGCATAAACAAGTGTATATAAAAAAATAATAACTTACAAATATAAAACAATATATTTGAAAAGTTAAAACATAAGATAATAATAATAATAGTGACTATGGCATGAGTAAAGAAAAATATAATGTGTCATGTTTTTTCATTGTGAACTTCTCAAAAGGTAATATACTTCTATATTTTGTAAAATAATTTATATATTGATTAATTTTATGTCAAATATGTATTGTAAGTGACGTAAAATATAAACAACAAAATAAATATAAAATAAGCAAAAAAAATTATACCCTCTTATTTCACCTATACATCCGTATTTAATATCTCTAGGAAATTTATCGACATCCCTATTAATAAAGCTTTGGGCTTTTGAGGGGGTTATTTTTCGTGAATTTATTTCCATCTTATCCTAAAGTTCTTTTACTACTTTTCATTTCATTTAAGAAAAACAATTTAAATAGCAAAGAGAGAAAACAAAATTAAATTTGAGTCCACGTCTCTCTCTCTCTTTCTTTCTTTTACAAAACTTCCTTTTCATAAAAACTCTCCCTTCCGTTAACCTCCATAAAAACATAGTTCTGACCCGGACGGCAATCCGGTAGGATACTAATGAATTTATAAGCTTTGATAATGGGATTTGATAATGGGATGTGGTCACTTTTCGAAAGTAACATTCATTTCAAATTATAAGATTAATATTAATTTTTTAAAAATTAATTTTAAAAAAATTAAAATTCAAAATTAAAATAAATTCATTTCATTTATGTTGATATAATTATGAATATCATAAATTATTAAAAAAACATTATTAGTTATATGATTTATTATTTTAAATTTTTTAATGAATCTTGTCAATTTTAAATTTAAAAATACTTTAAATTAATTTTTAAAAATCTAATAGTGATCCTATAACTCAGAACAGACACGAAAGAGGTTATACTCTTTACTTTAGTTTCATTTAAGTAAGGCAAAACAACTATTTTAGTAATAATGATAACACAAAAAAATACATTAGTAAGGCAAAACAACTATTTTAGTTTAGTCGTTGTACTCTTTACTTTAGTTTCATTTAAGTATTTATACAATTTTTATTTCATAATTGCCATGTACAATTTTGTATGTAACTATGTTGTCTTTTGTATGCGTGAGTTAGAGATAATGACATGACATTAAAAATAAAAATAAAATGTCAACATAATTTTTGGAGTTATTTTCAGTTTTATCCTTTTTCCTTCTTATCAATAGCATAATTCAAAATTAAGTATTCACAATTAATTTCATCCAATCCAATCTTTATGTAAAAAAAAATATAATAATTAATTTTAAATATAAAAGTAAATTAAAATATCGAAACCATAATTCAAAAATACATATTTATATAATTAATTTCTACCTAAAAAATGAAACTAAAGTTAAAAAAAAATCTAATCTTTAATTTTGTAATGACTTAGTTATTTCAAGTGAATTGATAAAAATAATAACAATAATTTTCTTGAATTATTAAGTCCTTTTAAAGAAATAATATTTCTTTTCTTTTATTGGATTCAATTCAAATAATTAAGTCCTTAAAAAAAATTAAAGATTGGATTTTTTTTCCTGAACTTTAGTTTCATGTTTTGTGTAAATATTAATTACAAAAAGAACATTAATTTATTTGGAGGGACTTAATATTTCAAGAAAAACATTGTTCTTTTTATTTTTTGATTGGATTCACTTGAAATAATTCAACCCTTAAAAAGTTAAAGATCGGATTTAATTTTTTTTCTTTATTTTTAAAATTTGAGTTTCATTTCTTAAATAAGAACCTCTTTAAATCTCTATTTTGTTCTAGGGATGAGGCTTATGATTGTAGAGAATGGGACCGTAAACTAGATAGGTTGTTGAAGGGAGCATTAAAGCACACCAACAAATCTCTATTTTGAAGCAGGGTTGGATCCATTTCTTCAGGGTAAAGTATTAGTGCTTAAGATGACTCTGGACGGACTAGATCTTTTACTAGAACGACTCTCATGGGATATGGACATTCGCCTGGGGGAAATGAATAAAAGATATCCATTGAGTAAGGGGGTTTGTTATAGTGATTCAGGCGATTAGTGGCCCCTTCGAGAGTTACAGGTCCTTACCATTGTATAAATGGTAGCTCACACTCAACTCCTTTGACATGACTCCTAGTCGTTGCGCTGGGGTCTATTTTTCGGCTTCACTTGCGTGATTTGCACTTTTGATAGGCTTCATCCATCTGTAACCCTAATGGATTAACTAACAATTGCTCAAGTGTTCTCTCCCAAAAAAGGTAGATTAGTTGTCCTTGTCGTTAAACTGTTGAAAAGGATTTCATTGTATCGTTAACCAGTCTTTCATTTTAGAATACTTCACGTGTGGTCCCGCTCCTTGTGTCTCCCCTACCGCATTAAAAAGTCCAAGGCAAAGTCTTAAATCAGATACAAGTTAGGCCTTGGAATGAAAAACAATTTCTAATCCACATATTCGCTTGGAGTTTGCTCCAACAAAAATATAGTTAATCATGTCCGCTCACATCAATCTCACGAGCCTTTTATCCATTCTCATTCAATCACGGTGGGAGACCAAATCTAAATAGAAAAATTCACATTAGGTTTAGGGACATTCAAACTTTGATTCGTGAACAACTTCACAAACTTTGTGAAAAAAGAAAAGGGTGATTGTCTGTGCACTTTTCAGAAATGACGAAAATATACTTAATTGCCGCAAATGCGATGTCTTACGATTTGGAGATCTCCACATGGTCAATCCAAACACCTTTAACTTACTTCAATAAGGTGATCTACTTTGTGAATGACTTCCTTAGGTCAGAGCTATCACCTTCCTTTGGAGCATTCTTCTGAGCTCTTTGATCTCCCGTTCTCAAAGAAAGAGTAGTGATAGACTTTATTAGCTGTGTGATTAGTGGCTTAGACGCTAGCTATCTAAAAGTTATGGTCAAAATAAATCCCTTTTAAAAAAACCACTAATACGCTTTATGTACTCTTTTAAGTCCGTGTAAGGCGGAGGGAATGCATGCTCTTTCATTATCGCTCTGTGAGGATAGTTGATCTTCCTTTTATACTTTATGCTAAGAGATTTTTGTACTGGTAAGGGTCGTTCATGCCTTTGGAATCGTCAGGTGCTGGTATCTTCTGTGTTACGGACGTGGCATCTATCGCCAACTGAGTCTATCTCCTACCCTACAGTTTAACATCAAATTAAAGCTCGTGACTCTAATAGAAACAAAGGGTAAATTATCTGCTTTATTTATTTGCAATGTTATGCTTATCAAAGTTGGCGAACGCTTATATAACCTTAGACTCATTACGCTGTTCAATTGAACTTGTTGGCTCTACATCCACCGAAAGTCGATAACCTTCGTCACTGTTAGCAGTTGAAAAAGTGAATGGAATCACCCCCGGGTTCGAGAATACTAAGCAGACTTGAAGGTCAGAAGCCCCAATGGGAAACCTTTCATCGTGCCACACAATTCTTTAGCGTTAAAGAAAGTAGCTTGATCCAGACCTCTCATATGCATAGTCCTTTGGAAAGGGAAAAGGGTGGGTATTACTGCCCGAATGCAATGAATGACTAGTAGTCCCGATGGGACAACATCCTCCTATAGTAGTTAGCAATTCTAAACAAGTGAGTCATTAGTTCGGGGAAATAAAAGGATCACCTTTTTAAAATAAGAATCGAAGAAACTGCCAGCACGCTCTCCTCCCTTTCTAGGGACTGCGGAGGGCAGTATCGTGGTGCTAGTTCCTCGTTAGGCCTTCTAAACAAAGGCTATTCTACTCATGTTTCAGACGATCTGACTAATTTTATATTCCGCCTTTGACAGAGTAGTGCTCTGACCAATTGAACGACAATTCCAGGAAAATAAAGAGCTTGTTCAATCGTCAAAATGTGTACGAGATATCATAAGGGCCCTTGAAAGTGAAAGGAGCAAGTCACATTAGATATTCGTGCTAGTGCTTGGTTATTGATGAATAATGGAAGGTACGCTTTGGCAGGAAAGGAAATAACCTAGCCTTGCATATCTCAATCTAACGTTGGCACCTAGTACCACACTGCTACCATTGCCCTTCGGGCTACGCTCTTGCAACATACCCCCTACAGGGCAATACAACTTTTGTAATACACGAAGCAACTGAGTGATAGCAACAGGGAAACCACAACTTACTAAGATTTCAAGAAAATAAGCACTATCATCGAATTCTAACTAACAACCTATTCTTTCACAACCAACTCTTCCTCAAGCAGACCACCTCTTTTTACACAAACAATTTTTTCTCTTTAATAAGGAAAGATGAACTTAATTCCCCTAATCTTCCTTAAATCCCACACTAGCCTACTTAGGTCAAACAGTTCATTGACTGATATCATACTTCACTAATTCAATCTATTTATCCTTAAAAACAAAAAGACTCTTCCTAGTGTAACAACTAACAACTAAGACAATTCGTTCAAAACGAAGATAAGTGTCTCCCACACTTTTAAACATTAACGGCATACTTGAGGACATCTTTTCTATTTTATAATAAGATAAAAAGAAATGATACTTACCTTCTAGAAAAAAATAAAATTTGACAAATGGAACAATTCAATGAAAATGGGACTCTTTTAGGGAGATTGTTTAATAACCTCCTTGTTCAATGAAAGCATTCTCCGAGAGGGAGTAATATATGCCTCCCGTGCACATATAAAAACTGAGGGAAGTGAAATTCATTCCACCAGAAAGAAGTGGCATACATAAATTGGTAAAAGCTATATGATTGATAAATATACTCGTCCTTTATAAAAACATGTGAATTTGGTATATAGTTTGTGGAAAAAATGTATCAAGCTCTATGACAATTGCATATTAGCAAAAAATACCATGTCAGAAAAACAATTCTACAAAACATGAGCACACATTCCTTTTTGGTGCTAAAGATGTTGTCAAAAACTGCCAAGGCTTTGGATCGATATATATTCATGTGTTCTAATCAGTACAGTCATAAACAAATATGAGGTTGGTAGATGCTAAAATGAACTGAAGATTACCACACCAAACTATACAAAGTTGTGGGCCAAGCTGGGGAAAGACTCAAGGTGTGTATATTGCCGTTGTAATGGCAAGAAGGGCCTTTTGGTCTGTTTGCTCAAACTGATGATGCTGTGGCTCAACAAATCATTCACAAAACACCAGTTTCTCATTTAACATCAAAGAGACGTTGCCCAGGACCTGTTTGCAATGGAAGAAGAGACTCTTGCTTGCCACTAATGAAGAATGTAAGTTCCGCTGGTGCAACCACCATTTTCAACCATTCCTGTAGTTCTTCCCCTTCCACTTTCTCTTTTTCTGAAAAATAAAAAAAATAAAAACATTGCAAGTCCAACATTGCTTTTTTCATAATAGTGCTGTAAGAAAGATGATTCATGGATTTTTGTTCTCCCCGTAAAACCTACTAAAGCATCATACAAATGTTGTGGTACACATCCAATGTATGGAGCTCAAGTCAAGCAGCGTGACAATTACCTTCCAAATGAGCACCAAGCCCCTCCAAGACAGTAGGATTAGCACGCACAACAGAGAGTGCAACATCAAGAGCTGATTGCAGCAGTGCTTTAACCTCTCTTTGAGCAAGATCAACAAGATACCCCTGTTTTATACAAAAAAATGATCAATGGAGTAACGAAACTTCATCCCGAAAGGAGCAAAAGAAAATGCAATGACAAGTCCCATAAAAGCGGGAAAGAAAGTCAAAAAGGAAGAACAAAAAGATGAACCTGATCCCTTCCCCATGGAACGGCTCCTGCAGACTCATCAATCCCACCAGCAGAAACTGTTGCCAGTGAAACAGGGCCTATGGTCTGATTAAGACCATACTCAGCAATTGCCTTGTATGCCATGTCCGTAGCTCGCCGTATATCATCGAGCGCACCTGTTGACACACGGCCTGAGTAAACAACTTCTTCAGCTGCACGTCCACCGAGGAGAGTAACCAGACGTCCACGCAGTTCATCAACAAAAAGCAAATATCTATCCTCACTGGTGGGAGGCGTATAAGTAAAACCCAATGCGCCTCCTGACCTCGGTAATATGCTCAGCTTCTGATAAAACAAAAAGGATTACTATGATTAAATTATCTAGTGATAAAAACTATCAATTAACAACATCAACTTTTTATGGTACGCACTATAATTAATTATCTGTCCAGATCATGTGATGATCTCAACGGACAAAAGTCCACCACAAAAATACTAATAAGTATTTTATATATATCAATTTGCATACTTGTTAATAAGATCTACCTTACGAAATGGCCCCCTTGTTTCTCAAATTTCATAAATTACATGACATTATATAATCAAGATTACTGTGATATAAATGTGAAATAAGATAATAATTATTCACTTAAGAAAAGAAATACATGTACATTAGACAGACAAGGGATCCAGTTAATAGAATGAAACAGAATCAATTACTAGAAAGATAAACTCTCTACTTAAAAGACAAAGGTCCCCCTACTATATTCCCCTATTCCTCAAATTCTCTACTTGCTGTCAAACTAATCCAAACTAAATAAAGGCTGCACCCTTTGTATGGAAATCCCTATGACGGAGTTCAAATTATTTTGCTTTTTATTATTTATTTTTTTCCTTCAACTCTTCTGTGCTTCTTGTGCACTGGGGTTCCCTTCCCTTTGCAGCTCTTTGGAGTTTATTTGATTTTTTATAGATATACAGAGACAGTTAGGGCTGAGAGTGATCACAAGCATCAGCTCCCCCACCTTCCTAATTCCCCTACATAAAAAGTGAGAAAAACAAAAGAGGAGTAAGAGGAACAACAATTCTGTTTACCTCAACCCTTGGCTGTCCAGGAAGAAGATTTGCAATGGCAGTCCCAACTACAGCATGACCAGCTTCATGCCTTGCAACCACAGCTTTCTCAAAACCCTGCAACTTAGCAGTCTTCTTTTCGATCCCCTGTAACATTGATCCCAATCATCCAGAACCTCAGCACTTACGATCCAAATCAAGAACACGAAAGAATTGCAATATATGTAACGGGCCAAGGATTTTCAATCATCAACCACCAGGTAAGGAGGAAAACTATGATCATAAGAGCAAATCTTTTATGGAAAAACAGTAAACTAGGTTAATAAGACCACCATACGTTGTCTAAGTAACAAATCAACAACCCCCCCCCCCCCCCCCAAAAAAAAAAAAAAACTCCCAAATATAATAATAATTTTTAAAAAAGATATTAATCATGGGATTAATTCTTTGAAGAAGGCTTCAGAAGAATCTTCTCCTTCCATGAAGTAAATTTTGATATCCTCACTTCCTCACCACATTCCAGTCACTTTTCACCTTGTTCTGCACTATGCACCCAAAACCAAAACCAGCATTACCTGGAACGTCGTCGTTCTTATCGGTACGTGATACGAATACAAGTACATGGTACGCTATATAACTAAAACGTGGCACGCTTGGGTATTTTTATATAAGTTCTTATAACTAGGAATTCTCTTAAAATCTAAATACAATAAACCTAAATTTTACAAAAGATTTTTAGTTGAATCAACAAATTAATTGTTTTACAAATAATTTAGAACAAATTTATGTTTGAGCATCCAATAGTGAGTTATAATATTAATATTTGTGCAATTATACATTAAACAACAACAACAAAAAAATGGAACGCTAAATTTAGATAAGAGTATCTTGTCAATACGTGATTCGCTAGATCAATGAGAGTAACTTTGCCCAAAACAAAAATATGACCAAATAAAAAAATCCAGGCCTGCACTCACCAAGTAAAATCAATATAAAAAATACAAAAAGCAATAACTGATCATGCAACTCAGAACAGTTCACATATTGTAACAAATATTTGAAAGCCTATTAAAAAAGATGGATGTGCCCACCAAAAGATATAATACTTCCTCCATTCCAAATTATAAAATCATATCGACTTTTGAAAGAATTTGAAACATTTTTAAACCTAAAATTGAGATGATTCATTAAAAATTGTGAAACATGGAATCTTACGATGAGTATTACTTTTTAGATAGTTTATGATATTCATCATTGTATTGACTAAAATTAAAGAAATTCATGTTAATTTTCTATTGCAAAAACGTCTTGAGCTGACTTAAGAAAATCAATAATGATCTTATATTTTAAATAGTACTTGATAACAACAAAGAAAATATAGTAAAAGAACATGGGTTGTCTGTCTCCTAATACTTGGCATGCAATGAGATTCTCATGCACTATGACTTACTGATTTGTTGCAAGAAAGAGGCAGCTGAACAAGGTATATGTATTGGATAATAAGCAGAAAACCAGAAACGTATGCAACACCATCTAATAACTACCGAAATAATTAGTGTCCCAGCCACAAGAACACAGGTGCATGCCTGTATGTGCGTTTATCTGTGCCCTATCACACACACATGATACACAAAGGGGGATAGAGAATTACAGCTATCGATCGCTCCACAGCTTGAATAAAATCTATTTTTTCCACTACTACTTTATTCTGTCTTCCTGCCAACAAGGCAGCTTCATTCACTAAATTTGCAAGGTCTGCCCTGCACAGCATCCAGAACCCACAAAACACTACTGAAGTGTTAACCAAAGAAGAAATTTCATAAAAAAAATTGCTAGGGGTATCTCACTAAATCAGAAAAAGCAGGATAATTACCCGGTGAAACCAGTGGTCATAGAAGCAATGTCAACAAGATCAACATTATCTCCTAGCGGAAGCTCTTTCTTAGAAACGTGTACTTTCAAAATAGCTTCTCTTCCAATCCTATCAGGTGTTTCTACCTATAAACCCAATTGATACAAGTCAATTCTGAGAAATTTATAAAGCACTGAAGGCGGCAGGTCACTCGCTTTAATGAAAATTCCAATATGTAGTGAGGTCATACTCCAATAAAACAAAACACAAACCATAACAACACGATCAAATCTTCCAGGTCGGCGAAGTGCAGGGTCCAAAACATCTGATCGATTTGTTGCTCCAAGAACAATCACTGCAGAGTTACTGTCAAAACCATCCATTTCCTGCAGTTTGAGTGTAAACACATGAACTATACCACAAATTCCACTATGTTTAGGAAGCAAAGCTACATTCTGAAGATATCTTACAGTGAGCAGCTGGTTGAGAGTTTGTTCTCGCTCATCATTGCTGACAATGCGAAATTTACCGTCACGGCTCTTTGCTACAGCATCTATCTGCACAGAATGGTGAAAGGAGCCTAAGAATCATCCAAGAAGATTACAAGTTTTAAGAAGAATGCCTCTCCCCCCTCTTTCCAAAACCACCAAAGGAACATGAATATGAAGACAGAGAGAGAATTCTAACCTCGTCTATAAAAATAATTGATGGAGCCTCTTTCTTTGCCCGTGCAAAGAGATCTCGGACACGGGACGCTCCCATGCCAACGTACAATTCTACAAACTCACTTGCAGAACAGCTAATAAATGGCACTTCTGCTTCGCCTGCTACAGCCTTTGCTAAAAGAGTCTTACCTGTCCCAGGAAGACCCACCTGTAAGATAATCATAGCCATACTTACAATTCATACATCAAAACTAACATCAGTGAGCTGAACTACAACATGTATGTGTACTTGGTAGAATGCTCTACCAATATAAACATTCATACAAGCAGTAACTAGCGCAGCAACAACTTCAAGGTTGTAAAACAAAACATCCTAGTAAGGATAAATTTTAGCCTAAGTAAGAACAAACTACTTGATGTGTAGCTATTTACAACAAAGGGACAAAAAGAGGAAGAGAACATGTAAATAGATTATATAGACCAGGTTATAAATACATTTAGGTAACTAGTAGTGTGAGCTTTTACACAGAATAAAGTTGGTGCGCTTGATAAATCTAAAAAATTATTTTATGATTTTTATCTAAAAAAGTAAAGCTGAAGAATTAACACCTAGCTAACTTAAAATATCAGCCACTTAAGGATTTTCGTTTTTGCATGGCAGATCTTTGTGCTGTTATCCAAGATACCTAATGGAAAACTATTAAAAAAAATACATTTTCAGCATAAAAATGCCTGTCGAACAGACCTACCAATCCTGCATCTACATCCCATGTGGCACAGAAGTGCTGGTATAGACTCTGCCTAATACAAGGCTTAAGGTCTCAGGTCATGACCTTTTCATTGAATTTGTTAATGAGGAAGCTTTATCCTATTCTGATCAGCCAGCATCCAAAACTCACCAGGAGAACACCACGGGGAGGACGTGCACCGACTCTAAGATACTTGTCTGGATTCCTTAGAAACTCCTACAGTGGTAAACATCAATGATTAATAACATTTCATGAATGAGAATGAGCCTCTATAACAATGGGGAAAGGGGGAAAGAAAAGAAAGCTACAAATGAGTGTCAAGTATAATTGGTAAAGTTGAGTAAGGACTGACATACCACAATTTCTTCAAGCTCCTCCTTAGCCTCATCAACGCCGGCAACATCAGCAAATGTGATACTTTCCCCCTGTTCAGAGAATTTTGCTCCACCAGAGCCCCCAGATTTGCGATTCCTAAGCTGACCAGCAGAATGCTGTACACATGCATCCAGTAATCACTCAAAAACCATTCAGAGGAAGCAATTGCATTAGTGCCAATGAGCAAGTGAATATATGTTGATCCACACCTGAGAGAAGCTAAAAGGGAAACGGTGAAGAAGCCCCGCCAGCACAGCCACATAAAACAAAGATATCTGCATGCATTAAAACAAGGTCAATCATACTTAAAATCTCAAGACAACACAATGTACACTACAAGAATGTAGTAGCAACTTACTTGTACATAAAATATAATCCCTCCATTCCAAAATATAGGATCAATATTGACTTTTTGAAGTCAATTTGATATCTTTTCAAATTCAAAATCGATATGAATTCATTTAATTTTAGACAATACAATTATGAAAATTGTAAATTATCTAAAAAGTACTACTAACTATAAGATTTATTTTCCAAAAGTTAAATGAATCACATTAATTTTGAATTTGGAAATATCTAACTTTAAAAAGTCAAACTTGATCTTAATTCGGATGTACAATAAATTAATAATCAGAAATATGCAAAACTTGATGATTCTTGTTGGCAGCATGAAACACCTGACCAATATGACTGTTCGAGTTTGCAAGTATTAAGGCGAAGATAGGACTATTTAGTCCTTTAAGATTTTAATCCCATGTCTGTTTCTAAATTTGTACAATGGACTATTAATCATACGATAAAATAATACCCAAAATGAAGGACTATTTAATCTTCCCCTCCCCCAAGGTATTGAATAATCTCTCGCTTAAAATGACCTTATCATTAAAAATTTAGTACAAAAATACCATTCTTCTAGTCAAATATAGTCCCCTCTAAACAAACACATGACTATTTTTTAAAAGGATAAAATAGTGATAGTATTATTAATCCAAGGCAAAACTAGCTTTTTCACCATTGAACCTATTGGTTTTTTTGCGTTAAGCCACTGAAGTTTCAATTTCTTTAATTGAACTATTATACTAATTAAAAAATTTTAATCAGACCATTTTGTTAAAATCAGCTAACAGACGTTAGCTGATAATCAGACGTGGCATTTTATTTTATTTTTAAAATGACATGGCGTGTCCTGAACTGGCAAAAAATGCATATACACAATATATATATATATATAGTCCCCTTCTCCAGCGAACCTTAAAAAGCGAACCAAAGACGAACCGTCGTCTTTGGTATCTATGGCGACGGTTCGACCCGTCGCCATAGCCATGCACTCTATGACGACAGGTCGAACCGTCGCCATAGATACCAAAGACGACGGTTCGTCTTTAGTTCTCTTTTTAAAGTTCGTTTTTGAAAATTTTCCTATATATATATATATATATAAAATTCTTATGCCGACAATGAAGTCCCCTCCGAACAAATTACGAAAGGGAGATTAAGGGAAAAAGCATCGACGTTTCATGGAAGGATTCCGAAGGCCATGGAGGTTGCGAAACTTAGCAGAGGTTTGAGGTGGATGAGAGATTGGCGGCGACGGAGGGAAGCGGTAGTTTAGGTTTTTGGTTCAAGGTTTCAATTTTTGGGTTTGCATTTTTAGTTTTAGGGTTTCAATTTTAGATTTGGGGCTTCAATCATAGGGTCCAAGGTTTCAATTTCAGAACTAAATGCTTGTTATTAACAGGGAGGTTGGAATTATGATGGTGGTGGGGAGTTTAAAAGGTGGCGGCTATGGATGGATGGTGGCGTTGGTGGGGGTAGTTGATGATGATGAAACGGATGATTGATTTTAGAAGAAATTGATGTTGGTAGGGAGTTTAGAATGTGGGTATGCTTGGAATTTGGGTTACTTATGATCCGGTTTTGGATGGATGGTGACGTTGTTGGGGCTACTTTTGATTCTTGAAGAAGAAGAAGAAGTCTGTGAACTGATAATAATGATGAAGGTCGGAGGAGAGAGAATCTAGATGGTGAAAAGTGATACAGAAATAAACGTTTAACTAAATATATATATATATATATATATTAAGAAAATATGTCTCAAAAGGGTTGCTGCAATATTTGTAGGTAAGGGAGCTAAGGCTATGATAATGAAAGTTGTTCATCCATTTTTCATTCTATTACCATTAAAGTATGCTGCAATACACAAATGGATAGCCAAGCAAAATTGTTTTAATGTCATTCGTATTCTTAAAATTTTATTATTTTGTTTTTAATTTTTTGTTGTAATTTTCAAGTTTATTATAATTTTATTTGTTTTAAAAAATTTGTTATTTTTTTTGAATTTTTTATTGTAGTTTTCCAAGTTTATTTTAATTTTATTTGAATTTTTAAACATTAATTTAAATTTTATTTTATATTTTTAAAAAATATTATTTTATTTTAAATTCTTTTATTGTAAATTTTCAAGTTTGTTTTACTTTTATTTGTATTTTTAAAATTTTGATTTAGTTTATTTATTTATTTATTTTTAAATTTAATTATTTTGTTTTAATAAACAAATGCCACGTCATTTTCCACGTCATTTCTGATTTAATAAACAAGTCATGTGGCTTTTCTAAGTCATTTCTGATTTAATAGACAAATGTCACGTTGGTAATAAAGATAACTTCCGTCCAATAATTGAACAGAATGACCCAATTACAAAATTTTAATTAGTATGATGGTTCAATTAAAGAAATTGAAAGTTCGGTGGCTTAACACAAAAAAACCGACAAGTTCAATGGAGAAAATGCTAGTTTTTCCATTAATCCAAGGACTATATTCCACAGCATTGTACTCCCTTGAAAACAGTCCTTCCAAACAAACATAGCCTTGGAGTAAAGCGGAAAATGCTACAACATAATCATGGCAAGGAAGGAAAAGACAGAATAAAAAGCAATGGCCATGACACCTCATAAAGAAAAAAAGATGATATGAGAAATGACATCATACTTTACATTCAATATTCTATTTAATTTTCTCTTAAAAATGATATATACTTGAGAAATTGCTGAAAAGGGGTTTCAATTTACATTTGTTTCCTCAGAAATTACCCCCATAACTGGCATCACACATTAGGCTATCGTACATTGTGAATTTCACTTCATTCTTCTACTTTCCTATGGAAAAGGCTAAGGGCGGGGAGTGG
The DNA here is from genome assembly GCA_947179155.2 of Hedera helix. Taxonomy (NCBI): domain Eukaryota; kingdom Viridiplantae; phylum Streptophyta; class Magnoliopsida; order Apiales; family Araliaceae; genus Hedera; species Hedera helix. Next base: position 56,043,617 of record OX359264.1, on the reverse strand, counting down.
GGAAGGCAATAAGAATATCAGTATCACTGCAAGTTACAAAGCTTGTATATACAACACAGACAAAATTGCTAGATGGGAACAACATTATCAATTCTCTACCAGAACTGACGCTAGTAATCAAATTTGCTGAATTTCACATTATTTTGCTTAGCTGTAACAAATTTTCTCCAATAAGTAATAGGAGAATAAAAAATTTTAACTTCAAAATTATGTTACTAATGTTATCAAACTAAAACTTCAATAGAAAGAAAATTTAAACAATGAAATATGAGGAAGTTAAATACCTACCAATATATATATATATATATATATATATATATGGATGTTAAATATACTGATACAGTCACCAATATACATCGCTATTATCTCTGTTATACATACTATAAGGTATGTTATTATTGTTATTAGTAGTAAAGCAGCACAAGTTAAGTACCATTATTTGTGCTGATATCTCTGTTATAAATAGTTTAGAGTAAGTTACAATCGTTACGACTAGTAAAGAAGCACAAGTAAAGTACATTTATTTGTACTGATTCTCTACAAATAAAAAAAAACTTTGAGCAGTGATCCAGATGTAATAACACAGGCATGTCTTACATAAAGCAGAATGTAAAACTCTGATATACAAGATTGTCTAACTTGTTTGGCTATGAAATATTATCCTTGCACCTCACCACCCCCCCACCCCCCCAACTCCAAAAAAATAAAAAATAAAATAAAACTCTACCGATCCTGCAAAGACATAACTATACATTTTATTTTGCTATATATTTTTAATGCAGTTGCATTTAAAAGAAAATAAAAATAGAAGATTTCAATACTAGTGCAACAGATGTTAGCAGTGGAGCAGTTTGCCTCGTGTATCTTTGAGTTATGTAAGAATGTCTACTTATCGCAGCAAGTAAAAAAAAAATCTTTAGGTTTAAAATATGCTTGTGGAGTTGTTGAGCTCAATTATATTATCCTATAACTACTGATAACCAAATCAGCAAAGTTCCACAGGTTCATGCATACATTATTGCTAGTTTTCCTCGAATCAACTTTTATTTATATTCATGACCCATTCAAAGAAAAAAACTTACCAAGTATAGAATCAGAAAAGAAAGAAAACAAACACCTTACCAATGCAGAATTCAAGAATCCCCCAGACCTTTTATCAGGCGACCCAAACTCAACATCATTTTCAAGCATCTTTTCATACGGAGTCTTGATATCAGTGGGACGAGTTGTCGTGTAAACAACTCTCTTCGTTGGAGTCACACTCTTCAACAACAATTCTGAATCCTGTAATTTACTAGCACTCCCCACTTCACAATCCAATTCACCTGCTTCAGACTTCAATTTAAACATAACATGAACCCCATCAACTTCAACTTTCTGAACCTGATTACTGTTAATCTTACTCAAAAAATCACTGTAGGGCACGCTAACCAATGTCGTCTGAGTCCTGGGCTCAGAACCCGGCAGCGAAATCCCCGGCCTAAGCAACCTCATCACAAACATTACAATCCCTAATTGCAACAATACTATACCTATTTCTTGCGCCTGAATTATCGGCTGCCACCGCCATTTTCCGCCTTTCCCCCACCATCCACCTTTCCCTTGTTTCTCTCTCCTCGAAGAACTTGAGCTGGAGCTGGAACCCGTAGCAGCAGAATTTTTACTCACTCCTTTGTTTTCAGTAGCTTTTGTTTCTTTCTTTTCGGTAGCGGAATCACTGTCGTGTTCACACGAACTATTGGCTCGAATTCTACCATCTTGATTCTTTAAATACCCGCCACGAAGATCGAATTTCTGTGGATTTTTCGAAAACCTAGTTTGTCTGTACAGATTATTTGGTCGAAAAGACGAGGAATTTGCGACGAAAAGCCTCGGCTTGTCATGTAAAACCCTAAATCGATCGCGAAAAAAGGTGTATTTGTATAAATGTTTTGAACTGTTGTTTGAATTTACATAGATTTGGTTGTGAATTATTGGTCGTAGAGGTTCAATTGCTAACATTTTTGAAACCCTAGAAAAATCAAAGAAAATTAAACTTGCGGGTATGTAAGAATGTATCCACGTCGCCCAGATGAGAGAGAAAGGGAAAGAAGGTTTCAAGGAGAAATGTGAGCCGTTTGATTTGTAGCTTCGTAAATATCCAACGTCAGATTAGCGTGAGAGGATTTTTTGTACGAGTCTTACATTTATTTTATTTTTTTATCTGTATATAATATAAATTAATATGATTTTATTTTATTTTATTTTTAATTTAAATAAATAAATTACATATTTATCTTATATATAGATAAAAATATATATATAAAAAAAAATTAAGTAACTCTATAATTTTTATTTTGTGTATTACCCGTTTTTGTGTTTGGTCCACCAGTGTGTAAATCTGTTAAATATTGGACTGACAATTCGGCACGTGTTTGGCAGATGGAGAGGGAAATGCAGATTTGCTTCGTGGGAAACAGACAAACACGCATTCGCTATACTCATGCGGCTACCTGCCGACCACACGTTTACATGCCGAGCAAGAAGCAACCTTTTTTTCTAGATCAAAAACATAAGATAAATGTTATTTTTACAAAAATATATTTTAAAATTATAACTAAAATAATTCATTTAATTTTTTTAAAAACAATTAATACTACTATTAATAGTGCTTTTAATAATTTATACTATTTATAATAGTATTATAATTTGTAATTTTCATAATATCATGGTAAAAATGACTCGTATTTAAAATGCAGTATTAATTTTATATTTTAGTACATCGAGAATATTAACTTTGTTCAAAATATATGGTTGTTTATTTTTGTATTATAAAAATAAATAATTTTATATTTTGGAATCACATAATATCGTAAGGAGAATATTATTGGACAGCGTTTTTGCTATTTAAACATAAATTCCTTCTAAACGAAGGAGAGATGCTTTCAAAAAAATCATTAATTAGTCTTAAGACAAGATCAAATGGTGTCTCACACCAATTATATATTGTCATTTGTATAAGATTTGCTCAAACTTCCAAAAAACTAGTTGGTCTCAATATTAGACTTGTGCAAATTTCATACAAATGACAGTATTTGATTGATGAGGTACCACTTGATCCTTTCTCATAACCCTGAATAATTACTCATGGTCTCACACGTCAGAATAACAAATACGCATCTATTACATATTTTATTGGGGGGGGGGGGGGGAATCTATTAAACATTAATGACAAAAATATTATATTCAATGACAAAATAATATTTATCATAAATAATTTAGTAATGTTAGAGATTTTAAATTTTTTATTCTACAAAATATCTCAGACAATGTATTATCATTACATTAGTTAGATAGATCTTGTAATATCCCAGATATTTTCAAGATTTTAAATAATATCTTAATTGATTTTATTAAAGGTTAAGGTTTAAAACATAGAATGTGAGAAGTAAGATGTGTAGAAAATAGGTAAACATTTTTTTTAACATAATGTATTTGTTAGAAATTAAATGTGAAAATATTTTATGATGCATATAGAGAATTTATTAAGGAAATAAATTCATTTGAGAAGTGAAAACGGTTATAAGGATATTTATACATAGTTATATATTTCTAGAGTTGTGTTTGTTAGCCAAACAAGAAGATGAGTAAATTAATACTCAATAAAATTAATAAATTAATTAGTTTAAATATGAAGTAAGAAGGAAAGTCATGAAATATAATTAATTATGGTAATTATATTAGTTATGAGTTAAAGTTATATAAAAACTAGAAAGTTTGTCTAGAACGAAAATATTAAGAAGTTAATTGATTAAGTAATTAACTTAATTATTAATTTGTTGTATAAAGTCCAAGTAGTTTAATTACTACTAGTGGACTAGCCCAAAAGGATTATAGATGTTAGCCCAATATGAAAATATTGGTATGAAGTGGGTAATTAAATAATAAGCCCAAATGTTATGTTGATTAATAGTCCAATAGGTAATTAATATAAGTCCAATTAAATTAATTACCTAGCCCAAGTTATAAAGATGTGTGAGATGTATTGGATAGCCCAAATAATTAAATAACGGAGCCCAATGCAAAATAAACTAGTAGCCCAAATATTGAGTCCAAATTTAAAAGTCAAATGTTGGTCAATATGTTGGGAAATTTCAAGTATTGATTGAGTGTAGAGAATTAACTAGTGTAGGGTTAATTGAATAACCCTAGTTGGTAGACATGAGAGAGCATTAATCAAACATTGGTTAATTGCTAGAGGAAAGAATGCAGTGTTGAGAATTAACTATGGAAGAGTTAATTGAGTAACCCTAGGTAGTAAATAAATTAAAGATTTAACTATGTATGGGTTAGTTGTAGGAAGAATATTATAAATACAATTATGTATGTATATAATTCACCAAGATAGGAATTAGTAACCATGGGTTACATGATTGTAGAGAGTTAACTCCACTTGAGTTAGATGTTGGGAAATGTATTAATATATATACATAATGTAGATAATTGACCAAGGTGGGTTATAATGTCAATCCTAGGTCACATGTTGTGTTAGTAGGTTAACTATACATGAGTTAAGAGATGGGAGAATATTGCCAAGTGGTTGCTTCTAAGTTACTCAATGTAATAACCACACTCTAGCTAAAATTCATGTCATAGAAGTAATTAATTAGTCAAAGTATATACATATATACTATATATATATAATGTAAAGATTTAACCATATGTTGGTTAAGTGATGGAAAAATGTATGTTGCTTGTATTCAATTTAAATTGGTCAATTCAAGCTATGATGTAATTTAAATAAAAGGTTATTGGTGAATATGTAGAGATATATGTGTTGAAAGTATATGAATTGGTAGAGAATTAACCAATGTTGGTTAAATGAATTAACCTTCTTTGGGTTAAGTTGTGTAGAAAGAATATGTAGACATATAAAATATGTATACATATTTGGTGAGAGTTAATCAAGCATTGGTTAATTGTTGAAGGATGAGAAGTTTTAACTAAAGTTGAATTTGGTAGATCAACCCTATGTCACTTGATGTGTTAGTAAGTTAACCACATTGTGGTTAATTGTTGGAAGATGTGTGGATGATCAATTGAGACCATGGTTGATAGTTAAGTTAACCTAGGTTACAAAAGTAAGAGCTTTAACCACACATTAGTTAAATGTTGGAGAATGATTGCTTTTTCTTTACTCCATTGGTTGCTTGGAAGTTATCTTGATGTAAGTCAATCACCTTGTCATTCACAAGGTCAATCACTCCAATAGTAATTACAATTAGCCCATAAATTGACCAATGTTAGTAAGAGTTAATGATGATTAAGGGTGTGCTATAAATATAGTGCTCCACACATTGGCTATGTTTGTTAGCCATTTGTCTAAAATTTCTAGAGAGAAAAGAGAGCTCTTGGAGAGAAAAACAAGAAAACACTTGTGAGTTGAAGGAGATTGCTAGAGGAGGAGCTTGGTGGATGGCACATAGCTGCATAGCATACGTTGGAAGGAGAAGAAGAAGAGCATCCATATTCAAGAGGTTAAAAAGTGTTCTAAACTTTCCTTAAGTTCATTTTTGTAGTCTAGATATGATTTGAACGGTTAAAATATATTTTTAACCGATCAAAAGTTATTTTGATGCTCTAGAAGTCTAAATCTATGATATATAGGTAGATTCATGGTTTATTATGTTTAGTACAAGTATTGGTATGTGTGGTAAGCAAATAAATGGAAGAAAATTCCATATTGTGTTACCGGTAAAACCCTAAGTGGTTCAATCTTAAAATTTCTTGTCAAAACGTTTTCAAAAATTTGATTGAATCATAAAATATTGTAAAACAAGAAGTTATGAAGACAACAACACTAAGTTGTTATCATTTGGAGGTGTAGAGTTTATTTTATTCAAGTTTGAACCATTAAAACTAAGGATTTATGATTTTAGTTTTCACTTTGTCCTTGTAAGCAGTTTTTAGTCCACTTCGGTTTGGAATTTGTATTTGTGATATAAAGAGAAATTGTAGAGGGGAAAATTCTGATGAGAATGGACTCAAGAATCACCCTAAAATGTTTTAAAATGAAGAAGTTATGGCTGTCGGAGTATCGGAGAGTCGAGCAGTCAAAAAGTTAATTTTCGGAAAAGTGGCCGAGCGCCTACCAAGCGCCTAGGCGCTCTAGCCGGCTGTCTCAGGGAGCAGATTCGGTTCGGGTCGGGTTGGGTCAGTCTGGGTCGGATCGGGTCGGTCCGGGTCGGGTTTTTTATGAAAATTTAAGTTGAAATATGTATAAAATGAATGAGTTTGAATATTAAACCAATATATGAAGATTTATTAGTAATTAATTGGTAGCTATATGTTTAAAATAAAGACTAAAGTTAACACAATTAAAAAGTTAACTATTGGTAATGTTTGAAGAATATTAAAATATTATTAAATGATGAATAATATTAGTATAAGATTAAAAGGTTATTAAATGTGTAATAACATTAGTATATGATGAAAATGTTATTAAATAATTAATGACATTAATAAGTGATTAAAATATTATTAAATGGTTAATAATATTAATAAAGTGATTAAAATATTATTAAATGGTTAATAATATTAAGAAGTGATTAAAATATTATTAAATGGTTAATAATATTAATAAGTGCGTAAAATATTATTAAATGGTTAATAATATTATGAAGTGATTAAAATATTATTAAATGGTTAATAATATTAATAAGTGATTAAAATATTATTAAATGGTTAATAATATTAATAAATGATTAAAATATTATTAAATGGTTAATAATATTAAGAAATGATTAAAATATTATTAAATGGTTAATAATATTAAGAAGTGATTAAAATATTATTAAATGGTTAATAATATTAATAAGGGAGTAAAATATTATTAAATGGTTAATAATATTAATATGTGATTAAAATATTATTAAATGGTTAATAATATTAGTAAGATGATTAAAATATTATTAAATGGTTAATAATATTAATAAGTGATTAAAATATTATTACATGAATAATAATATTAATAAGTGATTAAAATATTATTAAATGGTTAATAATATTTGAATGTAGTTGTATATTATCAAAGATAGATAATATTTTGAGGTATTTTGTACCTTATTAAATGTCCAAATCATTAAGTTATGTAAAAGAAGAAAGTTTAATTGAATTAAACCAGTGTAGATAGTCCATTTGTGACTAATTTATACAACTTATTAAAAGTAAGTCGTACGAAGAACATGTATTGAACGCGTAAGTTGGTTAAGCATACCCGACATGTCAAAACTGTATTTGGGCTAGGGTTTTTGTCCGAAACTTAAGGGTTCGTTTATCGGATAACTAAAGAGTTAATAATTTGTAGTTAAGGTCTTAAGTTAAGACTAATTAATAGTCATTGTAACTAATGATTATGTCAATTCTATATATAAATTGTAGGTTGAACAAGAGACGCAAATAAGTGTAGATGGTAGAAGCGACCAGGCAAGTTTTTTTCAGAACTTGCTCCTATGTGCCTTAACATGCTATAATGTGATATTAAATTGTTAATAGAAAGATATTGATGATAATTGTGATATGCATGAGGTATGATTATATGTAGATTATGTATAAATATGAAGCATGAATTGCTAGATGTTATATGTGATGCATGAGCAGTATGACATAAACTGAAATGCATGAAAAACATGATGTAAGTATAAATTGCAGAGTATATGTGAAGCATATAATGTGTTATGTGTAACTGTTAAACTTGTTGAGCCGTCGTGCTCACTCTTGCTTAAACCAACATTTTCAGATAGTACAAGTATTTGAAGTTTTGAAAAGGATCAAGAAACAGGAATGCATATTACATTCACTGAAGGTCTATCACGACCATTGTAGATATCAGTCCGAATTGGACAGGTAAAATGATTATGTAGTATAAGAATTGGTTGGTATGTAATATGAGTGTTAAATACTCAAATTGATTGTAATAGAATGTCGTATCATATATGATATTGAGACATACTAGAAATGTATAAAGATTGCGATTCTGTAATAGAAAGAGATGTTGTAAAATTGTTAAGAAATGATTATTTGGCAATTATAATATTGTTATAAGTTATGAACAATAAGAAAAAGGTTGTACTCGTGTTGAACCGGATTTGAGGTTCGAGGGACCCGGATTCGGGGTCGTCACAGATCTCGTGTAATTGACTATGTCATAAACTATCATTGAAATATTCAATGACATTTCATTTGAGACCCATTTACGGCAACAAAAATTGAGACCCCTAATATTATTCTAAATAATTAGGTCATTGGCAATGTAATTAAATCAATATTTTAATCACTATTATTAACATAATATATATCAAATATTTTTTTTCGTTCTGAATTATAAAATTAATATTGATTTAAAAAAAATTAATTTTAAGTATTTTTAAATTCAAAATTGACATGAATTTATTTAATTTATGTAAATATAATTATTAATATTATAAATTAACTAAAAAAATTACTAGTTATAAATTTTATTATTTTTAAAATTTAAATAATTATATTAATTTTAAATTTAAAAATATTTTAAATTAAATTTTTAAAAATTAATAATAATTTTATAATTTAGAACCTAGAAACTACTATATAGTGTGTGAGCTTGTATTCTATTGTATGGACAAAATATTGTATTCCATAAAATATCACCACCCTTAATTATTCTCCAACTTTTTTTTGTTTTTGTTTTTGCCACTTTATTATTAAGTAATGCAAGAAAAAAGGAAGAAAAATACTACTACTACACTACAGTAGAGAAGCACTGAATTTGAGGAGCTAACAACGCGATCAGCCGAAGAAAGATTTCTAAAATTAAAAGGCCAAGAGAGCAGAGACCCTCCAGACTTTTCAATTCTAGGTAAAACTCACAAACCCTTGTCATCAATTATCAATTGCATTTCTTTTTCATAATTCCACCAAATTTATCATCACCAGTAAATTCCAATTTTGTTAGAACTTAATTTTTTTCCCATTGTATGATCTTGAAATGAGGGTCTCTCCCTTTCTCTCTAATCTCCTCTTTGTCCCCATTATTTCTGTTTAATTAGTTTCTTACTGTTCTTTCAATGGTCATGCTGAGATTTTTATATTTTTTGATATGGGGTTCTAAGTAGATAGATTATTATTTAATTCTGTAGCAATCATTTTTGTTGAAGGGTGAAAAATCATACAGGTAAACGATTTCCAAAGAAATAGACATGGCTGTTGATACAGAGTATTCAAAATTGTTTATGGACAGTTCTTAAATTTTCGATGAAAACTTGTTATAATTATGTAAAGAAGTATACAGATCTTTCTTCTGTTTCAATATTATTTTTCCTTCTGTATATGTTTTCTACCTCCAGTCTTCACTTTTTTAATTTACTCTTTGCTTGTTCTTGTCTTAGCTTTTGTTGTTTATAGAATCTATAAATGTATAAATTATAAAGGGACTGAAAATGTCAAAGGCTATATAAGAAGAATGATGAGAACCCTTCAATTGTTAGAGATGATCTCAATGTGGGGGGTTAAATGCAAATAGGTCCCCTGAACGCGTTGACTGCCCAAGATTTGAACTCAAGACCTCAAACTTAAACTTTAAAACATCCAACCACTCAAGCACCATAAGCCTAAATGTTCATATCACTCAAGAAATAAAAGATATGTCAATGTAGCAGCCTATTATTATTATTATTATTATTATTATTATTATTAGGCTGCTACATTGACATATCTTTTATTTCTTGAGTGATATGAACATTTAGGCTTATGGTGCTTGAGTCGTTGGATGTTTTAAAATTCAAGTTGGAGGCACATTTTTTTCATTAAATCAAACTAAGATGCCACGTCATAGGCGCCACATGTGCTATCTTGCATTGACCAAAAAAAAGGGGCTCAAAGTCCAAAAATGGCGCCACGTGGGCAGTCAACGCACATGTGGCACCTGGGGGCTCAATATCCAAAATTTTAAATAGTTTGGGGCTCCATTTGCATTGACCAAAAAAAAGGGGCTCAAAGTCCAAAAACCTTAGAGTTCAGGAGACTTATTTGCATTTAACCCCAATGTGGGTGAAAATGTTAGCGGTTTCGGCTCATGATCAATCAGCTAGACGAAGAAATGCCAAGGAGAAAGATAAAGAAGATCATACACGGGCAACAGCGTGGTCTATTCCACGAGATTTAAGGATGATTTGATTGATAAAAGTGCAGTGGTACAGGAAAATATAAAGGAAATTAGAGAGGTGAAGGTAGATTCTATAAATGACAGTGCCGAGTGTTCTTTGTCTATGCTTCGCAATTTGTTAGGCCTCCATCTAATTTTGGTTGCGATGAAGGGTCCAAAAAAAATTCTGGTGGTAAAGGAGAAACAGAAGGAGAAAGTTCAGAAGACTCAGAAGATGCACGGGAAGATAAAAATAAGGTTGTAGAATGGACTGCTGATGATCAATAGAATCTAATGGATCTAGGGGATTCTGAGATAGAAAGGAACAAAAGGCTGGAGAATCTAATTGCAAGATGAAGCGCTAGGAAACTATCGAGTCCTCAGGTCAGAAATACACTGATGAGCTCAGTCAACAATGACTCTCATGATCCAATTGCTTCCATTTTGGTGCGGATAAACAACCCTTTTCTTCCCAACGATTCCAGCAATCCGACTACACCCATTCCTGGTTCAGCTCCTTCTGTTTTGTTATCAGTGCACAATCAGTTCGACCTTCCTTATGACCCGCAAGAGGAAAAGCCCAATCTGATGGGGGACAGTTTTCACCAAGAGTTCCTGGCAGATCACCAGAAGGACATAATGTTCTGCAGGCATGAGAGCTTTAGTTTGGGTCCATTCTTTCCCATGCAAGACCGATATGAAACATTCTTTAATGAATTTCCATTAAAACCAAAAGTTCCAGAGATATCTGAAAACTCCAGAATAGGAAGTCAATTAGGTAGAATAAGGTCTACTTTTTCCCCTCCTCCATATTGTGAGGTGCAATTCATTTAATTTCTGTTACATAACGGCAGTAGTTTAATTACCTTGCAAATAAGAAAGATATTGACAAGCTAATTGAAAATGAATCATCTCAAGAAAGTGAGGCAACATTTAATTAATGGCGGCAGTGCTGAAGATCACACCACACAACAAGCCTCTGAATGGGCATTTGACATGGTTGACGTTCATAATGAGGATGATAGAAGTGAAGTGGAGGCGAAACAACGAGATGAAAATATCTATGATGGATCAAGCTCATCATCTTCATCAGAAGAGAATATACTGATCTCCAAGACAAACAAAGATGCCATTTTAAGATCCCTCAGTTTTCTTAACTCGGAAGAACACAGCTGAAGATGAATATGATAATGGTCGAGCAAAAGATGATTCATATGATATTTTTGAGAAGGCAAGAAAAAGGACCCCTTCTTTTATGATAATAAGGAGTTGCATCACGCTCCTAGCAATTCTTTAGCTTCGGACATGCAGGTGGAGATCTCAGAAGTTAGTTCACCTTGGAGCATTTCATCCCCTAATGAAGAATCTTTAATGCGTCATGGGGACATGAAAAAAGAGATTACTTCTGACAGTGAGGAAATTTGTGCAGTTTCTTCTCACCTATCTGGAGTAGATGAACATGAATCAAAATCCAGAGAAGTACATGAAGTCAGTGAGCAAGACATCATTGAAGTTGGGTTCTCAAGAATAAACCATAAGTCAGATTCTATTACATGTCACGTGCCAGAAAAAGTTGTTGAACAAGATTCATCTTCACCTTCAAAGACTGACTCGCCCGAGAGCATTCAAGCCCATGCCATGGATTTCAAGCCAGAACATCCTGGTTCTTCTGATCCTTTAGATGCATCTTCAAATTTTCTTGAATTTGAGAAAGCACAACATTCGACAAAAGAAGTGGTGGCTCACACTGTCACACATCTCCTCCTATTAATTCTGAAAAGCCAGAGGTCAGACAGTTTTCTCCTTCAATTTTGACAAGTAAATTTATTCTCACTTTCTCTTACAACAACAGGGACTTAGAAGTGGTGGATAAAATTAATAATATGGAGTTTTCTCCTTCAATTTTGACAAGTAAATTTATTCACAAAAATTGAAAAAGATGGTAATAATTTTTTGTTATCTTTCTTGACTATTAATTTATTTATTTTTTAACATCAAATCCCACACTGACTCGCACATCTTCCTCAATAGTATTCTGATTACATGTAGAAACTACATTTTGAGATTTTTATAGAAGAAACATATATATTAAAAAATTAAGTAATTGTACAGTTGTACTGATAGTGCACCTCGTATTGAACAGGAACTAATTCCTCAGGAAGTCAACATTGTTAATGAATTTGTATACCATAACAACAATGGCAAGGAGAGTTTGAGCAGTCCTGTGGCTACAGCAGAACTGACAATACCAGCTGAGGAAACTCATAACAAATCTGTCAAAGATACGGATGCAATGTTCGACAAACTTTCTGACTGGGCTTCTTCTAAAGCATCAGAACAAAACGACAATTCATTTGTTCCATTTGCTAATGAAGATGTGAGTACTTTCCTTATTTAGTTTCTTATTTTGTGTAACTTGGCCTTGCTGTTTCACATGTTTAAGCCCAAAATATAATGGCTAGATCATTTTGTTTCTTCCTTCTTTTATATGTTGAGTATTTTATAAAATACTTTTTGTTATTATTATGAAAATAATTGAGGGAAAGAGTTATGTAATTCCTAATGAAAAAAGAAAATTAATTTGGCTGATTGGCAATTGACTTTGAATAAGATCCATTTCTATCCGTTTATCATCAGAAGCCCAACCAAGAAGCCGATATAAGTTATCCTGTTGACAAATCAGCGAGCATTGATAATGAAGCGAAAATTAACTCAGAGTCTGTTAAAGACACTGAAGGTGAGGTTGAATTATCGATCAAGCATGTGGATTTGTTGGAACCAACAAATTCTTCCAGTTCAAAATCTATTGAAGACACTGAAGAAAATCCTAGAAACGTAGATGCCGAAAAAGGTGTTGTTAGCCCATCAAAAGCTACGGAAGAGAACAAGAACTCATGCCCTGAAATAAAAATTCAAGAATTTCAAGAACTGAAGCTAGATGAGGTCATAGACCAACCAAAGGCAGCTGAAGCTAAAGATAACTCAGAAGCCATAAAAGCTGTTGAAGATGAATCCAAAACTTGGACACAAGATGAAGCAATTTTCGACTTGAAGCAAAAGAGTTGAGGATGATATGATCAGTCCAGTGGGTCGTCTGGAAGTAAAGGTAAAATAATATGCCAATAAATTGTTTTTTCATTTGCATACACACACACACATATATGATATATATATACACACACACACGCAAACATACACATTATATAAGTAGATCCTGGAGGCTCCTTATGGTTGAACAGGATGGGAAAAATAGATTGAGTACCCTACTGAAATTAGTTTTAGTATCAAAAAATTTATATTCTTTACCTATCTTCATCCGGTGAAACAGATGACAGATAAATTCTTTTATCAAAAAGCATTATATTCAGTTTTTTTTTTTTTCTTTGTCTAATTCAACGAATTTTTTTTACTTTTATAATCTTCTAATATATATATCACGCTAGCATATTATATCCCCTAAAAAATTAATTTACTTCTTTGAAGCATTTTCCTATAAAAGAATGATCGCTAAAATTTGTTCTGTTCCAACTGGACAGGAACCATTAGATCCTCCTGTAGGAAGGTCCAGTGAGGAAGGCAATATAATTTTCAATCATAATGAGCCTGTAATCAGTGCATCGGATGACAAGGAATTAAATCATACTGTAGAGGCAATGTAGAAATATCTAAAGGACCGATCAGAGCATGGTATGTTCTTGAACCCTCAGAAAGTGCTGTACAATTAGAAGTTGCTCCAGTTAGGTCATCATGAGAAGTAGGGGAAGATCAAATTTAAGTGACATTAAAGCCTAGGAGTTGGAAAATTTAGGTTATGAGTTGATAGTTTAGATGACAGAGAATAGCAAAGCAATTCTAAAGATTTGCTTAAAGTTGATGTCGAGTTGATTAAATCTGTCAACCGCAATATTTTCTTGTAGAATTTTTCTAGTCAATGGAACTCCAGGTAGGGAGATCCATTTGTAGAGATGACAACAGATTATATCCTGCATGCAGTAGCTTGTCTTTGCTAGTTTAAAACCAGTTCCATGAAGTTGTCTCGGCAGACTTTGCAGCACAATAGATGTGGCTTCATCTTTCGAGTTTCGAGCAGGCAGCAGGGCAATGAAAATCACGAGTTTATACATTTTCTTTAGGTATCAAGCTCAATAATGGTACATCAAGTCTCCTCTTCCCTGTATCTTGTCATCTTCCTTTTTCGAGTTAAAATGTAATCGGGTATTACAGGAAAAACAAAAACAAAAAATGTTTTACCTTTTTTGTTGCAGTTTCTGAAGTACTTGATTGATGAAAGATTATAATGGAGTGCCCACAAAAGAGCCATATCTTAAATCATGTCAAAATTTACTTGTTTTCATATATTTTCAGTTTTTGCATCTGTATTGTTGAAGTTTTCAAAAAAACCCTGAAGAGGGGTCATTTTAACCATATATAACTTAATCAACCTACTAGAGTATTTTCTTTTTTCAATATACATATAGTATTTCTTCCCCCTCACCCGCCCCCCTAAAATAAGATTCTAAACACTAATCTCATTCAAGTATAAAATTCCAAATTCTATTGTTGTCAGTTGTCACCTTTGATAGCATTATATTGCCGCTAGGGTAGATCATGCGGACCCTTTGAATTATACTTATTAGGAGTGATTAATCTTTGATGTTATTTGAATTATGAGACTTTATTTTAAGCAAGCTTGTTATCAGTTTTGTTTTCGATACTAATATAAGTAATTCTCTCTTTCTTCCACACGTACACACACAAAAAAAAACTCTTTTTGATATTTTTGTTCGTTTTTTTAGAAGCAAGTCATTTTTACGAATGATTGTACAAAATGAGCAAAAAAATTCAAATTTTGTCGTTAAATTGTCTGACAAATAGAGGGTGATGTCTAGGGGTTTCAAAGTTTTTAGTGACCAAAAATTTGAGACCCTTAACATTATTCATAGAGCAAAAATTAGAGTTTGCATCCGGATTCAGAAGGTTAATTTAAACATTTGAGGGTTACTTGTAAAATATTTTGAAATACTAATTAGAATTCTAACAAGTAGGGGTGTAAACGGATATAAATGGATACGGATATAGCAATATCCGTATTCGTATCCGAAAAATTAATTCGCTATCCGTATCCGTATCCGGCGGATTTTAAAAATCATATCCGTATCCGGTATTCGAAAAAATATCCGAATACGGATAATATCCGTTTCCGTTTATATCCGGATTCGATTATCTAATATAATAATAAAAATAATAATAACAATAATTATAATAACAACAACAACAACAACAACAACAACAACAATAATAATAATAATAATAATAATAATAATTATAATAATAATGATAATAATAATAATAATAAAAATGTTAATAATAATAATTATAATAAAAATAATAACAATAATAATAATAATAATAATAATAATGATGATGATGATCACAAGAATAATAATTATAATAATAATGATAATAATAATAATAATGTTAATAATAATAATAATAATAATAATAATAATGATGATGATGATGATGAAGATGATTATTACTATAATAATAATAATAATAATAATAATAATAATACTAATAATAATAATAATAATGATTATTACTATAATAATAATAATAAAAATAAAAATAAAAATAATAATAATAATAATAATAATAATAATAATAATAATAATAATAATAATAATAATAATAATAATAATAATAATAATAATAATAATAATAATAACAATAATAATAATAACAATAATAATAATGACAATAATTATGATAATAATAATAATAATAATAATAATAATAATAATAATAATAATAATAATAATAATAATAATAATAATAATAATAATAATAATAATGACAATAATAATAATTATAATAACGGTAATAAACAATAATAATAATTATTATTATAATAATAATAATTATGTTAATAATAATAATAACAATAATAATAATAATAATAATGATAATAATTATAATATTAATAATAATTATAACAATAATTATTATTATTATAATAATAATAACAATAGCAATAATAACAACAACAACAACAACAATAAGAATAATAAAAACAATAATAATAAAAATAATTATAATAATAATTATTATGATAGTAACAATAATAATAATAATAATAATAATAATAATAATTATTATTATTATTATTATTGTTACTATCATAATAATAATAATAATAATTATTATTATTATTATTATTATTGTGGTGGTATGGTGAATTATGATAATTGTTATTTATAATTGTAAGTTTTGTAGACATATTTAAATTTTTATGGATATCTATTTTTAAAAGAAAATTAATTAGTATGACGGTGTGGTGAATTATGATAATTGTTATGTGTGATTGTAAGTTATTTAGATTGTAAAGCGTCTTTAAGTATTAATTGTAGTATTTTTTGAATTTTAATCTAATTTTTCGTTACGTCGTGCCTTCAGGCACGGGCAATTACTAGTACATATTAATAAATGAATGTTAATTTATTTATTTTTAATAAATACAATAATCAATACTCTAAATTAGAATTCAAATAAGTTTTCATTATTTTTAAAATTCAAAATGAATGCTCTATTTATTAATGTTTAGATGTCCATTAATAAATAGATGCCTATTTTATATGTTAATTTAGAATAATACTGTAGTGTGTATGAATATTTATAATCTATTGTGACGCCCCCAAATCTGGGCCCACACAGCCCAAACTTGAGTCGTCAAAAGACTACAACAAAATTATTACAACAAAGCACAACGTACAACAATACAGTGTATAATAATACACAACTAAGTCTTCACTATTATTGCCACACTATTTTACAAAACGTGAAGACTATGATAACTATTCCTCGGACCCTCACTCCATTCCCCGGCTAGACCCTGTTATGTTTTCATCTCCTGTTGAAAAACAATGGAACAAAAGAAAGGGTGAGCTCAAATAGCCCAGTAAAGAATATCATGACTAAGATAATGACGAATAAATTATCATTAGTCTTCAACAGCTGAGTTCTTGATAGAATACAATAGACTACAAGGTTTATATCAAAAATTGCAGTTAAATTCTTAAACAACGTTCAGATCAATAATAGCAGCGAAATGAGTAATCTATTAGAAGAATAATGCAGACTATAATGTCCACTCGGTTCTCTTTTTAGGAAAAACATCATCAACTTTTATCATCTGAAATATCATTAGTCAAGATAATACAAATTCACAGTTCCTGATCATAATCATGCAGATCAACAGTTCATCTTTGCACTACGGGCCAAAGACATTCAATATAACACCAACGGTCATGATTATACCAGATTCAGCCTTTGGTCATAATCATACCAAACAACAATTCATCTTTGCACTACGGGCCAAAGAGAACATTCACCACGTGCCATAAAAGACACCGAACAGATGTATCGCCTTTAACCTATTATATCGCCTTTAACCTATCATCTGTTCAACAAATATATCACATCTGTGCCCCCGGCCACAGATATTCACAACAGCTTGATTTTTGGATGATTAGAATGATATAAATGATGAACAGAAGAAATAGGATAACAATAAGTATCGGAAGTTTACTTTGTACAGATTCAAATAATGTCCAAATTGTCAACATGATGTGGAGTGAAATTCAAGATCCACAGTTCAGAATAACGGTTACAATTCAATAGAAAGGTTCACGTAAATAGGAAGGTTCAGTTGAAATAATGAAGTTCAATTATTATGGAACATATAATATTTTCAGGAATTATAGAAGCAATAGTTCCATTATAAATTTCGATTTAGGAGTATGAAAGAAAATAATATCCCTTACCGTAGCAGGTTTGATTAACAAAAGGTGAAGGAAATTAATACAAAGGGTTATTCACCAACAGGCGGCAATCCGCTCCGTAAGGTTATTCCCACAATTTAATAGAATTTGAGTACAAAGAGTTATTCACCAAACAGGCGGCAATCCGCTCCGTAAGGTTATTCTCAGAGATTAATAATGAATGAATACGAAAGGTTATTCACCAACAGGCGGCAATCCGCTCCGTAAGGTTATTCCCACAATTTAATAGAATTTGAGTACAAAGAGTTATTCACCAAACAGGCGGCAATCCGCTCCGTAAGGTTATTCTCAGAGATTAATAATGAATGAATACGAAAGGTTATTCACCAACAGGCGGCAATCCGCTCCGTAAGGTTATTCCCACAATTTAATACATGGAAATAAAAGGCACGTCTTATGAGTAAGGAAGAAACAATATTATTATCGAGAATCAAATAATGATAATCCCTTACCATAGTATGTTTGAATAATGGAAGATGAAAAAGATGGTATCCCTTACCTCAACACGTGACTGGATATTGATTTAAATGAGGTTGATTAACTTGAACAGTGCACGTATACTTATAGATCTTCACAAATACTCAAGATGACTTAAGCACACTTAGAGAGAACTTTCACAAGAAGTATTTAGAGAGAGAAAGAAAGAACAAGTAAGGAAGTTTATGAAAAATCCTTAAGTTAAGGCTTCTATTTATAGCAAAAAAATCTTATCATTCATTTAATCTAAACCATTCATTTAAAGATCATCTTTTAATCTACACCATCCATTTCAAATATTATATTATCTTTAATCTACACCATTCATTTCATATCACCTAACTTTATATTATAAACAAATCAATTTAATTATTCAACAATAATTCACACTTTAATCTACACCATTCATTTCATATCACCTAATAATCACCTAACTTTATATTATAAACAAATCAATTTAATTATTCAACAATAATTCACACTTTAATCTACACCATTCATTTCATATCACCTAATAATCACCTAACTTTATATTATAAACAAATAACTTTATCAATTCAATTATTATGACTAATTGTTATAAATACAGTATAGTTAGCTCTTAGATATCAAGTCAATAAATTAATGAAATACAACTGTTTAAATAACATCATAATAGAGATAACAATAATGTAAAATAAAGCATACGTTACTGTGTAATGACAATTATTGATTCAATAATGTGAATTACTGTGCATATGTTACTGTGACAATTATTAGGTTCAATAATTTTAAAAACAGTGCAACAACAATTATTGACTCAATGATATAAAATACAGTGTAATGACAATTATTAAATCAATAATGCAAAATACTGTGTAACAACAATTATTGAATTGATAATATAAAATATTATGCAGTGACAATTATCGATGAAATGATGCGTAACAGTTACGGTGTCAATTATCAGACCAATAATATGAGACACTATGCAATACCGTGTGTTACTGTAGAGTACCGTGTGCTACAGAAAATACCATAAACTACCGTATGCTACTATTCTTTTATCACCGGTATTTTAACAGTTCCGTTGACTATTTTTATTTAAAAAGGTTACTTCTGTCGTTTTCTATATCCGACAAATATTCCGTTGTGGGGTCCACCAATAATTTATTATTTCGGCGCCGTCGTACGGCACGAATATTCCCCGACCAAACGAATATTCCCCGACAAAACGAATATTGTCCGACAAAATAAAATTTGCACATAACATCCTTAACTTTCAATTTTGTTAATTTAACCACTTACTGTTTCAAAAAAAATATATATGAAGAAAAATTAAATTTTGTATTTCATAAAATTCGGGGTCTTACAACCTCCCCTCCTTATGAAATTTCGTCCCCGAAATTGACGTACCTGACATATCGAAGAGGTAAGGATACTTAGATTTCATCTCAGATTCTAGCTCCCAGGTCATTTCCTCAGTATCTTGGTTCCTCCATAAAACCTTAACTTGAGGTATAACCTTTGAGCGTAGGATCTGCTCCTTCTTATCCAGGATCTTAACAGGTACCTCCTCGTATGTTAAATCTTCTGCTATAACGTCTGGTTCTAACTCAATGACGTGGTTTAGGTCCTTCACATATTTACGTAACATAGATATGTGAAAAACGTTATGGATGCGAGACATACTTGGTGGTAGGGCTAGTCTGTAGGTTACGGTTCCTATTCGATCGAGGATTTCAAATGGGCCAATAAATCGAGGGTTGAGCTTTCCTCTCTTTCCGAATCTCGTAACCCCTTTCCATGGAGAAACACGTAAGAATACATGATCTCCGACGTTGAAATTTTCGTCTCTCCGATGAAGATCAGCATAACTCTTTTGTCGTTCTTGTGCGGTCTGTATTCGTTGTCGGATCATTTGGATCTTTTCGGTCGTCAAGCGTACCAACTCGGGTCCCAACAATTTTGCTTCTCCTACCTCATTCCAACATATTGGAGAGCGACACTTCCTTCCATACAATGCCTCGAATGGAGCCATGCCTATGCTTGCTTGGTAACTGTTGTTGTAAGAAAATTCCACCAACGGCAAGTACTTATCCCAACTTCCTTTGAAGTCTAATACACAAAGTCTCAAAAGATCTTCGAGGGTCTGGATCGTCCTTTCCGATTGTCCGTCCGTTTGAGGATGGTATGCAGAACTAAAACGTAGTTCAGTGCCCATAGCTTTTTGTAAACTGATCCAAAAGCGTGAAGTGAATCTAGGATCTCGATCAGAAATTATGGAAACTGGCATGCCATGCAATCTCACGATCTCATTTATGTACATACCGGCAAGACGTTCAAGTGAAAAGTTTTCTCGTATAGGCAAGAAATGAGCAGATTTGGTCAATCTATCTACGATCACCCAAATTGTATCTAAGCCTTGAGAAACTTTTGGAAGACCCGTCACGAAGTCCATATTGACGTGTTCCCACTTCCATTCGGGAACTTCAAGTGATTGTAATGGACCTTTAGGAACTTGATGTTCTGCCTTGACACGTTGACAAGTTAGGCACCTTGAGATAAACTCCGCAATCTCTCTTTTCATATTGTTCCACCAAAATATATGTCGAAGATCTCGATACATCTTGGTACCTCCTGGGTGGATTGCAAACGGCGTGTTGTGTGCCTCCATCATGATTTTATGCTTTAATTCAGGATCGTTAGGAACACAGAGTCGAGAGTTGACTCGAAGTATTCCTTTCTCGTCGATTCTTGCTTCGGGAATGGCACCTTCTTGTACTTTCTTTATCATGTTTATCAGTTCCGGATCGGTAGCTTGAGCAGCTTTAATTTTATCGATTAAAGTTTGTTCTACTCGCACGTGAGCAATCTTCGAGCGGGTCCCTGACGTTTTTAGCTCTATCTCCATCTTTTGCAAGTCGTACAAAATACACTTTTGTGTTGTCAGCAGTGCACTTGTACTTGCATAAAATTTTCTGCTCAAAGCGTCAGCTACAACGTTCGCCTTTCCCGGGTGATACTGGATTGTGTGGTCATAATCCTTTAACAGCTCAAGCCAACGTCGTTGTCGCATGTTGAGTTCCTTCTGGGTGAAGAAATACTTGAGACTTTTATGATCCGTATAGATATCCACTTTTTCTCCGTACAAGTAGTGTCTCCAGATCTTCAACGCGAAAACGACTGCTGCCAACTCTAGATCATGAGTAGGATAATTTTTCTCATAATCTTTGAGTTGTCGAGAGGCATAGGCTATAACCTTTCCATGTTGCATAAGGACACAGCCTAGACCTTTGCCAGAAGCATCGCTGTAGATAACAAATTCTCCTGATCCTGATGGTATGGTCAGAACAGGAGCTGAAACAAGTCTCCTCTTGAGTTCTTGAAAACTCTTCTCGCATTCCTCGCTCGATATAAGTTTTGTACTAGAATGAATGATACCGATATCTAGTAATTAAACTTTCAACTCTTGGTGTTCTATGGGGGCCATTTGGTATGGGACTTTAAAAATGGGCTTAGTGCCGGGTTCAAGATCGATACAGAATTCAATTTCACGGTTTGGGGTAAGCCAGAAAGTTCCTAAAAAAAAAACGTCAGGAAACTCATTAACAATGGGAATATCATTCAAGTTTGACGTGTTTTTGTTCAAATCAGTGACATGAGCTAAAAAGGCTTGACATCCGTTTTTCAATAAACGAATGGCTTTATGGCTAGAAATAACAGTTATAGATTTCAATGGTTTAGTTGCTTGAATTTGCATGACAGGTTGATTAGGAATATGAAAACTAATAATCTTATGAAAACAATCAATTTTAGCATGATGGGTAGTCAACCAATCAATTCCTAAAATCACATCAAATTCACGCATCTCCAAAGAAATAAGGTCAACAGGTAATGTGAGGTTGTTGATTTGAACTAGGCAAGATTTATAGATAGTAAATGTAATAGGTATTTCTCCCAATGAGGTTTCAACTGATAAGACAAGATTTAAGTTTTCAATAGTCAAATTTAAACGTTGAGTACATATAGGTGGGATAAAAGAGTGGATAGAGCCAGTATCTAATATGGCATAGACTTCACGAGAATTTATGAATAGCTTACCGGTTATCACCTCATTCGGTTTCTTGACTGTTATCGTCAAATCGAATCCCGAATACTTCATTCGGATCTTCACGTATTTCAACCATGGGAATACCACTGAATAATTTTCTAGCAAACTGTTTCTCGGGTTCATCAACTTCATCAGTAGTAAGGTACCAATGATTTCCATTAAAATAGTATTTTCGATAGACTGCAGTTTCCACGATAGTGACTAACTTAACCTGAATTCCTCTAAATTGTAATGCCCAAAAGTATAGAAACATCATTTTTAAATAATCTTGAAAATCATAGCTGGAACACCATAAATCCCAAAGACTAATATGAAAAGTCCATATATTCTGATCCTTTGTTATAGAGCATAACCAGGTAATATCACTCTCCCAATTAGTGAGTAAATTAAAGGCAATAATTTTCGCAAGTTCGTTACTTCCTTTAATTGCTTCTAAGAATGGATCTGGAACGATTGTAGCAGAGCTTTCACCTTCATCCTTACTGGATAGAACACGCATAATTTTTGCCTTAGGCAAATGATTCAACTCTGAGTTTGTAAGAAGATTATTCGTCGCCTCTTGTTTTGCAACTACATTTGTTTCGGTAATTTCATAGTTAACCTCCTGATTTCCAGATGCCATAATTAACTGTGGTCACAAAATAAATGTTAGTTCAAATAAACTGACTCATCTCTTCATGTTCCTACATTCAAATTGATTCATTAGATAAAAAATAAATCTAATTTAGGTAGGACACACTAGTGATTGATTCTATTCGTCTCTCCCCTCCTAGTTCTAACCCCAGATCTCCATTAAAGATCATATCCCTAAGCTCTGATGCCAACTGTGACTCTCATCCCACCATAGGGACAGCACCTCACAATGGTACCTATCAGTTTGCCACCTGTACTATAGGCGTCCCCTACGGAGAGTCTGGCTTCGGTGCATCCCCTTTCCCTAGGAAGTCACCAGCGAGAGGCTCGGGGCTCTTCGTTATATGGCTCTGATACCAACTGTGACGCCCCCAAATCTGGGCCCACACAGCCCAAACTTGAGTCGTCAAAAGACTACAACAAAATTATTACAACAAAGCACAACGTACAACAATACAGTGTATAATAATACACAACTAAGTCTTCACTATTATTGCCACACTATTTTACAAAACGTGAAGACTATGATAACTATTCCTCGGACCCTCACTCCATTCCCCGGCTAGACCCTGTTATGTTTTCATCTCCTGTTGAAAAACAATGGAACAAAAGAAAGGGTGAGCTCAAATAGCCCAGTAAAGAATATCATGACTAAGATAATGACGAATAAATTATCATTAGTCTTCAACAGCTGAGTTCTTGATAGAATACAATAGACTACAAGGTTTATATCAAAAACTGCAGTTAAATTCTTAAACAACGTTCAGATCAATAATAGCAGCGGAATGAGTAATCTATTAGAAGAATAATGCAGACTATAATGTCCACTCGGTTCTCTTTTTAGGAAAAACATCATCAACTTTTATCATCTGAAATATCATTAGTCAAGATAATACAAATTCACAGTTCCTGATCATAATCATGCAGATCAACAGTTCATCTTTGCACTACGGGCCAAAGACATTCAATATAACACCAACGGTCATGATTATACCAGATTCAGCCTTTGGTCATAATCATACAAAACAACAATTCATCTTTGCACTACGGGCCAAAGAGAACATTCACCACGTGCCATAAAAGACACCGAACAGATGTATCGCCTTTAACCTATTATATCGCCTTTAACCTATCATCTGTTCAACAAATATATCACATCTGTGCCCCCGGCCACAGATATTCACAACAGCTTGATTTTTGGATGATTAGAATGATATAAATGATGAACAGAAGAAATAGGATAACAATAAGTATCGGAAGTTTACTTTGTACAGATTCAAATAATGTCCAAATTGTCAACATGATGTGGAGTGAAATTCAAGATCCACAGTTCAGAATAACGGTTACAATTCAATAGAAATGTTCACGTAAATAGGAAGGTTCAGTTGAAATAATGAAGTTCAATTATTATGGAACATATAATATTTTCAGGAATTATAGAAGCAATAGTTCCATTATAAATTTCGATTTAGGAGTATGAAAGAAAATAATATCCCTTACCGTAGCAGGTTTGATTAACAAAAGGTGAAGGAAATTAATACAAAGGGTTATTCACCAACAGGCGGCAATCCGCTCCGTAAGGTTATTCCCACAATTTAATAGAA
Source organism: Hedera helix (assembly GCA_947179155.2). Lineage (NCBI taxonomy): Eukaryota > Viridiplantae > Streptophyta > Magnoliopsida > Apiales > Araliaceae > Hedera > Hedera helix. The sequence continues at coordinate 56,018,810 of OX359264.1, read as the reverse complement.
TTTAAGTACAAAGAGTTATTCACCAAACAGGCGGCAATCCGCTCCGTAAGGTTATTCTCAGAGATTAATAATGAATGAATACGAAAGGTTATTCACCAACAGGCGGCAATCCGCTCCGTAAGGTTATTCCCACAATTTAATAGAATTTGAGTACAAAGAGTTATTCACCAAACAGGCGGCAATCCGCTCCGTAAGGTTATTCTCAGAGATTAATAATGAATGAATACGAAAGGTTATTCACCAACAGGCGGCAATCCGCTCCGTAAGGTTATTCCCACAATTTAATACATGGAAATAAAAGGCACGTCTTATGAGTAAGGAAGAAACAATATTATTATCGAGAATCAAATAATGATAATCCCTTACCATAGTATGTTTGAATAATGGAAGATGAAAAAGATGGTATCCCTTACCTCAACACGTGACTGGATATTGATTTAAATGAGGTTGATTAACTTGAACAGTGCACGTATACTTATAGATCTTCACAAATACTCAAGATGACTTAAGCACACTTAGAGAGAACTTTCACAAGAAGTATTTAGAGAGAGAAAGAAAGAACAAGTAAGGAAGTTTATGAAAAATCCTTAAGTTAAGGCTTCTATTTATAGCAAAAAAATCTTATCATTCATTTAATCTAAACCATTCATTTAAAGATCATCTTTTAATCTACACCATCCATTTCAAATATTATATTATCTTTAATCTACACCATTCATTTCATATCACCTAACTTTATATTATAAACAAATCAATTTAATTATTCAACAATAATTCACACTTTAATCTACACCATTCATTTCATATCACCTAATAATCACCTAACTTTATATTATAAACAAATCAATTTAATTATTCAACAATAATTCACACTTTAATCTACACCATTCATTTCATATCACCTAATAATCACCTAACTTTATATTATAAACAAATAACTTTATCAATTCAATTATTATGACTAATTGTTATAAATACAGTATAGTTAGCTCTTAGATATCAAGTCAATAAATTAATGAAATACAACTGTTTAAATAACATCATAATAGAGATAACAATAATGTAAAATAAAGCATACGTTACTGTGTAATGACAATTATTGATTCAATAATGTGAATTACTGTGCATATGTTACTGTGACAATTATTAGGTTCAATAATTTTAAAAACAGTGCAACAACAATTATTGACTCAATGATATAAAATACAGTGTAATGACAATTATTAAATCAATAATGCAAAATACTGTGTAACAACAATTATTGAATTGATAATATAAAATATTATGCAGTGACAATTATCGATGAAATGATGCGTAACAGTTACGGTGTCAATTATCAGACCAATAATATGAGACACTATGCAATACCGTGTGTTACTGTAGAGTACCGTGTGCTACAGAAAATACCATAAACTACCGTATGCTACTATTCTTTTATCACCGGTATTTTAACAGTTCCGTTGACTATTTTTATTTAAAAAGGTTACTTCTGTCGTTTTCTATATCCGACAAATATTCCGTTGTGGGGTCCACCAATAATTTATTATTTCGGCGCCGTCGTACGGCACGAATATTCCCCGACCAAACGAATATTCCCCGACAAAACGAATATTGTCCGACAAAATAAAATTTGCACATAACATCCTTAACTTTCAATTTTGTTAATTTAACCACTTACTGTTTCAAAAAAAATATATATGAAGAAAAATTAAATTTTGTATTTCATAAAATTCGGGGTCTTACATCTATAATTATAACAATTAAATTATATTTATAACACTTGTTAAATGATACATTTTAGATATGTTGTAACACTATATATAACTATAATAATGGGAAAAAATAATGAGTTTTAAAGTATAGTTCATTAATGAATGAATGCTAATTTATTTTTTTTAATAGATACAATAATCAATGCTCTCTAAATTATAATTTAAATAAGTTTTCATTATTTTTGAAATCCTAAATTCAAAATGAATGTTCTACTTATTAATGTTTAGATGCCAATTAATAAGTAGATGTTCATTTTATGTGTTAATTTGGAGTAATACTATAGTGTGCATGAATATTTATAATCTATAATTATAACATTTAAATGATATTTATAAAAAAAATTAAATGATATATTTTAGATATATTGTAACACTATATATAACTAGACTAAGAGGAAAAAATAATGAATTTTAAAGTATAGTTCATTAATGAATGAATATTAATTAATTTATTTTTATTAAATACAATAATCAATGCTCTAAATTATAATTCAAATAAGTTTTCATTATTTTTGAAATCCTAAATTCAAAATGAATGTTTTACTTATTAATGTTTAGATGCCCATTAATAAGTAGATGTTCATTTTATGTGTTAATTTGGAGTAATATTATAGTGTGTATGAATATTTATAATCTATAATTATAACATTTAAATGATATTTATAAAAAAAAATTAAATGATATATTTTAGATATATTGTAACATTATATATAACTAGAATAAGAGGAAAAAATAATGAGTTTTAAAGTATAGTTCATTAATGGATGAATATTAATTTATTTATTTTTAATAAGTACAATAATCAATGCTCTAAATTATAATTCAAATAAGTTTTCATTATTTTTTAAATCCTAAATTCAAAAATAAATGCTCAACTTATTAATGTTTAGATATCCATTAATAAGTGGATGCTCATTTTATGTGTTAATTTGGAGTAATATGTAGTTGTATGAATATTTATAATATATAATTATAACATTTAAATGATATTTATAACATTTGTTAAATGATATATTTTAGATATATTGTAACACTATATATAACAAGAATAAATGGAAAAAATAATAAGTTTTAAAGTATACTTCATTAATGAATGAATGTTAATTTTTTAAATCCTAAATTTTAAAATGAATGCTCTACTTATTAAAGTTTGATGTCCATTAATAAGTTAATGTCCGTTTTATATGTATAGAGCAATACTGTAGTGTGTTTAAATATTTATAATCTATAATTATAACATTTAAATGATATTTATAACATTTATAACACTTGTTGAATGACCCAAAAGTTATATTGTAACACTTATTAAATGATATTTATAACACTTATTAAATGATACATTTGAGATATTTTAACTTTATAATAGTAAAAATTCATTAACTATACTTAAATCAATTTATTAATATATATAATAAAAGTGTTATTTTTTACTTTTTAGAAATGAAATGACATATTTTAAAAATAATATTCGTATGATAGTGAAAACTAATTATTATATTAGGAAGACCACTTAAAAGAAATTATTTTACTTATTTTATATATATATAAGTTATTCGGATATCGGATTCCGGATATCCGCTATCCGTCGGATATATTTACGGACGGATGTTAAACGAATACGAATACGCCTATATCCATATTCGTATTCGTTTATTTACGGATACCTTTAAACCGAATACGGATATATCCGTTTTTTTCCGAATGCGAATAATATCCATTTTTTTTCCGAATACGAATGCGGACGAATACGAATTTTCTGGTTACCATTTACAGCCCTACTAACAAGGCGCTGAATATTCCATTCATCCCAAAACTAAACACATATTTTGACTTCTTAATTTCATTTATAAAATGTTAACTAACTTCCAAATTGAAATGACTAATCCCAACTTATTTCAATGAGACTAGAAACAAAGTTGGATGCTTTACAAAAATTCATTTTCTAAGATGTTGGAATCAATAAAAAATATATGTTATGAGTGTGTATACAAACAAACGATACCTACAAATAATGTATATATTTTTATTATTAATGCTTTTATTTACTCCTATATCTTTTCTCCCCCTCCCCCTCCCCCTCCCCCGAAGACTAGGGAGCTTTCCCGTCTAACAAGAGAGAAAATTTCAGGTTGTTGATGTTTCTCATATTTTCTTAATTATCCTCTAATACAGTCTTTTTAAATTTTTAATTAATTATAAAATATTGCTTTTTCTTAATTAATTCCCTCTGCTGAAATTAATTGAATTAAAAATGTTAAAGTTATACTAATAATAAAATGAAGTTGGTTAAGATATAATTGTGAGATAACAAACTTTTAGAGAGATTTTAGGGACTAGATGATTTACTAGAGATATTTAATGGGATACGTACATATAAAAAACAGAGGCATCGAAGCTTAATTAATTCATTTGAATAACGTGGATTAATTAGTCTAATCTCTTTTAGAAACATGCCAGCCCAAGTAATGGCCGTCCAGAAAGGGGATTTGGATTTTCCGGCAAAGCTGACTACGCAAGTCATCGTTTGCTCTATCATTGCTGCCTTTGGCGGTCTCATGTTTGGTTATGATATCGGCATTTCAGGTCTTTACTTTTCTACAACTATTTATATATTTAATATTATTCATTCGTCGTCTCCATATGAAAGTCCCATTTTTATACTCATATTATCAAGTGATCAGCAATTTCTAAAAATAGACAAATTCTCCTCTCTGTTTTACCCCAAATTTGAGTAATTACAATTATTTACTGTACCAAATCCCTTAACTTATGAAAAGTGTTCATGTTGCTATTAAAAAACTTGGGAAATTCAAGTGAGAAAATTTGAATTTGCTTAAGTTGTTTGAAATTTAATTAGAATGAGATTCTTATTGTGAGACATAGAAAGCAACCTTTCCTCAAAATTTTACGAAGATAAAAGATTATTTTTTTATATTTTTTATGACATTTAATAATAAATGTAGGAGGAGTGACATCCATGGATAGTTTCTTGAAGAAGTTTTTTCCAGAAGTTTATGTGAAGAAGCACGAGGTAAAAGAAAACAACTACTGCAAGTATGATAATCAATTTCTTCAGCTCTTCACATCTTCGCTGTACCTCTCGGCCACGGCTGCTTGCTTTTTTGCATCAAAAACATGCAATACAATTGGTAGAAAAAGAACCATGCAGCTTGCCTCTTTATTCTTTTTCATCGGTGCTATCTTCAACGTCGCCGCCGTAAACCTAGCCATGCTCATCATTGGGAGGCTTTGCCTAGGCGCTGGAGTTGGATTTGGGAACCAGGTGCTTAATTGCATGCTCTTATATACTATATAATTTCCAAAAAAAAAACAGTAAGTGTATTATAGTATAAGAGAAAATGATAAACTTTTTTTTAAAGAAAAGATTTTTAAAAATATGAAGTACTTAATTAATTGTACAATTCCTTTGGATTGTGGGAAAGGAAGTGTTATATCCAAATGTTTATATTTCTATAGGATCTTTCTTACATGCATACAACAATGTTTTAAGAGTATCGACTTGTAAAAATATTACTTGTATATATCAAATAATAGTAATGAAAGGAATGGATAATTAAATCTTATTAATTAAATATGGATCTGCATGCAAAAGTGTAATTTTGTTTCATTTGGAACTGAGAAACTAGCTAGCTAACTAGAGCCTAGGGGAATGGAAAATTAGGAAGGAAAATAATTCGATCTGATGAGAGACTTTCAAGATATCAATAATAGTACTGTCATGATTTGGTAGTGGAAAAACAATTGATAGTATTATACATGGAATTAAGTACTTAAAATAAATAAATAAATCATTGTAATTATCTAGCCTATTGGGTGAACAAAATGTATCCTTGTGCAAACAACAAATGTTTTAGAGATGTCACACCCCAATTTGTCAAAATAATATTATGTTTATTTTCATTTCTGGATAATTAAGAAACATTAACTCCTGACTGCAGGCAGTACCATTATTCATATCAGAAGTCGCCCCAGCAAAGTACCGAGGAGGACTAAACATCTTATTCCAAATGCTAGTCACAGTAGGAGTCTTAATAGCAAATTTGATTAATTATGCTACATCTCATCACCCATGGGGCTGGAGGATTTCACTAGGTGGAGCTGCATTCCCCGCCATTTTTCTCGGATTAGGCTCCTTGCTCATCGTCGAGACTCCCACTAGCCTTATTGAGCGTGGCATGAAAGAAAAAGGCCTACAGACTCTGAAAAAAATTAGGGGCGTAGATGATGTTGACAAGGAGTATCAAGAAATAGTACATGCTACGGAGTTGGCTCAAAAAATCAAGCACCCTTTTAAAAATCTCAGGCAACGTTCGAATAGGCCTCAACTCGTGTGTGGAACTATTATTCAAGGGTTTCAACAGCTCACAGGAATCAACGTAATTATGTTTTATGCTCCGGTGTTGTTTCAGACGATGGGGTTTGGGAGCGACGCATCTTTATTATCATCTGTGATTACCGGTGGGGTTAATGTGCTGTGCACTTTGGTTGCGGTTTTCGGTGTTGATAAATTTGGAAGAAGGGCTTTGCTTATTGAGGCAGCCGTTCAGATGCTCATTTCCCAGGTTTGTCACTAAAACCAACCATGAATCAACCACAATATTATTTTATTTTTTTGGTTTTTTATGCTAATTTAGAAAATTGATGTTTGATCATTCTGCTCATCGCATCACAAAATTTAGGTAGACTTATGAATTAATATTATTTTGAGCTCATTTCACGGTGTTTTTATGCGTATAAATTGTGTACGAATAGTTGTACATGTCCAGATAGTACAAAGAAATAACGATAATAGATACAATCATATGAATTCAAATATGGTGTACCATCTTTTATTTCATCCTATGTATTTGTTCTTTACATAATTTTATTTAGATAAACTTAATTATAGATAAATGAATAAGAATTAAGTGACAACAATAAATAACAGTGATAAAATAAGTAGGAGAGACAGAAAATGGGATAACAGAATTAGAAGCTATGCCATTCTAATATTTGAACAATAAATAAAATTTAGGAAATTCCCACATGCATGATCATCTTCATAGATGTTTTTCACGTAATTTTTATTTACTGAAAATTAATTACACATGCAGTAATTGTTTGTCTCATATATATTTGTCATTTTGTTTGTTTGTAGGTTATTGTAGGAGTTATTCTTCAAGTACATTTGAAACCTACAAACGAAATAGGAAAGGGTTATGCTTACATTGTGGTAATCTTGATCTGCGTTTTTGTGGGTGGATTTGCGTGGTCTTGGGGTCCCTTAGGTTGGTTGATTCCCAGTGAAATATATCCGTTGGAAACTCGAACTGCTGGTATGTTCTTCGCCGTTAGCACGAACATGATTTTCACCTTCTTCATTGCCCAAGCTTTCCTCACCATGCTATGCCACATGAGAGCCGGAATCTTCTTCTTCTTCTCTGCCTGGATTGCTATAATGGGCATTTTTGCCATCGCCTTTCTGCCAGAAACCAAGGGAATCCCAATTGATGAAATGAGTGAAAAAGCATGGAAGAAGCATTGGTTTTGGAAGAGGTACTTAGATCAAGATGATCGGTGTGGTGAGGAAAAAGCTTAATTATTAATCAGCTCAAGAAATATTTAAAGGGCTGGTTTAATTATGTATTTATTTTTGTTCTTTTCCATTTTGAAGAGGATTTATTTGATGAATTGATATAATCATTTGGGAGGTAATTGCTATTAGTTAAGTTCTTTTCAAGTCGTCTTCTCTTTTTTAGCAATATGTTAGTTATTGGTTAAGTTTTGTTGGGTATTATCCACTGCTTAATTTTGTAGTAAGATATTATTTCATCTCTCTCTATATATAAAAATTTTAAGGAATTTGTTAATGGTTCTATGAATGTGTACCAACATTAAACTACATATTAATTTCATGTTCTACTATTTATAACACATACATATAAAGTGTCTGATACAAAAAGACTCGTCTAACAAGACACCGAGTGTCAAACCGTATCGAAATTAATATTGCTTTTTCAGGGGGGAAAAAGAGATTGACGAAAGTATAGGGGTTGTTTTATAAATGTGTTAGTACTAATAAATTCTCAAACTCAACTACACCATTGTGCTTGACTTTTAAGGGACTCTGTCGAGACCCTTGACCATCTTGTCGTAGTGATCATTAGTCAAACTCGCAGAAGTATGAGTCAATCCCAACAGTATTATTAACAATAAACAAATTGTAAAATTAATTACATTATAATTTGAGTTTTAGGATATCATAAATTAACTAAAAACAAATGAGTAACTTTTTAAGATTTGTGGTATATTCCACAAAAGAGTCTTAAAGTTTAAATTATTGTAAATTTATTTACTTTCTTAAAAAAAAAAATAGTCGATATTGTAAGCTACTTAAAACGTATTAATAAAAATTAATTTGTTATTTTAAGAAACTAAAGTTATTTATATTACAATTTATATTCATCACACTTAATTCTCAAAAAAATTATTTTGAACTAAACAGTGACCAATTTTATTTCTCGCAAAAAAACCTCTCAATAAAAATATACAGCGAATAATAATTCCTTCATTAGTAGTATATAGTTTTCCTCACAAATTTTCATCATAAATTGGTACCAAATCACCTTAATATTGTGAAAGAAAAAAATATAAATTGTGAAGGATGTATCTTTCGCTAATAATTGTATTGTCTCTAAATTTTGTTCCTTCACTATTCCCTCACTAGAAAATTTCTAATGTGAAAGAATTTATTCCCTCACAAACATCTTTCTACAATCTAAATTTTGTGAAAGAAAAAATCTAAATTGTGAAGGCTATATCTTTCATAATAGCTATATTGTCACTAATTTTTTTTTTCTTCACTATTCCCCGCTAGAAAACTTATCATGTGAAGGAATGAATTCCTTAACAATTTTTCCTTCACTACATTCCTATTTTCTTGTAGACGTTTCATGTATGTTTTTTCGTCATGTATGGAATCAAAGATGTTTGTGATTATGTGGAGCAAGGTTGCCCCTATATATGTTACACATTGTTTAATTATTTTTACTATTTCGAAGAATAAAATAACTGTTAAGATTATATGCAGATCTTCTGGTGGGCCACCAAATAGGCCATCCGAGCGGTTTGGGGAATAAAACAATCCTCAACTCTATAAGTTTCATTTCAACTATATATATATATACATATTCCTTTAATTGGTGGATTAAGCATATGATTAGATTCATCTTAATCAATTTTCATAGGAAAAAGAATAAGAATAACTTGTAGAAATAGACAGGAAATAGATTAGACTAACCGAAAGTGTCAAAGTTGTGGTGTTATGTGGATGATTGTAACAAGTAGTCAAGTAGTGATTTGGTAGATGCAAAAATTAGAATAAAGCAGGCTAGGGGAGATACTTTACTATGCAACTTGCTAATATGCTGCTGCCCTTTCGAACAGGGAAGTGGTTAGTTTTGTCAGTTACCTTTAGAAAAAGCTAATTGAAATGAACATTTTGCTCCACTTAATTCTTTGCTTAATAGGGGGTGGGAGTGAATATACTACATGCATGCATGCAAAGTGATGCGGGAATAAGAATGCTTTTGTAAAAATTGAAATAAGGGTTCAAATGGGATGGTTGTAATGCAAGAATATTGAAGTTTGTTTGTTGCGTTTGTCATCTTTCTGAGTACCAACTCCGGGGAATGATCAAATAATCATCAGTTGTTGGACTAAGCCAAGTGCGGTGGAGACTCGGAACCTACCTTGATGGTTGCGGCGATTCTCGTGTAAGACCTATTGCTAGACCTCCGTGATGTTCGTTAGATATTATTCTATGTCATTTCAATAAACCACGTAGATATATTATCTACAGTAAAATACTAAAATAAAATAAAAAATAATTGAATTTGTACAATCCCCTGACCTGACTGATGTACGACTTATAAGATAATTGTTACAGATGACATCTATACACTACTTAATGATTGCTTAGTTGAATGAAAAGCTAAGAATTTTGTCTTCGTGATCAGTTTCGATCTACTCCACAATACAGAACAGTGAAACGAAACTGGGCATTTTTTTGAAATCAAGAAGCCATGATTCTTTTTGGATGGACTAGTTGAAAGCAGTACCACTTTCTTGGAACAGTCCCACCATCACTGACAAAATTGGTTCTTGGAGAGAGAAGAATCTAAGGGGATTATACCAAAACATTAACCAAATATATAATCATATATTACATGCGTGTAATTCGTTGTGAATCTTACTTTGTACTATAATTGTCTTAGTTTAATCATTAACCAGTTTTGCTATATGTAGGAGCTTCATGTTTCTCAAGAAGATCGTGAAGAAAGATCTCAGAATGAAGAAAGTTTATATAGGATCGAGAAAAAGCAAGGGGATTGCAGCGTATGATACTTCGTGTAATGCAGACTCAGCTTCAACTAAGGTCTGCAGGCCAAGAATGGTCAGCATGCACATTTTAGTGATCAATTTTGGTAATCATAAAGGCTGAAAATGATTACAAATAAGTGAAAAGTAAGCAATAAAAAGTTATGGAACTCCAAAAGAGAGTGATCCAATTGGATATCATCATTGAATAAGTAGGTTTCTTAGTTCAAGTTGAAATGGTAAAAGCATAAAAGGTACACAAACTGAAATTTTAAACCATTCCTTCCAATAGATTTCTCGTTCTTAATTTCGGATTAGTTGAACAATTGGTGGCAATCACTATGAAGTTGGAAAGGCAGATTTTAAAGAAATCTATGCAACTACAATGATTTAACTGTTGAAAAAGGTGCAACATGCGTATTCTTTTCAGAAATTACACATGGTATTTTTTTTTTCTTTTTAGATATGATGGATTTTACTACATTCCCATATACCCTTTGTTCTCATTGAAAGCTACATAAATTATGTATAGATCCATTAAACATACAAAGATTTCAAGTAAGTATTGAGGTCACTTATCTTGCTGAATGCTGATGGCTGTTTAGTCATTTCCTAAGGCTCCTAAAACCACCAATATTCCTACCGATCACCAATATGCTCAATTTTGAATACTTCTAAGACAGTCTTTTCCTGATAGATTTTTTTTTAAAATAAACTTGTAACGAAAATGAGTTCTGCCTTCTTTAACTTTCAAAGTTAAAAGCAAGACGAAATCCAATTCCCTTCAAGTTGAATTACTAACTACAAACTCAAGTGCCAACATAACATATTCACAAGAAATACCACAAAAGCACAAAAATAGCTACTCTATTGAACTGAACTGATCAAATACATGGCGGGAGGAAATGAGAATTTTCATAACAAGATTTCATCAGTGAGGATATTGCAGCCCTGATTGCATCTGGAAAACCATATTTTGAGGTCCCATGTAAGATTCATGCATACTTGCTCTTTGCAAATTATGACCCTGCACTTTAAGTCCATAGGAATTTACCCCATAAGGAGGAGCCATGTACATATTTCCATTTGTTTGGTTAAAAGCCATGGCTGCAGCTCCATTGTTTGGCTGGTTCCACTGGACATGTGTTCGGGTCATGGCTGTAGAAATTGGCTGCTGGGAGAGCGTGTTAGAGTGCTCCAATGATGGAGTTCTTTTGTTGTCTGGTGAAGGAGTTTGATTGTCGTTGAGATTAACTGTTGTTATGTCATGAATGCTTGCTCTTCTCTTGTCTTTGCCACCCGAATGCTGCCTGATAAAGTACTTCTGAGCATGGCTAGCAACTTGGGTTGGTGTTCTGGTGATCACATAATTCCGGGAGATGTTTCTCCAGTCCCCTTTCCCATACTTCTTAAGCCCCAAGAGAAACAGCCTATGATGAATTAATAAAAACTTGTGTCAATGCGAAAGTTGACATCTTAAGTAGAGAATGACCTGCTTAGCAAAAGGAAAAGAGTAGTCACTTTGTCCCACAAAGAAGTCTCATTAAGGATATATTTTTCTTTGATATGATAATAAAATTATATTATATAAGTTAGAGATGTTATGTTAATTTATACTATCATCAATTAAGTTATAAAACAATAGATTTTTTTTGTGAAACACAGTTTTTATAAATAAGACTATTTTTATTTTTTTGAAAAATAAAGAGAGTATAACGGATAAGTCTACACACATAATATCTAAACACTACATTTATTTTAATCATTAAAAAATAAAGTATGAAACGAATTTTAATGTCATATTTTACTTTTAAATTATTAAAATAATTATAATGTTTAGATATTGTGATCAGATATTAAGCCCTTGTACCTATTCCAACTGATGAAAGAAAATGACTAGAATAGCTAGTGTTGCCTTGTCCACACTCCTCACTTATATTACGAGTAATTATTCGCACCTAGTCCAAGCGTGGGGATTTGAACCAGACGAAACTGAGGTTACTCAATCAAAATCTCTCATTTCTCCGAGTTCAAATCGTCTGTTACTATTTTCTGTTTCATATTTATGTTGTAAAAGACGTGAAACAGATATATGTAAATTTGTATTTATAACAATATAAATATAAATTTATATATATTTATTCCACGTCTCTTGTAACAAAAAGAGAACAAAAAATAATAATAGGAGATTTCACACCCATTTCTCCCACCTTGTAGCACAATTATCCCTATACATTGAAACATAAGCCACCCCCGTTTAGACATGCACAACAGGCCAGGCCAGGCCGGCCTGGCCTAGGCCTGGCAGGCTTTTTCCGTTGACCAGGCCAGGCCAGGCCTTGACTTTTAGGCCTGCAGGCCAGGCCGGGCCGGGCTTCTCCAAAAAAAATAGGGCCTGTTGAGGCCTGCGGGCCAGGCCAGGCCAGGCCTAGACCGAGAGAGAGACAGAGAAGAAAGAGAGAATGAGGGAGCCGCGAAATCGTCGGTTGCATATTTTTTTGTATGAACGTGTACAAAATTACAAATCAAGAAGACCAAATATTGAAAAATTCATCAAAATCACCATTTTTCATAATTTTTAGTACTGCTGCATAAAAATTAGAAATGACCCACAGTGATAATGACTATATAATTATATAATATAGGGTTGTCTGCAAATCACCATCACCCCAATTTGAATTAAATATTCACTCATAGACTAATAATCATATTATAATATAATATGATAGGAGAAATAGAAATACAATTTAGTATTTAGTGTATCCCAGTTCAGTATTCTTGTCACTTTACAAAAAATCGAGGTAGACTTTAGCCAGGCCAGGCCAGGCTTTTGACCAGGCCAGGCCAGGCCGGGCCAGGCTTTTCCCCAGGCCAGGCCGGGCCGGGCTTTTGCTCTAAAATCGTGGCCTGTTTAAAGCCTGCAGGCCGAACCAGGCCTTTGACCAGGCCAGGCTTTGACCAGGCCGGGCCAGGCCAGATCAAGGCCAGACCTCAGGCCGCGGGCTTTTTGTGCATGTCTACCCCCGTTCCCAGGAAAAAAATAATTAATTACTCCAATATAGAGTAAAATTCACATCTACAAAAAAAAAATATGTAAAGACCATGAAAAATTCGAAGGGAAACTTACCTGTGCTCTTCCTCTGTCCATGGAACACCCTTCTTCCTTTCTTGATCAGAAGGCCGATTGGCAGAGGATCTCTTCCCACCAGCACCATATGAAGGCTTAAATCCATCAAAACCATGAGTATTCCCCCATTCTAATGTAAAAGGAGATGCACTATATCCAGAAATTGGAATCAACCCTGCTTCTATACTGCTCACGTCATCTTCCAATTCTTTATATTGCCTCCTCACATCTGCCACAGTTTTCCCCGGAACCATGGACGCAACTTTTTGCCATCGATCCGGAGTATCCTTGTCGAATCTAGCAAGAGCATTCTCAAACAATTTGTTCTCCTCTGGAGTCCATCTAGTGCTCTTGCTTTCTTCAAGTAACCAGCTTGAGCTGGAAAAATAAGAGGATGGTGACAAAATCTCCATCCCAAATCTCATCAACTAATTGAAGTTTATGTTCAGGAAAAGCTAAAAACTTTTACTATAATTGACAATTTTTCATGGGTGAATTGTCTTGAAAAAAGGGATTTTGGTGAAACAGGGGAAAAACAGAGCAAGAGAGGAAATGTAAAGAGGTGGATATTTTACAATGGCAATATCAATGTTATATCAAGGAGCATTTTGTAAGGAATCAGAATACCTTTTTTTATAGCCACCCCACTGAGGAATCTAAAAAGAACCCAACTTTCCAAAATCAAAGAAAATTTCCCAAAAACAATTTTAAAAAATAGAGTAACTAAATTACTAAATCTGCCCCAGATAAAACCCCATGAAAAAAAAAACCTCACAACCATCAAAACCCATTGAACTTGTTGGGATTTGAAAAGGAAAAAAAAAGGTTGAAACCCAGAAAGAGTAGCTAGAATATGCAACAGAAGTTTTCTAAATTTGAACCAAGGAGAGCCTGTAACTGAAAAGGAAGGAATAACTGTTTCTCTTCAGCTTCAACATCTTGATATCCCAATTAGGAAAGAGGAGAGAGTAAATGAAGAAGCTGGAGAGTGCAGGGGACAACTCAAAAGCTGGAAATGGAAACCCAAGTGAGGAAATAGTGCTGAATTTCTAAGGACTTGGGACTTTATGAAGAAAAAGTGGGGAAAAGTTATGTTCTTTCCTTCCTTTTCCTTGATGTCTGAGCAAGGAAGGAAAAGAGAAAGAAGCAAGGGGAAGAAAAGACATTGAGATTTGAAAAGCAAAACTGGTAAAGCTTCAATGAATGAATCTAATTTTTGCTAAAATGTTTGAAGAGAGAGAAACAGAGATCTACAGGGATAGGGGTAAAACAGGGGAGAGAGACAGAGAGGGGAGGGGATGAATGATGGTGGGTTTTGATTGGATGTAATGGTGTTTGTGGATACTGCAACTTAAAAAGTTCTTCCTTATTATAATGAACACCTCTCTCTCTCTCCTTTTTTTTTTATTTGAATCAAACTAACACTTTTTCTTTTAAATTTATTTGTTTGGGATTATATAATTTGAGTTATGAATGCGTGGTATGGGGTGGCACCCATGATGACCGATGGAAGCTCAGCGGTCAATGGTGCCAAACACACACTCGGTTAGTAATTACTGCTCAACAAAAGTAACACAAAGGGACAAAGGTAATACATGTCAAATAATATATTTATTTATATTATTAAAAAATAAAATATAGTACGAATTTTAAAACTATATTTTATTTTATAATAATATAAATAAATATAGTATTTAATTATTATATATTTATATTTATTTATCTCAAAATAATTAAAGAATTCAATGGTAATATTTCAAGGATTATAACACTAATTATACATCTTCCTACCAAATAAGTATATCTATAGTAGTTCAATTTATCAAAAATCAAGGTTTAGTAAAAATAATATTAGTAGAGTAATAAGTATCGTTCAGATAATTATAAAAAATATTGTTAAATTTATGTTTACTATGGACCACGTCAATAGCTTTTTGATAAGAGTTAAAATCTTGTACTTCGGTTATTTGAGTTTTAAGGTAATAAAATATATTAAAATTTGGAATTGAGCATTATTTAAGCTTACTGAAATACTATAATCTTACTGTTATTAAAGGCGATTGATTTTATTAAAATAAAAATATTATTATCAGAGAACTTACAAAAATATCATTAAATATATAATTGTATTGATAATATTTATAGTAATTATTTCTATCCAAATAGGAAAATGAATTTCCCAATCTCCTTTGGATAAGGCCAACTCAACCTCAACTCAAATCCAAATTCAAACCCAAACCTAAATCCAAACCCGAGATAAGAGATGTTGTGAAAATTTGAAAACCCAATCATGCTTTAAAGAAAAATGATAATAATTATAACACCTCACTCTCATATCTTAATATATGAGATATTTAGATATATATATATATATAAAGATTCAAATTATTATCACTAACATATTTAATAATGACCTTTTAAATAAATTTGTGATGAGTTAAAATAATGACCTAACTGGTATTATTCCACAATAACGAAAGACAAAGTTTTTTGGGCATGTGAAGTACTTGGACTACAGAGACAAAGTATTTTGGCCTTGACGTGACTATGTGAATTATTTGAATCTTCATATAAGAACTCAATTTATTATCACTAATACATTCGGTCATAATATTAAAATAAAACCGATTGATCTTTTAAATGAGCATATAGTGACTTAAGATGATCCGATAAGATATTATTAAAAAAATATTGACTCACCTTAGACTAAAATGACTTGATTAATAAAATATTATTGAAAAAATATATTATATTTTATTATATTATAATTTAATTCAAACTCAAAATTTAATCTTAAATTGCTCAATTTTCACAATTCAACATAAATATACAATTACATATTATATCATTAACATTGAATTGATAAATTAAGCTTTTTAAAAAATCGTGAAACCCGCTATTTACCCCTAGTACTCTCAAACCTTTAGTTGCTGTTTTTAATACGTTGTGATTAAAAAACTAGCCGCCAGATCAAATGTCAGATTCAGCACTACAACTTAATATTGTGGGACAACCAAGGCCTCGATTTAAATTGGCCGTGAACAATTAATCGATTAAAATCAAAAAATTGTTGAATGGAGTTAAACTGATAACAAATTAAAAAATCAAAAAATTGACAGTTACAAAATAAAAAAAATTAGAACTTAGTCGGTCAATTCCAATTTGTACATATAAAAAAAATTCAAAATTAATCGAACTGACCGAATATATAAATATATAAATATAGTTATATATAAAATATATTTTTACTTATATACAATAATTCTCAAACTTTTTAATATATGATATAATATTTTATTTATCATACAAAAAAATTTAGGCTTAGTATATATTTATTATTCTTGTATACTTAATCTCCTTTTAAATTCTTTATTAGTATTTTGTTCTTAAGTTATTTTGAAAAAAAGTTTAAAATTTTATTTTTAATGACCATAAATATTTGTCAAAATTTGAAGAATAGAACTCTCTAGTATAATATATAGTGTTTGTCTGTTTGATGATTTATAATTTAATTTTATATCTAATTGTTCATTTATTTTTATTTTTTGTCTAAACCAATTGATTTAATTGATAATTGAATAGGTTAATAATCAAATATAAATAAATTTTTGAGCGTTTTAATTTTTTATGATCATCTTAAATAATTTAATTATTTTTTTAATTATAAAATTGACCAAACCAATGATTATATGCTCCTAGTTTAAACATTATTTATTAAAAAAAATATTTTATATTTTTAAAATAAATAAATAATATATATATTTTTTCACATATCTTCAAGGCCCATTTATTATAAAACCTATAAATATATGAATATATGAATATATATATATATATATATATATATATATATATATATATATATATATATATATTATTCGCCTGCTCCAGCCTCGTACATAGAATAATTTTTCACTCATTCGGCAACTTCCCACATTATGGAAATTGTAATCGATCAGTACCTGCATCGGCATACTTGAAACGGGAGTAAGAAAGAAATATTTACCACGTGTTGATCCACAATTGGACCTTGGAAACTGCACTCCTCTGTATCCTCAAGAAACAATGACCACTAGCCAATAGGTACTGCCACGTACGTAGATGAGAGGAATAATTTCGTGTGATGGAAAACACTGGATAAATACCTTCTCGGCCAGCAAACTACCGCCTCTTTTCACTTTTTGACGAGTTTGGTTAATGGGGATGGGGTAGGAGAATAATTGTAGCCCACGCTCACAAGGAGCGTGAACATTACTCCAATAGACAAACAGTGGGTCCCACCATCTAATCCAGCCCACTTGCTCCTCTTGGTCTGAGTATTTAGTTCATTACTTCCACATATTTTTTTCTTTTGTAATTATTTTTGTCAGATCAATTAAAATATTCAGATATGCATAGTTTTATTTTAATAATAATTGATTCAGTTTGACAAAATGGAAATGATACTGTGAAGGTAACGCAGGCGCAACCGTGCAAGGGTTATAATCCTTTTACATCCATATTTTTTTGTGTGAAAATCATCCTTTAAGATATAATTATATATAATAAAAAAATTTATTTATATTAATATTAAATAATTAATATTAATTTAAAATTTTATTATTATTCATACACTAATTAATTTTTTTTTCAGTTAGTCTATCTTTAATAGTAAAGTAAAAAAATAATTAATTTTTTTCTCCTAAATATATGTAAAATTTCTTATACTTTGAAAATAAATTTTTTTCTAGAATAATTTTTAGGATGAATATTTCGCTAAACTTGGTCTGGTAAATATATGATGGGCTAGGCCCAACGGACCGTCAGCTTGGCAAATTCTTATGAGGACTCCTAAGTCCAATAGGCTTGGGATAGGTCTCTAACCAATCTGGACTGTGGCTATTTACTATATCTAATCCGAATTAGAATAGGAGTCAGGTTCTTAGATGGTTTAGGAGATTACCTTCCTATTCAAACTATACCACGTTGAGGGACAATCCTAAAAGGAATCGGTAAGAGTCAGGTATGTACTATAAATACTCAGTCAATGATGGAGGAAAGGGTTACGCACACATACACTTTACTACTATACTAAATACTTGGACCTCCATTGTTGACTTTTCTTAGAACCTTCACTAACTCTTACACCGGAGGAGTCCCCCAACGGCCCAAGCCGTTAGGACTTTTGTGCAGGTATCTTATCCGGACGGCCAGCAGGACAGCCGGACAAAACCAGGCGTCAACATTGGCGCTAGAAGGAGGGTCTCAAGTAAAATCTCCATCAATCAACATTGATATGGAAACTTCACACTCGCAAAGTTATTCACGGCGACCAACACCCTCCCAGTCTCGCCGGGAGACGGCGGCTGAGAAAGAACGTCGCCTCCAGATAATCCTCGACAGAAAAAAGGCTCTAGATATCCAGCCGAAAGAGCTTGATAAGCAGTACGAGGAATTAACCGAAACAGGGGACAATCTCTCGAGCCAGAGAGGCTTGGCCTCCCGCTCAGACCACCGGGGCAGACGGGAAGACAGACACACGGAACGCCGTAGAGATGGCCCCCAACCTCGAGAAAAGGAACTGACCCGCTCCAAGTCGATTTGGACGGCGGATTTGAGGAAGCGAGCCAGATCACCCTCCAAAAGGGATAGGGAGGACAGACGCAGCCACGGGAGCCATACTGGAGAATCCTCACCCAAGAAGGCTTCAGACAAGTACTATGGGTCCAAGAAGGCCCGGTTCTCCCCGTTCTCAAAGGATTTGGAGGAAGCCAAAATCGATCGAAGTCGAAAAGTACCAACTTTGGAGATGTATGACGGAACGGGAGACCCGCATGATCACACTTACTCATTTGAGCAAGCCATGCACTTCCATGGTCATGATGCAGTGGCGATGTGTCACCTGTTTTTATCCACTCTAAAGAAGACAGCTAGAGAATGGGTCACCTCCCTCCCGAACGGGTCTATTAAGTCATGGGAAGAGCTACAAGAACAATTGCATACCCGCTTCGGGAGCAATAAAAGACGGGCCAGAATGATGACCTCTCTATTACAAGTAAAACAGAAGCCGAATGAGACTCTTCGACAGTATGTCAAAAGATTTCGGGAGGCTGTGTCTGAAATCAACGGAATCGACCCAAAGCAGGTAATCCAATTTTTAACTATGGGATTAAACGTTGACAAATCCAGCAGGTTGATCGAGGAACTCATCTCAAAAGCTCCAGAAACCCTATCAGAAACTTACGAGAAAGTAGACAAGTTTGTGGAATTGGAAGAGGCTCTCGCCAATCTTCGGGGCTCTTCGAAAAACACAGGTGAGTTTCACCAGAGAAAACCTCGAAGACGAAAGCGCCGAGAAGAAATCCAATGGCTCCGGCAAAAGGGGGAATGACCGAAGAGATTCTAGCCGAGATCGACAGCAAAAGAACCATCCCCCAAGGGATAGAGGAGGTGCCGACAAAGATTACACGCCCCTGAATACAAACAAAAGTAATATCGTGAAAGCGATAAAAAATGAACCCTTCTACGAAACCCCCCCGAAGATTCGAGTTTTCGCAAGGCAAAAGAACGGGGATAGATATTGCACCTACCATGAAGCAAAAGGATATGATACCGAGGAGTGTTACCAGCTCAAAGATTTCCTAGAAAAACAGATACGGAAGGGTAACCTCGACTGTTATGTCGCCGATTCTCATCGACAATCAGCCTTCGATCGCCTGGAACCACCTCCACCCGCTTCCGAGGTAAGAGGAGTGGTTGATGTCATCCCCGGAGGATCGATCACCGTTCTGTCTAACCGGAAGAGGAAAGCCTTCGGTAGAGAAGTCCATCAAGTGTTCGGTAAACCCCAGGATATCAAGACCGACCCCATCACTTTCTCCGACGATGATTACCCGTCGGGAATGGTTATTCCGCATCAGGACGCACTGGTCGTCATAGCTCAGGTCGGTACCATGGATATGAAGAGGATGCTTGTTGATAATGGGAGTTCAGTCGACGTACTCTATAGCCAAGCATACAATCGGCTGGACTTGGGAGGAAGGAAGCTGAAAATCTGCAATGAGTCCCCCTTATATGGCTTCGGGAATAACCCGGTCCGTATAGCAGGGACGATCGAATTGCCTGTGATTTTCGGGACTGCCCCAAAGCAAGCTTCCATCATGGTCCGTTTCTATGTAGTCCAAGTGGAAAGTAACTACAACGCCATCTTGGGAAGAACGACTCTGTCAGCCTTGAAAGCCGTTACCTCTATCCCGCATTTAAAAATGAAATTCCCAACAAAGAATGGGATCGGGGAATCAGTCGGCAACCAAGATCTTTCCTGAAGATGCTATCTACAGACCATTCAGGCATCCCCTATCATCGACAGCAAACAGAAAGCCACCATGAAGATTGAGCTCGAACCTTTCACTGAGGGCTGCACTGAACCAATAGCAACACCTGCCGAAGATACGGTTCAGGTTCCGTTATTTCAAGAAGATGACGAGAGGACAGTACAGATTGGGACAGGCCTTCAGGAAAAAACTAGAGCACGGTTGGTGGCCCTTTTACAACAATACTTGAATATCTTTGCTTGGGTCCCAGCCGATATGCCAGGCATTGATAAGACTGTGGCCGTGCACCAGCTGAGTGTAAAGCCGAACTCAAAACCTGTTAAGCAAAAGCGAAGGAACATAGCTCCCGAAAGACAACAAGTAATTGATGACGAAATCGATAAACTTCTGGCTGCTGACTTCATCTTTGAAATCAATTACCCAGAATGGCTCGCGAATGTGGTGCTAGTTAAAAAGCATAATGGGAAGTGGAGGATGTGCGTGGATTATACAGATCTGAATAAAGCGTGTCCGAAAGATTATTACCCTCTCCCGAATATCGATCAACTGATTGATTCCACATCGGGTCATACTGTTAATGAGCTTCCTGGATGCTTTCTCGGGATACAACCAAATTGCCATGCATGAAAGCGATATCCCTAAGACATCCTTTATCACTCACCGAGCCATCTACGCGTACAAAGTGATGTCCTTCGGATTAATCAATGCGGGGGCCACTTATCAGAGAATGATGAACAAAGTGTTCGGCGGCCAGATCGGGAGAAATATAGAAGTTTATGTTGATGACATGATTGTTCGAAGCATGAGGGAAGAAGATCATCTAGCAGACCTGAAAGAATGCTTTGAGAATGTCAGAACGAACAACATGAGACTTAACCCAACTAAATGCACATTTGGCCTCGGGTCAGGCAAATTTTTGGGATATATGGTTAGCCGAAGAGGGATTGAGGCAAATCCCGAAAAGATAACGGTTATCCTTGAAATGCAACCGCCGAAGAACTTCAAAGAAATTCAACGGTTGACAGGGAGGCTGGCAGCTCTTCGGCGGTTTGTGGCGCGACTAGCAGAGAAATGTCTCCCATTCTTCGGAACTTTGAAGGGAGCCCAGAATCAGAAAACTTTTCAATGGACCGAAGATTGCCTGGAGGCTTTTGAACAGATTAAGAGATATATCTCTTCACCTCCGATTCTGAGTAAAACACTACCCGAGGAGGATCTACAAATATACCTCTCAGCCACATCCTTGGCAGTCGGGTCAGCTTTGATCAGAGAAGATTCACAAGGGCAAAAACCAGTCTATTACGTAAGTCATGCTCTTCAGGATGCTGAAACAAGGTACCCAAATTTAGAGAAGTTGGCTTACGCACTGGTTATCTCCAGTCGGAAACTCAGACATTACTTCCAGGGGCGAACTATTATCGTCCTCACTGACCAGCCATTACGAAAAATCCTTTATAGGCCCGAATCGTCGGGAAGGCTTGCAGCATGGGCCATCGAGCTGAGCCAGTTTAATATAGAATTTCGCCCTCGGACAGCAATCAAAGCACAAGCACTCATTGACTTTATCATCGAGTGCTCATTCCGTAATGATCTAGAGGACAAGGAACCCGACTGTGATAAACTGACATCAACACCCGAAGAAATTGTATGGACTCTGTTCGTGGACAGATCCGCTACTGGGACGAATAGTGGGGCCGGCATCATCCTCACTTCTCCCGAAGGTTTCAAAATACAACAATCTATACGATTTGGGTTCATAGCCACAAACAATATCGCCGAATATGAAGCACTGGTGGCAGGGCTAAAGCTAGCCCGAAGTTTGGAGGTAAAGAACTTGGCAATATATAGCGACTCCCAACTGGTGGTGAAACAAGTGTTGGGAGAATATGAGGAAAAAGAAGTTCATTTACAGGCCTATCTCCAACTAGTTCGGTCATTGTTGGCATTCTTCCCGAAAAACCAGCTCATAGGAGTAGTCAGATCGGAAAATACAATGGCCGATGCCCTTTCCAAGTTGGCAACCACCGATCAAGGGGAACTAGACGGAGCAGTATATTTAGAAAATCTTCAGCATTCGAGCACCTTGGTTCAAACAATAATGGATATTGAACAGACGGATTCTTGGATGACCCCGATCATTCAATTCCTTCTGACCGGTGAATTGCCCGAAGACAAGTCTACGGCCCGAAGGATCAAGTACAAATCCACCAAGTATTGTATCACGAATGATCAGCTGTACCGAAGATCTTATTCTTCACCACTGCTCCGATGTCTCGACCCTAGGGAATCTGATTATGCTCTTCGAGAAGTTCATGAAGGTATCTGCGGTGACCATGTGGGAGCAAAGGCACTGGCCCATAAAATTTTGCGACAAGGATATTTTTGGCCTACAATGCTTGAAGATGCCAAAGACTTCGTCAAAAAATGTTATAAGTGTCAAATATTTGCATCCGTACCACACCAACCTCCCGAGGAGTTATCCCCGATACTCTCTCCGATCCCCTTTTCTGTATGGGGAATAGACATATTAGGCCCTCTTCCACAGGGTAAGGGACAAGTGAAGTTTGTGATCGTCGCCATCGATTATTTCACCAAGTGGGTAGAAGCCAAACCACTTGCCAAGATCACCGAGCATACATGTCTACAATTCTTCAAAGAACAAGTAGTCTACCGGTTCGGCATCCCGATGATCTTAGTTTCTGACAACGGACTTCAGTTTGTTGGTAAAACTTTCGAAGGGTTCTTATCAGAACTTAATATCCAACATCGTCGGACTTCAGTAGCCCATCCACAAGCAAATGGTCAAGTAGAAGTTACAAACAGGACGCTTCTTCATGGCATTAAAAGAAGACTGGAAGAGGCGAAGGGTGCCTGGTCCGAGGAGCTTTTGTATGTTCTTTGGGCCTACCGAACAACTCCTCGGACTACTACTGGGGAGACGCCTTTTAAGATGGCCTATGGTTCCGAAGCCCTGATACCTATTGAGATCGGAGTACCTTCTCCGAGAGTCTTAAATTTTGATGAAATCCTCAATAGCGAAGGTCTTCGGTTGAACCTCGACTTATTGGAAGAGGAACGTGATTCAGTAGTCCTCAAATTGGCTGTTTATCAACAACGAACTGCTCGGCACTTTAACAAAAATGTCAAAAGAAGGTCATTTAATGTGGGCGATCTAGTTCTTCGGCAAGCCGAGGCATCCACCCCTAGGGAAACCGGCAAACTGATGCCAACATGGGAAGGACCATACTTAGTGATTGAAGTGTTGAAGGCCGGAGCTTACAAGCTTCATGGCATGGATGGGAAAAATGTTCCGAATACTTGGCATGCCGTTCGGCTTCGTAGGTATTATCAGTAGTTGGGTTACTTTGAATTACTGTGCATATGTTACTGTGACAATTATTAGGTTCAATAATTTTAAAAACAGTGCAACAACAATTATTGACTCAATGATATAAAATACAGTGTAATGACAATTATTAAATCAATAATGCAAAATACTGTTTAACAACAATTATTGAATTGATAATATAAAATATTATGCAGTGACAATTATCGATGAAATGATGCGTAACAGTTACGGTGTCAATTATCAGACCAATAATATGAGACACTATGCAATACCGTGTGTTACTGTAGAGTACCGTGTGCTACAGAAAATACCATAAACTACCGTATGCTACTATTCTTTTATCACCGGTATTTTAACAGTTCCGTTGACTATTTTTATTTAAAAAGGTTACTTCTGTCGTTTTCTATATCCGACAAATATTCCGTTGTGGGGTCCACCAATAATTTATTATTTCGGCGCCGTCGTACGGCACGAATATTCCCCGACCAAACGAATATTCCCCGACAAAGCGAATATTGTCCGACAAAATAAAATTTGCACATAACATCCTTAACTTTCAATTTTGTTAATTTAACCACTTACTGTTTCAAAAAAAAAATATATATGAAGAAAAATTAAATTTTGTATTTCATAAAATTCGGGGTCTTACAACCTCCCCTCCTTATGAAATTTCGTCCCTGAAATTGACGTACCTGACATATCGAAGAGGTAAGGATACTTAGATTTCATCTCAGATTCTAGCTCCCATGTCATTTCCTCAGTATCTTGGTTCCTCCATAAAACCTTAACTTGAGGTATAACCTTTGAGCGTAGGATCTGCTCCTTCTTATCCAGGATCTTAACAGGTACCTCCTCGTATGTTAAATCCTCTGCTATAACGTCTGGTTCTAACTCAATGACGTGGTTTGGGTCCTTCACATATTTACGTAACATAGATATGTGAAAAACGTTATGGATGCGAGACATACTTGGTGGTAGGGCTAGTCTGTAGGCTACGGTTCCTATTCGATCGAGGATTTCAAATGGGCCAATAAATCGAGGGTTGAGCTTTCCTCTCTTTCCGAATCTCGTAACCCCTTTCCATGGAGAAACACGTAAGAATACATGATCTCCGACGTTGAAACTTTCGTCTCTCCGATGAAGATCAGCATAACTCTTTTGTCGTTCTTGTGCGGTCTGTATTCGTTGTCGGATCATTTGGATCTTTTCGGTCGTCAAGCGTACCAACTCGGGTCCCAACAATTTTGCTTCTCCTACCTCATTCCAACATATTGGAGAGCGACACTTCCTTCCATACAATGCCTCGAATGGAGCCATGCCTATGCTTGCTTGGTAACTGTTGTTGTAAGAAAATTCCACCAACGGCAAGTACTTATCCCAACTTCCTTTTATGTCTAATACACAAAGTCTCAAAAGATCTTCGAGGGTCTGGATCGTCCTTTCCGATTGTCCGTCCGTTTGAGGATGGTATGCAGAACTAAAACGTAGTTCAGTGCCCATAGCTTTTTGTAGACTGATCCAAAAGCGTGAAGTGAATCTAGGATCTCGATCAGAAACTATGGAAACTGGCATGCCATGCAATCTCACGATCTCATTTATGTACATACCGGCAAGACGTTCAAGTGAAAAGTTTTCTCGTATAGGCAAGAAATGAGCAGATTTGGTCAATCTATCTACGATCACCCAAATTGCATCTAAGCCTTGAGAAACTTTTGGAAGACCCGTCACGAAATCCATATTGATGTGTTCCCACTTCCATTCGGGAACTTCAAGTGATTGTAATGGACCTTTAGGAACTTGATGTTCTGCCTTGACACGTTGACAAGTTAGGCACCTTGAGATAAACTCCGCAATCTCTCTTTTCATATTGTTCCACCAAAATGTATGTCGAAGATCTCGATACATCTTGGTACCTCCTGGGTGGATTGCAAACGGCGTGTTGTGTGCCTCCATCATGATTTTATGCTTTAATTCAGGATCGTTAGGAACACAGAGTCGAGAGTTGACTCGAAGTATTCCTTTCTCGTCGATTCTTGCTTCGGGAATGGCACCTTCTTGTACTTTCTTTATCATGTTTATCAGTTCCGGATCGGTAGCTTGAGCAGCTTTAATTTTATCGATTAAAGTTGGTTCTACTCGCACGTGAGCAATCTTCGAGTGGGTCCCTGGTGTCTTTAGCTCTATCTCCATCTTTTGCAAGTCGTACAAAATACACTTTTGTGTTGTTAGCAGTGCACTTGTACTTGCATAAGATTTTCTGCTCAAAGCGTCAGCTACAACGTTCGCCTTTCCCGGGTGATACTGGATTGTGTGGTCATAATCCTTTAACAGCTCAAGCCAACGTCGTTGTCGCATGTTGAGTTCCTTCTGGGTGAAGAAATACTTGAGACTTTTATGATCCGTATAGATATCCACTTTTTCTCCGTACACGTAGTGTCTCCAGATCTTCAACGCGAAAACGACTGCTGCCAACTCTAGATCACGAGTAGGATAATTTTTCTCATAATCTTTGAGTTGTCGAGAGGCGTAGGCTATAACCTTTCCATGTTGCATAAGGACACAACCTAGACCTTTGGCAGAAGCATCGCTGTAGATAACAAATTCTCCTGATCCTGATGGTATGGTCAGAACAGGAGCTGAAACAAGTCTCCTCTTGAGTTCTTGAAAACTCTTCTCGCATTCCTCGCTCGATATAAGTTTTGTACTAGAATGAATGATACCGATATCTAGTAATTAAACTTTCAACTCTTGGTGTTCTATGGGAGCCATTTGGTATGGGACTTTAAAAATGGGCTTAGTGCCGGGTTCAAGATCGATACAGAATTCAATTTCACGGTTTGGGGTAAGCCAGAAAGTTCCTCAGAAAAAACGTCAGGAAACTCATTAACAATGGGAATATCATTCAAGTTTGACGTGTTTTTGTTCAAATCAGTAACATGAGCTAAAAAGGCTTGACATCCGTTTTTCAATAAACGAATGGCTTTATGGCTAGAAATAACAGTTATAGATTTCAATGGTTTAGTTGCTTGAATTTGCATGACAGGTTGATTAGGAATATGAAAACTAATAATCTTATGAAAATAATCAATTTTAGCATGATGGGTAGTCAACCAATCAATTCCTAAAATCACATCAAATTCACACATCTCCAAAGAAATAAGGTCAACAGGTAATGTGAGGTTGTTGATTTGAACTAGGCAAGATTTATAGATAGTAAATGTAATAGGTATTTCTCCCAATGAGGTTTCAACTGATAAGACAAGATTTAAGTTTTCAATAGTCAAATTTAAACGTTGAGTACATATAGGTGAGATAAAAGAGTGGATAGAGCCAGTATCTAATATGGC
Source organism: Hedera helix (assembly GCA_947179155.2). Taxonomy (NCBI): domain Eukaryota; kingdom Viridiplantae; phylum Streptophyta; class Magnoliopsida; order Apiales; family Araliaceae; genus Hedera; species Hedera helix. The sequence goes on along the minus strand of OX359264.1, from coordinate 55,991,523 downwards.
ATAGACTTCACGAGAATTTATGAATAGCTTACCGGTTATCACCTCATTCGGTTTCTTGACTGTTATCGTCAAATCGAATCCCGAATACTTCATTCGGATCTTCACGTATTTCAACCATGGGAATACCACTGAATAATTTTCTAGCAAACTGTTTCTCGGGTTCATCAACTTCATCAGTAGTAAGGTACCAATGATTTCCATTAAAATAGTATTTTCGATAGACTGCAGTTTCCACGATAGTGACTAACTTAACCTGAATTCCTCTAAATTGTAACGCCCAAAAGTATAGAAACATCATTTTTAAATAATCTTGAAAATCATAGCTGGAACACCATAAATCCCAAAGACTAATATGAAAAGTCCATATATTCTGATCCTTTGTTATAGAGCATAACCAGGTGATATCACTCTCCCAATTAGTGAGTAAATTAAAGGCAATAATTTCCGCAAGTTCGTTACTTCCTTTAATTGCTTCTAAGAATGGATCTGGAACGACTGTAGCAGAGCTTTCACCCTCATCCTTACTGGATAGAACACGCATAATTTTTGCCTTAGGCAAATGATTCAACTCTGAGTTTGTAAGAAGATTATTCGTCGCCTCTTGTTTTGCAGCTACATTTGTTTCGGTAATTTCATAGTTAACCTCCTGATTTCCAGATGCCATAATTAACTGTGGTCACAAAATAAATGTTAGTACAAATAAACTGACTCATCTCTTCATGTCCCTATATTCAAATCAACTCATTAGATAATAAAATCTAATTTAGGTGGGACACACTAGTGACTGATTCTATTCGTCTCTCCCCTCCTAGTTCTAACCCCAGATCTCCATTAAAGACCATATCCCTAAGCTCTGATGCCAACTGTGACGCCCCCAAATCTGGGCCCACACAGCCCAAACTTGAGTCGTCAAAAGACTACAACAAAATTATTACAACAAAGCACAACGTACAACAATACAGTGTATAATAATACACAACTAAGTCTTCACTATTATTGCCACACTATTTTACAAAACGTGAAGACTATGATAACTATTCCTCGGACCCTCACTCCATTCCCCGGCTAGACCCTGTTATGTTTTCATCTCCTGTTGAAAAACAATGGAACAAAAGAAAGGGTGAGCTCAAATAGCCCAGTAAAGAATATCATGACTAAGATAATGACGAATAAATTATCATTAGTCTTCAACAGTTGAGTTCTTGATAGAATACAATAGACTACAAGGTTTATATCAAAAACTGCAGTTAAATTCTTAAACAACGTTCAGATCAATAATAGCAGCGGAATGAGTAATCTATTAGAAGAATAATGCAGACTATAATGTCCACTCGGTTCTCTTTTTAGGAAAAACATCATCAACTTTTATCATCTGAAATATCATTAGTCAAGATAATACAAATTCACAGTTCCTGATCATAATCATGCACATCAACAGTTCATCTTTGCACTACGGGCCAAAGATATTCAATATAGCACCAACGGTCATGATTATACCAGATTCAGCCTTTGGTCATAATCATACCAATCAACAGTTCATCTTTGCACTACGGGCCAAAGAGAACATTCACCACGTGCCATAAAAGACACCGAACAGATGTATCGCCTTTAACCTATTATATCGCCTTTAACCTATCATCTGTTCAACAAATATATCACATCTGTGCCCCCGGCCACAGATATTCACAACAGCTTGATTTTTTTGGATGATTAGAATGATGTAAATGATGAACAGAAGAAATAGGATAACAATAAGTATCGGAAGTTTACTTTGTACAGATTCAAATAATGTCCAAATTGTCAACATGATGTGGAGTGAAATTCAAGATCCACAGTTCAGAATAACGGTTACAATTCAATAGAAAGGTTCACGTAAATAGGAAGGTTCAGTTGAAATAATGAAGTTCAACTATTATGGAACATATAATATTTTCAGGAATTATAGAAGCAATAGTTCCATAATAAATTTCGATTTAGGAGTATGAAAGAAAATAATATCCCTTACCGTAGCAGGTTTGATTAACAAAAGGTGAAGGAAATTAATACAAAGGGTTATTCACCAACAGGCGGCAATCCGCTCCGTAAGGTTATTCCCACAATTTAATAGAATTTGAGTACAAAGAGTTATTCACCAAACAGGCGGCAATCCGCTCCGTAAGGTTATTCCCACAATTTAATAGAATTTGAGTACAAAGAGTTATTCACCAAACAGGCGGCAATCCGCTCCGTAAGGTTATTCTCAGAGATTAATAATGAATGAATACGAAAGGTTATTCACCAACAGGCGGCAATCCGCTCCGTAAGGTTATTCCCACAATTTAATACATGGAAATAAAAGGCACGTCTTATGAGTAAGGAAGAAACAATATTATTATCGAGAATCAAATAATGATAATCCCTTACCATAGTACGTTTGAATAATGGAAGATGAAAAAGATGGTATCCCTTACGAGTAGTAAATTTGAGAGTATAAAAAAAAATGACATCCCTTACCATAGTACGTTTGAATAATGGAAGATGAAAAAGACGGTATCCCTTACGAGTAGTAAATTTGAGAGTATAAAAAAAAATGACATCCCTTACCATAGTACGTTTGAATAATGGAAGATGAAAAAGATGGTATCCCTTACCGTAACACGTGACTGGATATTGATTTAAAGGAGGTTGATTAACTTGAACAGTACACGTATACTTATAGATCTTCACAAATACTCAAGATGACTTAAGCACACTTAGAGAGAACTTTCACAAGAAGTATTTAGAGAGAGAAAGAAAGAACAAGTAAGGAAGTTTATGAAAAATCCTTAAGTTAAGGCTTCTATTTATAGCCAAAAATCTTATCATTCATTTAATCTAAACCATTCATTTAAAGATCATCTTTTAATCTACACCATCCATTTCAAATATTATATTATCTTTAATCTACACCATTCATTTCATATCACCTAATAATCACCTAACTTTATATTATAAACAAATCAATTTAATTATTCAACAATAATTCACACTTTAATCTACACCATTCATTTCATATCACCTAATAATCACCTAACTTTATATTATAAACAAATCAATTCAATTATTCAACAATAATTCACACTTTAATCTACACCATTCATTTCATATCACCTAATAATCACCTAACTTTATATTATAAACAAATAACTTTATCAATTCAATTATTATGACTAATTGTTATAAACACAGTATAGTTAGCTCTTAGATATCAAGTCAATAAATTAATGAAATACAACTGTTTAAATAACATCATAATAGAGATAACAATAATGTAAAATAAAGCATACGTTACTGTGTAATGACAATTATTGATTCAATAATGTGAATTACTGTGCATATGTTACTGTGACAATTATTAGGTTCAATAATTTTAAAAACAGTGCAACAACAATTATTGACTCAATGATATAAAATACAGTGTAATGACAATTATTAAATCAATAATGCAAAATACTGTTTAACAACAATTATTGAATTGATAATATAAAATATTATGCAGTGACAATTATCGATGAAATGATGCGTAACAGTTACGGTGTCAATTATCAGACCAATAATATGAGACACTATGCAATACCGTGTGTTACTGTAGAGTACCGTGTGCTACAGAAAATACCATAAACTACCGTATGCTACTATTCTTTTATCACCGGTATTTTAACAGTTCCGTTGACTATTTTTATTTAAAAAGGTTACTTCTGTCGTTTTCTATATCCGACAAATATTTCGTTGTGGGGTCCACCAATAATTTATTATTTCGGCGCCGTCGTACGGCACGAATATTCCCCGACCAAACGAATATTCCCCGACAAAGCGAATATTGTCCGACAAAATAAAATTTGCACATAACATCCTTAACTTTCAATTTTGTTAATTTAACCACTTACTGTTTCAAAAAAAAATATATATGAAGAAAAATTAAATTTTGTATTTCATAAAATTCGGGGTCTTACACGTTAAGGAGATTCCGATCCCACTTCACAGATGGTCTCTTGGAATATAAGACCTCGAACTCTTCTAGCCTTGCCCGAGAGATTTTCTTCGGATTTAGCTGGTCTTTGTTCGGGTCTGACCAAGGTCCGACCATCTCAGTGTCCGGCCCCTTGATGAAAAACCAATCCCCGTGCCACCCTTTATTGCTCGAGGGGGTCTCCATCAGGGTATCCCTTCCAGGGTTCTTCATCACCGTGAAAAACCCTTTTTCTTTATTATTGGTAATGGAAAAGAATTGAAAAAAGAAATCTATGGCTGGGAGGGTTGATTCAGAAAAACAGAAGGCGATGAAGTTGTTTATATGAATAAAAGAATTGGGGGATAGCTGGTTCAAACTGAGCCCCGTCGTATGGAGTAACTCCAATACGAAGGGGCGAAGAGGGAATCGGACCCCATAGATCAGTGACTGCCTATGGATTGGAATCCATCCCCCCTCGAGCTGGTAGTACATTCTCTCCCCGGCCCCGGGTCTCTTGATTTCGTATGTTTCGGGGATATAGAATTCTGTGGGAGCTAAATCGAAATATTGGTTCCGGATTGAAGAAGGAATGTTGGCTACTATATACAGGATATTGAAATATTTGTTCCTATTGTACTCCTCTACATCCCTTATCCTGGTGATTACCACAGGTTTCCATGGTTGTCCCTCCGGGATCCCCATTTCGGCCACAGTAACTTCGTCCTCAACCCGGGAAGACGAAGCTTGAGCCCGTGTATCTTGGGTATTGCCAGCCATTAGGAAGTATAAAAGAAAAAGAGTAAAAGACTTACTTGATTTTAGAAAGGAGGTCGATGGAAAAACAACGAAGCAGGAACGATGGAGTTGGATCTGGGAATGAAATTATTCTCTCTCAAACGTCCTTTCTCTCGTGATAAGTTGCTTCTGATAAAAAGACGATCTGCTGGAAATGACCCCTTTTATCTTGATTCAAGCGTTGTAACGGTTCAGATGGAAACGATCGAACGGATGGGGCGCACACGCAGTACTTACTGCAGCGTAATAAATGCTGCTTCTCGCGCACGCTTCGTTAGCTAAATGGACGCGGATTTCGAAATTTAAAAATAAGTTGTTATACGGAACGGTCGTGCAAGCTGTTGGGCCAGATTTGTTGGGTTGCAGAAGCAAAACTTTGGGTTTGATGGGCCCCTAGATTATTGGGCTGAGCACGGTGGGCTTAGCAAAGAATTGGGCCTGGTTATTGCGTCGCACCCAACGTTTGAAATTTCGTTCATAAGGGCCTAGCGTCGCTTCGCAAAAACCTTTCCCATCGGTATGATGCCTCCGGGCTCCCGATAAACCTTTCCCATCGGTATGATGCCTCCAGGCTCCCGATGGAGCTTTCCCATCGGTTTGAGGCCTCCGGTCTCCCGATGGAGCTTTCCCATCGGTCTGATGCCTCCGGGCTCCCGATGGAGTTTTCCCATCGGTCTGAGGCCTCCGGTCTCCCGATGGCGCTTTCCCATCGGTTTTGATGCCTCCGGGATCCCGATGGAGCTTTCTTCCTCTGATACGTTGTCCCAGAATTCTTGTAAAGTTCAAGGAGGGTTTGCCTTCGGTCTAAACATCTTCTGTGTTCCTACACCTGGATTCCCGAAGAGTTATTTCCCTTTTGATCGGTGCATTTATATATACTTTTGGGGTAATTCATTATACTCCCCTAGCACATTTATGTACTAAGGGAGTGGGGGGCAATGTTAGGATGAATATTTCGCTAAGCCTGGTCTGGTAGATATATGATGGGCTAGGCCCAACGGACCGTCAGCTTGGCAAATTCTTATGAGGACTCCTAAGTCCAATAGGCTTGGGATAGGTCCCTAACCAATCTGGACTGTGGCTATTTACTATATCTAATCCGAATTAGAATAGGAGTCAGGTTCTTAGATGGTTTAGGAGATTACCTTCCTATTCAAACTATACCACGTTGAGGGACAATCCTAAAAGGAATCGGTAAGAGTCAGGTATGCACTATAAATACTCAGTCAATGATGGAGGAAAGGGTTACGCACACATACACTTTACTACTATACTAAATACTTGGACCTCCATTGTTGACTTTTCTTAGAACCTTCACTAACTCTTACACCGGAGGAGTCCCCCAACGGCCCAAGCCGTTAAGACTTTTGTGCAGGTATCTTATCCGGACGGCCAGCAGGACAGCCGGACAAAACCAGGCGTCAACAATTTATATAATAAAGAGGAGAGAGTAATAATTTTGATTCCAAACGTGCTTAATCAATATAATTTTGATTTTCTTAATTTTATTGAAATTAGCTTTAAATACGTAAATTGTTATAGTTCATAATGTAAAGTTCAACATTTGTATCACCTTTATCACATCCTAGAGTATGTGACTTGCTCAACTTGTCGATCAAGGTAATTCATCTTCATCCTTTCAGTTTCAATTATTAAAGAAATTTTTGACAACAGATTTACTATATATATTAACCTGAAAAAAGACATACTTACTAGCTCTTCAGTCATTCATGAACATATACCACTCTAAAATCTTTTGATGTACATGATGTTAGGGTTAGGGTTATGTTTACTAGGCTTAGTCAATTTGTGGGATTCTCAATAAAGTGAATATAAGATTCTCAGTCTCACAATTATATGAATTTTTACAAAATATTCAATAAATTTATAATTCACTTTTACTTTTTTATGTCTTATTGTCATTTTTGGGGTGATTTGTGTAAAAAATTCACAATAGCTCATAATAAAGGTGATTATAATAAGATACATTCATGAAATGAAACTCGAAAAATGAACAGATATAAGTATTCAATCAATTTTATGTTTTTTGCACATATCATCAATAATTAAAAAAAAAATTAAAATTAATATAACAAATAATTAAACATAACATTAATAATTATCGAGTCAACTTGATTATAATTAAAAAACACAATATTTATTATTAGCGAGTCAACTCAATTGAATAATATGAATGAATAATGAGTTAACTCGGTTGGTCCTTCAATTAATTGAAAACTGAACTCAAATTGATCTTTTAAATATCGCTATTAATTTAATAATTATCGAGTCAATTCGATTGTAATTATTAAACATGAAATTTACTACCATCGAGTCAACTTGATTGAATAATATGAACTATTATGAAATTAGCTTAATTGATCTTTAAATTAATTAAAAATTAAACTCTAGTCAATCTTTTAAATATATGTATTGATTACTAATGAAATTAAAATTTTAAAAATTAAAAACTCTTGTTTTTGGCTTAGCTTATTGATTTATATTTTGTCTGAGAACCAATTACAAGAAAGCAGCCCCTTTCAAATGTGACCAACTACTCTGTTGTTTTTGTCTACTCCTCTCCCTCCGGTCTGTAGGAAAGCTACACATCTAAAGGCTTCCCAGTCCCCACAATCTGCCTTTCTCAGTCATAGCATTGGCCTAGCTCCCACTTTCATTTCTTTTACCTTTTTTACCCTTATATTTGCAAAATCATATTTCAAGCCCCCATTTTTATTGTGTAAATATATAATTTTTAATACAAATGATACAAATATATATTCCTTTTTTTTTTTTGCAACAAAGCAAACTATTATATTAGAATGATAAAAAAGACACATATCACAAAGTTTACAAGTATATTTTGTATCACATGCTAAAGATGAAAAATATGCACTGAAAATATCCGTTCATTTTTATTTTTTCATTTTCTCCGAAAGATATATTTTTTGCTTCAAAAGATAAGATTAAAACGGATAAAATTATGTTATACAATTTGGAACAAATTTATCGTTCGTAATTTTATGTTTTGATATATAAGTTCACTAAAAATTTAAGAATATGTTTCAAAAACAATATGATTTAGTTTACAAATTGTATAGAAAATTAAGAAAGCAAAATTTATAACAAATTTTGAATATGAAAGCAGAAAAAGAAAATGATAACCAAAAAGGTTACCCTATTTTATTGTTTATTTTTTTATAAAGAAAATCCGTTAAATTAATATTCATAGTAGTAATTTGAGATAAGGAAAGACAAGTCATTTCATCACCAAGGACATTGTTGGCATTTCAATCTAAACACTTGCAATTGCCCCAATTGAATCTCAAAAATCTATTTGGATTCACATGGGTAGGTTTTCTAAAGGTAATAATGGAGCCCAGTTCTTTTGGTGAGTTGGGGTTTAGTGGACCCAAACTTAGGCCCATTTCTTATTTTGGGTAAACATCTTAATTATTAGAAGGTCAAAAGCTCCTTTAATTTTACATGGCTTACGCCTGCTAGTGGCCTGTCAACTCTTTCTTTGCACTTCGTAATGTGGAGCATCTTAATTAAGACTCATCAAGATTAGTGGACTTCACATAATTGCCCCTTCTCTTTTAATGTAAATTGTTTGCTTTGTTCCAAAACTAGTATATTTTTAATCATTAATATTTAAAAATAAAATAAAAATGTAAGTAATAGAAGAAACATGGGATAGAAGATAGAGAAAAAAAAATAAGTGGATAAATAAGAGTAGAAAATGAGAGTAGTTAAGAGAAAAATAAGATAGTTTTAAATTATGTTAATAACAGTAAAATTATAAAAAAAAAATTAGTTAAAAAGAAAGAAAATAATTAAAATTATAAATAAGAAAATAAATAGATAATGAGCAGTTTATTTTAACATTTGTAAGTGAGTTTTATCCAAAAGACTAAATCGACAGTTATATAAGAGAGTTCTAAATCGACAGTTTTATTCATGAAATTATATATATTTTTAATTAAAAAGGGAAGATATAATTGATATTATAAAATGATTATACCAAGAGACAAAAAACTATATTATCCCTTTATAATATAGATAGATGATATCTTGCGTTGTAAAATGAGTAATACATGGATAAAACAATTATTTTTAAGAATATTTATTTCTTTTTTAAGTCATGGTGACTAAATCAAGAGTATTAAATTGTGTCTAAATATGATTATTTATATTATTTTAATTTAATTAATAATTATTCCTTCCATCTTAAAAAAAATGTCTTAATTAATAATTTTTTTTATAATCTAAATAACCCTTTAAATTATTTATTAGTTAAAATATTTTTTCATTTTTTTATGACTCTAATAGTTACTTTTTCTCACGTAAAATGTTGACTTCAAATATTTTCTGACTCCAATAAAATTTTCTTTTACCTAAATTACCCTTTTGATGATAAAGTCGCATGTAAAATGTTGACCGCTGGCACCGTAACTCTTCGTCTTGGCTACCTCGGTTCTTGAACCCCAATATTCAATAAGACAACGTGTCCATTAATAAGTGGGAGCGTGGGCTGTTGTTTCTGAAAAAGACAAACTTACCCCTTGATTTGGTCCATACCGCAGGTGTCCTTTCGCTGGAAGAATCAGACACCGTAAAAGACAGCCTTCTACTTGTTGCTTGCATTATTGAGGCTAGACCAATTTTACGACAACGTGGGGCACCTACTTTCCAACCGCCCTCTTTTTATCTTTGTTTATTTATTAATTATTATTTTAATTTAATACTATATCTTTTGTTTTTATTGTTTTTGTTTTATAATACTATTATTTGTCACAACTTCATTGCCTAGAATTTTCTTCTATAGTTCACGATTTATACCACCAATAAAATATGAAAATAATTAAATGAACGATCAACCCGAAATCATAACATTTTAAGACATTATTATTATTATTATTATTATTATTATTATTATTATTATTATTCACTAAAGCAAAGTTTATTTTCTAGTTATGCTTTTCTTTGTATATTTAAAGTATAGGTTCAATGAAAAGATACAACTTTTTGCTATTTATGAAAATAATAATCCCTCCTCTTTCGAGAATAAATGTCTTAATTTGACTTTTAAAATTAAATTGATCATCATTTTTCAGAATCAAAATTTGCACAATTTCTTCGGTGCACATAAAAATTTCTCCAAACCCCAATTGTTTGTGATTTGAAAATTCATATAAGTATGATATATTGATGTTACATTCGGATATAAAGAATAAAGATAGGAATAAAATGATTTATTCTTATGAAATAAAAAAAATTGTGTCTAGTTGCTCTATTGAAATTAAATGGACCGTTCACATCTCTCTCAAATTTATGAATTTTATTCCTTGATGGAGAGTATAAAATAATTCATTCCGACATAAATAGAATGAATTATTTCACTCTTTATTTAATTTCTTTTTTTATTCTATTCTTTCGATCTAAACACAATATAAGTTTATTGCTCTAATTTGGTTGACACAATTGATTCAAGTACAAGGGACAAAAAGTTCCTAATTAAGTGGTCAATTTTGTCCTCAAATAAAATGTATCACGCGCTAATCAAATCCATAATATGGACTTAAGACTCCAATTATCACGGAGGTGGTGGATTTCATGATTAACTTAAGAGCTTATGATTATTACTCCTAAAACCACCCAAATTAATTAAGAATGTTTGTATTAAAAATACAAGTATTGTATTGCTCGTGTGAGATCCCACATTAAGAATATAGGATTGGTTAACTATACTACTATAATTTTTATATATGTAAAAATTGTCTTTTATTCGATAAATGTGCAAGCGTGTTTGAAGTTGTTGCTTGTGTCTCATATTACTAACCTATATATTTATATACTCTCTTCGCTTTTTTTATTTGACGTTTTAAAATTATATATATAAATTAAAAATATATAATTAATATTTAGTCTGATTAATCAAATTGAATATAAAATTTTAATTTTAATTTTTTAAAAATTTATTGAAAAGAAAAGCGATAAATAAATTAGTGTTCAATTATAAAGGATAATATAAAAATTAAGTATTTAATGCTATATTAAAATTTACAAATAATAAAATTAAAATAAAAAATTAAAATTTTCTTTCTAAAACGACAAGTAAAAAGAACTGAAAGAGTAACATTTTAAATTGCTTAATCGTTACGGGGAACATAAAAGTAAATAAAACAATTGAGTTAGCTGACAAATGCAAATTTTGTTATATAATAATAACCAAAGTAGTTGGATGCACGAATCAAATGCAATGCACCGAGTTGTTTCCGCCCGAAATTAAGTAGATTATAAAATGTACGTAATTCAATATCGAATAAGAAGTAATTTAATTGTTCTTGATCAAAAATAATTTTATTTTTATTCTCTCATTTTTCTCTAAAATATTTTGCCCGCAAAACTATCATAAAATATAATGCGGTTCATTGAGTCAAGAAAACAAAGATGAAAAATTTAATTTTCACCCGAAATTAAATTATTACGTATTATCTTGGCTAGCTCGATACCGAAAATTGCTCAACTTCTCTTAATTTTTTTTTTTGTTGCTAAATTTCTAGAAACTTGATTAATGCATATAAATTCAATATATTTCATGCGGCTTTGAATATGAATAATATGTATATAGTGTTTATATGAATAATATAATGAAATTATTTCTACTATTTCATTGGGGAAAATAATGAGGAAATCTTCCATTGCATAATTTAAATCCATTTTTAAACTATTTGTATGGATAACATTTTTCTAGCTATCTTGGACCTTTGATGCAATAAAGGAGGCAAGACTTAAAAAGAGGGCAAGTTGTTGCTGTTGGAAATGATGGCTGGTGTCTGCATAAATTAATACAAATATTAGGTGCAATAAATAATGGAGTGGAGTGGAATACAATAGAATAGAATTTGGGGTGGGGGGGGGGGGGGGGGGGGGGGGGGGGTGAGGGGATGGCACCACCACAAATCCACAATACATTTGTTTCCATTAAAGGAAAGCTTCCTTTTATTTGCGGATTGCTCTTCTTTTACCCAAATAAAGAAGAAGAAAAAAAGAGTCAAAAGTTGAGTTAAATTTAAGGGCAATCCGGTAAGTGTGACATCGACTTCTTTGTGCAAGCATCCAACTTTAAATTTTTTTTTGTAGCAAGAGAAGTATTCTCTCTTTTTAAAATAATAATAATTTATATATTACTATAAATTTATATCAGTATATATATATATATATATGACAAGAAGAAATTAAGAAGGATTCTACTGCTTTAAAAAAAAAAACAAGAAGAAGAACTTTATACTAATGTATTTTGTTTTATCGTTTAAAGTTTTATATTTTGTGAATATATAAATTATTTTCAAATAATTCATACCCATTTTATGTCGATTAAATATGGTTAATAAATATTTATAAAATAAAAAATAACCACAAAGAACGCAATGTGTATATACAACTCTCTTATAATAATATAAATAACTAAAGTATTACTATTTATCAAGAATTTGGTTTTTCAATTATTGTTTCAACTTTTATTTATGATTATCCAAAATTGAGAATCGTATACGACATATATATTTTAAAATTTGCTAATTTTTGAGAAAAAAATGCTAATTAAACAATTAGTCTCTCGCATGAATAGCAAGTGATGCAGTATGCGAGTTTCATGTATAAGAAACTTTGTGAAACTATAAAACAAAATAATTTATGAAAATAATAAATATATATATATATATATATATATATATATATATATATATATATATTATTTAATTTCTTTTTACATATATTCTTTGTAAATGCAATAAATAATTTTTTTGTAGGTTATTATGCATGAACGAAGTTATGTATTATATTTTTTGCGTATATTATTGTTTATGAACAAGTCTATAATTTCCTGGACTTTTTTTCCTACACAAAAGAAATTGGCGAAAATGATTCAAAAATGGAAAATAGTGGGTAGGTTGATTTTGGAATTATTTAACTCATCATGATCATGACCACTCGTTGGGCCAAGAAATCTGCACATTCATCTGCGTTTCCTTTCCTTTAAACCCAAAACCCAAAAAATATTATTGTAATTATTTTATAAAGGTATGATTTTTGTAATTAATTTTAAAAATGTACTAATATATGTAATTTACCCAAAAAAAAAAGTTAGAACCCAAAACATTTGGGCTTGTGGAGAAGTTCCTGCATCATTTACAGGCCTCGCTTGGAGTGGAGCCCTGTAACAACAGGGCCTTAATTAAGTTGGACCAATTCTTGTTGGTGCGACGCCGAAGACCAACTGTCCGAAATCCTAATTGTTAGATGGACTGTATCACTGCCTCCAATCCATAATTGCTTTCAACATTGATGTCTGTCTGTCCGTCTTTGCAAGCCCTGTGAGACTTGGCACTACAAATGCCATCAAATATCATTTTTTAGATTTATTTTTAGCGAATATTAAGGTTTATATTGAAAATATTTGAACATTGGTAAGACATTTATATATGTTCGTTTTTTCAAGTTTTATAAGTGTGCATTTAAGTATAATTACATTACAATTAGTCATAAGCTGTTGTGATTTTTTTATACAAATTAATTTAATACTCAACTTAATTGTGTTTATCAATATCTATATGATAAATCTCGTTAATGATTGATCTCTTTAAATTTATGTAGATTTGGTGAACATATACCTTAAGAATTTAATATATAATACACTTTTATATATAAAATATGATTATAATATTAAATATAAATTATTCAATTACTTTGAACTAAAAACTCATTTAATATGATAACAAAAAATTAGATAAACATGTAATATATAAGAATAAATTTATAAATATATCTATTTTATATTTTTTTTTCTAAAATAAAAATTCAAAAATCGTTAAATAAATAAAACTAAGATATGAGTCCGTCTCCCTCCAACACTCCCCGCTCCTATGTTAGTATAACACAATAATATCAGCAAACAGGAAAAAAAGAAGAAAAAGGATAAATAAATAAAGGGTCCAACACCTTAAATTAACCTTACGTATCTTGTCCATTTCGAGAAAATTCAACTTAGATGGCTGATGATCCATCTTATGTTCATAACTTAAAGTTCACACACTAAGCAGGGGGGTCCAAATATATAATGTTCATATTGAAGCATTATTTATAAGGAATTCTATTCTGTTCTATTAATTATTATCATTCTTCATTAACAATAATAATAATAATAATAAAACTCATTTTGTTTTAGTTTATACGTCATCGCCGATGTAGAAAGCTATACTATAAAAATTAAGGGTTTTGTTGGTTCTACACTTCTACTTCTACTTCTCCATCAAGGGTCTTAATTTCTATAGTTTGTCATCAATATATAAGAAAAATTCTGTTAGATGCCAACTTTTCATGTCACCTTCTGCATTTTTTTTCTTGAACTTATCCTTCAAAATTTCAAATAAATAAAGAGATGACGGAGGGTTAAAAATTCCGTATAAATATAAAAATATATAATTGTATATGTATATAATATGAAGGGAATTTATATTTTTATAAGATTTATCTCGCATGAATAATAAATAACTCTCATATTTATGTGAGAGAGATTTTGCGAAAATAGTAATTTTTATTTATAAAAATAATAATTTGTAATAATATTATAAATCATAAATAAAATTCTTTTTTAATGGGACTGCAGTTCTCTTTGGAGAAATTATTCTATGATCCTAGGATATGGCCACGTGGTGTCTCAAGATTACTTATATATTGTCATTTCAACATGTACAGTAAAAAAATCTACTATGTATATTAAAACAATAATATATTAATAACCTGAAATATCACGTGACGATGTTCAAATCACTGAATAGGTTTTTCTCTTATCGTACTCGTAAATAAAAAATAGATAGAAAAAGAATGAAATGTAAACAGATTCATTGCCCTAAGACGATAGGTACAGCCGAATCTGAACCGACAAAGTTTATTGATTATATGTGCACATCATGCCATTGTTTATTTCATTCTGGCACGGTTAGTAGTCACTCCGTTGTGAACGGCAATCCAAATTTGACTGCTAGATCCATTCAATGGAATTATTTAATTTCTCCCTATATAACTATTTTTAGGATTTTCTTTGTAACATCCCATCCCCTCTTAAAATGTAAAAATGCATTTTTTTTTAATTTTAATTTTTTTAAAAATGGTGTAGATGCCCTTTTTTAAACAAATTCTAAATTATTCCCACCTACAAAAAATTCCAATAATCCAAGTCTTTTGGATTTTGGAGTTTCACCCCTCGGTTAATACAATATTTTGCCTTTTGCTAAAAAAAAGGTACAAAACTATCTTGGCGGGAACTTGGGGTTTGGGCAAATCAATTACTTGGACTCATTAGCGAGCCAACTTGACAGTAGCTCCGGAGTTGTGTATATCGGTTAGTTGGACTTGGGTTTATTATCTTGTTTGTACTAGTTGACTTATACGAAGAATTGGGAAAGCCACGGTAATAATTATCTTGTTTGTACTAGTTGACTTACATGAAGAATTGGGAAGGCCATGGTAATACAGTTAGGGAAGTGATATTTATATTAAAAAAATTGTCATGTTCGCAAAATACAATTCAAGGAACATCGAAAAATATCAAATTTTAATGCAAAAATAATAGTTTCTTAAATTAAATCAATGTTATGCATTTGAGAATCATTGGGCTCCAATTTTTGGAAAAAATACTTTTTTTTGATTAAAAAGTTTAAAAGATTGAAATATATTAACACTATAATATGTTATAAAAGATAAAAGAATTACAATAAACGAACTCAAATAGTATTTCTTTCAAATAAAATAATTAAAAATAAGAAAAAATAGTTAATTGTAGCAATAACGTTAGTGGACACCGAAATAACTCATGAAATACAGTCATATCTCAATAATAATAATAATAATAGAATACACAGATCCGAATTGTTCTTCAACACGGACAATAGAAGAACAAACTTTGAAAGCACCACATCTAAATAATCTATTTTCAAAAATTTTTGTACCAAAAAATTTTTTACGAACCAAAAAAATTTCCGAAACGGAGAAAAAAAATCTCCCAAGAGGTGATAATTAATTTTTTTCAAAAAAAATAAAGAAATCGGTCATCTCATAAAGAAAATAAGTTTTATAAAAGAAGAAAATAAATTTTACAAGAAAGAAAAATAATTTATTAGATAAAAATAAGAAAAATTTAAAGAAAGGTATCTCTAAAAGGAAAGTCCTCTCAAAAATCTAAGATGAATGTTCTTAATTAGGGAGATAAGAGAAGAAAAAAGAGACGATTAGCAAAAAAAAAAAAAAAAAAGAGAGAAAAAAGAGAGGACTTTTAACCGCCACATAGTCGGCACTTTTTTGAAAAAGATAGGTTAGTTTTGTGAATCTTTTTGCAAGTATGGAGCTATTATATATTACAATACCAGGATCTGAACAAAATTTTGGTCCGCGTAATAGTCTACTCAATTCATAATAATAATTATGAGGTTGGGGATTAAGTCTAGCCATGTAAATGAAATAAAGCCCACACCTCCATTCCTATCCCCTAAAAAATGAAGGGAAAATATCCCCAAATCTGTCTAGAGGGTACTAAGGAAAAAAAGAGGTCCTTATTATGTCAGCTAAAAATGTAAATGAAGGAATAAAAATTAGACAGAATGGACTCTCCCACAAATTAAGTCAAATCTCCAGTGATAGATTAAATAAAATATTCCTTAAAGTAGTCGTATACAAATGCAAGGGACCAGCTACCATTGAGCTGGAATCTGTATCTAACCATGTGTATAAATATATCTATAATCCTTACACAAGGGAGTGTAGTACTGTGCTCCTTCAACTAAAGGTCTTTTGTGCTGAAACCCAAATAGAGTTTTCTCTTGCTAGAAGCCATAGATGAGTGAGTGGCTCCTTTAAAATGCTCAAAGAGTTTTAACAGCAAAATTAGGGGAAAAGGTTAGTTTCTGTGTATACCCTTTTGCCTCTTTTTAACTGTAATATTTTATGCATTTCATATTCTACAACTTTGAATCTTGAAACCTTTGTTCTACATCTGATACTTTCTTTTTATATGTTATTTATCTCTGTTTTGTGTAGATTTCATCGATAAACAAACATTATTAAATGTTGCCATTAACTGCTAAATGGTAATAATAGTAGTCAATACTAGGTAGTGTCTCAAAGCTAGAGCTATAAGCAAATTAGGCTACACATATTGGAGAAAATGCTAGATTGGAAGGATCAAGAACTTGTATGCTGTATTCATACTTGTTATTGGGATTCCTGTAACTTTGGGGATGAATAAAACCAATTATAGTGAAATACATGCCAAAATTACAATCAATTGCTGGAAATAAATATTGGGTTCCTGCTAATGAGCTTTAGTTAAAGTTCTATCCTTATGGGTCTTGCCATATATGCCTGCAGGAGGTTGCAGGCCATTGACCAATTTCTGTATATTATTTTTTTGGGTTTTGTTGTTAGTCTGTTTTTTTTTTCTTTTTTGGGGTGGTATCTGACTTAAAATCTTGTATATACTCCCTCCTTTGGAGAAAAAATAAAAAAATCAGACTTGCTTTGTAATTATCATGGAAAATGTTAGGCTTTAGAGTAATTCATCTCTCACCCAAAACCTTTTTCCCCAATTTAAAATGAATGGGTTTGCTAGTTGGGAATTTTGTTCTACCATAAGTGATGCCATTCAAAGTCCAATTTCACATTTCACACTCATGGTCAAGACTTTTGTATTTCTACTACCCCACGTGGAAAACCTGTCGTAAGATGAAACTTATAATATGAACACTAAAACTTGTTTTTTGTTCATGAATGAGGTTGGTTTACACATTACCGTCTTCAGTTCAACTCAGTACACTGAAAGTCCAAAATTGAGGTAGTCATTCCTAGAGATAGTGTATTACTTGGACACCATCATATCTTTCCAATTCTTTAATCAAAGGAATGCTACCTAGTCAACTACACACTTGCCCTTTTCAAATGGATGAAATTACAGGCCACCTCACCTCAAATTATATATCTCATATCTTTTTCGTTCACAAAGAAAAAGTTTCAAATAATTTCTTGAAATAGTTTGTTTCCATACTTTTTCCATATTCAATACTATGAATTCTAATGTATCAAAAACCAAAACAGGTGAAAGATCTGAAGAAAGATTATTTGAGATTTTTTTTTATCATGGGGCTGAATTAAATGGTCATGCTCTTTCATTTTAACAAGTTGGCTATCATATTCATCCTTCTCTCTCCACTCACTCTCACTAGATATCTCCCCATGCTTTTGTTTTGATCAAACAGCTGTTTCTATGGACTTAAATGAGAGACTACCAAAGTCTTCTCTAGTATCTTTTTTCCTGATATTCTCTCTCATCATTGAATCTTCCTTCCATATATGTATAGTTGTTCAAATAAAAATCCGGAGACCATAAAAAAGAAGATCATACTTCAGTTTTATACAGTCTGGATTCCCGCCCAGAACTTGAGCCAGTATTTAAGGCTGTAGAATATCATGCTGCCTCTCTGTGCATCTGATCCTTTTATGAGGTTAATTGTCATTATTAAGCATAACCTCAGCCTTTGAATTTATAGTTTTCAGTTTCCAAGAATTTCAATTTTATTAGCACTGTAATTCTCTTCCAACTTTTCTTTTCATTTCTTTACTTTTCCGTTTTATTTTTTGTTTCAATTTCCCCCCTGAAGGTTTATCTCCATGAATATAGATTTTAGTGACAAAAAATGGGAACTATACATAGTGAAGTTGTTATAGTGACATTATTGATGAATGTAGTACTGTTGTTTGTGAACCGTCTTCCTTTAAAATTCTGACAATTCCCCCTTATGATTTTGAATCTAAAGGTTTTAAGATAAAAGTTTACAGAATTACTATTCTAATATACTTCAAGCATTGTACACTAAATTCTGTTTGTATTTTGTTTACCTTTAAGATGTCTTTGTCTTTATTACCAGAAGATGGTAAAGACGAGAAAACTGTACACTCAAAGAAATATGCAGCTTATGATCAGCATATTTTTCTCTTTGTTGAAACTTGTGGCTCATAACTGAGAAGCTCAGAAAAGGCCAGTGCCGAGAGAAGAGGAGCAGAGTAGTAGATATAAATACTCTGTGGATTGTAAAACCAATATAACAGGAACCTTATCAATAAAACAGCCTCCGCTTGCCGCTCTCGTAGACGTACCCGTGTTTGGGAAACTACGTATATTCCTGTGTTGATTCTTTATTATTATTGTGTGCGTGTGTGTGATCCGATTCTAACACTCCTCCTTGATTAGTGTGTGAATTTTACTGTCTTATACCATATGAATGTATTTTTGTTGCAGTATTTAAACATTTTTGAGATCTTGTATCGAATAATTTCTGATTGGAAGACAATTTAGTGTCAATTGTCAAGTATGGCAGAAGCTATGGCAGAAGAGGATATCTATACTAAAGATGGGACTGTGGATTACAAAAACAATCCTGCTAATAAAAAGAAAACAGGAACCTGGAAGGCCTGCCCTTACATCCTTGGTACCATTTGTTACACTTATTGAGAAAGCGATTTCTTAAAGGCAATAAGAGACTGACTCTTATAACAACTATTTTCAGGAAATGAATGCTGCGAAAGATTGGCATACTATGGGATGAGCTCTAATCTGTTGTTATATTTCAAGCATCATCTCAACCAGCATAGCACAACAGCTTCAAGAAATCTCTCGAATTGGTCTGGAACATGCTACATCACACCTCTGATCGGAGCATTTGCTGCCGATGCCTATCTTGGAAGATATTGGACTATTGCCATCTTCTCAATCATCTATGTTATTGTGAGTTCAATTCGTTGAATTGTAATTTTATCTTGCTTTTCCATTCAAACATTGAAAATATAAAAGCGCATGTTAGTCCTAGTAAAACCACTTGAGTAGTTCATCGAATGCAAATGTATGAAGCTTTGACATTTAATAATGAGAAGTTTTTTATTTTTTTAGGGAATGACACTATTAACATTATCGGCAACCATCCCTGGCCTAAAGCCTACATGTGTTTCAAAAAATGATTGCGTTGCAACAGATATTCAACGTGCAGTTTGCTTCACAGCACTTTACCTAGTTGCACTGGGAACCGGAGGGATTAAGCCGTGTGTCTCATCTTATGGAGCAGATCAATTTGATGATGCCGATGAGGTTGAGAAGAAGCACAAGAGTTCATTCTTCAATTGGTTCTATTTCTCAATAAATATCGGTGCACTCATTGCTTCTTCTGTGCTAGTCTATATACAAGATCATGTTGGTTGGGGTTGGGGTTTTGGCATTCCTGCCGTGGCCATGGCAATTGCTGTTGTTTCTTTCTTTTCAGGAACTCGGTTGTATCGAAACCAGAAACCTGCAGGCAGCCCTCTGACTCGCCTCTGCCAAGTGGTGGTAGCTTCTTCAAGAAAATATCGCGTTCAGGTGCCAGATGACCAGTCTCTTTTATACGAGACTGCAGATCAAGAGTCTGCTATTGTAGGTAGCCGCAAGCTTGATCATACTAAAGATTTTCGGTAAGCTTCTTAGCCTATTAGAATTTCTCGAGAAAATGTACTAATTTCATATTTGGGGGAAAATGTAGTACCAAGTCATTGATGAGAATGGAACTAAATTTTCCCTTTTCAGATTCTTTGACAAGGCGGCTGTGGAGACACAATCGGATCATATAAAGGGCCCAACTGATCCATGGAGACTTTGTACTGTTACTCAAGTTGAAGAGCTGAAATCCATCATTAGATTGCTGCCTGTATGGGCTACTGGTATCATATTCAGTACTGTCTATGGCCAAATCGGGAATTTATTCGTGCTGCAAGGCTCCTTCATGGATATTCACGTGGGAAACTCTAGCTTCAAGATCCCACCCGCATCACTCAGCATTTTCGACACCCTTAGTGTCCTTTTCTGGGTTCCAGTCTACGATCAAATCATCGTTCCAGTTGCCAGAAAATTCACAGGCCACAAAAATGGCATAACTCAACTGCAAAGAATGGGCATTGGACTCTTCATATCAGTTTTCGCCGTGTTAGCTGCAGGGATTCTAGAGGTTGTTAGGCTTGGTATCGTAAGAAGGCACAATTACTATGAACTCGATAACATGCCCATGACAATATTTTGGCAGGTTCCTCAGTATTTTATAGTAGGTTGTGCAGAAGTTTTCACATTTATAGGACAGTTGGAGTTCTTTTACGAGCAAGCGCCTGATTCAATGAGAAGCTTGTGCTCTGCCCTCTCACTCACCACTGTGGCGCTTGGAAGCTATTTGAGCTCTTTGCTAGTTACCATTGTCACGGAAATTAGTACAAGGGATGGGAAGCTCGGATGGATACCGGACAAACTGAATTATGGTCACCTCCATTACTTCTTCTGGCTTTTGAGTGTGCTGAGTGTGCTAAATTTGGCTGCTTTTCTCTTGGTATCTAGGTGGTATACATATAAAAAGGCCGTCGGAACTCTCCGATAACTGGTATAAGGATTACCACATTTAAGCAAGTTTGTCCTGCATTTCTTATGCGTATTTCGATATGATTACTTTGTAAATACAGTCTGTGTAGTTTTCATCATCCTCCTCTACTTGGAAGATAATGTACTTCTTTTTATATTGTTATGTAATTTATAATGTAAAGGCAATCAAGAAAGGCAATGAAAGTAATCAAACACTGAACTCTTATTACTACTTTGTGATCATCTACTGTGAAACTGAATGTCCTGCTTTCCACTCTTGATCTTGAACTTCAGTGGTTCTAGTTGTCAGAACATTTCCGTATATAATTTGAAAAATCATTGCAACAGAGGGAATCAACTTCTAAAATCGATGTACTGAACCACTATAGAACTTGAAAACGAGAAGAGCGTGCGTCTCAACTATTAATTAAATTCATATAAACTTTTATATTTTTGAATTTAACTTTCTATGAATTAATATTCACAAAACATGAGATGAGATTCATTTTGTGAAAGAGTTAAAATTAAGAACTGATATTTTTAAAAGTAAAAATGATAGTTTTATAATATCTTTTCAAATAAATACTAAATAAACCACACTTACATGAGAGAGAATTTGTAAAAATATTAAACTTTACAATCAGACTCCTTAAATTTTTGTTATGATAGACATCTGTAAAATAATCAAACACTTTCAAGGTCTGCAGTCATCAGTTTGAAAGAAGATATATTAATACACAATAATTTAGCAATAATGTTACATGCCAGTATTGGAGGTTTTTAAAGGTTTATCTATAGTTGTATCGGATTAGAATTTATGTTCATCCTTGGAGTTCGTTTAGTACTCATCTTCCATTTACATTTACAATAGTTTTACACAGTGTTTGTACCTCCATCCAAGTTCGTGTGTCTTAATTTATTTTTTTATTTGTCTAAATTTATTTATCCTCTTTATAATTTTTTTTTTTTTGATACTATTAATTCATTACAATGGGGATTTGAACCCAAGTCTTTGCTATGGCAAAGCTTGGTGATACAATCCCCAATACTTGGTAGTTTCTCTTTTCGGGCCTTATTTTTCTAATATTATCCTCATTTAATTTTATAAAAAAATTATTGAAAATTATATGACATAGATTATAAAAAATAATACTATTAACTTTGACATTAGAAACACAATCATATCTTTTTTTTCTCTCTCTTTCCTCTATATTTTTATTTCAAAAAAAAGTTAGAAGATTAATTAAAATAAAAAAAATATTAATTTTGGAGATAATTTTTTTTTTAATAAACGTGTATTTTAAAATTAAGACTAGTAAATTTGGACAAAGGGAGTATCTTGTTTTATGCCATCAAATAATAGTATGTCATAAAAGCCAAGAAATTTTGATTATATTGATAGATTATGTAATTATTATTTACTAGTACGAAATTATTTAATTAATTCAGGAATACTGATGAGCATATTTTATACATATTTATTTTTTTTAAAAATAGATTTATTAATTTAATTTTATATTTATTTTATTTTAATTGTCTTTATTTTGGTGAAACAGATGTTGAGATTTTTTGAGCTCAAATTGTGAATTTAAAAACAAGCCCATGTGAAGAAGCAGAGAATAATTGGAAAAAGAATAAGAAAAGTCAACAGGCCAAATCAGAATAAAAAATAAATACATCATGAGGATTGAACTGTTATAAAAAGATTAGTCATCACGTAGCAAAAAGGCATCACAAAAGAATATATATTACACAGCAATGCAGAAGCATTAAGTATCATTATTGAATTACACGAAGACCGAGAGACCACATCATCATCACGTTGCAACACAGAAGGAGTCAGCAGCTTGGCGTGCATCATCACAAGTTACCACATAAAAGCATCATCCAAAGCACCTTGGCATTGCTGCGGCAGAAAGCAGAAAAAAATATATTAGCAGTCTCCATATGCATAATCATGGGTTACTCTTTAAACTCTGTACTTGAGAAAATTATGTATTATTAAATTTTATTTTTTGAGGTGTAAATGAAATATTATTAATTGTGTAATATTTTAAAATTTATTATAAATTTTTAAATTAATTTTAATGTTAATAATTCTTATTTATTTGGTTGATTTAAATTAAATTATTTTATTTATAATATCATGTATTTTGAATAGTTTCAATTAGTTTAATTAATCCGAGTTACGATTTAAAATCTAAAATAAGAACTAAGATTATTTATTTTTCAAAACGGAGGATACAGTTAATGCTTTGGTCTTATACATTAAGACTTGAAAATAAGAATTTACAAAAAGAAATATTTTTATGAACTTAAATGAAAAATCTTGAAAAAACATTGAATTGATTTTCAAATTGCTACTCCGAATTGATAATAAATAATAAGATATACATAATTAATATTGTAGATTCCGAACCTCAGAATTTTCTTCCATTGATTAAAAGTTTAGTTATTTTATTAGTCTTGATTTTTATTATATTTAATTTTAATTTTTAATTATTCCAAAAATTATTTTTTGTTAACTAGATTAGACTTGAATATAATTTATATTTAATTAATAAGTCAATAATCTTCATGAGATCGACCTCGTATTTTGCATTAAACTATTTTACAATATAATATAAAATAAATTTAATACATACTAATATATAATATTATATAATCTATATATTTATATAATTGCAATATAATACCTATTAATATATATAATATATTATATTATATATATTTATTTATTTATATGACTTGGGCGACGGCATTTCTGTCTTAACATTTTTTTTCATTCCTTTACTCGTTAGAATCACGCGGAGTAAGGAATCAAGCTTCTAAAATTAGTTTAGAATGTTTCATATATATATGTATTATATAGTTAACTCTGCATAGGAGTGAAGGCCGAATATTCTCCTCTTTATTAACTCCACAATTGTAACGTCCGTCTTGTTAATAGCTTTGTCTATTGCCTTGAACTGTTCAATTTCTTCTGAACCTTTTTCCTGAAGCAGGGTCATACCAAAAGTGATATAGCTTCGCATCCTACCCTGACTTGTAATACGAATTTCATTCAGCAGCCCATTAATTATTTGAATAATATAAAAACTTTCTTTATACATACACAAAGGGCAGAGGGTTGGAGGCAAGAGACAAGATTTATGACAATATAAATTGCTTGGACCTGATACATACATTTAACTAAATATATACATATCATAAACTTTGAGTTAACAAAGTCAGAGAACCCAAAACTATAAAGTTTGTTAATTGCCCGTTCTAAATACATACATACATATCCTAAATTATGAGACTTGAGAAAGTCATTATACCAACCTCACCTCATGGTGCCTGAGCGGTAATACCACGTCATGGTACCAAAAGTAATAAAATAATGCAAAAATAATGGGAGTTTAAATTTTTTTGCTAAATAGTGCAAGTAATACCAACATAAATACTCCACAATTAGGAAGATTCCGGCAATGCTTTTCAATTACCCATATCAGCATTAATACAATCTCCCATTAGCATGGCCTAATAGGAAAAGAATAATACTACCTAGAAGAAGTAGTAGAAACAGTCATAGATTTCTTTAATGATGACAAGTTAGCCAAAAATAGATAGGCGTAACAATTGGAACCCCTAAACATTCTGAAAATGGAACAAATTAGCAATTTTGCAACTGCATTAACCAATCAAAATACATGCCTCCCTGAATCCAACATTCCCCAAATTTATAAGTAGTCAAAAAAAATAAAAAAAATCAATCAATCTAAGAAAATGCTAGTCATGTCCTCTTTAAATATCAAATAAAAATAATCTAAATAATAGCTGGACTTAGAACATGAACATTTGAGTAATCACCACCAAAATTACGTTGCCGTTAGTATATCCCGCGTCTACGAGGCAGGCAGTATTGACCTTTAAGTTGTAAATAAAAATAAGTTTAGTATATTATTTGAATTATATAAAAACATTTATGATAGAGAATTGATATTTTCACATGTATTTTTGATATTTCTTTATGACAGCGACGCTGTACTTAATGACATGGTTTTTTGTTACGAATTTTTTGATGAAAGGGATGGCTATTTAGAGGATTCTGACTCGGGTTTTAGCTAGGGTTGGGGTTATTGTTGGATGATTTGAGGGGTCGAATATTAGATGGGGTTCTATAATTTGGTGGAAGTGCATTAGGATTCTGAAATTAGGATTAGAGTTATGATTTTAAGTGTAGGAAGAAGCCGATTGTCGAATGTCTATATTGCTCTTCATTGACAGACTTTAGTTAATGCTCCGATATAAAAATTGAGGATTCCGTATAAATTAGATCAATTTTATTAATATTAAAAGAATTAAAAAGTTCAGCAACCAAATACTTTTAAAAATATATATTTGGAGACTAAATGTAAAATTGGCAATACGTTTAGAAACAAACGCAGATGTTATCCCTAAATTTATTTACGCTTTAATAACAAACATATATGGTAATCCGTAATTAATGCACCATAGTCCTTTCGATCCCTTGTTCTCACCAGTTTAATGCAAAGTCTCATCTGTACGAAGTTAGGAATGAAGACTATAAAGGAGCGTAAAGAAATATAATAAATTATTAGAATTATTATTTTTACATGAAAAATTTGATGAATATGAATAAAGTAAAGAAACTGATATTTTTACATGAGATTTTAATAATTTTATATGTATAATCTATATATAGAGTCTATAACAATTATTTAATCGACGATATATATCTGTGACAATATTTTTAGTGTGACCAATATACGAAGAAAATATCAAAATATCATTTTCATTTTAGTAACTATCCATGCAAGGAAAATACTATGAAGTTATTATCATTATGCAGCTTTCTTCTTCTTACAAATTTGTACTAGCTCCTCCACTGCCCTATCAATCTCTTGCTCTCCTTTCTCTTTCATTTTCTCACTCAATTCCCTTGCTTTCCTCCTGATAACCTCCCCACTTTTCTCCACCACAACTTTTCTTAATACCTCAGCAAGCTCTTCTGTCTTAAACTTTCCATTTTCATCTCTCACAACCTCCATGCCCACACCAACCTCCGCCGCCAGCTTAGCATTCAAAGGCTGATCAAGATGCCTGGCCATGCCAATAATTGGAACCCCGAACTTCAAACTCTCCGTAATAGAACTCCACCCACAATGGCTCACAAACCCACCGGTGCTTGAATGTCCTAAAATTCTTGCCTGTGGAGCCCAACCCTCCACAACCAATCCTCTGTCCCCTACCCTTTGAACAAACCCCTCTGGTAAACTACCTTTTTTCTCTCCTTCGAGAAATCTCACAGCCCATACGAAATTAACCTTGCTAATCTCTAGTCCAATCGCTACTTCCTCCAGTTCCTCATTGGAGAGAAAATACTCACTACCAAAGCAAACAAACACCACTGTAGATTCAGCTCTTTTGTCAAGCCAATTTATGATATGCTCTGTTTTTGGATCCTCATGATGACCCACCGGATCTTGAACAAGTGGACCAACAGGAATCATAGTTTTCTCAGATGAAGTGGAAAGCAAATCAATATATTTCCCTTCCAGTTCTCTAAAACTCTTAACTAAAATAATGTCACAAGATTGTTTGAAACAAGCAATAAAATCATGATATAGCTTCATTTCATCTGCAGAAGGGGTTTTGTTACTACTAGTGTAAAAATCTGGAAATGGGTATTTTTCACCTGGGTTTTTGAAACCGTGTAGGCCCACGGAAGAGGTGGCTGCCGCCGTCGTGAGGAAATAAACTGCTGGAATATTGTGAGACGAAGCGACCTCCGGTGCCCATGAGGGATTGAAATCATAAATAAGCAAATCAGCGTTTAGGGTTTTGAGGATTTCAGAGAAGGCGAGGGCTGCCATTTCAAAGGCGTTTCTGAGTGGGACCATGAGATGGGATGGGAGGCCATTTGTGGTGTGATAGTGAGGAGGAAGATCAGGGGTAGATGGAAGATGAAGTTCTACTAGTTTTATGGAAGAAGACGAGTCTTCATCAGATACTCTGTTCTTGATTGAACGAAGGTTGATAGGGGTAGAACAGAGGAAAATATTGCAATTTCTTTTTGTGAGCTGTTTGGCTAGCTCAAAGAAGGGAGATATGTGACCATGGGCTAAAAATGGTAGCATTACTATACTGATTCTGCCATTTTGGCTATCCATGATGAACTCTCTCTGTCTGTCTTGATAAATTTCTCTCACCCCTCTGTACTGATTTTATTAGCAAATGTGGTGTAATATATAAAATAGTTATATTGTTTTATATGCAATCACACATGAAAGACATGCAGTTTATATCGTCATTTGGCGATAGAAATTAATGACATTGTCGTATGCGCCTCAAAAAGAGAGACGATATGTTGAGAGAAAATAAAAATTCTTGTGTATTTGATTTCTAAGATGTGTGGATTTAATTATTCGGTTTTTGATACATTTAGAGCGTTTAAGAGCATCTCCAGCAATGGTTTTTGTTGAGTTCCTAGACTAAATATAGTCTAGGATTCCTTTTTCTCCTCCAGCAAATGGACTAAATTTAGTCCAAGACTATATTTAAAATCCTCAAAAGACTATATCTAGGAATTGGATAGTCCATGGACTATAAATATAATAGTATTTAAATAGAAAAGTAGAAAGATGATAAGAGTTTTATTAAATTTATTAATTATTTTAATCTTTTTATATTATAGTCCATGGGATAGTCCATCTGCTGGAATGGTGGAAGACTAAAGGACATTTGATGATGTCATATGGACTAAATATAGTCCATCTGCTGGAGATGGCCTAAGAGATTAATTATATTCAAAAAATTTATTTATCTAATAATAATTTATTTTAATCTTAATTTATTTAACTTATAAATATAACATTTAAATTTTAAATAAAACACATTAAAATTAATAGGGCTCGATTACAAACAAACAAGAGGTAAGTTGCGAAAATAATTTTAAAAATTGGCATTTTCGATGCAAATGTCACTTATCTTGGCTACCCGCCAACTTGCTAAGCTAAAATAAGTAAATAACGGGTGCCGTGTTGGATGGATCTAAAGTTTTGGATTTAGTGCTGCAGCAACACATTTGAACAAGTCAAAGCATGTACGTCTTCGCAAAAAGCTTTTGAAGTTTAAAAAAAACGAAATATGACAAAGCATTAATGGCAAACTGCAAGTAAGATGCTTAGTATAAATTAATACCACAGCACATAATTATTAATGTTACTACAATTTTATAATTTATAGATGGTTTAATTTTATAATAAATATTTTTCTAAATATTATAAATAGAAAAAGAATCTTTATAAAATATATTTGAAGATCGAGGATCGGAACTTAATTATGGTTCGTGTTCACAACTATAAAAGAATTATAATCATGTCTTTTACCTGGTTGTGAGTTTTCTTCCATTTCTATCCCTATCATAACCTCCAGAGTCGAAGCTATTGGTTGATATGAAAACAATGTTGTCCCTTGAATTTTAAGTTGCAACAAGTCAATCATCAAAGAAATCAAAAGAATATCGACAGGAAATGTATCCATTTTCAGTACTTATGCGACCGGGTTAATTCAGAGTCGTATTTCGTTGCACCAGTACTATAACGACAATTGGTATATAAGTTTTTTTTTTTTTTTTGGCAAAGTTATATATTATTCCTCTTGTTCCACAAAAAAAAATTATTTGTCAACAAATTTTACTTTACAAAAGTTTTTTTTAAAATTAATAGTATATGAAATGACACAATATTTTAAAAGTAATCATCGTCATTTCATTATTACATTACTATTATTAAACTAACAATTTATTACTATTATTATCATTATTATTATTTGTGAATGGTCTAAAATATATATAAAACAGCCACATTGCCCAAGAAGATGAAATTGGGAAAGAAAAGTTCAACTCTTGAAAAAATTATTCTATATTCCTGGAGCAGTTCCCTCTTTCACATATTTGTGGGTCTCATCACAGGCAAATCCCATAAATATGTGAGAGAAAAGAACATACTGTTCGCTTGACCTATAAACATGGAATAATCTCTCATACTCTTGATCCCAAAAATGTGTTAGACGCCATGTGGCTGAAAAAAGTAGCCAACAACAATCAGATATGGACGATGAAATTCAATGAGATGGGAGAACAAGCTTCCCATATGTGGACTTCAGATGAGTAGAATACGTTTGAGCAACTTCGTCAGATCATGAATATGTTAAAAAATCCCCTTCTACTAGGCTGTAAGTGACTTCTTCATAGAGGTTAAAGAGAAGCTGAGAATAATATGCTCTTTCACGTACAATATAATTGGTATTAAGACATATTGTGCTCATTTGTAAATCTCAAACCTCGGGAGTTTCTTCTCAGTAACATCTCTTTCGATTGTTGCTCACCATGTTCAATTGCAGTACATAACTGTAATACCCGTAACTATAGTAAATATTTAATATGCAATAACAGAGTTACTAAATTAAGTAAGTAAATTGAAATTAGAAAGTTCAGTATACTTACTTGGAAAAAGGAGATTGAATTTTTTGAAAAGATTAAATCCGAGTCCTTTGAATTCACAAAGTCTCCTTGAAGCAACTTTATTCACTCACTGGTGCTAAAAGGTTTCTGAATAATTGAGGCGCGTCTCAAAACGACACAGTTTTGTTTTCGCTTCTGCAATAAAACTTTAAACAAAATTTTAAATAAATTTTGCCCAAAAAATTATATACACCCACGACCCGACCGGACGGCAGCGCGTGTTCAAACCAAGCCTTAGCTAGGTCCACGGCGGCGGCGCGTGTTTAAACCAAGCCTTAGCTAGGTGATCTCCCTTCCACAAAAGTGGGGTGCCCCTTGGGGCCCTTTCCATTGTGCAACTATCCCATATATAAACACTTCACATTTATCTCATTTATTCTATGTGGGACAAGGTATTTATGACAAGTTTAAACATTTCAAGAAGAAAAAAAAAACAAGGAGGGACAGTTTTGTCATTTCATTAGAGTTGACCAACTTAAAAAAAATGACTTATAAGTCATTTTTTTTAAGTTCCAAAAACTTGCTTATTTTTTTTGACTTTTTTTTCGACTTATAAGTTAAAAAAAGCTATTCCCGAACACCACTTTTGACCTACAACTTATAAGTTCGGTTGACCAACTTATAAGTTGTTCCCGAACACCCCCTTAATAGGGTGCTGGTAGGGGACCGGAGGATGGGGACGGATGTAGCGATCGATTGATTTTTTTTTTTTTTTTTTAATTCATTTTTTAAAAAATAAGTTTAATTTTTTGAAATTAATTTTCTTACATAATACAATGATTTATGGGTGATTTGAGTATATATAAATAAATAATATTTATAGATTGTACAATACTATTTATTTACATACATTTAAATCACACCTAAATCACTGTATTTTATAAAAATTTAAATTTCAAAAAATAAGACTTATTTTTTAAAAATTGTTTTATTATATATAAAATAGTTATATTGTTTTATATGCAATCACTCATTAAAGACGTAGTTAATAGGGTGCTGGTAGGGGACCGGAGGATGGGGACGGATGTAGGGATCGTTTGACTTTTTTTTTTTTAATTGACTTTTAAAAAATAAGTTTAATTTTTTGAAATTAAATTTTTTACATAATACAATGATTTAGGGGTAATTTGAATATATATAAATAAATAATATTTATAGATTATACAATACTGTTTATTTACATATATTTAAATTATACCTAAATCACTGTATTCTATTAAAATTTAAATATCAAAAAATAAGATTTATTTTTTAAAAATCATTTTATTATATATAAAATAGTTATATTGTTTTATATGCAATCACACTTAATACGGTGCTGGTAGGGGACCGGAGGATGGGGACAGATGTCAATTGACTTTTTTTTTTTAAATTGACTTTTAAAAAATAAGTTTAATTTTTTGAAATTAAATTTTTTATATAATACAATAATTTAGGGGTGATTTGAATATATATAAATAAATAATATTTATAGATTGTACAATACTATTTATTTACATACATTTAAATTACATCTAAATCACTGTATTCTATAAAAAATTAAATTTTAAAAAATAAGATTTATTTTTTAAAAACCATTTAAAAAAAAAAAATTAACCGATCCATTTTCCTGTCCCCTAGACTTTTGCTAGTTTATATCGTCATTTGGCGATGAAATTAATGACATTGTCTAATCTGCCTCCAAAAAGAGAGAAGATATGTTGAGATAGAAAATAATTTTATTTATTTATTTGGTTTTTACGACGTTTGCATTTGATTGTTCAGTAGTTGATACGTGTAGAGTCTTTAAGAGTTTAATCATACTATTTTTTTTTTGTTTATTTAATAACAATTTATTTTTATTTTTATTTATTTAATTTATAAACGTAACGTTTAAACTTTGAACGTAACTCGTCAAAATTGATACGGTATTTTGGCAAATTCAAACACAAATGTTATAAACATTACTAGTGAAGCAAACCCTATATACATAGAAAAACTCCCGTTTAATTCAAAAACTAATCACTGATACAGGGAAAGGAAACTCGTATCAATTTTGTTTCCGGTCCTTTTTCGGCAACCAAGCTCATGTTGTTCGGTATTCGCTTCCCACAAGATCCGGACACTCATGAGGCATGAGTATGGGCTTGATTACAAATAACCAAGAGTTTTTTTTTTTTTTGAGGAAAAATTGAATGTTCATAACTAGAGATCAAAGCTTAGAGCATTACAAATAAAAGAAGGGGAAATAGAGTCCCATACTTGTTAACGACGTAACTTTAGTTGAATAATTTTAAAAATTGGCATTTTCTGACGCAAATGCCACTTGTCTTAGCTACTCGCCAACTTGCTAAGCTAAAATAAATAAATAACGAGTGCCGTGTTGGATGGATCTAAAGTTTTGCCAATTTTTGGATGAATAAGTATAAGTGCACAATACTAAAAATAATATTTTGATATCAATTATTAAAAAATGGGATCTGATATGAAAATTTATGTTAAATTTTATTTTTTAATAATTAAAATATATATAATATTTAAAATAATGTTTAATTGTAGTACGTGTAAAATTGTCTTTTTTAAATTTAGTGCTGTAGCTACACATTTGGACAAGTGAAAGCATGTACCTCTTCGTAAAAAGCTTTTGAAGTTTAAAAAAAAACGAAATATGACAAAACATTGATGGCAAACTGCTAGTAAGATGCTATAAATTAATATTAAAGTATATAATTATTAATGTTAGTATAATTTTAGGGAAGTGATATTTTTATATAATTTTTTGATATTTTTATGTATAAATTATCGCTACAGACTTATAGTGACGGTCAAAACCGTCATTATAAATTTATAATGACACTCTTTATGTGAAAATATTAAAAAACGATGCAAAAATATCAGTTTCCTAATTTTATAATTTATAGATGGTTTAATTTTATAATGAATATTTTTCTAAATATTATAACTAGAAAAAGAATCTTTATAAAATATATTTGAAGATCGAGGATCAGAACTTGGTTATGGGTCGTGTTCACAAGTATAAAAGAATTAAAGGCAAACAGATGCGAATATCTGTTATGAATATCTGTGGCCAGGGGCACAGATGCGATATAATTGTTGAACAGATGATAGGTTAAATGCGATATAATAGGTTAAAGGTGATACATTTGTTCAGTGTCTTTTATGACACGTGGTAAAAGTTCTCTTTGGCCCGTAGTGCAAAGATGAACTGTTGTTTGGTATGATTATGACCAAAGGCTAAATACTGGTATAATCATGATCATTGGTGTTATATTGAATATCTTTGGCCCGTAGTGCAAAAATGAACTGTTGTTTGGTATGATTATGACCAAAGCCTGAATACTGGTATAATCATAACCGTTGGTGTTATATTGAATATCTTTGGCCCGAAGTGCAAACATAAACTGTTGATTTGCATGATTATGACCAGGAACTGTGAATTTGTATTATCATGACTAATGGTATTTCAGATGATAAAAGTTGATGATGTTTTTCCTAAAAAGAGAAGCGAGTGAACATTATAGTCTGCATTATTCTTCTAATAGATTGCCCATTCCACTACTATTATTGATCTGAACGTTGTTCAAGAATTTAACTGCAGTTTTTGATATAAACGTTGTAGTCTATTGTATTCTATCAAGAACTCAATTGTTGAAGGCTAATGATAAGTTATTTGTCATTATCTTAGTCATGATATTTCTTACTGGGTTATTTGAGTTCACCTTTTTTTTTCGTTCCATTGTTTTCAACAGAAAATAAGAACGTAGTTGGGTCTAGCCGGGGGATGGAGTGAGAGTCCGAGGAATAGCTATCGTAGTCTTCACGTGTTGTAAAATAGTGGCAATAATAGTGAATACTTAGTTGTGTATTATTATACACTATATTGTTAAACGTTGTAATAATTTTGTTGTAGTCTTTTGACAACTCAAGTTTGGGCTGTGTGGGCCCAGATTTAGGGGCGTCACAACTTAGGGTGGCCAAACCCTAGGGAGTTGAGCCCTAAGTGACCAACCACTTAGGGGGTCGAACCCTAGGGGGAGGTCCCTCGGGTATTGTCCATTTTTTAGTTCATTTTCTCGTTTTGTCTTTGTTTCGCTTCTGTAAATCAAATCGAGTTCAATTTTGGCATTCATTATTGGGCATTATATACCAAGGAGGGTCCAATCATTAGTTTCTTTTGTCTTTTTCGGTCTTTATTCATTCGTTCATTGTTCATTGATTAGTTGTTCATTATTCGTTAATTTCATTTTAATTCATTCAATGTGAACTCTAATTTTTATTCATGTGCTCACACCCTTCAAATGAAATGAATATAATACCGCATGTGCATGTTTGAGGAGAGTGTTCAGTTGATCTATTAGGTTTGATGTCATTAAGGGTTATTTGAAATACTATGAAAACTTTAACTTTGGGACATCCAAAAAAACAAAGGACTATTGAACTAGGACGAAGAGAATATGTTGAATTACGGATATTTACATATCATTGTCAAATTCTCTTTTGATTTTATTTTTCTTTCCTCAATTTAATGGCTGAATATACTTACTTATAATCTGCACATTTAGCTAAAACAAAATTGCTAGTAAATTCAAAAGATATATTATACATTGGTGTGTTGTGAACATAGTTACTTGCTTGCTGCATGCACTCACCATCATTCATGAAGGTGTGCCTAATAAATTATTGTTCTTAAAATCAATGTTTTGAAAACATGTTTGGATTTGACGTTTCAACCGGTTAAATCGGGAACCGACCGAAAAAACGAACGAATTTAGCCCAAGAAACAGTTTTTCATTGACTCGGTTGACCATCTGTCGAACCGATGGTTCAATCGGTAAAATTGATTAATTGACCCAATGAACCGATCGATTTTAAAATATTTTTTAATATTTTTTTTGTACAAAAATATTTTTATTTTTAAAATTAAATATTTTTAGTAATATTATAATATAATTTCACTATATTTTAGCTTACAAAAAAAATAATATTTTAAAATTTTATTAGTTATTAATAATTATAGGCAACGAATTTCGTACCTTACTGGGGTTAGGGCCGAGTTTCATGTCAGGGTTGAAGGCGAGCAATCTGCGAAAAATACGGAATTAATTGATCGGTCAAAGAGGGGAGAAGAACCGTTGGACAATCACTTGAATAACACAAGGCAGAACTCTCGAGATCCCAAAGTAATCTCTAGTTTTCAAGAGCATTTCGTGTGCTTTTAGAGTTTTGAGAGAATCCAAGGATCAAAAGTTTTCTCTGGTGTCTCGGGTCTTAAGAGAATTCAAGTCCAAATTTTGAGAGTTCAAGAGTATTCTCTTGTGTCTCAAACTCGGAGAGAATTCCCTAGAGAGTTGTTAAATTCAAAAGTCCCTTTCTCTTGAAATGTGGGGGCTATTTATAAAGTCTCTTAGCAAAGGGGTCATGTGTCAGGCATGTGATTTCAAGGGAAATTTCAGAAATACTCTTAATCGCAAAAAAATTCCTAAAATACCCTTAGTTACCCGAGTAATACCCAAATCATCCCGTTCTTCTAGCCGTCAATCCAATTCCTCAATTAATTTTTAAAATGAGTTGCCCCCACAAGTCCCAAAGTAGAAGGCTCGTGGGGACCCTTCTTAGGTCTCGTTCATTTATTTATGTCATGTTCGTTTTAGTTCATTAAATTCATTAAGTCAAATATAAACTCTAATTTTATACATGAGCTCTCATTTACTCATGCACGTGAGTCACACCTTGAAATGACGATCGTACACAAAAGTTTAAATCTTCAAGTATTTTTCGAACATTCATCAACAAAGTTTACTCATGTAAGTTTACTCACGTGCCATCACGAGATAAAACCATGGAGTAATATTAGTAGATTACATAAACCATAGACATTAAAATTTATGTTTATAAAATATTATTAACATAAAATATAATACCTTGAAGTAACCGATAAAATTAAATATTAATATCAACAAATATCATGAACAAAATAATATCCATAAACATATTAATATCATAATGATGAGATATAATATTAACATGTATACTATCATATTTTTGTCATAATGATGTTTCGGATAGATGTACATGATTTTACAACCATGACACATGTAAACGTGTAATAAAATTGTAATACCCGGTTACAGTTTTATCCCACATCGCCCCTTAATGTTGCTGCTTTCCCTGCCTTAGCCTATAAATGTGGCTTAACCCTCTCCTTTTCATACACTAAACAACAAGGACCTCCCATTGTGAGTAAGGACTTTGTTGTGTGAGGGACTTTTAAATAAGAACCTCCATAGTTAAATATTTTATTTCCTTCTTTGGATTTTGGGTATTGATATAAGCTCAAATTTCTTTTGGTTTTCTTTGGAGACGGTGAATCTCTTCGTAATTTCGGATATGTTTCTTTTTCTTTTCTTGTGTATTTATTTTCTGCGTTATTATTTTGTAGCTTTAATTATTTAGTTAAATTGTTAGATTTTGCATTATTATTATTTGTAGCCTTAATTGTTTAGTTTTGCATTAGTAGTATTATTTTGTAGCTTTAATTATTTAGTTTGTTAGTTTTGCTTTATTATTATTATTTGTTATTTGTAACTTTAATATTTGTATGTTATTTAGTTTATTAGTATATAGATATTTTTGGGTATATATCTTTGTTGGTAATTAGCATTTTAGGCTATTAAATTATTATTTTTGTAACTTTAGAGTTTTGACATAATATAATAATAATAATAATAATAATAATAATAATAATAATAATAATAATATTTATTTGTAACATAATTAAAAATAGAAAGAATATTTTTGTAAATATATTTAAATTTATTTTAGAACAAGAAGGTGGTTAATTATTAAAATATTATATATGATTAAAATATGTATAACTTTAGGTAGAATTTTGTTAAGAACGAAAGAATTTCAAATTCGTCTAAGAGAAAGAAAATGTGTAAAACTTAATCAATTAATTAACTATTTATTTATTCCTTTATTTTGTTTAATTAGTTCCGACGGAGAAAATTTAACGAGTCGTTTTGGAATATAATTTTGGATATTACATTGCTTAATCCAGGTACGGATTTCGTACTCCTTCAGCAATATTTCTTTAACTTTAAATTTGTTCGTTTTGTCTCTCAATTAGAATTCAGATATTATTTCGATATATTATTCATACTCAAATGCTTATGATAGAAATGTTGGTTTTAGATAGTCGAAAATTCATAACTTGTACTCTTTGGACTTAGAGAGCATGTCTAGTATTTATTCTGATTCTGTAGCAACATACATGCTAATATATTTTGAGGACTTTGTGTTGATTCGTTTCGGCTTAGCATGTGCGTATTAGAACCCCTTTTGTGATATTGTGTCGCATTCGTTGTGATATGATATTTTTGTTAGAAAGTACCTTAGGGTATACCTGAGCTATAACCACCTGTGGGGGTATCACAGGCATGTCCTCTTGACACCGAGGCATGACACCTTCCGTGGCGGTGTGATCAGTCCGCGGCGTCTCCATTTTGTGTTTTGGTGGGCGATGGCCAACTTTGGTGTTTTGTTGTGGGAAGCGTATGGGTCGACCCTAGTTTTCTGTTCTGTTCTGTTCTGCGGTTTGGTGTTATTTGTGTCGAACACACCTTCTGATTTTGCATACATTTGGATCCGCAGTCCAATGTGTGTCTGCCTGTGTGGCAGTATTTTGACTTGTCTTTGTGACAAGGTATATTTGTGTTATGTTCTGAGCTCGGTATGAAATAACCCCAGCCATTTGATTCAGCCTATTATGTTATTCAGATTAATTCAGTTCAGTTAGTTTTGTTATTCATTTTAGTTCTTATTTTCGTGCACTCTATATCCGTACTGGGCATTTGGCTCATGCTGTGTTTTTCTTCCGGCAGGTAATCAGGGGGGGCAAGGGCAAGTGTGAAGAGAGCTTCCTTCATGTAAATAGTGTAGATATTTTGTGTAGGATTTGATATTTTTGGTTTCTAAGTATTGTAGTAATACTCAGACCGTGTTTTAGTCAGTTGACAACTATCTATTTAAACTATTCGGTTTAATATTAAAGCTTTGGATATCAGTTTGTTCATTCTGCTGTGTTCTGTGCGTAACCTCCCTTACCAGTCCGGGAAGGGGGTGTTACAGAGTTGGTATCAGAGCTAAGGTTCTTTCTTGTAGAAAACCTATTTAGGTTCAATCTGTGAGTTATGGGTAGATTTTTGGGTTAGGTTTTACTCTGTTTGATATTCTATTAAGTTATAATATTAGTTTGCATTCGAATTTGCCTCGAATCTATTTTCTTCCATTCGTTGTTCTTAGATGGCGCGTAGATCCGTTAGATGTGCTGCGAGGCAAGGTAATGGTAGAGGAAGAGGCGAGGCCCAATCCAATGCGCAACCTGAAGTGCAACCTAATAATCTGGATATGACAGCCTTGGTAAATCAAGCAGTTAATCAGGCTTTACCACAGTTAGTGGCGCAAGTCGTTCAGGCGATACAGATGCAACAACAACCGCCAGAAAATCCCGATCAAGGAAACCCGGGAAATGGTGGTCCACAGGCAAATGAAGAGGAAGGGAATGTAAATGGTATTGACTAGCTTGTGGTGCCAACATATGTATGGTTAGAAAGGTTTCAGAAGCAGAGACCACATTCATTCAGTTCAGCTCCAACTCCAATCGAAGCAGCAAATTGGATTGCCGATCTAGAGAAGATCTTTGATGTGTTGGGGTGTTCGGATAACCAAAGAGTGTTATTGGCTGCTTACAAATTAGATGGGGATGCGCAGAGATGGTGGAAAGCTATAAAAGTAACAAAGGGTGACAGATTCATCGAGACACTTACATGGGCAGGATTTTGTGATGTCTTTTATCAACAGTATTTCTCAACTGCTGAGAAAGAGGCATATGGTAGAGAGTTTCTGTCTATTCAACAAAAGGATGACGAGTCCATCACAGATTTCATGACAAGGTACACCAGCTTGGCCGGATTTGCGGGAACTTCAGCAGGGACTGCAGTGGAACAAGCAGAGAAATTTAAGTGGAGAATTCATTACAAGTATCGTCAACATCTCATACTAAGTTTGAAGATGTATCGGCAGTGGCTAATGCAGCCAAGAATATTGAGATGGAGCGACAGGACTTTCGGTCTTCTAAAGCGGAAGGGAGTCGAAAGAGGGACAGAGATGACCAACAGGGTCAAGTTTCAAGTCAACATGGGAGGAGTCAGGGTGGTCAGTGGAACAGAAACCGTGGTGGTCAGCAGGGGCAATGGCGTGGCCAGAATCAGAATAGGGATTATCAACCGTTGCCTCAGCAGGGCCAGAATCGTCAGCTTCAGCTACCTCAGTAAGGTCAAAATCGCCAGCAGTGGCAGAATCGTCAGCAGGGGCAGAATCAAGGTCGTTACCCAGGGCCAGTTGGTGGGGGTAACCCTAATCTTATCCCTATTACTCCTTGCGCTATCTGTGGGGCAAATCATCCGGGAAGACAGTGTCATAGAGTTACTGGTGCATGCTTCTTGTGTAGACAAATGGGTCACATTGCCAGAGATTGTACCGGGCCACGTGGTAACGGTGGAGGCGGTGTTAATGGTGGTAATGGAGGTCAGCGTCAAGGTGGTCGGGTGTTTGCATTGACATTTAACCAGGCAGCAGGTGCGCCAGGTACTATTTCTGGCACTCTTTTAGTTGGTAGTTGCGAAGCCTCTGTTTTATTTGATACTGGTTCTACTCATTCTATTGTTGCTCAATCTTTTGTTCGGCACCTTGACGTGCCATCTCAGTCCTTAGATTATGTTATGTCTATTGCTACCCCGATGGGGACTTCTGTTGTCATTTCTGATTTGTATCGAGAGTGCCCAATTAGTTTTGGAGATAAGATTCGTAGGGCTAATCTTCTTCTGATGGGTATGCATGATTTCGATATTATTCTTGGGATGGACTAGTTGAATAAGCACCAGGCCAATATCGATTGTCAGGCGAGGAAGGTTATATTTGGAGATATGAAGTCTCCAGAGTTCGTATTTCAGGGTTCACGACCGAGTAAGGTGGTGAACTTGATTTCAGCTTTGAAAGCTGGGAAGTTGGTGGCAAAGGGTTGTGAGGGGTATTTGGCATTTGTGAAGGATACCTCTATAGGTGAGTCTCGTATTGAAGATGTTCCAATTGTTTGTGATTTTTCCGATGTGTTTCCTGAGGGATTGTCTGGGTTGCCACCGCAGAGGGAAGTCGAGTTCACTATTGAGCTTATTCCTGGTGCGGAGCCTATCTCTAAGGCACCGTATAGAATGGCACCATTGGAGTTACATGAGTTAAAAGAGCAGTTGCAAGAATTGTTAGATCGTGGTGTGATTCGGCCAAGTGTTTCGCCGTGGGGTGCTCCAGTTTTGTTTGTAAAGAAGAAAGATGGGTCTATGAGATTATGCATAGATTATAGGGAGTTGAACAAGATTACAATCAGGAATCGGTATCCATTACCGAGAATTGATAACTTGTTTGACCAACTTCAGGGGGCGAAATATTTTTCAAAGATAGACCTGAGGTCAGGTTATCATCAGCTAAGGGTAAGGGATGAGGATATCTCTAAGACAGCTTTTCGCACTCGCTATGGGCATTACGAGTTTCTAGTGATGCCATTCGGGTTGACAAATGCTCCGGCGGTGTTTATGGATTTAATGAATCGGGTGTTTAGGGAGTACTTGGACCAATTTGTCATTGTCTTTATTGATGACATTTTGGTTTACTCCAAGTCTAGGGAAGAGCATGAGGAGCATCTTCGCACAGTTTTGGGAATTTTGCAGAAAGAAAAGTTATATGCTAAATTCTCCAAATGCGAGTTTTGGTTGGAGCAGGTTGCATTCTTGGGTCACGTTGTGTCTGCTGAAGGCATTAAGGTGGATCCTGCGAAGGTTGAGGCTGTCACTAAATGGCCGAGACCTACTACAGTGACGGAGGTTAGGAGTTTCTTGGGTTTGGCAGGGTACTATAGGCGATTTGTGGAAGGATTTTCCTTGCTTGCCTTGCCATTGACTCAGTTGATGAGAAAGGGCACAAAGTTTGTGTGGAATGAGGAGCGTGAGAAGAGCTTTGAAGAATTGAAGAAACGACTTGTGACAGCTCCAATACTTACATTACCATCGAGCACGGGAGGTTACCAAATTTTTAGTGATGCTTCTAAAAAGGGCTTGGGGTGTGTTTTGATGCAGCACGGTAAGATGATTGCTTATGCTTCTAGGCAACTTAAACCTTACGAAGTGAACTACCCCACTCATGATTTGGAGTTGGCAGTAGTAATCTTTGCCTTAAAAATTTGGAGGCACTATTTGTATGGAGAGACTTGTGATATCTTCACCGATCACAAAAGTCTTAAATACATTTTCACTCAGAAGGAGCTCAACATGAGGCAAAGGCGTTGGTTGGAGCTTTTAAAAGATTATGATGCGAGAATTCAGTATCACCTGGGAAAAGCGAATGTGGTTGCAGATGCTCTTAGCCGAAAGAGTTCAGGGAGTGTAGCAGCCCTTATTACACAACATCAGCTTATTGCGGATATAGAGCGACTAGAGTTAGAGTTGTATGTTCAAGGTTCGGATGGACATTTAGCAGGTATGAGAGTGAAGCCCTCTCTTATCTTACGAGTTAAAGAAGC
Source organism: Hedera helix (assembly GCA_947179155.2). NCBI lineage: Eukaryota > Viridiplantae > Streptophyta > Magnoliopsida > Apiales > Araliaceae > Hedera > Hedera helix. The sequence continues at coordinate 55,950,113 of OX359264.1, read as the reverse complement.
TCAGAAAGAAGATGGGGAGTTGTGGGCTATGGCGCATAACGTGGAGGAGGGAAAACAACCCGAGTTTCGTATTGATGACCATGGTGTGATTTGGTTAGGTAAACGATTGTGTGTACCGTTAGATTCAACTATTCGGGAAGCAGTATTGGCTGAGGCTCATAGTTCACCATTCTGTATTCATCCGGGTTCTACAAAGATGTACAGAGATTTAAAGGAAAATTTTTGGTGGAATGGGATGAAGCGAGATGTGGCTGAATATGTTGGGAAGTGCCTCATTTGTCAACAAGTGAAGATAGAACATCAACGAACTAGTGGACTGCTGCAACAATTAGACATTCCAGTTTGGAAGTGGGAAGATATCACAATGGATTTTGTGACTGGTTTGCCAAAGACTTTCAAGAAGAATGATGCCATTTGGGTTGTGGTGGATCGGTTGACAAAATCGACACACTTCTTAGCAATCCATGAAGGTTACTCGGTGGACAGGTTGGCACAAATCTTTCAGCAGGAAATTATTAGACTCCATGGTACTCCAGTGTCTATTGTTTCAGATCGGGATCCACGGTTTACTTCACGATTCTGGAAAGGGTTTCAGCGAGCTTGGGGTACTCGGCTCAACTTTAGTACTTCTTTCCATCCGCAAACTGATGGGCAATCTGAACGGACTATTCAGACGTTAGAGGACATGTTGAGGTCTTGTGCACTTGAGTGGTCGGGTAATTGGGATGATTACTTGAGCCTAGTTGAGTTTGCTTATAATAACAGCTGGCACGCAAGTATTGGAATGGCTCCGTTTGAGGCGTTGTATGGTAGGAAGTGTCGAGCACCAACTTGTTGGGACAAGGTTGGTGAGAAGGCCATAGAAGGGCCTGAGTTAGTTCAAATTACTACGGAGAAGGTAGCGATGGCTAAGGAGAAATTGCGGTCGGCTCGATCACGACAGAACAGTTATGCTGATAAGCATAGAAAGAAGTTAGAGTTTGAACCTGGTGAGCATGTATTTTTAAAAGTTTCTCCTTGGAAGGGCATTCGGCGATTCGGGTTAAAAGGGAAACTTAGTCCACGTTATATTGGCCCATTCGATATTTTGGAAAGAGTTGGTGAGGTTGCATATCGGTTAGCTTTGCCTCCACAGCTAGCCCATGTGCATAATGTGTTCCATGTGTCGGTGTTGAGGAGTTATCATTATCATCCGTTGCATGTGGTGCAATATCCGTTTGATAAAATTTTGGGTTATCTTACTTGGGAAGAGCAAGCCGAGGCGATTTTGGATCGTCAAGAACGGATTATGAGGAGAAAGACAATTCCATTTGTTAAGGTTTTGTGGAGAAAGACAATCCCGGTTACAGTTTTATCCCACATCGCCCCTTAATGTTGCTGCTTTCCCTGCCTTAGCCTATAAATGTGGCTTAACCCTCTCCTTTTCATACACTAAACAACAAGGATCCCATTGTGAGTAAGGACTTTGTTGTGTGAGGGGCTTTTAAATAAGAACCTCCATAGTTAAATATTTTATTTCCTTCTTTGGATTTTGGGTATTGATATAAGCCCAAATTTCTTTTGGTTTTCTTTGGAGACGGTGAATCTCTTCGTAATTTCGGGTATGTTTCTTTTTCTTTTCTTGTGTATTTATTTTCTGCGTTATTATTTTGTAGCTTTAATTATTTAGTTAAATTGTTAGATTTTGCATTATTATTATTTGTAGCCTTAATTGTTTAGTTTTGCATTAGTAGTATTATTTTGTAGCTTTAATTATTTAGTTTGTTAGTTTTGCTTTATTATTATTATTTGTTATTTGTAACTTTAATATTTGTATGTTATTTAGTTTATTAGTATATAGATATTTTTGGGTATATATCTTTGTTGGTAATTAGCATTTTAGGCTATTAAATTATTATTTTTGTAACTTTAGAGTTTTGACATAATATAATAATAATAATAATAATAATAATAATAATAATATTTATTAGTAACATAATTAAAAATAGAAAGAATATTTTTGTAAATATATTTAAATTTATTTTAGAACAAGAAGGTGGTTAATTATTAAAATATTATATATGATTAAAATATGTATAACTTTAGGTAGAATTTTGTTAAGAACGAAAGAATTTCAAATTCGCCTAAGAGAAAGAAAATGTGTAAAACTTAATCAATTAATTAACTATTTATTTATTCCTTTATTTTGTTTAATTAGTTCCGACGGAGAAAATTTAACGAGTCGTTTTGGAATATAATTTCAGATATTACATTGCTTAATCCAGGTACGGATTTCGTACTCCTTCAGCAATATTTCTTTAACTTTAAATTTGTTCGTTTTGTCTCTCAATTAGAATTCAGATATTATTTCGATATATTATTCATACTCAAATGCTTATGATAGAAATGTTGGTTTTAGATAGTCGAAAATTCATAACTTGTACTCTTTGGACTTAGAGAGCATGTCTAGTATTTATTCTGATTTTGTAGCAACGTACATGCTAATATATTTTGAGGACTTTGTGTTGATTCGTTTCGGCTTAGCATGTGCGTATTAGAACCCCTTTTGTGATATTGTGTCGCATTCGTTGTGATATGATATTTTTGTTAGAAAGTACCTTAGGGTATACCTGAGCTATAACCACCTGTGGGGGTACCACAGGCATGTCCTCTTGACACCGAGGCATGACACCTTCCGTGGCGGTGTGATCAGTCCGCGGCGTCTCCATTTTGTGTTTTGGTGGGCGATGGCCAACTTTGGTGTTTTGTTGTGGGAGGCGTATGGGTCGACCCTAGTTTTCTGTTCTGTTCTGTTCTGCGGTTTGGTGTTGTTTGTGTCGAACACACCTTCCGATTTTGCATACATTTGGATCCGCAGTCCAATGTGTGCCTGCCTGTGTGGCAGTATTTTGACTTGTCTTTATGACAAGGTATATTTGTGTTATGTTCTGAGCTCGGTATGAAATAACCCCAGCCATTTGATTCAGCCTATTATGTTATTCAGATTAATTCAGTTCAGTTAGTTTTGTTATTCATTTTAGTTCTTATTTTCATGCACTCTATATCCGTACTGGGCATTTGGCTCATGCTGTGTTTTTCTTCCGGCAGGTAATCAGGGGGAGCAAGCGCAAGTGTGAAGAGAGCTTCCTTCATGTAAATAGTGTAGATATTTTGTGTAGGATTTGATATTTTTGGTTTCTAAGTATTGTAGTAATACTCAGACCGTGTTTTAGTCAGTTGACAACTATCTATTTAAACTATTCGGTTTCATATTAAAGCTTTGGATATCAGTTTGTTCATTCTGTTGTGTTCTGTACGTAACCTCCCTTACCAGTCCGGGAAGGGGGTGTTACAAAAATAATATCAATGGTTTATGATTTATTATTAAGTTTTAATATTGTTATGATTTTAATAATATTATTCGCTAATATTAGTAGATTTCCGATGCGGATCATATGATTTCCTTTACTACTATATCATGCTGGAGGCACAAGGATTAATTCAACCACATGGATTAACTCCCCATGGTTGATTCGGGCAACCCATGATAATTGATATCACAAATTCAATTCCCGAATCCTAAGTGATGTAAAGAAAGTCCCTAGGATACGTTTCAGCCAAGAAGGAGTTTTAGTGAAAATTATTATTTTACTAAATCAAGGGATATTTTTCTTATTATCTTTTGGTAATTAAATTCTTCTCATTTTTGGAAAGCAAAATCTCTCTTCTTTGGCTTAGGAAAGGATTATCAGTCTTCTTAGGTTTTGGATTCTTGCTAGGTTTTTAAGTACTAAGGATTCTAGATCATTTTATGTAATACTATAAATAGGAGATTAACCCAATAGATTTATTCATTCAATAGTATTCTTTCTTCTTCAAAGTTTTTTATCTCTACCAATTTTCTCTTCTTCTTTTTTCATGTATTTATTTATTTATTTATTATTATTATTATTATTATTACTTTTTTTTACCTAGTTTTTTTTTAATCGAGAAGATCGTGGCTTAACCAATCAACCAAGCACGCTCGCGCTCGCTTCTTTTTTCGTTTGTACATGCTTGGTAAGTACGCCACTATATTGCTTCAGTATAGCTTGATATCATTATTGTTCACTTTTGGTTTAATTAAAATTGACATTAATTCTGAGCCTTTCAAAAATTATTGTTCTGCGTGCCCACTTGTCAAAGCAATTTATTATTATTATTATTATTATTATTATTATTATTAATAATAATAATAATAAAAATACTGTAGGGACTATAAAGTATTTTATTTATTTATTTTATAATTATCCCCCACTTGTAAAGTATTCTATTTGAAATAGGAATACTCGTGGATTAATCCAACACGTAATTGGGATGCATATACGCTGGCCCAATTATAATTCCAAAGTGAATAGGAGTTTGGAAAGTATGATTTCCCTAGGGTCTTAATTGCTTAGCATGAAAAGTATTAGAATCACTCCTCATATATATATATATATATATATATATATATATATATATATATATATATATATATATATATATATATATATATATATATGATATTTAAACATACCTTTGCTAAGTCTTGTTTTTATTTGACAGAGATCTTGTATCCGCATTGACGGGCTTATGAATAGTTTGGGTCGGAACATCTCCTTCTTGTCTTTTGACGATGATGTAATAATTTCCCTTCTCTTTTTTTATATATATTTGAATCTTGATGGTTGCTTCTTTTTCGTTTCAGGTTTTCTTAAGGCGTCTTCAATCTTACTTTTCTATTCTACTCACCCTAACGAGATGAAGATATTCGCAACCATCTCCACAACAAGAGTTGAAGAGATTTTTCTTTCCTAAGTCATTTCACCTTAATAGGATCTTGACTTTTTAAAGAAAGATCACAAGCTTTTCTTTTCTAAACCACTTCATCCTAACGGGATCTTGACTTTCTAAAAAAAGGTTACATTTTCGCAACGGAGGAATATCCAGGTCAAACAACCATCGCAGCGGCAAGAATTATGATCAGCACTCATTCCCTCGTCCTGACAAAGAGGACATGTTTCTCTATGTCGCGGCTTACGAAAGTCAGTATAATTATCCTCGCGCTAGTAGTATTCCCCGTATGTGTATTGAGATACAGGCATACCCATACAACCCAGTTCACTTCCAACCAGATTCTTCCATTCGGCTCCAAGGATGGCAATATTAGGCTAACGCGATTCTAAAAATTTTGGACCATGTGAAGATGCTTGAAAGCTCCGACATTCTACGGTGTATTCATCAATGTAGAGATCTCTGCACTTATCAAGACCAAGATGCGCTCCGTACCTTACTCTCCCATTGGAGTTCTTCAACTTTCACCTTCGTCACAGCTTGGGGAGAGTTTGTTCCTACCTTAGAGGACGTTTATGCCATCCATCGGTAGGTTTTCTGTAAGACTCCGAATTTTATGAAATATAAAATTTAATTTTTCTTCATATATATATATATATATATATATATATATATATATATATATATATATATATATATTCTGAAATTGTAAATGGTTAAATTGATAAAGTTAAAAGTTAAGGATGTTATGTGTAAATTATATTATGTCGGACAATATTCATTTGGTCGGGGAATATTCGTACGACGGCGCCGTACAAACCAATCATCGGTGGACCCCATAACGAATAATTGTCGGATATAAAAAACGACATAAACAATTTTTAATTGGTCAATGGTACTATCACTTTTAATTGTTGAAATATCCAGTGGTAAAAGAAGAGTAATATACGGTATTGCACAGTAGCACACGGTATTGCACAGTGTTTCATATTATTAAACTGATAAAGTGGTTATCGTACAATATTTGACTTTATTGTCACATGCACAATAATTCATATTATTAAACTGATAATTGTCACAGTAGCATATACACAGTAATTCACATTATTGAATCAATAATTGTCATGACATAGTAACGTATTCCTTCTTTTACATGCTTTCTGCATTATTGTTATCTCTATTATGATGTTATTTAAACAGTTGTATTTCATTAATTAATTAACTTGATATCTAACTCAAAGAGCCAACTACACTGTATTTATAACAATTAGTCATAATAATGAATAAGTGTGAATTATTGTTGAATAATTGAATTGATAAAGTTATTTGTTTATAATATAAAGTTAGGTGATATAAAATGAATGGTATACATTAAAGATAATATAGAATTTGAAATGGATGATGTAGATTAAAAGATGATCTTTAAATGAATGGTTTAGATTAAAGAAATCTTAAAAGATGAAATGAATGGTATGGATTAAACATTATCTTGAAATGAACGGTTTAGATTAAATTAGAAAATCCTGGTTATGATAAGATTTTTTGCTATAAATAGAGGTCTTAACTTAAGGATTTTTCATAAACTTTCTTACTTGTTCTTTCTTTCACTCTCTAAATACTTCTTGTGTAAGTTCTCTCTAAGTGTGCTTAAATCAATTTGAGTATTTGTGAAGATCTATAAGTGTACGAGTACTGTTCAAGTTAATCAACTTCATTTAAATCAATATCCAGTCACGTGTTAAGGTAAGGAATATCATCTTCTTTCATATTCTATTATTCAAACTTACTACGGTAAGGGATTATCATTATTTGATTTTCGAAAATAATATCGTTTCTTTCTTACTCATAAGATGTGCCATTTATTTCTATGTATTAATTTATGGGAATAACCTTATGGTGCGGATTACCGCCTGTTTGGTGAATAACTTTTCGTATTCAATTTTTATTAAATTGTGGGAATAACCTTACGGTGCGGATTACCGCCTGTTGGTTAATAATGTGACGCCCCCAAATCTGAGCCCACACAGCCCAAACTTGAGTCGTCAAAAGACTACAACAAAATTATTACAACAAAGCACGACGTACAACAATACAGTGTATAATAATACACAACTAAGTCTTCACTATTATTGTCACACTATTTTACAAAACGTGAAGACTATGATAACTATTCCTCGGACCCTCACTCCATTCCCTGGCTAGACCCTGTTATGTTTTCATCTCCTGTTGAAAAACAATGGAACAAAAGAAAGGGTGAGCTCAAATAGCCCAGTTAGAAATATCATGACTAAGATAATGACGAATAAATTATCATTAGCCTTCAACAGTTGAGTTCTTGATAAAATACAATAGACTACAAGTTTTATATCAAAAACTGCAGTTAAATTCTTAAACAATGTTTAGATCAATAATAGCAGCGGAATGAGCAATCTATTAGAAGAATAATGCAGACTATAATGTCCACTCGCTTCTCTTTTTCATAAAAACATCATCAACTTTTATCATCTGAAATACCATTAGTCATGATAATATAAATTCACAGTTCCTGATCATAATCATGCACATCAACAGTTCATCTTTGCACTACGGGCCAAAGATATTCAATATAGCACCAACGGTCATGATTATACCAGATTCAGCCTTTGGTCATAATCATATCAATCAACAGTTCATCTTTGCACTACGGGCCAAAGAGAACTTTCACCACGTGCCATAAAAGACACCGAACAGATGTATCGCCTTTAACCTATCATCTGTTCAACAAATATATCACATCTGTGCCCCCGGCCACAGATATTCACAACAGCTTGATTTTTGGATGATTAGAATGATATAAATGATGAACAGAAGAAATAGGATAACAATAAGTATCGGAAGTTTACTTTGTACAGATTCAAATAATGTCCAAATTGTCAACATGATGTGGAGTGAAATTTAAAAATGATATTCAAGATCCACAGTTCAGAATAACGGTTACAATTCAATAGAAAGGTTCACGTAAATAGGAAGGTTCAGTTGAAATAATGAAGTTCAACTATTATGGAACATATAATATTTTCAGGAATTATAGAAGCAATAGTTCCATAATAAATTTCGATTTAGGAGTATGAAAGAAAATAATATCCCTTACCGTAGCAGGTTTGATTAACAAAAGGTGAAGGAAATTAATACAAAGGGTTATTCACCAACAGGCGGCAATCCGCTCCGTAAGGTTATTCCCACAATTTAATAGAATTTGAGTACAAAGAGTTATTCACCAAACAGGCGGCAATCCGCTCCGTAAGGTTATTCTCAGAGATTAATAATGAATGAATACGAAAGGTTATTCACCAACAGGCGACAATCCGCTCTGTAAGGTTATTCCCACAATTTAATACATGGAAATAAAAGGCACGTCTTATGAGTAAGGAAGAAACAATATTATTATCGAGAATCAAATAATGATAATCCCTTACCATAGTACGTTTGAATAATGGAAGATGAAAAAGATGGTATCCCTTACCTCAACACGTGACTGGATATTGATTTAAATGAGGTTGATTAACTTGAACAGTACACGTATACTTATAGATCTTCACAAATACTCAAGATGACTTAAGCACACTTAGAGAGAACTTTCACAAGAAGTATTTAGAGAGAGAAAGAAAGAACAAGTAAGGAAGTTTATGAAAAATCCTTAAGTTAAGGCTTCTATTTATAGCCAAAAATCTTATCATTCATTTAATCTAAACCATTCATTTAAAGATCATCTTTTAATCTACACCATCCATTTCAAATATTATATTATCTTTAATCTATACCATTCATTTCATATCACCTAATAATCACCTAACTTTATATTATAAACAAATCAATTTAATTATTCAACAATAATTCACACTTTAATCTACACCATTCATTTCATATCACCTAATAATCACCTAACTTTATATTATAAACAAATCAATTCAATTATTCAACAATAATTCACACTTTAATCTACACCATTCATTTCATATCACCTAATAATCACCTAACTTTATATTATAAACAAATAACTTTATCAATTCAATTATTATGACTAATTGTTATAAATACAGTATAGTTAGCTCTTAGATATCAAGTCAATAAATTAATGAAATACAACTGTTTAAATAACATCATAATAGAGATAACAATAATGTAAAATAAAGCATACGTTACTGTGTAATGACAATTATTGATTCAATAATGTGAATTACTGTGCATATGTTACTGTGACAATTATTAGGTTCAATAATTTTAAAAACAGTGCAACAACAATTATTGACTCAATGATATAAAATACAGTGTAATGACAATTATTAAATCAATAATGCAAAATACTGTGTAACAACAATTATTGAATTGATAATATAAAATATTATGCAGTGACAATTATCGATGAAATGATGCGTAACAGTTACGGTGTCAATTATCAGACCAAAAATATGAGACACTATGCAATACCGTGTGTTACTGTAGAGTACCGAGTACTACAGAAAATACCAATAACTACCGTATGCTACTATTCTTTTATCACCGGTATTTTAACAGTTCCGTTGACTATTTTTATTTAAAAAGGTTATTTCTGTCGTTTTCTATATCCGACAAATATTCCGTTGTGGGGTCCACCAATAATTTGTTATTTCGGCGCCGTCGGACCAAACGAATATTCCCCGACCAAACGAATATTCCCCGACAAAGCGAATATTGTCCGACAAAATAAAATTTGCACATAACATCCTTAACTTTTAACTTTATCGATTTAACCACTTACTGTTTAAAAAAAATATCTATATGAAGAAAAATTAAATTTTGTATTTCATAAAATTCGGGGTCTTACAAATAACCTTTCGTATTCATTCCTTATTAATCTCTGAGAATAACCTGACTACGCGGATTACCCCATTTTGGTGAATTACTCTTTGTATTCATTTCTTATTTGTCTCTTGTGGAAATAATTTATTTACAGAATTATCACATGACACTTTTATTCCATATTTGTTTGTAATATCATTTTCTTTCATATTCGTAAGTGATATTATTTTTCTTTATACTCATAAAGGATACCATTTTTTTCATCTTCCATTATTCAAACTTACTATGGTAAGGGATACTAATTTTCTTCACCTTTTGTTAATCAAACCTGCTACGGTAAGGGATATTATTTTCTTTCATGCACCTAAATCGAAACTTATTATGGAACTATTGCTTCTATAATTCTTGAAAATATTATATGTTCCATAATAGTTGCACTTCATCATTTCAATTGAACCATCCTATTTACGTGAACATTTCTATTAAACTGTAACCGAACTGTGGATCTTGAATATCATTTTTGAATTTCACTCCACATCATGTTGACAATTTGGACATTATTTGAATCTACACAAAGTAAACTTATGATACTTATTTATCCTGTTTCTTCTGTTCATCATTTATATCATTCTAATCATCCAAAATTAAGTTGTTGTGAATATATGTGGCCGGAGGTACAGATGCGATATAATTGTTGAACATATGATAGGTTAAAGGCGATACATCTGTTCAATGTCTTTTATGGCACGTGGTGAATGTTCTCTTTGGCCCGTAGTGCAAAGATGAACTGTTGTTTGGTATGATTATGACCAAAGGCTGAATCTGGTATAATCATGACCGTTGGTATTATATTGAGTGTCTTTGGCCGTAGTGCAAAGATGAACTGTTGATCTGCATGATTATGATCAGAAACTGTGAAATTGTATTATCTTGACTAATGGTATTTCAGATGATAAAAGTTTATGATTTTTTTCCTAAAAAGAGAACCGAGTGGACATTATAGTCTGCATTATTCTTCGAATAGATTGCTCATTCCGCTGTTATTATTGATCTGGACATTGTTCAAGAATTTAACTGCAGTTTTTGCTATAAACCTTGTAGTCTATTGTATTATATCAAGAACTCAACTGTTGAAGGCTAATGATAATTTATTCGTCATTATCTTAGTCATGATATTCTTTACTGGGCTATTTGAGCTCACCATTTCTTTTGTTCCATTATTTTCAACAGGAGATGGAAACGTAGCTGGGTCTAGCCGGGGAATAGAGTGAGAGTCCGAGGGATAGCTATCGTAGTCTTCACGCGTTGTAATATAATGTGATAATAATAGTGAAGACTTAGTTATGTATTATTATACACTGTATTGTTGAACGTTGTTCTACCTTGTAATAATTTTGTTGTAGTTTTTTGACAACTCAAGTTTGAGCTGTGTAGGCCCAGATTTGGGGGCGTCACATTTTCCTTCCATACTATGCTAGACCTCATTTCTTCTAGCTATCATGCCACCTACGGTCAGAGATCACTTTACATCATAATGAGCATGATTCATTTTCCAAAGAGTTATTTGAGGTCAAAGATACCATGATTGAGTTAAAAGCCAGACTTCAAGAGATTGAGTTTGTTGCTCAAGACCTTGAGAAGAAGATATCAATTGCCATAGAAGCTCGAGATGGTGTCATTACTGACTTTGAGGCTTTGAGGTCAAAGATACCATGCTTTTATTTCCCCTATCACTTTTGAAGGAAACTATAACTTTGTCGGGTTGAGGCCTTAAGGTCAAGTTCATCGATCACTTTTGAAGTTTGAAAGCTTAACTTTTTAGGTTGAGCGCTGATTATTCAGTTGCCTCATTATTTTCGGGTCGAGGGCTAATTATTCAGGTGCCTCGTTACTTTCAGGACAAGGGCTGATTATTCAGGTGTCTTCTTATTTTCAAGTCGATGGCTGATTATTCAGGTACCTCATTACTTTTAAAGTGGAAAGTATAACTTTTTCAGATTGAGGGCTGATTAATCAGGTGCCTCACAACTTTTAAAGTGAAAAGTATAACTTTTTTCGGATCAAGAGCTAATTAATCAGGTGCCTCACTACTTTTAAAGTGGAAAGTATAACTTTTAAGAAAAAAATTCTGATCAAAATTTGATGTATTTATTTAATGATCAAGATATAATGTCTTTATTTAATAATGAAAACACCAATGAAAGTTAAAAAAATACTCTTCATTTTTTTGTCTGTTAGGGTAGTGGCTTATCCAGCATGCTACTTCCCTATTCTAATTCGATTTCGCCTACTGCTAATTTTTTATGGTAAATTCTCCTCAGATTGAAACAATTCATGTTAAAGTGTCTTGGATATTGATGATACATGCAGAAGTCCGATCTCTTCTTCATTTCTTTGGTTACCACGAATCTGGGTCTTGGAAGTTTCACCACTTCATTTTCTAGCCATTGCTCACACAAATTTTTAAATGCCTCCTTACTGCAAGTGATGGCTTTCGGCTCTAACAAATTTATATTTTTGTCACTTCTTTTCCTCTTGCCCCCTATGGATTCGACTGAGAATCCGTCAAAGCCATAGTAGTTGTCCTCTTACCCTTCTATGCAACGGTCTCATAGCTCTCGGGCAATGATTTGATTCCTCCCAAGTCCTGTGCAAACGATGAAAGTGTTGCGAATGAATCGCAGGCCTTGGTAATGAGATGGGGTTTAAAGGCATCCAAGGCACCATTGTTACATATGCTCACGAGATTCTTTTCTTCAATCGGCTCTACACACTTTTGTGTCTGAGCCCTAAATCTATCTACATATTCAAGTTATAGTACCAACTAAAGGCATTATCTGTTAATATTTTATTAAACTCTCTTAATAAGATGTTGTGATTGCTGGCTTCATCATTGCCTAACCATGGGGACATTGATTCCACAAAACGTGCAATATGCTCCCTCGCATTTCCTTTCTCCCCATTATACTTATGGATTTATGGCAGGTGTTCAATATATCCTGTAGGGTATGGCTGCCTTCTCATATGTGCAGGTATGGTGGGGTAAAATCTAATTCTGTAAGCCTGGTTGTCTTCCTACGCATCTGATTGATCATGCCCATCATGTCTTCTTTCATCATATACTGACTTGATATAGGGGCTTTTTGTTGGATGCCATTACATACTGGTTCATTTAGGGTGTGAATGGTAAGGAGACTTGTTGATGCACACTTGCATCCTGCAAAATTTGTTGGTGGTTCAGTTGTTGGATGTGGATTGGGACGGCTAGTACTTGCACTTGTGGTGAATGGTGGCGTATTGATCGGCACAATTGGTTGTTGGACGGGACTTACTTTTGCCCTTCATTGTAGCGCATCACCACTATATTGAGGTTCAAGATTTATACCGGGGATATATTGGGTTTAAGTCACATGAGGCACATTCTGTTGGTTCTTGTTGCTATCATCGACTTTCATTTGTTGTTGCTGCGAGCTCCCAGGAAACATAGCTTTGAAGGTAGGACTTGCATCATCTGCTGACGGAAAGTGGCCATCTCCTTTTGCTACCTCCGCATCTCCATCATCATGTTCATCATCATCCGCTAGCCTTCTTGTACCTCCTTCAGCGCCTTCACCATTTCCAACTGCACATTTATAGCCACCGTTGGTTCCTCGTCATCTTGTCTACCAGCACCTCTCTACACGTTGTTGTTCTGTCGTTGGTCCGTCATTGGAGAAGCAAAACTATTATCCGAAGTTTCCTCCACAATCGGTCAGTTTAGGTCCACTTGTCTTGCAACAAATTTCGGCGAGGTGATGTTATCGTTTGGTGAAACTCTTCCCGAAACCCTCCCACTTCGAGTTGTGGGTATACCCTTCACAAATTCTCACATTTCTAGCGGAGTCGCCAAAAAAATGTAGGCAAAAAATTTAGTACCTTACTAGGGTTAGGATTTCGTGTCGGGGCTGGAGGCGAGCAATCTACGAAGAATACGAAATTGATTGATCGATCAGAAAAGGGAGAAGAACAGGTGGACAATCACTCGAATAACACAAGGCAAAACTCTTGGGATCCCAGAGTAATCTCTAGTTTTTTAGAGTCTTTCGTGTGCTTTTAAAGTTTTAAGAGAATATAAAGATCAAAAGCTTTCTCTGGTGTCTCAGGTCTCAAGAGAATTCAAGTCCAAATTTTGAGAGTTCAAGAGTATTCTCTTGTGTCTCAAACTCGGAGAGAATTCCCTAGAGAATTGTTAGGTTCAAAAGTTAATTCCTCTTGAAATAAGGGGGCTATTTATAGAGTCTCCTGACAAAGGGGTCATGTGTCAAGCATGTGACTTCGAGGAAAATTTCAGAAATACTCCTAGTCACAAGAAAATTCCTAGAATACTCTTAGTTATCCGAATAATGCCTAAATCATCTCATTCTTCTAGCCGTCAATCCAATCCCTCAATCAATTTTCAAAATGAGTTGCCTCCAAGAGCCTTCTGCCTTGGGACTCGTGGAGACCCCTTTCAGGTCTCCTTCATTTATTTATGTCTTATTCGTTTTAGTTCATTAAATTCATTAGGTCAAATATAAACTTATCTATCTATAACATCACTGGTTCATTAACGGTTTGAGCATTGGTTGAACCAGTAATCCATCCACTCGGTACTCTTCTCGATTCGATGACCGGTCCAGGTCTGAAAACATTATTTAAAATGGTTTCGAATCTAATAATCCTTCTTTAAAATGTTAAGACATATAAGTCGGCGTTAAAGATCATTTGTTTATGCAGGTTTTGAAGAAATTAAAAGAAGGAGACGCTATAATGGTGATGGATCCAAGACTACGATGGAGCCCAGCGTCTTTGTTGGTGGTGGAGAAGGTCCTAAAACTAGCTCGCCAATGCCTTGCACCTTCAAGACGATCAAGACCTACTACGAAAAAATGCGCCGAGGTATTATGGTGGCATTAGAAAAGATTACAGTGAGAAATGCCTCTCTGCTGCTGCTTTGACTTGTAACAATTCTGCAAATATAGTTGTGAGGGATGCTAGAAAGAATCGTCATAATTATTTCGGTATTGAAGATAGTGAAAGCTTTAGATTTCGTTCTGCATGAATTATCAAACTGTCTGGAGTTATAGATTGTTTCTTTCGTTTTTTTGTTCTTTTGAATGTTTTTTATTGATTGTTGTACACCATTTGATTGTATAGTTCCTTGTATCTAAACTCAAATATATATATTTGACCCTTTCATTTTAGCTGGAACAATGTTTAAATGCACCTATAACTTAAGGTGTACAAAATTATGTCTAACCATTACATCCTTATCAAACTTGTGCAGTGATTATTTGAGTCCATGAGCTTTTCCATGTGGTGAAGCAATTACCCATAGGCAAGTTACTTAGGTAAACCAATCCTGCCGGGCATCTGAATATCTGAGTTACATCTGGCAAAAATTCAAGCCTGAGCTTTATCTTGTTTCGGTGGCAAATAGACATCTCATGAAGGGAGGCTTTGACATGGACCTGGAAATGTGATTTGGTAACAGCATTGTCATGTCTTTGGACAATGTAGCGTTTGTAACACATGGGGTGAACTTATTTCTGGTTCTGTTGCAAATAATGACTAATGAATGATGTTATCTAGTTTGTTACTACAAAAAAAAAAAACTTATTTTCGACGGAATAAGAAATAAGTTTTTTTCCGACGAAAAAGGTAAATTCGACAGAATCCATCGAAAAAGTGTTACATTAGACAAAAAAATACCCATATTTCAACGGAATAGACTTATTCCCGACTGATTAATCCTGACGCGATTATTTATGACCGAATTTTCGACGGATGATTCCGTTGTAAATAAGCTTATTTTCGACGGAATAAACTTTATTTTCAACGAATTTGTCCATCGGAATAAGCTTTTTCTAGTAGTGTTAAACAGTACGTCAATGTCGTTTTTTTCTTTTATTAATACCAATTTTTGATGAGTTTTGAGTAAATAGCTAGGCTTTGATGTGATTAGTTATAGAGACTACCATTTATAGACTGAAATGTCAGTTTTGTTACTTCTTTGTTTTTTGCTTTATATTCTTACTCCCAACCTGTGGCAACTAACTTGATCTGCTAATATTGGTCAAGTTTAATTATGTATGCTTTTAGACACAAAGCTGGAATAGCTCAGTTGGTTAGAGCGTGTGGCTGTTAACCACAAGGTCGGAGGTTCAACCCCTCCTTCTAGCGGTTCATTTTCTTTTTCCATTAATTTTATTTTTATTGATGAGTATTTATTGTTTATTTTACTTTTTCCATTAATTTTATTTTTATTGATGAGTATTTATTGTTTATTTTACTTTTTCCATTAATTTTATTTTTATTGATGAGTATTTATTGTTTATTTTACTTTTTCCATTAATTTTATTTTTATTGATGAGTATTTATTGTTTATACATGTATGTGTCTCACTAGCAGTTTCTCCTCTTTATATTGAGTTGAAGCAAAAACTTGGAAAGGGTATGTATTACATGCATGGGCAATTACTTGACGTCCTCCCCAGAAATGTTACTGAATTTAATTATTTATATGCTGCTATGTACTCTTCATTATTTCTTTTCATTCCTTTCACCTAGGTTGAGCAATCTTAGCTACAGAATTTAATTATTTATATGCTGATATGTACTCTTCTTTATTTCTTTTCATTCCTTTTTTACCTAGGTTGGGCAATCTTAGCTAGGTTCCCAATGAATGCATGCGCAGTTTAATGAAAAAAGATATAAATAATGATGTTTTACAATGATTCATGCAATAATTTTTGCAAAAAATAATTAGACCTACCATGCAATGATATTTATAAAAAATAGTTGGACCCACTATGTAAGTGGTGGGTCCCATCATTTTTTGTAAAAATTATTACATAGATAAATGACAAAATTATTACATATAACAAAACTGCAGTTTAATTGTTACAGCTATATTGAACTCTTGAGGCATGATCAAATTTAGCCTAGTTTTGGTAAGAGTGCTGGAGGCTTGAGGGGTTTGTCTTGTTTAATTCAGTGGCAAATAATTTAGACATGGACCTGCCTGACAGTGTGGTTTGGTAACAGCAGCAAACTGGCAGTTTAACACGCATGGGATTATATCATCTTCTATTCTTCTTGCTGCTTGTATAGTTGTATTATTGCAAGTCTTAGTTAATGGCCTAATATGTTGAATATTTTTAGTAAGGAAATTGATATTTATATAAACTAATTTGATATTTTCACAAATATATATTATTTGAACTTATAAAAATATCAAATTAACTTGTAAAAATATCAATTCTTATGAGCTAATTTGATATTTTTACTAAATATCCATTTATGAAAATTTTACAGGCCAACTTTTAAAAAAAATAAATTATATATATATATATATATATATATATATATATATATATATATAACGGTGAAACTTTAATCAATAAGATATTTATATTTTTCGAGACTAATATTAATATAAATTTACTAGTAGAGCAAGATTTTTTTTATATAGAATTAAATGAATGTCATTCTGTTAATGTATAGTTGGACTACAAATTCTGGATCCAGTACTCATCATGGACCCAATTTTGTATAATCCGAGGCGAATTGAATGGAGGCATGTTCTCAGCTCGGATCGGATCACCTCTCCCCCGTGAATTTTGCAGCTTTTAGTAGCAGGTAGGAGTATTATTTTGAAGGGTCCTCTTAGCATGTGGCCTTAGAGCATATGTTAAGTATAAAAAATAATAGTAAATTTTATTTGTTTATATATTTATATAGAATTTAATACATGGAATTCACTAGCATATTATTTTTTTATGCATTAAATTCAGTGCAAATACATAAATTAATATTATCTATTATATATATTAAAATGCAGTACATAGACACCATCAATTGACAAGTGTCATTCACACAATCCGCCACATCTCTTATACCAAATTAAAAAAAAATCCTTACATAAAAACTAACGAAAACGCATTCAATTTTTATAATTCCTAAAATCACTACAAATCTAAACTAATATGATATTTACTAACTAATTTAATTTCCCAATATTGATACATATCTTTTTTAATTTTCAAACATTGATTTTTATATCCTAAAATTACTACAAAATTATATTTATAATATTATCTCATACTTTAACTATTAATTTTTTTCTAATATTTTAAATTCCATTCTCATGATTCAAATCTAAAGTGATATTTTAATCAATCTCACTTTAATATGTTGATTTTATAATCCATAAAATCACTAAAAATCTAAATTGATATGATATTTATCAACTAATTTAATTTCTCAATATTACAACATCAAAATCATAAATTGATATTTTTTAATTAAACAAATACTAATAATACAGTATTTTTTTCAGATTAAACAAATACTAACAATAATTGTTACAATATTTTTCTCATATTATCTCATCATTTACATATAATTTTCTTATGTGATGGAACTCAGGTATTATCATTACATGTACCTATTATCACATATATTTTTACGTATTCTCAATTTTATATGTATAATTGGTATAAAAAATATTACTTACATTTTCAACATTTTCTTATATGTTTGTTGTATTTTTGGTATTATAGTCTATACAGGGGAGTCATTACCTGATGCTGTCAATTATGTCACACCTATAAACAAAATGCCTATACATTCAATCAGCGACGATGATGTACAAGAATCTCAGTCAACTAATGTTGAAATGTCAACTAACAAGTTGCAAAAGAAAATCAAAGTCGAGAAAGATGACAACTTTACTGGTTCAAATTAATTTGAACCATTCAATCATTTTACTGATGACTTTTTGGTTTTAAAATTTATTAATTTCTGATGACTTTTTAGCATAATCATGTTTGAGTTGTTAATTTGGATTATTTGGATGAAACTTTTTGATTTTAATATTGATTATTGGATATTATGAAATCTAATTTTATGATTTAGTATTCAACTTGATTTTGACATCCTAAATAATATAAACCAACAACTACATATAAACCTGATTATTTGGTCTTTAAAAATAAAATTTGCAGCAATCCCAATTTGGTATTTATCCAATAAATATGTCGATTATAAAATTTGAATCTCATATTATTATCTAATACTTGAGCTTTTAAACTTTATTTACAGATAATTTTCACACAAAATTATTATTCCATTATCATGTAGAAAATTCTTTCTCATATTTGGGTTTTCAATTTTTTTTAAAAGATAATTATAACTATTTTTTTTTAAATTGATATTATCCCAAATTAATAGGTGATTGATGTAAACACGTTTTTTATTCACCATATAAATAGAGACTGACACTTTCATTACAAATCACATCACAAATAATTATCTCATTCTTATAATTTTCTGTTATACAGTAAGATTAATTTTCTTTCATAGATTCGGTTGTCGTTTAAAATGTATTGCTTAGATGGAGTCGAAAAATTTAATGTATTGCTAACTATCAAGTATTTTTTGACAAAACTAAATAATTACGTAATTGTATACATTGGAGCAAAATTATATGAGTTATTTTTGTTATACATTTATTTAATAAAATTTTAATTTATAAATATTTCATCTCCTTATTATAGTTTAATTTATTAAATGTATATATAAATTTATAATCAACAAAAAAATGAATAATCTCGCAGCAACGTGCGGGTGTGTATCTAGTTATACATTATTTTGAATATCAGCGTTGGTGGCGTTAATGTTTCCGTGTTTCTCGCGATGCGCGCTTTTTCTTCAACGCTTCCACGTGTTCCCTCCGCTACTTACACGCTCACACTAACGAGTAAACTAAATAGTAAATAAATTAAACCCCCTCCCTCTCTATTTCACAAATATTATGCCTTTCTTAAGTTAATTAGAGAAATTTCAAATTTTATTCACTATAATTCATATAAAAAATTGTAAGCACCGACACTTTTATTATTTAAAAATAATTTTATTTTGAATTTTTATAATGAATTTATAAATTTTAAAAATTAAAATTTATTTATTTATTCATAAATAAAATTACGAATACTGTAAATTTTTAGAAATTACTATTACCTAAAGGATTGAAAAATTAAACCTAAAATGAGCTTAAAATGATTTAATTTATGCAACTCCTTTATATGAGGCTCGATTATATTCTCCTTATTTTTTAGTCATAATTCAATTTTAGGGATAGGTTTCATTATGACTAAAAAATAATGAAATTAATTTACATGTTTTTGGCAATTTTATTTTCTTAAAATTTAGTTGAGTTGTTTTTGTTGGTACCTGTCATTAATGTTGAGTAAGTATTAAAACTCTTCAATTTTGTTCATAAAATCAAGCCAACAATTTTATCTTCTCATGACAGATTCGATTCATGTTTCATAGTAATTTATTATATTGAATTTACGTATTTGGTGCTTAGAATTCTAGGTGCATGAAATTAATTTATATGCGAAAAAATTATTTGTCTTGTAAAATGTAAGACCCCGAATTTTATGAAATACAAAATTTAATTTTTATTCATATATATTTTTTTCCTGAAACAGTAGGTGGTTAAATTGATAAGGTTAAAAGTTAAGGATGTTATGTGCAAATTTTATTATGTCGGACAATATTCGTTTGGTCGGAGAATATTCGTTTTGTCGAGGAATATTCGATTCGTACGACGGCGCCGAAATAACAAAATAATGGTGGACCCCCACAACGACTTATTGTCGGATATAGAAAGCGACATACGTAACCTTTCTAAATAAATATAGTCAACGGTATTATTATCTTGAACTGTTAAAATACCTGATAGTAAAAGAATAGTAACATACGGTATTACATAGTAGCACACGGTATTGCACTGTAGCACACGGTATTGCACTGTAGCACACGGTATTGCACAGTGTTTCATATTATTAAATGATAAAGTGGTTATTGTACTATATTGACTTTATTGAACCAATAATTGTCACATGCACAATAATTCATATTATTGAGTTGATAATTGTCACAGTAGCATATGCACAATAATTCACATTACTGAATCAATAATTGTCATTACACAGTAACGTGTTATTTTCTTATTTATTTTCAGCATTATTGTTATCTCTTTTATGATATTGATTAAACTGTTGTATTCTATTATTGGTTGATTTTCCTATTTTTTTAACTCGAAAAGCCAACTACACTGCATTTACAACAATTAACCATAATAATGAATAATTGTGAATTATTGTTGAATAATTGAATTGATAAAGTTATTTGTTTTTATTATGATAAATTATATAAAGTTGTTTGTTTTTTTATATATAAAGATAATTGATTTATTTAAAGTTAATTGTTTTATATATAAAGTAAATTGAATGGTATAGATTAAAAGATGGTCTTTAAATGAATGGTTTAGATTAAAGAAATCTTAAAAGATAAAATGAGTGGTATGGATTAAACATTATCTTGAAATATACGGTTTGGATTAAATTAGGAAATCTTAGTGATGATAAGAATTTTTACTATAAATAGAAGCCTTAACTTAAGGATTTTTCATAAAAACTTCCTTGCTTATTCTTTCTTTCACTCTCCAAATATTTCTTAGTATAATTTCTCTTTGAGTGTGCTAAAGTCATCTTGAGTATTTGTAAAGAGCTGTAAGTGTACGAGTTCATATCTAGTCACGTGTTAAGGTAAGGGATACCATCTTTTTCATCTTCCATTATTCAAACTTACTATGGTAAGGGATTATCATTATTTGATTCTCGAAAATAATATCGTTTCTTTCTTACTCATAAGACGTGTCATTTATTTCCATATATTAAATTGTGGGAATAACCTTACGGCGCGGATTATCGCCTGTTGGTGAATAACCTTTCGTATTTATTTCCATATATTAAATTGTGAGAATAACCTTACGGCGCGGATTATCGCCTGTTGGTGAATAACCTTTCGTATTTATTTCCATGTATTAAATTATGGGAATAACCTTACGGCGCGGATTATCGCCTGTTGGTGAATAACCTTTCGTATTCATTCCTTATTAATTTGTGGGAATAACCTGACTACGCGGACTACCGCATGTTTGGTGAATTACTCTTCGTATTCATTTCTTACTTGTCTCTTGTTGGTAAAGTTTCCTGAAATGAATACATATTCTTTAATAGTTTGCGCTTCATCTAATATCATTTCAACTGAACCTTCCTATTTTTCTAAATCTTTCTATTGAACCTTAACTGTTATTCTGAACTGTGGATCTGAAATATCATTCTTGAATTTTAGTCCACATCATGTTGGCAATTTGGACATTATTTGAATCTGCACAAAGAAAAATCATAAACTTTTGATATTTATTGATCATACTGTTTCTTCTGATTCATCATCTATATCACGGTTGTTATTCTAATAATCAAGAACCATGTTGTTGTGAATTTCTGTGGCCTGGGGCACAGTTGATAGGATAAAGACGATATAATTATTGTGTCTTTTAGGGCACGTGGTGAATATTCTCTTTGGCCTGGGGCAAAGATGAACTGTTGTTGGTATGATTATGACCAAAGGCTGAAAACTGGTATAATCATTACCGTTGGTGTTATATTTGAATATCTTTGGCTCGTAATGTAAAGATGAACTATTGACTGACATGATTATAATCAGGAACTGGAAATTTATATTATCATGACCAGCGGTGTAAGACCCCGAATTTTATGAAATACAAAATTTAATTTTTCTTCATATATATTTTTTTTGAAACAGTAAGTGGTTAAATTAACAAAATTGAAAGTTAAGGATGTTATGTGCAAATTTTATTTTGTCGGACAATATTCGCTTTGTCGGGGAATATTCGTTTGGTCGGGGAATATTCGTGCCGTACGACGGCGCCGAAATAATAAATTATTGGTGGACCCCACAACGGAATATTTGTCGGATATAGAAAACGACAGAAGTAACCTTTTTAAATAAAAATAGTCAACGGAACTGTTAAAATACCGGTGATAAAAGAATAGTAGCATACGGTAGTTTATGGTATTTTCTGTAGCACACGGTACTCTACAGTAACACACGGTATTGCATAGTGTCTCATATTATTGGTCTGATAATTGACACCGTAACTGTTACGCATCATTTCATCGATAATTGTCACTGCATAATATTTTATATTATCAATTCAATAATTGTTGTTACACAGTATTTTGCATTATTGATTTAATAATTGTCATTACACTGTATTTTATATCATTGAGTCAATAATTGTTGTTGCACTGTTTTTAAAATTATTGAACCTAATAATTGTCACAGTAACATATGCACAGTAATTCACATTATTGAATCAATAATTGTCATTACACAGTAACGTATGCTTTATTTTACATTATTGTTATCTCTATTATGATGTTATTTAAACAGTTGTATTTCATTAATTTATTGACTTGATATCTAAGAGCTAACTATACTGTATTTATAACAATTAGTCATAATAATTGAATTGATAAAGTTATTTGTTTATAATATAAAGTTAGGTGATTATTAGGTGATATGAAATGAATGGTGTAGATTAAGGTGTGAATTATTGTTGAATAATTGAATTGATTTGTTTATAATATAAAGTTAGGTGATTATTAGGTAATATGAAATGAATGGTGTAGATTAAAGTGTGAATTATTGTTGAATAATTAAATTGATTTGTTTATAATATAAAGTTAGGTGATTATTAGGTGATATGAAATGAATGGTGTAGATTAAAGATAATATAATATTTGAAATGGATGGTGTAGATTAAAAGATGATCTTTAAATGAATGGTTTAGATTAAATGAATGATAAGATTTTTGGCTATAAATAGAAGCCTTAACTTAAGGATTTTTCATAAACTTCCTTACTTGTTCTTTCTTTCTCTCTCTAAATACTTCTTGTGAAAGTTCTCTCTAAGTGTGCTTAAGTCATCTTGAGTATTTGTGAAGATCTATAAGTATACGTGTACTGTTCAAGTTAATCAACCTCATTTAAATCAATATCCAGTCACGTGTTGAGGTAAGGGATACCATCTTTTTCATCTTCCATTATTCAAACATACTATGGTAAGGGATTATCATTATTTGATTCTCGATAATAATATTGTTTCTTCCTTACTCATAAGACGTGCCTTTTATTTCCATGTATTAAATTGTGGGAATAACCTTACGGAGCGGATTGCCGCCTGTTGGTGAATAACCTTTCGTATTCATTCATTATTAATCTCTGAGAATAACCTTACGGAGCGGATTGCCGCCTGTTTGGTGAATAACTCTTTGTACTCAAATTCTATTAAATTGTGGGAATAACCTTACGGAGCGGATTGCCGCCTGTTTGGTGAATAACTCTTTGTACTCAAATTCTATTAAATTGTGGGAATAACCTTACGGAGCGGATTGCCGCCTGTTGGTGAATAACCCTTTGTATTAATTTCCTTCACCTTTTGTTAATCAAACCTGCTACGGTAAGGGATATTATTTTCTTTCATACTCCTAAATCGAAATTTATTATGGAACTATTGCTTCTATAATTCCTGAAAATATTATATGTTCCATAATAGTTGAACTTCATTATTTCAACTGAACCTTCCTATTTACGTGAACCTTTCTATTGAATTGTAACCGTTATTCTGAACTGTGGATCTTGAATATCATTTTTAAATTTCACTCCACATCATGTTGACAATTTGGACATTATTTGAATCTGTACAAAGTAAACTTCCGATACTTATTGTTATCCTATTTCTTCTGTTCATCATTTATATCATTCTAATCATCCAAAAATCAAGCTGTTGTGAATATCTGTGGTCGGGGGCACAGATGTGATATATTTGTTGAACAGATGATAGGTTAAAGGCGATATAATAGGTTAAAGGCGATACATCTGTTCGGTGTCTTTTATGGCACGTGGTGAATGTTCTCTTTGGCCCGTAGTGCAAAGATGAACTGTTGTTTGGTATGATTATGACCAAAGGCTGAATCTGATATAATCATGACCGTTGGTGTTATATTGAATGTCTTTGGCCCGTAGTGCAAAGATGAACTGTTGATCTGCATGATTATGATCAGGAACTGTGAATTTGTATTATCTTGACTAATGATATTTCAGATGATAAAAGTTGATGATGTTTTTCCTAAAAAGAGAACCGAGTGGACATTATAGTCTGCATTATTCTTCTAATAGATTACTCATTCCGCTGCTATTATTGATCTGAACGTTGTTTAAGAATTTAACTGCAGTTTTTGATATAAACCTTGTAGTCTATTGTATTCTATCAAGAACTCAACTGTTGAAGACTAATGATAATTTATTCGTCATTATCTTAGTCATGATATTCTTTACTGGGCTATTTGAGCTCACCCTTTCTTTTGTTCCATTGTTTTTCAACAGGAGATGAAAACATAACAGGGTCTAGCCGGGGAATGGAGTGAGGGTCCGAGGAATAGTTATCATAGTTTTCACGTTTTGTAAAATAGTGTGGCAATAACAGTGAAGACTTAGTTGTGTATTATTATACACTGTATTGTTGTACGTTGTGCTTTGTTGTAATAATTTTGTTGTAGTCTTTTGACGACTCAAGTATGGGCTGTGTGGACCCAAATTTGGGGGCGTCACAGTTGGCATCAGAGCTTAGGGATATGGTCTTTAATGGAGATCTGGGGTTAGAACTAGGAGGGGAGAGACGAATAGAATCAATCACTAGTGTGTCCTACCTAAATTAGATTTTTTTTATCTAATGAATCGATTTGAATGTAGGAACATGAAGAGATGAGTCAGTTTATTTGAACTAACATTTATTTTGTGACCACAGTTAAGTATGGCATCTGGAAATCAGGAGGTTAACTATGAAATTACCGAAACAAATGTAGCTGCAGAACAAGAGGCGACGAATAATCTTCTTACAAACTCAGAGTTGAATCATTTGCCTAAGGCAAAAATTATGCGTGTTCTATCCAGTAAGGATGAAGGTGAAAGCTCTGCTACAGTCGTTCCAGATCCATTCTTAGAAGCAATTAAAGGAAGTAACGAACTTGCGGAAATTATTGCCTTTAATTTACTCACTAATTGGGAGAGTCATATCACCTGGTTATGCTCTATAACAAAGAATCAGAATATATGGACTTTTCATATTAGTCTTTGGGATTTATGGTGTTCCAGCTATGAGTTTCAAGATTATTTAAAAATGATGTTTCTATACTTTTGGGCGTTACAATTTAAAGGAATTCAGGTTAAGTTAGTCACTATCATGGAAACTGCAGTCTATCGAAAATACTATTTTAATGGAAATCATTGGTACCTTACTACTGATGAAGTTGATGAACCCGAGAAACAGTTTGCTAGAAAATTATTCAGTGGTATTCCCATGGTTGAAATACGTGAAGATCCGAATGAAGTATTCGGGATTCGATTTGACGATAACAGTCAAGAAACCGAATGAGGTGATAACCGGTAAGCTATTCATAAATTCTCGTGAAGTCTATGCCATATTAGATACTGGCTCTATCCACTTTTTTATCTCACCTATATGTACTCAACGTTTAAATTTGACTATTGAAAACTTAAATCTTGTCTTATCAGTTGAAACCTCATTGGGAGAAATGACCATTACATCTACTGTCTATAAATCTTCCCTAGTTCAAATCAACAACCTCACATTACCTGTTGACCTTATTTCTTTGGAGATGCATGAATTTGATGTGATTTTAGGAATTGATTGGTTGACTACCCATCATGCTAAAATTGATTGTTTTCATAAGATTATTAGTTTTCATATTCCTAATCAACCTTTCATGCAAATTCAAGCAACTAAACCATTGAAATCTATAACTGTTATTTCTAGCCATAAAGCCATTCGTTTATTGAAAAACGGATGTCAAGCCTTTTTAGCTCATGTCACTGATTTGAACAAAAATACGTCAAACTTGAATGATATTCCCATTGTTAATGAGTTTCCTGACGTTTTTCCTGAAGAACTTCCTGGCTTACCCCCAAACCGTGAAATTGAATTTTATATTGATCTTGAACCCGGTACCAAGCCCATTTCCAAAACTCCGTATCGAATGGCTCCCATAGAATGCCAAGAGTTAAAAGTTTAATTATTAGATATTGGTATCATTCGTTCTAGTACAAAACTTATATCGAGCGAGGAATGCGAGAAGAGTTTCCAAGAACTCAAGAGGAGACTTGTTTCAGCTCCTGTTCTGACCATACCATCGGGATCGGGAGAATTCGTCATATTTAGCGATGCTTCAGACAAAGGTCTAGGCTGTGTCCTTATGCAACATGGAAAGGTGAGAAAAATTATGAGAAAAATTACCCTACTCATGATCTAGAGTTGGCAGCAGTCGTTTTCGCGTTGAAGATCTGGAGACACTACTTGTACGGAGAAAAAGTGGATATCTATACGGATCATAAAAGTCTCAAGTATTTCTTCACCCAGAAGGAACTCAACATGCGACAACGACGTTGGCTTGAGCTGTTAAAGGATTATGACCACACAATCCAGTATCACCCGGGAAAGGCGAACGTTGTAGCTGACGCTTTGAGCAGAAAATCTTATGCAAGTACAAGTGCACTGCTGACAACACAAAAGTGTATTTTGTACGACTTGCAAAAGATGGAGATAGAGCTAAAGACACCAGGGACCCACTCGAAGATTGCTCACGTGCGAGTACAACCAACTTTAATCGATAAAATTAAAGCTGCTCAAACTACCGATCCGGAACTGATAAACATGATAAAGAAAGTACAAGAAGGTGCCATTCCCGAAGCAAGAATCGACGAGAAAGGAATACTTCGAGTCAACTCTCGACTATGTGTTCCTAACGATCCTGAATTAAAGCATAAAATCATGATGGAGGCACACAACACGCCGTTTGCAATCCACCCAGGAGGTACCAAGATGTATCGAGATCTTCGACATACATTTTGGTGGAACAATATGAAAAGAGAGATTGCGGAGTTTATCTCAAGGTGCCTAACTTGTCAACGTGTCAAGGCAGAGCATCAAGTTCCTAAAGGTCCATTACAATCACTTGAAGTTCCCGAATGGAAGTGGGAACACATCAATATGGACTTCGTGACGGGTCTTCCAAAAGTTTCTCAAGGCTTAGATGCAATTTGGGTGATCGTAGATAGATTGACCAAATCTGCTCATTTCTTGCCTATACGAGAAAACTTTTCACTTGAACGTCTTGCCGGTATGTACATAAATGAGATCGTGAGATTGCATGGCATGCCAGTTTCCATAGTTTCTGATCGAGATCCTAGATTCACTTCACGCTTTTGGATCAGTCTGCAAAAAGCTATGGGCACTGAACTACGTTTTAGTTCTGCATACCATCCTCAAACGGACGGACAATCGGAAAGGACGATCCAGACCCTCGAAGATCTTTTGAGACTTTGTGTATTAGACTTCAAAGGAAGTTGGGATAAGTACTTGCCATTGGTGGAATTTTCTTACAACAACAGTTACCAAGCAAGCATAGGCATGGCTCCATTCGAGGCATTGTATGGAAGAAAGTGTCGCTCTCCAATATGTTGGAATGAGGTAGGAGAAGCAAAATTGTTGGGACCCGAGTTGGTACGCTTGACGACCGAAAAGATCCAAATGATCCGACAACGAATACAGACCGCACAAGAACGACAAAAGAGTTATGCTGATCTTCATCGGAGAGACGAAAGTTTCAACGTCGGAGATCATGTATTCTTACGTGTTTCTCCATGGAAAGGGGTTACGAGATTCGGAAAGAGAGGAAAGCTCAACCCTCGATTTATTGGCCCATTTGAAATCCTCGATCGAATAGGAACCGTAGCCTACAGACTAGCCCTACCACCAAGTATGTCTCGCATCCATAACGTTTTTCACATATCTATGTTACGTAAATATGTGAAGGACCCAAACCACGTCATTGAGTTAGAACCAGACGTTATAGCAGAGGATTTAACATACGAGGAGGTACCTGTTAAGATCCTGGATAAGAAGGAGCAGATCCTACGCTCAAAGGTTATACCTCAAGTTAAGGTTTTATGGAGGAACCAAGATACTGAGGAAATGACCTGGGAGCTAGAATCTGAGATGAAATCTAAGTATCCTTACCTCTTCGATATGTCAGATACGTCAATTTCGGGGACGAAATTTCATAAGGAGGGGAGGTTGTAAGACCCCGAATTTTATGAAATACAAAATTTAATTTTTCTTCATATATATTTTTTTTGAAACAGTAAGTGGTTAAATTAACAAAATTGAAAGTTAAGGATGTTATGTGCAAATTTTATTTTGTCGGACAATATTCGCTTTGTCGGGGAATATTCGTTTGGTCGGGGAATATTCGTGCCGTACGACGGCGCCGAAATAATAAATTATTGGTGGACCCCACAACGGAATATTTGTCGGATATAGAAAACGACAGAAGTAACCTTTTTAAATAAAAATAGTCAACGGAACTGTTAAAATACCGGTGATAAAAGAATAGTAGCATACGGTAGTTTATGGTATTTTCTGTAGCACACGGTACTCTACAGTAACACACGGTATTGCATAGTGTCTCATATTATTGGTCTGATAATTGACACCGTAACTGTTACGCATCATTTCATCGATAATTGTCACTGCATAATATTTTATATTATCAATTCAATAATTGTTGTTACACAGTATTTTGCATTATTGATTTAATAATTGTCATTACACTGTATTTTATATCATTGAGTCAATAATTGTTGTTGCACTGTTTTTAAAATTATTGAACCTAATAATTGTCACAGTAACATATGCACAGTAATTCACATTATTGAATCAATAATTGTCATTACACAGTAACGTATGCTTTATTTTACATTATTGTTATCTCTATTATGATGTTATTTAAACAGTTGTATTTCATTAATTTATTGACTTGATATCTAAGAGCTAACTATACTGTATTTATAACAATTAGTCATAATAATTGAATTGATAAAGTTATTTGTTTATAATATAAAGTTAGGTGATTATTAGGTGATATGAAATGAATGGTGTAGATTAAGGTGTGAATTATTGTTGAATAATTGAATTGATTTGTTTATAATATAAAGTTAGGTGATTATTAGGTAATATGAAATGAATGGTGTAGATTAAAGTGTGAATTATTGTTGAATAATTAAATTGATTTGTTTATAATATAAAGTTAGGTGATTATTAGGTGATATGAAATGAATGGTGTAGATTAAAGATAATATAATATTTGAAATGGATGGTGTAGATTAAAAGATGATCTTTAAATGAATGGTTTAGATTAAATGAATGATAAGATTTTTGGCTATAAATAGAAGCCTTAACTTAAGGATTTTTCATAAACTTCCTTACTTGTTCTTTCTTTCTCTCTCTAAATACTTCTTGTGAAAGTTCTCTCTAAGTGTGCTTAAGTCATCTTGAGTATTTGTGAAGATCTATAAGTATACGTGTACTGTTCAAGTTAATCAACCTCATTTAAATCAATATCCAGTCACGTGTTGAGGTAAGGGATACCATCTTTTTCATCTTCCATTATTCAAACATACTATGGTAAGGGATTATCATTATTTGATTCTCGATAATAATATTGTTTCTTCCTTACTCATAAGACGTGCCTTTTATTTCCATGTATTAAATTGTGGGAATAACCTTACGGAGCGGATTGCCGCCTGTTGGTGAATAACCTTTCGTATTCATTCATTATTAATCTCTGAGAATAACCTTACGGAGCGGATTGCCGCCTGTTTGGTGAATAACTCTTTGTACTCAAATTCTATTAAATTGTGGGAATAACCTTACGGAGCGGATTGCCGCCTGTTTGGTGAATAGCTCTTTGTACTCAAATTCTATTAAATTGTGGGAATAACCTTACGGAGCGGATTGCCGCCTGTTGGTGAATAACCCTTTGTATTAATTTCCTTCACATTTTGTTAATCAAACCTGCTACGGTAAGGGATATTATTTTCTTTCATACTCCTAAATCGAAATTTATTATGGAACTATTGCTTCTATAATTCCTGAAAATATTATATGTTCCATAATAGTTGAACTTCATTATTTCAACTGAACCTTCCTATTTACGTGAACCTTTCTATTGAATTGTAACCGTTATTCTGAACTGTGGATCTTGAATATCATTTTTAAATTTCACTCCACATCATGTTGACAATTTGGACATTATTTGAATCTGTACAAAGTAAACTTCCGATACTTATTGTTATCCTATTTCTTCTGTTCATCATTTATATCATTCTAATCATCCAAAAATCAAGCTGTTGTGAATATCTGTGGCCGGGGGCACAGATGTGATATATTTGTTGAACAGATGATAGGTTAAAGGCGATATAATAGGTTAAAGGCGATACATCTGTTCGGTGTCTTTTATGGCACGTGGTGAATGTTCTCTTTGGCCCGTAGTGCAAAGATGAACTGTTGTTTGGTATGATTATGACCAAAGGCTGAATCTGGTATAATCATGACCGTTGGTGTTATATTGAATGTCTTTGGCCCGTAGTGCAAAGATGAACTGTTGATCTGCATGATTATGATCAGGAACTGTGAATTTGTATTATCTTGACTAATGATATTTCAGATGATAAAAGTTGATGATGTTTTTCCTAAAAAGAGAACCGAGTGGACATTATAGTCTGCATTATTCTTCTAATAGATTACTCATTCCGCTGCTATTATTGATCTGAACGTTGTTTAAGAATTTAACTGCAGTTTTTGATATAAACCTTGTAGTCTATTGTATTCTATCAAGAACTCAACTGTTGAAGACTAATGATAATTTATTCGTCATTATCTTAGTCATGATATTCTTTACTGGGCTATTTGAGCTCACCCTTTCTTTTGTTCCATTGTTTTTCAACAGGAGATGAAAACATAACAGGGTCTAGCCGGGGAATGGAGTGAGGGTCCGAGGAATAGTTATCATAGTTTTCACGTTTTGTAAAATAGTGTGGCAATAATAGTGAAGACTTAGTTGTGTATTATTATACACTGTATTGTTGTACGTTGTGCTTTGTTGTAATAATTTTGTTGTAGTATTTTGACGACTCAAGTATGGGCTGTGTGGACCCAGATTTGGGGGCGTCACAAGCGGTGTTTAAGATGATAAAAGTTGATGATGTTTTTCCTAAAAAGAGAATCGAGTAGACATTATAGTCTGCATTATTCTTCTAATAGATTGCTCATTCCGCTACTATTATTGATACAAAGCTTATTGTCTATTATATTCAATTAAGAACTCATCTGTTGAAGGCTAATGATAATTTATTTGTCGTTATCTTAGTCATGATATTTCTTACTGGGCTATTTGAGCTCACCCTTTCTTTTGTTCCATTGTTTTTCAGAAAAAGAGAGAGTAGCCGGGTCTAGCAGGGGAATGGAGTGACGGTCCGAGTGATAGCTATTGTAGTCTTCACATGTTGTATATAGTGTGAAAATAATAGTGAAGACTTAGTTGTGTATTATTGAGTTTTGCATTTCTGTACTATGAACTATTTGTATTAAAGGTTATGTATTTTATGGCGTCTCAAATTGGGCTATGTAGGCCTAGATTTGGGGGTGTCACATAAAATAAATTTGATCGTACATTTGACTTGCTTGTAAGGCTTAAAAAGAAAATTTTAAAAGTTTATATTGCATTAATTCATCTACTCTATTAATTAAATGGTTATGTGAACGTTCGGTTATTCAACATTTGATTCGTTTGGAAGTTTAAATATATTTAAAAAAATTATTCGTCTAATAATAATTTATTTTAAATGTAATGTATTTAATTCATAAATACTGTATTTAGATCTCAAATGCAAAGCACGAAAGAGTTTGTTCGGCTATAAGAGTTTGTAGTAATAATGTTTGCAATCATCTGCACCTCTATATGTACCGCACCAATTTTGATGCATTGCATTTAAGGTTTAAACGATACGTTTATGAGTTAAATAAGTTGCTTTTAAAATAATCTACTATTAGATAAACAAAAAATTTAAGTGTATTTGAACTTTCAAAGGCTCTATTACATTTGGCTTGCAAGAATAAAAGTATAAATAAAATGACTTATTTTTTTAGAATGAAAAAAAAAATTATGTTTGAATATTCTATTAAAATAAAATGAACTATTTTTATTCTTACCAAATTTATGAATTTTATTTATTAAAAGAATGTATAAAATAACTTGTTTTATCAACAACAACAAAATTATTTTTTTTTATATTATTATTTTTTTAATTTTATTTCTCCAATCAAAACGTAATAAAAATGTATCAAATTCTGACTAATCAAATATACACAAAATTAGTTCGTACCAAACACTGCTACTGTAGCAAACGTACAAATGCCGGTTGCCAAATTTGAAGTTTGATACCAACATTCCAATTCCTTTTTTCTTAAATTACTAGATGACAAATTTAACGTGAGACTATCATATTATTTTTGACTAAAAAGCAAACCAACCCTTCGGTTGTATCATTTTTGTAAACATGTTCCTTAAACTTTTTTTTTTTTTTTTTTTTTTTTTTTTGGGTAAAGCTCTCCCTCCAAAATATGTACTAATTTGCATAAAAGGGTCCCCAAGCCTTTTAAATTAAAGTACTATTGTCATTTCATTAGCACATCCAAGTTACCATTAGAATCAAATACTTGGCAACAAATATAAACCACATATTGACCTAATCTAATGTATATAAAGTAAAAGAGATGGAGAGAGATTTAAAATATCAAAAATAAGTTGGGTCGCACGAATTTTGTGAGTATCATAACAATATTTTGTTACAACAAATGAAACTAAACTTGAATCAATAATTCAAAATATCACTGATACATCACAAATTTATAAGTCATAACTTGAGAGTTAATGGTATATATTTGAGAGCTATATGAATTGATATGATAAATAAGAGAAAGAATAATGATGGTGATAATACAAAAGGTTGGAAATTTGGGCCAAAAAAATGAAAATTAGGGTAATAGGCATGGAAAGGGTGGATAGAGGGAAAATGAGCATTTTGTAACTTTAAGAGCATCTCCAATAGATAGATTATTTTATAGACTATATTTAGTCCATATGACATCAATAAATATTTTTTAGTTTTCAATCATTTCAGCAGATGAACTATCCCGTGAACTATAATATAATTTTTTTTAAATAATCAATAAATTCAAAAAAAAAATTATCATCCTTCTATTCTCTCATTTAAATATAATTAAATTTATAGTCCATGAACTATTTAGTTCATAGATTTAGTCTTTTAAGGGTTTCAAATAAAATTCGAGGTTATATTTAGTCTATCTGCTGGAGAAAAAAGTTAAATTTTAAATTATATTAAGTCTAAAAATTCATTACTGGATATACTCTAAGAGGAGATGATAATTTATTAAAATGACAACAATATTCTAACTAAAAGCTGGAGCTCCTTTTTGCACAGTTAATACATTTTAAAAAGAAAATTTTGTTAAAATAACAGTTAAAGAAACAATTTTACAAAAACAATACAAATTAGAGGGCCATTTTTGCATTTCAGTCCAATTATTATCGCAACCCAAAAACTTTTCTCTCGCACACTATCACTCTCCGAGTTCTTTCTTCTCCGTCCATTCCTCTCCCATGTGATGGTGAGATGATTGTAAGTTACTACCAAACCCACCCCCCTCCCTCCCTCCCATTTGGGATCTCTCTCTCTCTCCATATCTATCGATCATCTTCACTCTCCACCACCACATTTCATTTGTCCATACGAATATTCCATTTCTCTTCCCTCGTTCGGACTCACTCTCTCTACATCTTCCCACTTTTCTATATTAATCTCTTCAATTCAATAAAACTCAACAGCTAGTTTGAAATTTTTTTCTACAAAAAATCTTCACCGGAGCGGGAAGACTTCACTTCGCCGATCCCAATGTATACTTCTTCTCGTAAAGTTTTCCACTAAAATTTCAATTCAAATTTTCTTTTACTTGCCAAATTTACAGATTCTGATTCTGTTTTTCATTCTTATTAATCTTATACTATATTTTTTTCTTTAGTTTTAAAGCTCATTTCGAATATTCGGTTTTTAGAATACATGGACTTCTTTTTATTATTAATTCTTAAACGTACTATACATTTTTTTGCTTGTTTTGTTTGATTGATAGTAATGGATTTATCTTTTGTTTTTTTTAAAATGTTGTTTCTTTCCTACATTTAGTGTTATCTGTAGAAGATAGTAAAAAGTACTAGTTATGGAGACTACTGCAAAAGCTAATGGTGCTGCTAAATCTGGAATTTCTGCTAAAACAATTCCAGCAATTGCACACCCACTAGCCGAAGAGCCATTGGATATTGCATCCAATATCAATTATCATGCACAATATAGTCCTCATTTTTCTCCTTTCAAGTTTGAGCCGGAACAAGCCTACTATGCAGCTGCAGAGAGTGTTCGTGACCGTCTCGTGCAGGTAACAAAACTTTACTAGAAATTTTGTATTTTTAAGCGGTAAACTAACCCAGTTCGTTATGCTTTTCTTTCTTATAGTATTATGTTATTTTCTTCAGTTGTTTTAAATCTACATATATATCTAGTCACCTATATTTGGCTTTCACATAGTCCAAATTGGGTAGTCCTAGTCCATTCAGGAATAGAAACTGCCTACAGAAATTAGTTGCATTTGTACAGTCGCAATTTTATTATACTTATACAATAAAGATCATCCGAAATGCAACTATCTATTGAACAAATGTAAATATAGATTGGCTGAATGGGTTGCCTATTTTGGATTGCCAAGAACCCAAATCTGACAAGCGGCGAGGAGAGACAGAGAGAGAATAGGGTTGCTTATAAAAGCGTGTATCTTTAAATTTTTCACTTACCTAATAGACATATATTACTACTTAATTTATTCTTTAAGATTCTACATCTCTAAACTTCAAGAACTGCTAGACTGTAATTTTATTCCATATATGTCATCTCTTGGCTCAGACTGACTTGATTCTTGTATGTGGCTTCTATTTACCAAATTTTATTTGTTGCCTCTAAATGAGAGTATATTTGAAGAATTTGTATGTGGCTGTGGTTTCTACCATGATTGTTTTGCATATGAAGAAATACTCCCTCCGTCCCAAGGTAAAAGTCCTGGTTATTGTTTTGCGCATATTAAGAAAGAGGATAAAATGACAAAATTGTCCATATTTAAATTCTCATTTAATTGCATAATTTTCTGCACATGACTAGTGATGCTTCATAAATATGCATAGAGAATATAAATATGACAATTATGGTAGTAGTTGTCAATTCTGAAGAATTATGATATGGTTTCTATTTTCAGAATATACTAAAAAGCATATGTTGTGAAATGTCTGGTTAAAGCACTTAGTAGGCTACAGAAGTTCACTTGTTGGTAAACTGAAGTTGAATTACCAGTGCCTATTACTCTATTTTCTGCAGCAATGGAATGAGACCTATCTTCATTACAACAACGTTGACCCAAAGCAAACATACTACCTATCCATGGAGTTCCTCCAAGGACGAGCTTTGACCAATGCAATTGGAAACCTGGACATTCAAGATGCATATGCTGCTGCCTTAAACAAGCTGGGTCACGAACTCGAGGAAATTGTTGAACAGGTAATCAAACTCATGAGCTCCTCAAGGGGGGACATTGAAGATGCATATGCAGTATATTTGTAGTTATATGAAGTTGAATTTTGCAGGAGAAAGATGCGGCACTTGGAAATGGTGGTCTAGGAAGGCTTGCCTCTTGCTTTCTAGACTCTATGGCAACACTAAATTTTCCAGCATGGGGATATGGTTTGAGGTACAAGTATGGGTTGTTCAAACAGCGGATCACAAAAGCAGGCCAAGCAGAAAATGCCGAAGACTGGCTTGAGGTTTGAATACCTGAATGTCTGTTCTGTTTAACTTGCATTATGGATATATAATACTTACTTTTGGTGTGAAATAATGCAGAAGTTTAGCCCTTGGGAAATTGTAAGGCACGACGTTGTGTTCCCTGTCAGATTCTTTGGCCATGTCAAGGTCCATCCCACTGGATCGTAAGTCTGATTCCAATAGTTTTGGGTCCATTAACTGAAGTAATGTTAATTTGTTCTAATTCATTGATCA
Organism: Hedera helix; assembly: GCA_947179155.2. Lineage (NCBI taxonomy): Eukaryota > Viridiplantae > Streptophyta > Magnoliopsida > Apiales > Araliaceae > Hedera > Hedera helix. Next base: position 55,913,449 of record OX359264.1, on the reverse strand, counting down.
AGAAAGGCATTGTATAATTTAGATTACATGGTATTCTTACCTCTAGTTACTGTAATATCTAAACTCTCTTGTGCAACGTTTTGAATGTGCTACAGCCGAAAATGGGTTGGTGGAGAGGTTTTACAAGCTCTAGCATACGATGTGCCAATTCCAGGATACAAAACAAAGAACACTAACAGTCTTCGTCTTTGGGAAGCAAAAGCAAATTCCGAAGACTTTAACCTGTTTCAGTTCAATGATGGACAGTATGAAACAGCTGCACAACTCCATTCTAGAGCTCAGCAGGTCGGTTATTCCTTGCTCTGATAAGAAGGAAAAAAGCAGTGCGGGATTAATATACCTCGATTTATTAAAGAACATAATCTATTTCATCAAGTTCAATATTAAATACTATCCTTGGTTAATACAACTCATGTAAGATCATTGCAGATTTGTGCTGTTTTATACCCTGGGGATGCTTCAGAGAATGGAAAGCTTCTACGGCTGAAGCAACAACATTTCTTGTGTAGCGCATCACTTTAGGTTGGTGATATATTTTGTATATGTCTCCATGTGTAGTACGACAAATGCAAATCGGTGACTCACTGACTGTCCTGCCTTTTTTCTTTATATTTGTAAATATTATACCATTTTGCTTGAGTATCACATTGATGCTGCTGCAAGTAAAATAAGGTATGGAGCAGATTTAGAACCCATTATAGCTTTAATACATCAAAAATCAAGTTTGGTACTCAACTATATTTTACAAGGAAACTCCCCTCCTACAGTTGCATTTTTATGCAGCATTTTAGTTGTCCTTCAAAGTAATTCTAATCAGCGTCAGTAAATTTATTTGCCAGGATTAAAAACTTGTAGGGATTGTCATACATAAGCAACTACGATTGATTGCATCCAATTCGGTTATAGGGAGGGAGACATTCACTAATACTAGCAGTAAAGTGAGACATGCACATAATATTTTGCAGGATATTGCCCCTACGAGAACCCTATTGTTTGAATAATGAAGTTCACGCAACAGAAATGCCTGATGGCTGTTAAGCAATCATCCATCAAGAATGCCTAGGTTTTGAATAAACAATTGAGTGTCGGTGAATTAATTTACTAGGGTTAAAAACTTGAAGTGATGGTACATAAGCAACTATGATTGCAGCCAATTCGGTTATAGGAAGGGAGAGACATTCACATAATATAATGCAAGAAAGTTAGCCGCGCACATAATATTTTATAGGATGTAGCACTGCTTGAACCTATTGTTTGAATTAATGAAGTTCATGCTACTGAAATGCCTGATGGCTGTAAAGCATTCCTCCATCAAGAATGTCTATGTTTTGAATACACGAGGGATATTCGATAGAATATTATTTTTTAACATGAGTTTATTACAAATCTTTGTTTCTTCAGGTAACTTGTGTGGGATGGAACCTGTAGTTTCTACGTTGTCATGCTATTTATAATTATGGGATTGCTTTCAGGACATAATTTTCAGATTTAAGGAGAGAACAGATGGAACAAGTTTGCGACCGTGGTCTGAGTTCCCCAGCAAGGTTGCTGTGCAACTGAATGACACGCACCCAACTCTTGCAATACCAGAACTAATGAGAATACTAATGGATGATGAAGGACTTGGATGGGATGAAGCATGGGATGTGACCACAAGGTACAGTTACGCTTTGATTTCTTGGTAGAATAATCACTCATTTACTGTGTTTGCAGAGTACAACTTTTCTTTTATTGCTGCTTTCTGGTGTGTTCAAGACACAAGTTTGTTCTGGTATCTAATTAACTAAGAAATTATTGACTCAGGACCATTGCATATACAAATCACACAGTCCTTCCTGAAGCACTAGAGAAATGGTCACATGCTGTAATGTCTAAGCTTCTTCCACGCCATATGGAAATCATAGAAGAAATTGACAAACGGGTATGCTATCAGCCAGTTTTATTTTCAATACGTAATTCTTGGAGTTGTGATTATGAACTATATTATTTTGAACCTTATGCAGTTTATAGCGATGATACAGTCAACACATCCTGAACTTGAGAGTAAAATCTCTGCCATGTGCATTTTGGATCATAATCCTCAAAAGCCAGTTGTGCGTATGGCTAATCTATGTGTGGTGTCGGCACATACGGTAAAATGTCCATTCTTTAGGAGAAGTCTTTACTCCTGTTATCTCCCTCTCTACTTGATACAAAATGTTCTGTTAGTTACATTTTAATTAAGTTTACTCATTATAAGATAGCGAATATTTTGTTGCCCGTCTATCTGCAGGTGAATGGGGTTGCCCAGCTACACAGTGATATATTAAAGTCCGAGTTATTTGCAGACTATGTCTCCGTATGGCCTACCAAGTTCCAGAATAAGACAAATGGCATAACTCCTCGTCGATGGCTGCGGTTTTGCAGTCCTGAGCTCAGTCAGATAATCACCAAATGGTTGAAAACAGATCAATGGGTGACAAACCTTGATCTACTTGCAGATCTTCGGCAAGTATGTTACATAAAATAAATTTCAAACCAATGATTTATCTTTTTAAAGTTATTGCTAACATTACTGACCCTTCTTTATACACAAGTTTTCTGACAATGCAGATTTCCATGCTGAGTGGGAATCAGCAAAGATGGCTAACAAGCAGCGTTTGGCTCAATATATATTGCGAGTGACTGGTGTGAGCATTGACTCAAATAGCCTCTTCGATATACAAGTCAAGCGCATCCACGAATATAAAAGACAGTTGCTAAACATTTTAGGAGTGGTCTACAGGTACAAGAAATTAAAGGTGAGATCCATTTGTTCCCCAAGTACTCTTAAAACAATTTCAGGTTATATGGCTGGATTATTGCGAGAAAACGAATTTATAAGAATTTATTAGACTAAGCCAAGCTTCTTTAGAACTTTGAGTTTGTTGGTGTAAAAGCTGTTCGAAAATGAAATTACCCATTTGATTATGTAAAATCATAGTTATCTACCTTGAATTGGTAGGCATACTTAATTTATACCTTTAAACACTAAATTGTTATGCACTGTAGTTGTACTGCTGCAAATCTCTATTGTCATAGTTTCGATATGGTCTTACTTTTTATTTCTTTTTTTCTTTTTAATTCCTATAGCAACTTAAAATGATATAAAAATAAATAAATTTATTTCTGATATAACTCCACTTCAATCAGCATTTTGCATAACTGCTTTCTCGTATCTTGGAATTAACCTATGACAGGAGATGAGCCTCGAAGAAAGAAAAAGTACCACACCACGCACCATCATGATTGGAGGAAAAGCATTTGCAACATACACTAATGCTAAAAGAATAGTTAAGCTAGTGAATGATGTTGGTGCTGTTGTTAACAATGATACTGAGGTCAATAGCTACTTGAAGGTAAAACTATATTCTAGACTTGTCAAATGACAGAAGTTTAGTTTATTTTAAAGCTGTCTAGTTCTTCTTTGATAACCAGTCCATATTGGTATTTCTGCTTCCCCTAATATAATGAAAATTACATATAATCATCCTCAGTAAATTAAGAATCTATACCCATGTTCCATCTCTTTAATTTGCTGATTGCTGAACTTAACTTCTTATATTTTACTTGAGCAATCAGTTATTTGAGTGCTGCATCAACCATACAATAAACATTCAGGAAACCTATAGCAGTGATGTTTTTAGTAAATTTTATATTTAGAAAATGAGGTCATGTTATTATCATCTTGACCATTAGGCTTATTAAACACCAGTAGAAATATTTTAGTTTTCTTTTTCATGAATACGATTGACGTTTCAGATGACTTACGAGAGAAGGAATCAAGATAATATGTTCGCAATCTTATTTTTACTTTTATTACCAATTTGTAAATGAAAGTAGGTAGCTATATCTTGATGGATCAAGTGGTCTGGCCTAAGGGTATGGTTTCAATCTTGTATAATAGGACCTTCTTTTTGTTGTCTGTTAACTTCCCGAAAAATTGTAGTTTTCAGTCTTGTTCGCATAGAATGGCTTTGCGACCCAATTAAAACTAAGTTGATGATGCGTCTTTGACAGTATTAGTTAATATTATTATCACTATAACATTGCATATATTTCTTAACCCTAAATCTTTAAAGCATATATGTTTTGTGTTTTTATTGCACCTGTAGAAAAGGAACTGCAAATTATTTGAGAACGAGAGACTTCAATTGGAGCCATTTATAGACATTGCAATATAATACATATGTATTACCTTCCTCGTGCTTGTCAATTTTTAATTTTTTCTAAAGCCAGCTTCACATTTCTATGCTTTTTATATTCTTTGCTTCTTTCATTTCTTCTTAGCCATGTTCAACATAAGGGCTTTGCTTAGTATGCTCTTCTTTTACAATACATATTCTTTCAGCTAAGATTACTTTCAAAATCAAATGATTATATATTATCTACAGGTACTGTAGTATTTTGATTATATATGTTACATTGGATTTACAACGGTGTCTCTTTGCACTTTATTGTGCCCTGATTTACTGTTTTATTATTTCACATGACATACAACCATTAATTTCACTAATATTTTATAATAACTGATGCTTTCAGGTTGTTTTTGTTCCTAATTACAATGTATCCGTGGCGGAGATGCTTATACCAGGAAGTGAGCTATCGCAGCATATTAGCACAGCAGGCATGGAAGCAAGTGGCACAAGCAACATGAAATTCGCACTCAATGGATGTCTCATTATAGGAACATTGGATGGCGCAAATGTGGAAATTAGGGAAGAAGTTGGGGAGAAGAATTTCTTCCTCTTCGGTGCAACAGCAGATGAAGTTCCACGACTGCGCCAAGATAGAGAGAATGGACTGGTTGGACGCTAAACCTTTCTGATCTTTCAGTAAACAACCTGTCTTCGTTTACAAATCCATACTATCGTCAGTTATGCTCCTATGTTTATTTCCCTAAATCTTTTGGTCTTACATTAATTCTAATTTGCAGCTAGAAATTGATATAAATGCTGATTACCTTACGGATCAACAAGGCTAGTAAGCTAGGCTCCTACGATATTTTTTTGGCAGAATAGAGGAATTACATGTTTCCATACAATCCAATCACTAGGTGGACTGTTTACTGTGGATAGGTTGAACCTCAAGAAATTACCTTCAGCTTCAGAGGTTAAGGTCTATAGTGAATCAGATGGTTGAAAGAGTTCGGGAAGGTCAAAACAAAGCAAGTTGCCAAACAGCTCTGATAGGAATTAGGGTCACCATTTAATTTAGGCTCATCTTCTTCTGCATTTTCTGAATAACAGATTAATTTAAGTCTTGTTCCTCGGTTACCAAAGGTTCAGGGCCTTAATCTTATATATTAAGGAACCAGATGTAATGTGTAGATAGAGTAATGCTTCATTTATTGCATTTCATTTTAACACAGAACTTCCATCTCTTTCTTATCTTCACCTTGCTGGCCCTTTTCCTTGTCCATATGTATTAGGTTATTTTTTAACTACATTGGTTCATGCTCTAATCAGCTATAATTTGTGTCCCTAATTATAATTGTCTTTTGTTACTTATCAAAGAACAATAATTGTTTTTTGTTGCTGATACTGCAGTTTAAACCAGATCCTCGGTTTGAAGAGGCCAAAGAATCTATAAGATCTGGAACATTTGGAAGCTATGACTACAATCCACTCCTTGATTCACTGGAGGGGAACTCCGGCTATGGTCGCGGTGATTATTTTCTTGTTGGTTATGACTTCCCCAGCTATGTCGACACCCAGGCAAAAGTGGACGATGCTTACAAGTAAGACACTCTTCTCACCCCAATACCATAATTCCTTGCTGTAAGGGATTCATTTGCAGCCTACCCCAACTAGTTTGGGATAAAAGGCGTGGTTGAGAGCAAGGGTTGGTATTGCTGGACTTCTGCCACCTGTAAACTCTCCCAGCTGACTCGCTTTTCTGAACAAATGAGATAACTATGAAATTCTTCTCAGTACAATTCACTCGTCAAAACTGGGAGATACATAGTTTGTTTGACAAAGAATCTACTATTGTTAAGCTTTAGCTTGGATAGTTATTTGGCTAAAATCAGAACCTACTGGTGAACAGTTTAAACATGTTTGGATTGTCAATTACTTCACCAGCCTAGCACAAACCTACCCTACAGCCAGATTCCAGTCCACCAACACAGTTGCCTATATAGATAGTTGAACCAGAAAACTAAGAATGTGTTGGCTCAACTCATTGTCGTCTTTTTTCCCAAACTAGATGGGGTAGGCGGTGTAGTGACCCTAACAACTTGTAAACTATTCTAGAAGCTTGTGCATAGAATATGAATGTCAAGAATGGTGATAGGTAAGCTAGTAGGTATCAAATAAAAAAGGAAAGTAAGCTCGTAGCTGATATAGTCAATTACTGATCTAGTTATTAACTATATAATACATAACATTTTATGAAAGTAAATTCGTCCGTGTTGAATACCGGATAATAATATTTCCTATTGCTTGTATCTGGAATAGTTCTGTTGAAATACGAAGGTATGAAAAATTAAGCTTATAGCATTTCATTGCTCATCCCATTAATATGTTTTATTAGTGGGAACCTATGTCACAGAAGCTATAGATGTTTTGAACCAACATAATGATTTTTAGGGTTTCTAGGCCTTTGACTTGAGCTCGTACCGTCATATGCTTATTTATGCTAATAATGAAAGGTTGACTATTATCAATGCATAAAAAAATATATATATTTCCTTGTGTATCATTTTTATATTTAAGACAAAAGAACTTCAAAACTATGTTAGTTATGAGAATCTAGAAGAGATATTAAGACACCAACATGTAAAACAATATGAACAATAGTCCCTGTAAATGGGGAAGTAAACGTATTTACACCTGAAGTGTGGCATAATAGTTTCTCTTTCTTACAGAGAGATCTGAGGTATACCCTAGAATACGTAAATTATGTCTTGAAGTTGCTTAAGATATGTATATAATTGTCTTAACTGGCCAGAAAGTCTGTAGTACTTGCAGAGATTGTCTTCTTGTTAGTATTACCAATTAAATGTTTAATTGTTAAAATTATCATGATTGTTATATTAGAGAGTTGAATGTACTTTTCTATTCTTTCAAATGGATTTGCTCCAAATTTTTTATTTTACTCTGCTCTCTTTTATGGTAAGATGTTTTCAATCACGTCATCAGTTCCACATTCTCTTAAATATGTTAACTATATAGACTTCAAGTTTAGTCAAAGCTTAAACCATGCTGAAAATGTAGCTTGATCAGCCAATCAGCTGCTTGTTTATATCACATGACCGTAATAGTTTTGGGACTGTATAGTGATGGCATCTGCCATTGCCTAGGTAAAGCATCAGAGGAACATTTCTAATTATGAAAAGAACGACTTGCATGATTATAAGGAAACACAATAGGAAAGTCTAATTAGAGGTGGACTTTGTTGATTAAGCCTTGCTCTTATTTTAACCTCCTACTTGCAGGGACAGAAAAAGATGGATAAAGATGTCTATATTAAGCACAGCTGGGAGTGGCAAGTTCAGTAGTGATCGGACAATTGGTCAATATGCTAAGGAAATCTGGAACATAAAAGAGTGCCGTGTGCCATAAGTACAATAATGGCCCCTACGTTACCCTTCTCTTTTAAGTTATAGACGACTTGCTAAATACATGCAAGAAATGCTAATAAGCAGGGGGTGAAGAGAACAAAATACATTTGAGAAAAGCGGGTATTCACAGATGATCAAAATAAATATAGTTTTTCATGTTCTGCTACCACTACTACTTTGTAACATAATAAGCACTTTCGTATTAAAATTGCCTACTTGTTAAATTTAGAATACAATTTAATGGACATTGGTATGAGTTCCAGATTTATTGTATTTTCATCTCGTTTAGAGCCTTCTTTTTCAATTAAGTAGGTATGCTCCTGGTGGAGCTTGCAGGAAAATGTATCATTGTTCTTGGTGGCATTTTTATCATTCCTTCACGTTTCAGTGACTTTGAATTTGCATATCTCAAATTATAACGAAGGGAATGAGGCATGGAAGTTGAGATCTTCCACCTTCCCCACTTCATTCTGGAATCTGAAGGATTTTAAAAGAAAACAAATTTGATCTTTTGGCACTTTTTGCATGCCAAACAATAATACCTCAATGGGGGACTTTTAAGATGCGTTCGACCTATATTGTTGGGTTTTGGGGGGGGGGGGGGGGGGGGGGGGGGGGGGGGGGGGGTTGTAGCCTTGAAAATTAATCTGAGATTTGATGGTTCCTTTATCACCTTTTATTTCATCTCCTAAACTTCGCCATTGGCAGATGTTACCAAGTTAGACAATCATTTTATGGAGTGAAAATATAATACCGACTAGAGTTTTACATTTTCATTCCGTTTTAGAAGCAATGGTTTTGTATATTCTGGCTTTTTGTTTCAAAGTCGAAAAAATAACATTTTCCCAAGTCAAAATAATAATAATAATAACATTTACCTAAAATTAGAAGAGAAATAAAATCTACGATAAGATTGATATATTGTGATTTTTAAATCTCAAGTTCAATTTTCATTTAGATAAAATATATATATATATATATAAAAATTTGTTTCCTCTTTATATAAAATTTATTTGTGAGTTTGTTTCTTTTATTATTATAAGATTATATTGTACTCTCTAAAATGAGACTTAATAAAGAATTACGTAATATGATTTTATACTTCTAAATATATCGTTGATATTAACTTTTAATTTTTCAAGTAATTATACACTTTAAACGCGCCAATTTTTTAATAAAAAAAGATTATATGTATACTTAATTAATTAATTATGAAGTATCCTCCCCACAATGATAGTTCCCAAAGGTGAACGAAAATGAGAATTTCAGTCCCGATTATGGGAATCACACGCTATAACCATATCAACTTCTATAAAAATAACTCCTTTCCCATCTCCTCCTTAGAATACAAGGATGAGTTATTATTATCAGGTTCAAATATTGGGAATCGACTTTATCGGAGGGTCTGCATCCTATGGTGAAGCTGCTCTCAGGAGATATCAGCTCATAAAAGAACAGCCTCAAACAACTCGCAAGGAATTCAATCTTGTGTGCCACATACTGAGAGAGCGCAAGAACTTCAATCTTGTGTGCCACATACCGAGTATATTTTAAGGATGAAAGCCGAGCAATCAAAAAAAGTTATTTTAAGGATCAGACAGTAACACAACAACAATAACAACCACACCCAAACCAACTCTGTTCCCCTATTTTTAAGTTTAATCACCCATAACTACTCATATCCATACCCGTGTACCTAGCCGAACACCTTTAAGATCAATCCATAAAATGAGGCTGCTGCTTGCATACCAAGGTGAAAAATAAATTTTAGAAAATAGTGTGCTTAAATTTAAAATATTTGCATCAATTTCTCCCCAACAACGTATATATAGGTCTTGATGGAAACCATAAGTCACAATCTTGAAGGCGAATTTTACTAGAACCTTCACTTACGGTGAGGCAGACCTTGAAACAGATCTGCAGGATGGACTAGTACTTCGGCTCCTAGAAGAAAAGCTTTCCCGGGTATATCCACGCTTGTATGAAGAGCCACGGTAGACACCCCTTGAGCTTCTCCTTGATCTAGGAGGAGACATGCTCTGAGAGTAGCCCCTCCCCTGTATGGGGGAAACACTTGCTGAATATCTTCTCCTGGAGGAGCGCCTTGGAGAGATGCTGCGTGAGTAGCTGCTCCTCCGTGAATACCTGTGTGCTCTTGGTGAAATGCTTTGAGAGACGGAGCGGTAACGGCTTCTATAATAGAAGTGATCAGGTGAGGTGTCCCTATGATCGTTAGGGGAGTAGTGCCGACCACGCCTGCTGACTGGCGATCTGCCGTACAGGGAGCGAGATCGTGAGTTCCTTACACGACTGCTGTATGGAGTGTATGATCTGCGTCGGCTACTGTAGAAAGGAGAGTATGATCTGCGTCGGCTACTGTAGTCAGAAGAGTATGATCTATGACGCCTTCTGTAATCAGGAGAGTATGATCTGCTCCTGCTCCTGTTTCTACCCCGTTCAGATGAGTAACTAGACGAACGGCTTCTATGATAAGGAGAGTAACTTGGAGATCGACGACTCCCTGCATCGAGAGGCCAAAGATGGCTGAAGTTAGGTGACTTGAGGATGGTAAACATGAATAACACACTACTAACCTAGTCTTACCGCGTACTGTTCTCAGCCCAAGGTACCTCCCAGGAGTGGGTGTTCGACCTCTTCGCCTCCTGGCCTGCCAAAACAGAAAATATAGCATGAGGCCACATAATCACCATGGTTCCATCGAAGAAATTATATAAATACACTAGACCAGATGAAAATATACAAGGGACAAAGAAGTAAGTATCCAAGAGGTTGGAAAGCATAACATATAACTGAATGACTCAAGGTTAAATTGCAAGAGAGAGAAATGCAGGGCATACAACCCTCTGGTTTAATAGTCTGATATTTGCTTGATGTGTTTGATTTGTTAATTTGAGCTTTGGTGAAGAGAGCTGCTACGTTCAGTTACCCTGCTGCCAAAAAAACTTCACGCGCAAACAACTTTTAAACTCAAACAAACAAAATGGATTTAATAACAAACAACATACAACTTTTGTAATGATTACGAGCTCCATTTGCAGCAAGTGATAAATAGAACAGCCAAAACCCAATCATATAGCAGAGAGAAAACATTCTACCTTCTCCACCATGATGACACGGTCTTCAAGCACAGATCTATCCAAGTACTTGATGCAACGATCAGCCTCCTCCACAGTGGACATTGTTACAAAACCAAATCCTCGAGATTCTCTTGACCATGGATCAACCACAAGATGGACATCCTCTACCTAAAATATCATCCCATAAATGAGAGTGCAATATAACAAAAAATTACAATACTCCATCATTTAATAGGAAGACATAAGTGACCTACTTAACATACCTTTCCCTCAGTTGAGAAATGCTTTTCAAGATCTCTCCTCGTGATTCTAGGTGATAAGCCTGTAACATACAGATTATTTCCAGGATTTTCGACGTCACTTGAATCATAGCTCCTACGGCAGTGGCGATTTAAAATAGCATTAGTGAGCACATTGTAACATATGCTGAGCGAGATGTGAATTTTTGACATAGGTGTACTACAGCTATACCTTGATCTGCTCCTGGACAGAGACCTGGATCTTGAGACAGATCGATTGTACCTCCTGTATGGTGAAGGAGAACGGGAATATCTGGAAGGGAAAAAACACATAATTAAATTCCAATTCATGAACACTAAATCACAAAGAAAATTTGCAATTCAGAGGGTCTTTAATATTACAACGCACCTTGATCTTCTGGAGTGCGACATCTGATGCAACAAAAACAATAAAAACGTGTTAGTAAGCATAGTGAAGAATATATTAAGGTCACCAAAAATATCATGGACAAAGAAAAAATGTGAAGTATATCATTAAAAATGCAAAGAAGAAGAGCATCTTTCACCCATAAGTGAAGAGTTTGAACCAATAATTAAAGATGCAATGGGATGGTGGTAACACAAGTTAAACATGAAAATTAGGTCATCTAACAAGAGATATTGAATGAATTGATCGTGAATTATGGGATTAAATTAATCATCGAGAAAAAACAAGCACTGGGTATATGAGAGAGAGCAAGAAAATGCTTTCTAGGACATCCACTTCTCTAATGGGATGTGCTAAAATTCAATACCACAATGACAGCTTCCAAGTGCTTATTTGTGGAAAGACTAGTAAGATATCTGTTTAATCCTGCCTAGTAAAATTCTTGATCATTTTCATGATTAATTTAAAACATAAATCAAATTACAAGGGGAAAAATCATCTTTCAACTACTTATCAACCATAATAGATACCCAGAATCTTAAAAGATGATGAACAGAAAATTTTGTGCTCTTAAGAATCATTGCCTCCCAAAAAAATGACAATGTTGCTGAGTAGGAACCCAAAAAAAAAAAAAAAATCGAGACAACACTTTGCACACTAAATAAGAAGGGGGGAAAAAATACTAATAGCACATAAATGTCATCTTAACTAAACCTATTAGCCAACAAATTCATCTCCATACAAGACACAAATTTAATTTAATAACAACGTTCTAAACAAATCTTCATTCCGTCATATTTCTTAAAATTTCATGCAATGCAAGTTGTCTCATCTTAATACTCAAATCCTCTTTTACATACTCAGCAAACTGCAAAACTCATTCCTACATGATATGGTAAAATTATACATTAAAAGAACCAAATGATTTCAGGGCAAATATCCCAAAGGTAAGTGCCCAACTCCGTACAAAAAAACTATTATTCAGAAATACTAAATCAACCAACGACAGGACTATACTAGTGTATAAAGCAGGCTAATACATAACATACATACAAACACACCCACTTTACAAATTCAGCAACTCTTCAATCTTCATAAATATTAACTAACTTGGCATCAAGTCTCTCATTTGGAGACCAACCGCTCCGAGCAAGATTTCTGCTTAGTTTGCATGTTTCAACTACACTTCAGTGCGCATCATATTGACTCAAGTTGTGTCCATCTAAATCCAACCATAATGAGCACCTGTAAAACCTAGTTCAGCCAAAACTCCACCAGCCATAAAGGTGATAATCCCTGTCACTAAACTGAAGCTCCACAGCCAATTGAAGCCATCATCGGAGTTGCGGTAACAATAACAAGGGTGGGTCCTTAGCAATCATATTACATTTCAGTGCAATGATGGTACATGTGTTTTTGAAATTTAGTTGAAACCCGTAACATTATCCAAAACAATCGACTGACGTACAATAACGATAAGCAAAATTTAAGCATAAACATCCCCTGTATAATTATAAGTTATTAAATATTATCCTAGTCTCCTAGATAATTAAGATTCGGATATCCTAATGCCTAATTAATCAAGAAAAAGAACTCTATTACTGTATAAATATATACATAAGTTGATGCTCAAATTAAGTATGAGATAACTCATACACACAAACACATGTGCCCTTTTAGCTTTAGAATCTTCCAGCTACTGACCGATTAACTTAGGCAGCAGAATCTTTCAGGGGCAAATTATCATTTATTTTGTAAGCTCGGGCGACTCTCTGACTAGTTCAAATTCAATCAGTAAATGAGAGTTGAAACGCATCACTACCATAAATACCTAAGGTAAATTCCATTTCTAACAAATGTCGACGTCAATAAACAAGTTTAAATTTCATTTCTATAAAATGTCGATGTCAATAAACAAATTTTCAAATGGAATTTCATTTAGCGTGTTCAAATAATGAAAATAGTCAATGTGAAAAAAAAAATGCAAAATAACAATACTAAAAACAAACAAGTCTGTAACCATTAAAAAAAATGATGTTTTCATTTATCAATTACATGTAAAAATGGTAAATAATGTAAAATATGACATTAAAATTTAAATAATTCAATAAAGAAACATGGTTGACGAGCAATTTTAAAACTATAAGACCTATATTACAAAAGGTTTCAATTATCAATATCCTGCTACTTTATTGCATCAAACCCGTTGGGATCATCAGATCATACCTATTTTGTTTCATCAGTGCAACCAAATTCAAATAACAAAAACATGGATTAATTAAGAGCAAACCAGATCACACTGAGCTTATTTCCATCCAAATAGTTCGCATATATCATTAGAAAATATTTATGTCCAATTACAAATTTCGTACTCAATATTATACACGCATTTATACAAGAAAACCATATCTAAACAAACTTCAAATAATTTATCGCAAAGCTTGGATTTCGAAAACTCACCCTATCAATTGTATCGTGCAGATTCAAAATTGGAGATCGATTTATGAACGATTCTCTGTATCCCTTATGTGATGAATGTGATTGCGTCTCTCCTGAATTCTTTGGAAAAGGGTGAACCATGCCCTTCGATAAAGCTTTATATAGAGAGGAACATGAGAGAAGGTTCTGGAGGAACGGACGGGAATAAAAAGTTAAATTCGGTTTAATTCGTCCAGGGCCCCAGGGCCCTAATTTAATAATAAATAAATAAATAAGAACTTTAGTCTTTCTATTCAATTAAATAAAAAATGTCTTTAAAAAAGACAAAGTTTCTCTTATATTTGACAATATTATTATTTTCGATTTATTATTAATGTCATATTAATTCACTTTAAATAAACTAAAATAACTAATTAAAACAACTTAAAAATATAACTAGCAATTTCATTTAATTAAATAAATAAATAAATAGTTTACTTAACAATAAATCATCTATTTAATATTTTTTTATTTAAGTCAAGTAATTTATTTTGTGTCAGTAATTAAAGTAGACAAAAATGCACAATTGTCACATGTAAAAGACACTTTAATATTAATTAATTATGGTTAAAAGTTTAGTCAAATTTTAGTCATTTATATTATATTTTCTTATATATTGCTGATTTAATTGAAAGCAAAAAAATTCATGGGCTTTTTTTTTTTATAATGAAGGAACACACTTTATTTGTTTTATTTCTTTATTTTTATGATTAATTAAGGTGCTGTTTGATAAAATTCTGTATTAAGATCTGAATAATTTAGACATCTGAATAATATAGAGCATCTGAATAGAATTGTATCTGAATGAAAAAATGTTGTTTGATAATCAATTTTTTCAGATGTCTGAATAACAGTATTTTACCATTTTAACCCTATGAACAGTTGAACATTATAATAATAATAATAATAATAATAATAATAATAATAATAATAATAATAATAATAATACTAATAATAATTATAATTAATAATAATAATTATAATAATAATAATAATAATATTAATTATAATAATAATAATTATTATAAAAATAATAATTATTATTATAAAAATAATAATTATTATTATTATAAAAATAATAATAATTATTATTATTATAAAAATAATAATTATAATATTAATGATAGTGCTAATAATAATACTAATAATAATAATTATTCTAATAAAAATTATGATAATAATAATTATAATAATAATAATAATCATAATTATAATTATTATAATAATAATAATTATTATTATAATATTAATATTAATAAAAATAATAATAATTATAATAATAATAATTATACTAATAATAATTATAATTAATAATAATAATTATAGTAATAATAATATTAATTATAATAATTATAATTATTATTAATAATAATTATTATTACTATAATTATTATTATTATTAATAATTATAATATTAATATTAATAAAAATAATTATTATTATAATAATAATTATACTAATAATACTTATAATTAATAATAATAATTATAGTAATAATAATATTAATTATAATAATAATAATTATTATAAAAATAATAATAATTATATTAAAAATAGTACTACTACTACTACTACTACTACTACTACTACTACTACTAATAATAATAATAATAATAATAATAATAATAATCATAATTATAATAATAATAATAATAATAATAATCATAATTATAATAATAATAATAATAATAATAATAATAATAATAATAATAATAATAATAATGATAATGCTAATAATAATACTAATAATAATAATAATAATAATAATAATTATAATATTAATAATAATAAAAATAATAATTATTACAATAATAATTATACTAATAATAATTATAATTAATAATAATAATTATAGTAATAATAATATTAATTATAATAATAATAATTATTATTATTATAAAAATAATAATAATTATATTAAAAATAGTACTAATAATAATAATAATAATAATAATTATTATTATTATTATTATTATAATTATAATAAAAATTATGATAATAATAATTATAATAATAATAATCATAATAATAATAATAATTATTATTATTATTATTATTATTATTATTATTATTATAAAAATAATAATAATAATAATAATATTTATTATTATAATAATAATAATATTGAGTGTTGGATATAAAAGGAATTTGCTAATATTGAAGAGGATATTTTTGTCCAAGTTCATTAAGATGCTCCTCTTAATGGTTTAGATTTGATTTTGTATCTCAACCATTTAGAGGCATTCAGATGTAACAAAAAAAAAAACAAACAACTTTGTTCCTCTTAGCGATTAAGAGGTTGTCCATTAAGAGCCATTAAGACACAAACAAACAGCACCTAAGTAGGTTTAATACTACCACCCAAAAAATTCTATGCTACTAGTGTAACATTGCGTATGCTAGTTTTAAAAAGCAAATAAAAATATCGTTATTTTTTAAATGCAATCTCATAAGAGTAAATTAGTAAGATATTTTAAAAGTCTAAAACTTGCAATCGCAATAAAATAAAGTAATTTTTTTACGGCCTTCTTTTTATTTCTCATGAATTTTAAAATCATTTATTTTTTCTACTTCCAAAACTCACAAAATAAAATACAAGCGTATCCTTACTTTTTTATATCGGTTCTTATCTAAAAGATTAACTTATTAAGTTAATACTTATTAATTTATCGACACTCTTGAATTTACTCGACATAAAATTAACATGAAATATCCCAACATTCACATAATACAATACCTAGTAGAATCTTCACTATTTTTCTGTAGAACCTTTAGAGCTTATGCTTACATAGACAATCTTTAATATTTAAATGACAATTTTACACATATTACAATTAAATATTATTTTAAATAATACATACATCTTAATTATTAAAAAATTAGACTTGGTACGATTTCTTGTATCAAACTTTATCTTTTAATAATTGAGATCAAAATATTATATATTTGATATTGTGCATTTATATACTTATTCATATTTAAAATGTTAAAAAATAACTGTCAAGACTTCGGTAGCTCAATAATATGCAAGTTTCTGATAACACCTTTCATTTTGTTCGAATTGCATCCTTTCCTTTATGAAATGTTTAAAAAAAAAAAAAAGGCCTCTGACTTGCACTGAGGCCAGGCCCAACTTTGATCCAATAAGACCACCCATAAGAGTCCATAACGATCTACTGAAAACAATGTCCCAAATTTATTGGCGGGAATTAAAATTTCCACTTTTATTCATCCCGCCAATAAAAAGCTTTCCTTGTACTCTCTTCTCTCAAGCCTATCAATAAAAACCCTGGCTTCTCTGTCTTTCTTCTGCTTTCCCCTATTTTCTTTCAAACCCTACAAACCCTAACTCTAATTTTCCAGGAAATTCAGTCCAAAAAATCGGGGAAAATGTTGGAGCTGAGGCTAGTCCAAGGGAGTCTGCTGAAGAAGGTGATGGATTCCATCAAAGATCTCGTAAACGACGCCAATTTCGACTGCTCTGCAACTGGGTTCTCTCTCCAAGCCATGGACTCCAGCCACGTGGCTCTGGTGGCGCTTCTTCTTAGATCGGAGGGTTTTGAGCACTATCGCTGTGATCGTAACATTTCCATGGGGATGAATCTGAATAATATGGCTAAGATGTTAAAATGTGCCGGTAATGATGATATTATTACCATTAAGGCCGATGATGGAAGTGATACTGTCACCTTCATGTTTGAAAGCCCCAGTAAGCTCCATTTTCTATCTCTGCTGAGATATGTAAACTTCTTGTTTTTTGTCTATCCTTCTTAAATTTGTGCTTTATCTGCATGTCAATTGGGTAACCACTCGTAATTAGTTGATGTAAATTGTGGATATGCTGTTCTTTTATGCTTAGTTCCATTTTTAAAATTGGGGTTTATTTAGTTGGGTTCTTGGGTTATTTATGTTTTGTGAAGTTCATGGGGAGAATTTCAGAGATGATATGTTTGCTTAGGAAAGTATAGGGAAATAATCGCAATTATAATTTTAAAAGTAATTATTTAACAATTGCATTTGGTTTGTGGGCTTTTAACAGTGGATATTTTATGGTTGGAGGATTTGTTGAGGTAATGGAAAGGAAAATGTGGAGGGTTCAATGTTTATTGTCTGCTAAACATAGAAGTTAGGATTTAGCAAAAAAAGAATAACAGTTGTATTCTTAACCTAGATGCTTTTCCACACAATCGTCCACTTCACCAGTGAGATCTGAATTTCATTAATTTGCTGTGTAAACTATTTCATTAACTATGTGAAGAATTTTTTATTCTGCAAAATTATTTTTTGGATAATTTTGGGATAAACTATGTCATTAACATGAATGTCATTGTACAAGTAACTTGTGAAACTTGTCTTCTGGCCATCAGATATCCTTTGTCTAAAGAAAATTAAAAAATCTAATATAGAGCCACATTTTGCAATGACGGGCACTAGAAGCTTAGGAATATATAGAGATGAAGGAATTTCGGAAGTGGTTTCCAGATGCGTGACAGGAGAGAGTGAAAGAGATACTTTTAACGGGTTATAGAATGAGGGAACTACAAATGACAATATTTTCCCCTAGTTATTAGATGAAAGTATGTGTATTCTTGTCCTGGATACTATGGACCAATGGGTTTCATAAATGGTGAGTAGGATAGTTTTCACCCACCCACACAAAGACACGCATATATAATTTTGCTTTGCATTTCTTACTCTTTCCAAGTTCCTAGCAAATCATTCTTAATCCATGAACCAATGGTCTCTAAAAAATGTGAAGTGTTAAAAAAAGGGCTCTGTTTGGGCCTTTGTTTTTAAATATGTTTTGTCAAGTGGAGATGTTTACATCTCATGGTGGTGGCATGATATTAGTATTCTGGTTTACTGATGAATTTTCATTTTTTTTTTTGTCCCCTTTTTTTGGGCTTTTGATGTAATGGACTAAAGCACAAGATAAGATTTCTGATTTTGAGATGAAACTCATGGACATCGATAGTGAGCATCTTGGAATACCAGAAGCAGAGTACCATGCTATAGTTCGGATGCCTTCAGCTGAGTTTGCAAGGATCTGTAAAGATCTCAGTAGTATTGGTGACACAGGTACTCCCTCAGTCCTCGTAATTGTTTCAATGTATATCTGTTGGTTTGTGTGGGATGGCAAGTTTGTGAGTTTATGGTATTTGTTTGTGATTGCAGTTGTTATATCCGTGACCAAAGAAGGTGTGAAGTTCTCAACAAGAGGAGATATTGGAACTGCAAATGTTGTTTGCCGTCAGAATACCACAGTTGATAAGGTCAATACTGCAGCTTATATATTCTACTAGAAGTTATAAAGAATTTTTAATCAAAGCCATTGTTAGGCATTGATTTATAAATAAATAAAAACTGTAGATAGATACTAAAGTTCGTGATGAATGTATCTATTTTTTTTAATTTGCAGCCAGAGGAAGCTACAATTATAGAGATGAATGAACCAGTTTCATTGACATTTGCATTGAGGTACATGAATTCTTTCACAAAAGCAAGTCCTCTGTCAAGTACTGTTACAATCAGCCTATCCTCTGAGCTTCCTGTTGTTGTTGAGTACAAGATTGCTGAGATGGGTTATATAAGGTTCTACTTGGCTCCCAAGATAGAAGACGATGATGATGAAGGCAAGCCTTAAAAACGATAACAGTCATTTGAAGACTAGGTGTCTGTATGCTGAAAACAATGTGTGCCTTCTTGCACATTTGCGTTTCAGGTTTCATTGGTGCAAGATAGGTTCTTATTGCTACAACTATTTCATCCATCTTATGTTATGCTGTCATATTGTTTGGCGAAGTGAAACCATCTTGTTCCTCTTTTTTTTGTCTATTCTTTACTTAGTTACTGTTCTTTTTCTTTATGATGTTTGTTGATCACTGTTTCAATGTTCGGGCTTTCAGCCAGAGTTTTTTCTTGTAAGTTAGCAAATTTGAGCTAGTTCAGAAATTATTTCTTATTGCGGTTATTTTAATGATTCGTTTTGGTGGCACAGGTGTGTTAGTTTACTTGTATATATATTTGTGCGGCCATGAGTTTTGTTTGAATGGTTATATGCCATTGAGGTATTACCAATTTATGTTCTTGTGGAAGTGGAAAGCAGCGTACGGCTGTACATCACCACAGGGGCGACCAACATGAAATCAGCAAGCGAGAAGCAATCTAAAATTCTGAATATTTGATTGTGTACAGTTAATCGAAACTTTGAGGACGGAGCTAAATCCATCCTATGATTGAGTCGAGGAAGCCAACTGGTTCAAATTTCTGTGCTAATTAATCTAGCGTGAATATTTTTTAATGAAACAAATGTAAGCATTTGTTGTAAATCAGTAAACAGAGTTGTTGGTTAATAATAACAATAATTTTAAATTTTTTTAAAAAAAGTTTTATTAGTTGACAAATAAGGAACCTGACTCAAAATTTATTGTAGAAAAATATGCCAAGAACTATTATTTGCATTTACCTTGGAAAAAAGACGAAGAAAAATACATAATTATAACAGCAGAAAAATAAGATCATATTGTCAAAATGGCTCTGATCACTCTAACCAATATTACTATTTTTTTTTTATTTCTTTTGCTTTTGAGAATTTGTCAAAGCAAAATTACATCAGACCATCCTGAATCCATTGCAAAAAAATAGTAAGTTTGTATTTCAATTCTCAATTGTAGGTGGCAGACGGTCAAATTTTCACAACTCCCGACTCCCATATTTCACAGCAATTCTACCCAACAAAACATGCATTAAAATCACCAAAACTGCAATTGCGCTACTTGTCAAACATTGATAAAGCCTCATTTTAATAAGTTGATGCGGGAAGGGGTAGCAGCACTTAAAAATATGAGAACAGGACTGCCTTCACTCATCACCAACATAAATTGCTTGATCACCAAGCTCTTCTTCAATTCTAAGCAACTGCACAGGAAATTTTTGGTGTTGACTGAAATGTTCTTGCACCAAAATAAAAATGTAAAAAAATAATCAATTTTTTATTTTTTATTTTTTATTTTTTATAAAAAAACAGTAAGCTTCACTTGAAAGTCATTTGATATAAGACTGAAACAAACAAGCAAGTATTGGATTGCTAATGAACTACCACATTACATTGCTAAATAAAATCAACACCACAAACTGCATCCAGCAGATCCGAGCCATGATGAGAACTTTACTAGTCATTATAGCCTTATAGGTGTTGATTTTCTCGAGTGTTGACCATTGTGTTTCATTATTGCGGAATACGCATTATAAGGAAGTTCAAAATGAATGCTTGAGAAAATTTCAGCCTAACAATGAGTTTGGGATTAAAAGTGTTATTGAGTTTAATGGTAAATGACTTTAAAATTGTGTGTATTAGGAAATGGAACTTTTATTTTCATGTGAAACCACAAGAGATAATGTAAAAGTAAGAAAAACGTTTAATATAAAATGAATTTCAATGGAGTGTACTACAAATTCTTGTATTTTCAAACATCTTAATCCCTTGCAACTCTTATTCAAAAGCCAGCTAAGATTCTAACGTGAAGCTAGGTGTTCGTGCAAAATTGAAAATCATGTAGTATTCATGTGATTTCAGTGATTACAACATGTGCACACACCTACATATATTCAATACGGAGTTGAGCAAATTCTTTATTTCATGCCTCCTTTAACTAGTTCTTTTTTAATTTAAAAAATCCAAAAAACATAAAGACGTTGTAGTGTAATGTAAGAAAGACTAGATGAACCACCTGCTTTTATCTGACTAGTCATGAGGCCAACTGATAAATCTGCTATAAATGAACCATCAGTTTCTCCACTTCTTTGAGATATTACCACTCCCCAATGAGCATCCTTCGCCATTTTCACTACTTCAACAACCTCTGTAACAGTCCCAATTTGATTGACCTATAATTTGGAGAGTATTATTGTTAGAATTCGACCATCACTTAGCGATTCCCGACCATCATTTGCAGATAATGTCATGGAAACTTCTGTAACCACAGTAGTTATTACTTTATGAACAGATACTTAAAGAGTAAAAAATAGCATGCATCACATAAGATATGTCCTCACTCCTTTCCACAAAAAGAGGCCAATTTGCAAAAAATTACAAACTGTAAGGATATATTTTTGTTTTAAATTTACCCCTAACTTATTTAGTATCGATAACAAGATAATTAAATTGTGATGGTTAAAACTTGAGGACATTGTTTCAATATATACTAACATCAAAAGAAATGGAACCCTTGTTTTGGAATCAAAGAAACTGACAAATGGGACTCTTTTTTTGGAAAAGAGGGAGTATTTTAAAGCACTCGCATGGAAAATACCCAATAGTTTTGTAACAAAGGGCAGTTTGGACTCTACCAAAGAAAATGTCCTAGATAAAAGATTATTGCAGTGCACCATACAGATCTTTTGTAAACATTCAAGTGAAGGGCATGATAAGTTCATAAGAGCAGATGGAAATAGATTTAACTTATTAAAAATCTCAGCTACAGAGAACACTTTGAATCAGAAGAAATAAAAAACGATCATCTTATAGGACAAACAACAAGAAAATTCGTTGATACGTAGCAGGTACCTTGAGAAGTAAAGCATTGCAAGCAACCTCCCTAATAGCTTTTTCAATACGCTTTGGATTTGACATCAACAAGTCATCTCCCACAACCTACAAAGAAAACTCTCTTCTAAATTCATCTAGCAGTTTAAAGGCCAAAAAATAAATGAGATTCTTGCGTGTTATTAAAACAGAATGATTTGGATAACACTGGATGCAGATACTAATCTACGTCTAACAAGAAACTCAATTATATGAATGGTATGAAATCAGAAAATTCGTTAAACCATATTCAAGAAGCTTTACAAATAATATTGAACAATTAAAAGGGTCTACATATTACTTAGTTTAGCTTCTCAGTTTCATGCACTTTCACAGGATCATCAGATTATTTCTTTCCTATCACTACCTAGCCATGCATGATAGGCATGACTTTAGCATTGCTATTTTCTCTCCTTACATCAAATTATCCTCCATTATGAATCAGCATTATTTATTGGATACAATTGTGACTACAATAAGAATATCCTTTCTCCATGGAATTTCTAATAACATCACTATTCACAAATGTGTGAGCAATTATAAATAGAGATCATGAATATAGAGTTTGTGGGTCTGAATTATGATTCAACATTCAGAGGTATTGTTTTTGGTGATGAGTTTCATGCGCTCTAAGCCTCGTAAACAGTTGAGAATAATCAAGTAGATTAAAAGGGAAAGTTTTATGTCAAAAACTAAACTGGGTCCCGATTCAGTGACTAACAATTGAAAGATATGTACTTCCAAGAAGCTGTCCTATCTCACAACTAGAAATACACTTAAAAGCAGTTTCAAGTTTCAGTACCAACATTACTCTTGTGGTAAGTGTACATCTGGTCTCCTGGCTTTTAAGAGTAGTATTGATAGATGATATACTTTTTATGACAAAGTTCTCATCAGGGTAGTCTCATCTTCCAAATTGTTTATAGGATAGCCTGCATGTAAATGACAAGTTGAAACTAGAGAATGAGGATAACAAACAAACCTGGCAAATTCCAAGACCAGAAAAATATTTGACATGTTCCCAGTCCTCCTTGTCAAATGGGTCTTCTATTGACACAATTGGGTAGTCTAGACCCACAATATTTTTTTAAGGGGAGAAAGAAAAAGAAAGAACCTATGTTATCCCCTGGAGTACATTGGTCAACTAAAATAATACTTCCTCCGTTCCAGAATTTACAAATTATAAGATAAATAATGACTCTTGAAAAATCAATTTCAAACATTTTTAAACTCAAAATTAAGATAAATTCATTTAGTTTATGTCAATACAAATATGAATATCATAAACTACCTAAAAAGTACTACTAGTTATAAAATTTATTATTTTTAAAACTTAAAAGAATCGTGTCAATTTTAACTTTGAAAATGTATCAAATTGACTTTTAAAAAGTCAATAATGATATTATAATTCGGAACGGAAGGAGTAGGTATCAACCATCATAGACATCTTAATAGGGTTTTTATACCTGCACATAGTTCTTTGTACATCTCAATCATATCCTCACCAGACTTGAAATTTTGTCCTGACTTATTTGCAGATTTAGAATCTAGATCATATTTTGTACCTACGTTGGGGAAGAATACCACAAGTCAATATTCAACAAACAAGAATTATGCATGCAGACAGCCCAAGAGAAGTTTCCCGTTGACAACTAGAAGTTGTAAATACATGCACAAACAATCAATGGCCATCTTGAGATGAATGAGAATGAGACAAACTTCAGTTTTCACCAGATTAAAGTATTTTAATATAATTCATTTCCAACTATCAATATTCTTATGCAAGTTGTCAAACAGTTGTTCACTTATACTTGCCGTGAAGACACTACATATGGTTCATAGCTAATGGTAACTAAGAACTTATAGCTTAAGTTGTCGTCAATGAGGCAATACATCACCTATGCAGAAATCAGTAGCAGCAACATCAATTGCAATCTTTATCTTCTCATTATAACCTGTTCTGGCAATGGCCTCCTTAACAAGATCTAAGCCTTCTCTAAAGCTGCAAATGCACAATACTGAGATCAACAATTAAACATTTCTATGTAAGTACCACATAAAAAATGACATGCCTGGAGATGTTTGGAGCAAAGCCACCATCTTCACCAACATTGCATCCAGGTGTACCATACTTCTCTGTAATAACAGCCTGCCCTTGTTACCAAAAACAAAAATCAATACTTGAGCAATAAACATGGAGTGGGAGTAACAGAGATTATGGTATCCCGCTGGATACTATAACAATTCTAAAAGATGAGACAATGCTGAAAAATTGATTTAAGCCTTCCTAGAATTAAAACAAATGAAGATTGACATTTGAACTATTTCAAATCAAATTCCAATTGGTGCACCACATTCATCGAACTGTTCAAACTTAGTGATCCCACAGAAGGAAAGGTAGATGAAACTGATTTTTAGATATTTTTGTCGTGTGAATGATTTCACTAATTGACGTGCATATCCGTAAGTGCAGGGAACCCATCTGTGTTATTGAAAGACATGGAGGAAGCATAATTACATGACTAAGGCAATCGCACGTCAATAGACATTGACAAGCCAAAATAATGCAAAATATAGAGCAGGATTTGAAAAGCTTGGCAAAAAAGAAAACTAAATAGGAGTTGAAACTTCAAACCGCAGCTTAAGAAAACAGAATTGCTAATTAGCCACAGGCCAACTCTAATGTTTAAATATATATATATATATATATAATTTTAGAAGTTTGGAAATGTAACTTTGAGGTTATTATTTGGTACTCTACCATTTCAACCACCCCTGGGGCCGGGGTTCTGATGTAACAAAAACCTTCTCGGTTGAAACCTCAAGGTCCTCAATAGCATTGGGGTTACTTATAACATAAAAGCATATTGTTAGTAGGGCTGTAAATAGTAATCAAAAAATTTGTATCCATATTTGAAATAAAGCGGATATTATTCATATTCGAAATTAAGCGGATACATCCGTATTCGGTTTTAAATTATCAGTAAATAAACGGATACGAATACAAATATAGCAGTATCCGTATTCATTTAAAATCCGACCGTAAATATATCCGGCAAATAGCGGATATCCGATATCCTATATTCGGATTCGTATTTGAAATTTGTATACGAATAACTTTAAATATCAAAGTCCTCATGTGCCACAATATCCTTTTGTTTTTTCCAATGACACATAAAAGATGGCATATTTTAATGACAATATTTATAATAATAATTTGATTAATTTTAAATGATATCATTATAATATATTATATTAATTAAAATAAGAATATGAAAAAAGGACACCACGCATTTGGTTTACAATTTGAGAAATTATTGTAAGTTTATGAATTTGATAAGCCATTACAAATGAATATGTGACACAAAAATGAGCTACTAAGGTGGTGTTTATTTACAATGATGACGCTTATACAATTATACTTAATTTGTCTTAAGATAAAAGTCCTTCATGACTTTGTGTTTTGTGGTCAAATTGACCTTTTTTTCAAATCAATAGATCTTATTATTCGTTTACATATTTACAAAAAAACAATAAACATTATTAGCTACATACAATTTAGTCAATTCAGAACTTTAATTTATGCATTTTTACTATTGTAAAGTGCAAAATATCTAAAATGTATCATTTAACAAAAAAATTATATACTAAAAGAACAAATTATAATTATTAGTTTAGTACATGTGTTTTATTTTCAAAACTTATGTAAAATAAGTTTTTATGAATTCTTAAACAGTTTAAATTCAAATTTATACATTTGCAAAGTATTCATAATTTCCAAATTGATCTTTTTAAAATTAATAACCTTTTGATACTTTTTGTAGGATGTTTAAATTTTAATTGATTTTTATGATCAATTATGGATGATGATGTATTTGACATTTTTCTCCCCTTTATAATATATATTGTTAAAATTTTAAATGGTTCTAATTGTTCAATGTTTTTCTTTATTTTTTTGGTAAATAATTTGAATAAAAAAAAATCCTAATAAATAAATTGTTTATTAGGTGACTGCTATTCGAATTTGGATATTCGACTAATCTGTTTATTCGAATAAATAAATGAAAACGGATATTATCCGTATTCGAATAATATTTCGAATACCGGATATGGGTATTTTTTTTAATATCCGCCGAATATCGGATACGGATAGGGTATTAGTTTTCCGGATACGGATATTACTATATCCGTATCCGAATAAATCCGTTTACACCCTTAATTGTTAGATGTGTGTGGCAAGTATTAGAAATTTAGAACTAGGATGAACACGTTTACCAACATTATACTAAAAGGAGATTTAGTTATGGTACAGCGATTGAGCGAAGATATGTTCCCTTTTGAATCAACAAGGAATTATATAGAGGCTTTACAATAAATTATACGAACATTAAGAATGTGTCATATGTTGAGGTAACACTTGGTGAGATTTTCTTCTTTTTTTCTTTTGCCAAGTCCGTAGTAAAATATTTGATCAGGTACAGAAAATAGTTTTCATTTTTTTGTAAAGTGAATCAAGTAATGTTATGGCAGAGGCCTTGGAAAAGTCATTTATCCCAATACCCATACTAGGGGACAAAATTACCTATAAGGAAAAAAGTTAATCAAGTAATGCTGAAAATACAAAAAAAATCTCAGTACTAATTGTCCTAAACCTAGTGGTCAATTGTCTACAGAGTTGGGTATCCAGTTCTGCTCATGTATTGTAATATTGTCAGCGTAAGGATATTAATAATCCTTTAGTAACTTAGGACAAAATTTAAGAACAAAACTGTAACATAGTAGTTATTACCAATAGTCAAAAGACTCGAAACACTATTTGCATAACTGTAGATATCATGCCCTTGTGATAAATATATAATTTACGTGTTTGTCTTATAAACATTGAGTGATGAAAATTTAACAGGAGTGACCTTTTTATCTAGATGAAGTCACCTTTAGATGATGATGAGTCTCAGACCCCATTTGCATTGCCTCCTCAAATCTGCTTGCTCCAACTGGAAGAATCATAATTTCCTGATATCATTTCACTAACAAATGTCAGATTAAGCTATCACAAGGAACAATACCAGGGTGCTAAAATGAATCTTTTAAAAAACTGAAAGTAGCCAAATTACATAGGTCATATCATACATCTTGGTACAAAGTCTGGCAGAATAACAAATGTACCGCGAGCTAGGAAGTATAAACATGACATACAGAAAAAAAATGACAAGGAATTGGTCGGACACGTTATTTCTCAAAAGAGTAGGATGAAGCAGATATGCTTTACACACACACACATATATAAATGCATATGATACTAGTAAATAAGTATTTATGATGGGGACTCAAAACTAACCTTCCGCCATTGCACTTTTCCTTTTGTTTAACTTTCCTTATAACATAACCTTCTCATGTTGTGGAGGTTAAGTATATAACTTCCAACACCAGCAAAAGTAATTCAAGTTAGTGAGAAAAAGAAAAGAAAAAAAGTTGCTGATAAAAGTATTAGGTCCTCTAGTTAACCCTGGAAAACGACATCGAAACAGATATAAGAAAAAGTTTTCAGATAGATAACCTTGAGGAAGACAAATGCTTACCCGAACTGCCAGATTGTTCCCAGCATGTTTTCCACCACTTATGAGAGTGAATGTGGGTACCGGAAGAACCAGGTTGGTTTTACCAGAAAGATCAGCAATGTGTTTGTAAAGAGGAACCTGGAGATTTATAATACATAAGAAATATGGCAGTTCAGTTGTAATGGAACGCAAAGTACTGAAATGCCACAGGTGAGATTGTGCATGCCTCCTTTTCAGCTGCTCCTGCTCTGCAAGCAGCAATTGATACAGCTAAAATCGCATTTGCTCCAAGTTCACCCTACAAATTTATTTTAAAAAAAGAAAAGAAAAGAAAGTAATACTAAGAAAGACAGAAAATTCAACCCTCAAAGAGAAAGAAGCAAACTTACTCTTCCAAATGTTAGCAATCAGCTAAAAGCAAAAGAGAGTGTATCATTTTGAATGATGGGCTGATAGCACCCACAGATTACTGATGACGCCAATACATATACAGGAGTGCCTCTAACATATTATTAGACAGGATAGGGAATGCCTACCGTGAACGCAGGGCGGGCCAGGAGAAGGGGCAGAGAGAGAGAGAGAGAGAGAAGGGATTAAATTATTTGCCAGTCAGTTAACCCTTGATATCAAGGAGAGTCTTATGGGGTTTTGAAACGTGAAACTCTGCTAGGCTATGGGATATGGGAAAATATTACCCATATGTTAACGGAATCTTCCTGTCCCCACTGTTAACAAATCTTACAACATTATTTCTTGTTCCAAGCCCTACAAATCTAAACAAACTGACTCAATTGAAAGCAATGAGTGGTGCTGCTTAATTTACGGGCAAGTTATACATTAAATTTCACATGAATAACCTTCTAATTGCAATAAATTATATTGAAAGACGAGAATATATACCTTCTTTTCCGTCTTGTCCAAGTCTATCATGGCCTGATCAATTTGGGACTGAAGAGTTGGATCCATACCAACCAAAGCCTCAGATATTTTCTCACTGATATTCCTAACAGCTCTACTAACACCATTTCCAAGATAGATTCCCTTTTCCCCATCACGTAATTCAACAGCCTCATACCTGGGAACAATAATTACATGTTAGATGGCATACTTTTTAAGACTCCAAAACTTAAAAACCTTCATGGTTCAATCTTCCATATCATTGGGGAGAAAAAAACACAGTAATTAAAAATATTTTGAACTTTGTGGCAGGTCAGCAACTAAGCAACCATAATAACAAAAGTTACCATACTTACAAAAACATTGATAGATAAAAAATGATGCGGCTAGATGTGAATGGTTGATGATTCACATGTATAGATGGTTCTAATAACTATAACCACTAATATTTTGATGCACTATATTGTAACTACTTTTAGTACCCATGTTTTTATAACCATAACAATACGATAAAACAATAAGCAGTTTACTGAACGTTATCAACTTTTCTGTTGCAAATTACATATTCCATTTTTACTGAATCAAACATAAGCTGTATCAACTTTTCAGTACGTTCTTTATTATGTCTATGTTTGGGATTCTGGAAAGAATCATAAGGAAAAGAAAAAAGGGAGGTAAAGAAACATAAGAAAAGACCCATCGCACCAAATTCTAATTTCACCTATTAATAACACAGGTTTTATCATACTTTATTTTCATTTTCTTTTCCATATTTCTAGAGTGCTGAAACAGTTGCAAACAGAACTATAATCTATACACAAGCATCACCAATTCTACAACAAAGGAAACAAAACAAAATCATCAACTGATAGAGAGCATACATTCCAGAGGAAGCACCACTAGGAACAGAAGCACGGAATACGCCTTTATTTGTGTGCAAGTCAACTTCAACAGTAGGAATTCCTCTGCTATCCAGAATTTGCCTGGCTTTTACCTTCGTTATCACTGAAGGAACGGCTTTCCTCATATGATTAGACTGTAACATATTAAGAATAATAACAGTAATAATAATAATAAGAAGAAGAAACTCATATACACACAGCAGAATTTAATACTGAACAGAGAGAGACTGACAATGAAGAGAACGGGATCGGAAGTTTTGGCCCTTACGGTGGCATTGACGGCGTCTTCGATTTTACGGGAGAGCATATGTTTGTCTAGGTATTCTTGCACGTTGCACTGACATCTTCTCCTGCTACTGCTATTAGTCCTCAAATCGAAAATGGTAAATTTGATGGATTTGAAGGATGAGAAAATTTGCAGAGATCGGAGCAACTGCATTTGTTAAATTGCTGGAAAACTTGAATATTGAAAGAGAATTTGGGGGAAGTAAAGAAAATGATTCGACATTATAGCAGTTCTAATTATGTTCACTATTTAGAAGAGCTTGGCTTCCTTCTCGGGGCAGACGTCGTCGCGGAATATGCACTCTGCAGTAGTCACTTATTACTTTTTTGTGGCCAACTGGCTTAAGCCAAAATAACGACGTCGTATAACCGACATTTCAAATTTTACTACATTTTAGTTTTGTTAAACAGATTTTTATAGAAAAATCTTTTGTGGGTGGTACTGTAGTGAAAAAAAAATTGGGGGAAAAAGTGTCACAAGCACCCCCAAGAGTTCTATTTATTAAAATTTTATACTAAAAAAATTGCGTTTAAAATAATACAACAAGATAACTCGTTGACGTCGCCACGTTTTATAATCATAATTTTATTATTATCATTAACAGACTAAGCACCTTAAATAAATAAAAAAATTAAGGATAACCATAGAAAAATATATATTTTATAATTTTATAATTTTTGTAGATTTGACTATTTTGTGGAGGTAAATAGTAGTCACTACTATTAATCATTATTTGACTTAGGCATGTCCGGAATTCACCCTATAAAAAAGGATCCTCTGTGTATCATATTGTTTTCAAGGTGGACTTAAAACATACGTTTGTTAATTTTTCAATTGTGATCGTATCGAAAGCTAAAAATTGTCGGATGAAAGTCAATAACGAAACACAAGCTTAACCGAGTCCATAGAACAGCACTCCGCAGCATGCAAGACGAATTCAGCTTGGCGTTCGTCCAGGTGCTTTAATTGCCGTGTATTCCTATCATTAATATAGATGAGAGAGTCGCAAACTACATTACCTTTCTTTTAATCTTCGAATTTTGTTGATTTTCAAGTGGAAGCCCGAGTAGACATCAGAGTTTCGGAATACATATAAATTACATGAAATTAGCTCGAAATCATTAACATTACCGGCAAACAACTACTACCTTATGCTACTACAAAGGCACTGGATGAACCTGTAAAATGTCGGATTGACCCCAACAGAGCCTTTGAAGCACCAAAATGCTTTATTCTATATACACCTGGAGCAGCAGACGCAGGGATTCTCCATTCTATGGTTGCATGACTTCTAGCACTGAGTTTTGAAGGCCTTGACCACTTAAACCGAAGGCAGAAATCATCGTCGTCATAAACTGGAACCCACGTATCCTTTCCATGAAGAATCTCGACAAGAGAAAATGTACCTTCAGTCATAAGGTCGTTTCTGGGACAAGCTGACCAGAAAGTAACCGCAACCATGTCACCCCTCTTAAAGGTGGAGTTTTGAGGCACATCCTTGCTAACATCTCCAAACTTTACACCAATAGGGGTGGAGTCCACTACCACTGGTGGTAGTAAGCTTATTTGTTTGTTCAGCAGATCAGGGGGTTGTGGACCTGGTTCAACAGCTTTGCCACTGACAAGGGCTGTTGCGAGTTTCTGGAACTCCTGGATGTAGGCACTGAGTGTATGTGGACCATATAGAGTCGATGCACCCTGTGAAGAACTATAATATTAAAAATGAAAATGGAACTACTATAATGCAAAGATTAACACGGCTTTCAAATATATTAATCAGAAAAAGTTATTCAAAAGTTAACAAGGTTGGGACTTCAGTAACTCATTGAATAGCACATTCAAGATTTGCGGCCATGGAGTAAAAAACTTGTACTCTTATGTCGGGATTGCATATAGCATATGGAGTCGAAAGCAAAAGTCTCTAGTCTCTACAGACCAAGAAAATTAATACTTCGTATTTTGTTAACTCATTTATTTATTAACAACATCTGCTACTTTCAACAACTAAACTTTTCAAAATAATTCACTTTTTTTATTCATTCAAAACTATAACCAAATTTAATTTATTTACTGCTATCAGAAATCGATACTAGGCAAACTATAAAGCCCTAATTTGAACAACACTTAACATACTTCATATCACCGTTCAATGAACATAGATTAACATTTAGTCACCGAAATCTCTTCAAGTACAAATAGAAATATCTTTACAATTCCATATCTACATATTGTATAAGGATCATACAAAAAAGAGAGTCCACTTTCTCTGTTCATGATGTCCAAAATGATACTCCCTCCGTTCCATATTATTTGATCATTGTTGACTTTTTAAAATCAATTTAAGAAATTTTTAAACTCAAAATTAAAATAGATTCTTTAATTTTAATCAATACAATAATGAATATTGTAAACTATCTAAAAAGTATTATTCATTATAAGTTTTATTGTTTCATAATTTTTAATGAGTCGTCTCAAATTTGAGTTTGAAAATGCTTCAAATTGACTTTCAGAAGTCAATAATGATCGTATAATTTGGAACGGAGGGAGTATTTCACTTTCAAAATTAATGAATCAAATCTCCATATACTCAAGTTAAAATATTGGCCAATTATTATGTTAAAGTTTGACTTTAAAGTGGACTTTTATTATGGGACAGGAGTATATGCTACAATAAAAGGCATTATTTAATATACATAGTGCTCACTAACTGACCTCATATCTCTGTATCTGGTACTCCTGAAAGGTAGTCACATATTGGGAATATGTATTAGTTAGCCCAGCTATCACGACATGAACATTGCTGTTGAATTCTCCATTTCCTCCACTTGTGAGCACTGTTTTCACAGCATCACGGAGACGTCTCCCAGCCATCGTTGTGAACTCTGCCATGAAACCAGAAAAGAAGAAAGAAGAAAAATAGAGATTTAATCCAACAACTGATACTTACAAAACACCCCTTAAGCTCGAAAGGAAATTTGAGAAAATAAAATAAAAAATCAGAGAGTAGGCCTCCTTGATGTTTGGATGGATTAGGGTTGAATCAAGTGGACATGTATTTTCAACAACCAGCTGAATGATACTTGCTGTTTAGCATGAAGCATTTTGAAGCCACCAAAAAAAAAAGACGCGCACTTTATCATTTATACTCACCATCTCAAATCACATTAATAGCAAGTTAAAGTGACTTTTTAAAAACGTTTTTTAACATTATCAAATGGACCACTAGCAAACACCCAACACCAAAAGGATTAAATTATTTGAACGTAGGAAAACCACACAGAAATTTACTGATAAATATCAGTTGTAAGATATAACATGATAGCAGCAGTAACTAGTGGTTACAAAATAAGCCAACCACAAGTAAAAGCAACCGATTATCTGGAACAAAGGGGAACCTATAATCCGATTTCCTGTTATGATCAGGAAGATCTTACTTCATTCTTCAGGGAAAAAATGTTGATTTTCTTGTCTAAATTGGCTTTAACATTTAGTTTTCCATTTCAGGATTAAGTTCAAGCTGGTGTGATTGGCTGTAAATTCTGGGGATAAAACAATTCCAATATCTTAACTAAAAGTTTGAACTGGGTCTGAACAACAAAATTTGACCATTCACCATGTGCAGGGGATGACTAATACAAACTTCAACATTTGTTCAGCAAGATAACAAAGCCTTGCATAATAATGGATTTTTCAGCCTGCAGGTGATTTATCAATTTTCGATCCAGAAAATAAAGAAGGCGAATATCCCACAACAAAAGCGTTAAGAATTGGAATAAAGGAAGGAAAAGAACAAACAAGCAAAGTTACTACCTCCAGGTACACTGAGAATGACCAGCTGCCCTATCCTTATCATCTGGATTGAAAGTATTGAAGGCTGAAAAAATAGGAGATTAGCAATGTCTTGCAAGTTATAAGCATGAGCAAACTTGGCTACAGTTTTCAAAGGATGACAGTGTTCCCACCTACGCAGAATATGGTTCATGGTCAGATAAATGCAACTCAGAGTTCTGGGGGTGGCGAGGGAGAAGACAATAAGGCTGCTAATAGTATTATAAACAATTTAGTCAACCTTACAAACAGGAGCCTCACTTCTGTTTTCCCTATCAGTAAGAAACTAATAGAAAGTTAAAAACAATGTGACTTCTTTTTTCTAGGCATACAGGGAAGGCGAGATTGTAAGGTAAGTGTCCTCCAATCTACTGTGCATGTCCCTTGTGATCATATGGTTGTCCAGTTATATTTAGTCGGTGTGCCATATAATGTACACGTAATAGGTGATTCTAAACCCTTCAATGGAACATTGGACAAACACCTTACTACCCTAGCAATACCAGAATAGTAACTAAATATATTCCTATTTCTGCAGTAAGTGTTCTTCTTTGTAAGATCTAAACTCAAACAGTCTTAATCAAAACAAGTAATATGATATAAATGGAAATCTAATTAATTTTAGCTTCTTAGAGAAGCTTAACATAATATGACGTTAGCTTCAAATTTTATGATAATGCGTAATAAAATTCAATATAACTAACAAAATCTTCCTTAATCTGCACATAATAATTTATCCAAAAAAAAAAAACCTGTGATTCAATTAGAATTATCAAATATTGCCCTAAGCACCCTGCTTCCCTTATGACAGTTTGGTGATACTAATTGACCAATTATTCCAACACGAAAAAGTTTGATATGTAAGAATACAAAACAACATTTTTTCAATATTTAAATTCACATTGTTATTCCTGTTCTATATACTGAGATGATCCCCGTTCCAAGTAGCATACGTCTTCTTTAGCTCGGGACTAAACAAAAGCTTATTAATGTATTTAAGTTGAGTAACCCTTTAGAGACTCAAAAAGGTCCTTTAGTTTCCTAACTTATACATAAATTTTTATCTCCTAAATGTATACACTCATTCTATGTGACTCCCTTAATGTTAACTTTCAGGACAAAAATGAAAAAAAATCAATAGATCATGTATATCCCATATGCAAAAAAGCTAGTCTCTTCCAATCTTAAATGTTTAGTATGCTTTTGATTTGATAGGTAGTAATATGATTATTTCAGTTGGAAGCAACAAGAACTCTAAATTTGGTACCAGGAAACTCTAGAGAGAAGTAGTAGATTGAGTGAATACAAGGAAGCATACTTATATAGACTTTAGAAAGTCGCTTTTTATTTGGAAATTCTTCACAACTAACTCAATCCACACATATAAAAAAAATGTCTCAAAAGTAGTGCAACTTACAGCCCAGTCGTACGGTTCCTTCATTTCACCGGTATCGAGCAAGATAGGCTTTGGATGTTGACAATCAACTTGCTCCTTTCCAGGTGTTTTAAGCAAATTGCGAACCAACCTCCAAAATGTATTCCCCTTAAGGAACAAGATGATAGAATAAGAATGTGAAAGGATAAATTTGTGACAATATACGGTTACACGAGGATCTATAAAACAGCAACTTTCCAATATACCTTGTCATCTCCTTGCTTAAAATCAAAAGCTCCAGGTCCATCAGTTGTACCAGCAGCAAATGCAAAACCCATGGCAGCAGGACATGTTTTAACTATCTCACTACCTCCTCCTTGTTTAGGAAGTGTCACGTCAAGGTTCGAGAAGTTCAGATAAGCATGACGATAATCAACCTTCCCCTTCAACTGCTCAGATGCCTTGTTGAAAAGATCTACAGCTTTTTTGAATTGTCTGTCTCCAATAATACGTGTACTTTCAAATTCATCTGGGTAGCTGGGCATGAAAAATAATACTTCAGTAACAAGAGTAAATATGTTTCAAATCAAAAAATCTAAGCACACAAAAATATGTGTACCCTGGTCCTCGGCCATAGCACAACTCATTCTTCCCACCGCAAGTACTTTGATTGAAATCGCAAGGTAGCCCAGTATCCGTGCAGAATGCGCCAAGCACATTTGGACTAACATCACCACAGTTGGATTGACAAAATGCAGATACAAATCTAGGCTTGTCAGTCTGCCTAAGAGCACTCCTGACACGATTTGCAACACTCAAGATCCTGGTTGCTGGTTTACCAGAAGAAGACTGGAAAGAAGCAGCTAGTTCCAGTAACTCATGGTCTGCATTTAAAAGACTACTCTTTAGCAAAAAGTAGAATAAGCTACTTTTTATTTCTTCTCTTCATATCGACACAGATAATTTGTCTCAGATCCTCTCTGATCCACATTGTGTTTATGTCAACTTCTTTTTTTGATAGGTTATGAAATACACTAGAAGCGTCAAGAAGGGGACTATGCAACATATACATGAAATGGATGTGGATGTCACATCCAGATCAGATGCTTCTATGTGCACTGTTCACAATCTACATTTGTTAAGATTCTCACAAACAGAATTTCCCTTTGCCATGGTATAATGATATAAGATCATTAACCTTTGTAATTGTAGTATGCAATTGCTCGTCAGATACTATACTTATCGGATATAAGCAACAGCTTGGATTTGGCTTACAAAAATATCATAAATTCAAAATTTTATCATCTAATATAATGAACCGATCAACTATTCTGATAGGAATATCCTTCTAATCGCTGAAGGAACTTTACTCAGATACTACTGAACATGCTGAGCAGAAACTAAAAGCTATGCAGTATTTAAGGTTAGCACTGATGCAAAGGTCATTAGTCACGAGCTGGTGGAAAATTGTTATTACAAAAGTAACAGAATTCTCTAGATTCATAATAACGGCAACTCAGTGAAGATACAATAGCGCGAGTCTTTGGAGTTAACGGTATAGAAACTGGTTTAAGATGTTATATAGATTCTATACCTCATTTGTTTAACCAGTTTAATAGTGTAATACTCTATTATGCAATTAACTTGAGCATGTCTGGGGGTATGAAACCTTCACAGGAATGAACTTATATTTCTGAGGCCTAACACTTCTCTACTCATCATAAATAAGCTTGAGATTTAAGGAGGGCTCAGGCTTTTGACAGTTGAAGACAATTACAAGCCCTAGCAGGCAAGCAATGGTAACGATCGTAGAGAATAGATTTTCATATAATTAATAATTAAGCAGGCTAGAAGATACCAATCATTTTTCAGATATTCCATATAGGCATATAGTCTATAAATATCTTTAAGTTTTGCACCCCAAACAATTCCAATAAGTTTTTGGCATTCTAAATCAAAAACAAAAATATGTTAAAGTGCTATAAACTTACGAGTTTGATGAAAGCCAGGAATTATGTTTGAAACTCTTCGGGGGATTTCATTAACTTCAGATTCATCGAGATTCGTGCTTCCAGCACCATTCTGATCAAACCAGTCTTCCATAAACCGTGCAGCAGCTCCTTTGTTGTCTCCACTTATTAACCCATTTGTACGACTCATAGAAGTTCCATGAGTTGCAAACCAATTAAAGGTACCTACTGGTCCCCATTCATCATCTACGAATTTCAAAAGGGTCATTTCTTTATCGCCGTCATACTTGTATTTACTGCGTTCTGCTGCAGGATTATTAAGATAAGCACTAGGGCTGCGGTTCACACCAGCATCTAAGATCTCTCCTGTAATACACATGAAGAAATCATGAGAATGATGTTCGAGATTTAAGCAAATAACATCTCCACTTCAAAAATCTCCTCAAAATTCTTAAAAATTGTTTCCAACAAAGCAGATGTGACGAAACATAATATTGAACACGTAACGATCAAAAGTAATAAACCATTATCTACCCATGCTGCTATGAATGTATACAAAAGCTCTACTTTATATTCAGATATAGATGCCATTAATTGAGAATGCATTGAAATAGATCTAGCTACATAGGAGTAGAACAAAAAAATAATTAGGAGTTCCACATGCTAATCAATAGAGATAACTCTTGGAGCGGGGCATTGTACCTATTTTTAGCTCTAAGATGTTGTCAGAAATGTAAGACTTCACAGTACAAGAACAACAACTTAAGAAAAAATTTACCCATAAAGTTGATAGATGAGTTTACCATAACAGCATAACTTTATCAAAGCATGTTTCATGTAAATGATATTACGTAATTTGCAGGTACTAGATTGAAGATCATATGCTATATAGTGTTTATTTTATACATATTAGTTCTGTAAAAAGATTTCAAAATCTCTAATGGGTTTGGAACTCCAGATAAAGTTGTGGATTTCCATCAATATCTGGAAGAACATGAACATAAAGCTGTTGTCTCTATGGCATAACCTTTGAAAAGTCTTCAACATATCCAGTACCTTTATTTACAAAAACTGATCCAGGATGGAGATTTTCATGAGCTTGGATGATGCTCTGCTCAATGCCATTGACAATAACATCAAAAGACTGACGAACAAATCCCAATGATGTTACAATATAAACAACATATTGGAGATAACCCCCAGGGCCAGCATGGGTGTGAATGCCACTAATAGCAACATTCTTTGCAGTATATAGGTCCCCATACCTGCAAAAGAAACAAGATTCTCCTTCAGTTCAATGTCAAGCCTCGGAGATACTATATAGAATTGATTAGCTGCCTGTGACTGTGAGCAGTCGGACATTAAAACTATCAATTTCACATGCCTTTGATACCAGTCCACAAAGTATATAGTATCACATTCACGAAATATATTCTAAAAGGAAACTAGTTAAGCATCAACATGACGCTTTGCATCTAGGGCCTTACGGAAGATGTACTTTATTGAGATCATAACTACCTTGTCTTCAATCTCTCAAGAACTTTAACTGTCACAAGTTGCGACGCCATGCAGGCATCGAGATTTACAAATACAACTCTGTTACCCAGCGGTTCTGCTACAATAAATGCACGAGATCGCAACCTGAAGTGAACACCAGATGCAATCTGGTCTGTATTAGCATAACCCATCATGTTGACATCTGCCGCAGGCCCTGTAATGTCATAGCTTCCAAGTCCAATTAGGTAATTAGAAGCAGAGGCCACTCCTTTACCGTTCTGCAGCAGAAGTAACAGAGATATCCAGAAACAAATGCTTGCAAACGGTCTCTGAACTTTGATACCGAGAAGAGAAACCGACTCCATCACAACTCCAGTTTCTCCACCAATTAGAAAGATTGCAGCTCAATCAGTTCTTTGCATTTCCTTCATCACATGCCAAAAACCATGTCATCTATCTTCTTAGATAGAAATTATAAAACAAATGAAAAGACAAATTAATATTCTTTTCTGGAAACACATGTTAACCAAGACATGTGAACATCTTTAAATATGTAAATATGAGTTGCTGACCAATATCCTTGATACTCCTCCGTCCATTCCACAAATTAGTCTCATTTGCCAAAAAAAAAATTGTTCTAAAAAAGGGGTCCCAATTCTTTTGATTGTAGTATAAAACGAAATAATGTCTCCAGATTACTATCACAATTTCATTATTATGTCATCACTATTTAATTAATTACTTAATAAATGTAGGTGTAACTATGGAGCAAAAACTTATCTTTTTTTTTTTTTTGGTGGGCTGGAGCAATACCTTACCCTCAAAGTATGTAAGTTTTCCAAATGGGACTCCCTTTTCTGTGGAATGGAAGGAGTGTATACCTTTTTATTCTTTAGAATCAGAGAAGCATTATACTTCAAGCAATGTACTCTACAGTAATTAGCTTCATCTGATCTATAAGTTCAACTAAAATTTGGGGGATAGATACACCATAACTGTCAAAATTTATCTTATACAAGAAATTCCAAGCTAGTAAAAACAGAACAAATTGTTCAAATGAACAACATAATACAAAGTTGTATTTGACTCCTGGGATCACTTCTTTTTATTCTAAAAATGGAATCATTTGGATCAGTAGACAAAGTTTCAAATTCAATACGTGTATGGCGATTGGTGCTTCATTCACTATTTTTTCACTTTAAACAATCTGGTCTTAAATAGAAAAGAAATCACCTCCCCGTTTGGTTTCTACCATAAGCAAACCATGTCATCGTTTCATCAGAGAACTACTTCGGCAACTACAGGTAGTTAACTAAATTTCTAACACATAGAACAATTAACAGAACAAAAATTCCATAACCCTATATGCATAATTATGAAATAACATAAAGATAGTAACAGTTCTTAAACCCTAGAAGTATGAACAAATCGTAAATACGAAATTTGGAATCGATCTATACCTCAAAACAGCTTGAACAAGAATTACGCAGTATTCTACTGATCGACGCCCACCAAAAATTCAATTCGAGAAGTAAAGACTAAGAATTTAGAGAGTGTGTGATTGGTACTGTTGCGGAGAAGTAAAGACTAATAATGCGAAGATAGATAGATTGGTACTATTGCGGAGAAGCAAAGACTAATAATCTGTTTCGTGTGCAGTTGGAGTAAGCGTTTATTTTGGGTCTTTGGTAATTGGCGGGTATAGGATCCACTGTTGTCACTAGCGATGGCGGTCGTGTAGTGTTATACGAATTATACGAATCACATATAGCATAGGTTACAGAGACTAAATTAAATAAGTTAATACTCTGATACAATTCATTTAATTATTTAGGTCGAGATATTCAATATTAACATTAATTATAATAAATGCGTTAATTAATATATAAATTAAATTTATTAAGTAAAAAAATATTATTCATATATTTATCGAATGATCACCTGATTTATTCATCACCATAATATATATATATATATATATATATATATATATATATAAAATACCAAATAATATGCTTAAAAGGTAACTACGAAAAATAAAATTTAATTTTTAAAGTATTATAATGTTATATTATATTTGTTTTTAAATAAATATGTCTAATCGTATTAAACGTGTTAATTAATAATAAATGTTTGACCTATTCAAATTTTGTGTTAAAATTATTTTTATTTATAACATAAAAATTATTTGTACTCGACATTAAAATGACATTTGGTTGGCGTCAAATTAATGTGATATATCCGTGATGCAATCAATAGGTTATTGTATTGATCTAACATATTTTTTAGTTGGTTCACATATTCTATGTATCATAGCTCATTATGAATGTAATACTAGCACGTTATTTCAATGTTTTTCATTACATTTATCAATTAATTTATTAGCTCATTATTTTTCTAATTTAGTAAGTCATAGAAAATAAAACAATAATAATTATAATTTATTTTATTTATTACATACAATTATATAATTCAGTGAATTAATCACAAATTTGAACATAATATAATAATATTACAATTAATACACAAGAATTAACCAAACAAATACATTGTAATAATTTATTATCATTATATAACAACTCTACTGTATTACGTAAATTATTGTATTATATTAAATTTTTATTCAACAAATCAAACCCCACGTAACTTTTCTATTTTATATCATATGCATGTCGTGTTACCTAATTATTAAGTAGTGGCACATTTTGAGTAAACAGGCCTTAAGGCAAAAACTGAGTATGTTTCCAGCCTTTTGCAAGAGCTATAAAACTGGAAACCCGTTAAATGTTTAATTTTTACTTGTTTTAATTTCTATTTTTAATTTGTTTAAAACTATTTGTTATCTTTATATTTTAATATTATTTTTGGTTTTATTTTTTCAATATTTCTCTAATTTAATTTACATGACTTTTCATTAAAAATTATATATCATACATTAAAAAAAACAATATTAATTTTAAAATTGAAAGCGCATCCACGCTATTTTTTTCACCCTTTCTCTCCTCTATAAATGAAAACTATTGTATCACTTTCCATCCATGCAATTAAGATAATAATATAAAATAATTAAGATAAGTAATTTGAAGATAAAAAATAAATTAATAGACGCGTATTTTTAAAGTATAACAAATAAAATTTAACGAAAAGAGTATAAAATAATAATATAACATGTAAAATATATTATATTAAGGCCTTGTGGAACTTAATATTATATCCCTCGGCACATCCCCACCAAGCATATCTAACACATCAGAGGGAGTCAAAGAAATTCATAAAATCTATCAAATATTTGTTTTAAAAAAAAAAGATTAGAGTCTCCTTGAAGTTTAAAATCAAAAGGATATCCAAACCTTGAAGATTTCAACCGTAAAAAAAAAAATTGTGTCGGAAAAAATTGACTCTTTTCGCCTTTTATTTAATATTTAAAATATTTTATCGCATATTTTAGATAAAGTCCGTACAACACCCAAATTCGTATCAATTACTATAAAGAGTTAGACAAATTATATTTTCATTGTAAGAAGAATTATCACAAAGATTTATTGTACTCAATTTATTAAAAATTATTAAAATTTAACATTAAAACTTAGCTCTATTATAATACACAAAATTTATGTGTGTACAAATACGTTGGGTGAAAATTGATAAAATGAGATATTTTAATAAATATTGTGATCATGAAAATCTCTAAGTGAAATAAATAAAACATTTGTAATTAATATATATATGACAAAAAATGATGGTTAAATTAATCATTTTAAAATTTTATTGTTAATACATTTTCTTAGTTGTTTTGAAATCATTAATTTATTGCAAATTCTATATAATTATTATGTTTTTGTTTTTTTATGTATTTAGAATATATACATAAATAAAAGTAAAATCTATTGATTCTAAAAATAAATACGTTGATTTAAAAATAAATAAAAAACTTCCTTTAAAATGATAAAAAGGGAGTAATAAATTTTAATTTATATTTTTAAAAGTTTAAAATAATTAACTTTATAATTGTCGCTCATTGAGTTATTTTCTTAACGCATGACTTAGATTCTTATGTTATTATAAGAAATTTTTTAAATAACTACCTTCAAAATCTCGTGTTAGTTTAATATAATTTAGCATAAAAATTGGAACAAATAAAGATTTATATAAGGCAAATATCAACATTAAAACATTTGTTTGTCTATTGTTAAGTTGCTTACTGAAATTTAGCAAATGACTTTAAAAGTCCAAACTATTATAAAACAACATACCTAACTAGAATCAAAATTTCACATCGATAATCAAAGAGCTATTGAGGACATAAGTGTCATTAAAATGTTGTATATATTGTGTTTTAAATAACGATTCAAATTTTACAATATTAAATAAAAATACTCGTACTTGCTTCGATTACTCTAAATAAAAAAAATTGTTCCCACTTAATCCTAAAAATTATTTTAATATATTGAGATATAAATTGATAACACCATAATATACAAGTTAAAAATTACCTAATGCTGCAAAATAGATTAGGTTGATTACAAATTATTGTGATTGCTTAAATGTATTGCATATTTATTACTTGTAAGTGTATATTTATACAAAGGAGTATTTACTTTTATTTATCATAGTTAATTAATATAAGAGAAAATTAAATATAATGTTTTATTATAATTTTGTTCAAACATTTGTTAGATTAGATTATAATATTGTTATTTATACCAAATTTTGTGATAAGGGGTATATTTATAATATAAAATAGAGCGGTTCAAATCTCAAGGTTTCAACATTCAATGGTCTCAAATTAAT
Organism: Hedera helix; assembly: GCA_947179155.2. Lineage (NCBI taxonomy): Eukaryota > Viridiplantae > Streptophyta > Magnoliopsida > Apiales > Araliaceae > Hedera > Hedera helix. The sequence continues at coordinate 55,869,937 of OX359264.1, read as the reverse complement.
TTAGTCTTCAACATCTAACAATCTAAAATCATTTGAGGCTTCAACATCCAACGGTCATTAATCTATCTCTCATTTTTCCTCCCAATTCAATATATTTTTTTCAAAAATCCATCAACTCACATTTCTCGCCCAAGTCAAATTCACCACTACACTATAATAATAATAATAATAATAATAATAATAGTAATAATCAAAAGAATAGTAATAATAATAATAATAAAAATAATAATTATAATAATAGTAGTAACAATAATAATAATTATAATAATAGTGATAGTAATAATAGTAATAGTAATAGTAATAGTAATAGTAATAATAATAGTAATAATAATAATAATAATAATAATTATTATTATAATACTAATACTACTACTAATAATAATAATAAATAAATAAATATTATTATTATAATAAATAAAATAAAAATTTGCACGTAAACAACACGGATCACCCTTTTAGCATTGACGCATTTTTTTTGTTTTTCGGGTATTGCTGTCGTTATGTTTCCACATGCAAATTGATTTGAACGGAAAATTACAGAAACAGTTCAGATTCATTCTAATTGATTTGTAAGTTATTTTAAGTTGCAAATAGTCTTTAGGTAATAGAGTATTTTTAGAATTTTAATTTACGCCGTGCTTTCAAGCACGGACAATTACGTGTCATCTCTTTGGTATTTTTGCTGGCTATATCGAGAGCAACTATTATAGTAGGCTCTGACTCATGGTATAAGAATCTTTTGTCCAATTTCAAGAAAAAATATAGAAAAAAAAATGTTATGGCGATGCGATTTAGTTGAAGTATTTTATACTTTGGGTATATATGCAAAAACTTTTCTTTTGAATTTTTACATTTTTTTCTCATTGGATCCCACAAAATGGCTTGCAGTACTGTTATTTTTTCACATGAAATACTGTTTATGGATCGTATTGATCTATAGTTAGAGATACTGGAGGCAAATAAATGCTGCCAAATTTCTCATTCCGTTTTGTCAATAAATGAGGTGTGTGGGATACCCCAAAATACTACATTACACAAATTTGAACCCGCTATCGTTAATTAATTAATTGCTAAAATTCGTCAATAACTAATTTTAAGTTGGAAATGAGTAGCACATTAATGTTTGCCTCAAAAAGAAACTATGACTAGATTGAGTATCAATCTTTTTGTATTAATGGTTGGACTCTCAGTTCTATTGTGGAACTGAGAGTTCACAACAATTGTAGATTTTTCAATCTAAAAATATTGGATACAGTACTTAACTGTTATATTAGTTGCACCATATCTTCAGACATGAGTTATCCCTAATACATATATATAATGCGTTGGCATCCTAAATGACGTTGAATATAAATTGTGTGTGTTGGTGTCCATTACAACTATTAAATGACGTCGAATATAAATTCTATGCGCTGACCTTCATTACAACATCATTTATATATATATATGTGTGTGTGTGTGTGTTATTAAGATCTTTCTTTATATGTATCTATATATATTTTTCTCTTTATATATATGTGCTCCTCAGATGATAAGTGGGTCACTGGTGATAAATATAACGTCGGTGGACTATTTTATTTATTTTGTTGTTATCACCTTTTTTTTTTAAATTCACCGTGGTAGATGAATTTAGTGATGATTAGTATGGTGTGGTGGCAATGCATATTAGTGGTGGTAATATGATGGTTAATCATGACGAGTAGCGGTAAATTGGGCGATGGTTGTGCTAAATTTGGTAGTTATAATGATAGATTTTGTGGTGAAAATAGTAGATATGGCGATAATCGATAATACTAAATGGTAAGCCATAACGAGTACTAATAGATGGTGGTTACTATTTACCAACTATTTATATTTATTTTAAATTGATTTATGTGAATTTGTGACGAAGGGTGTTGACAGTGTTCGACGGTGGCGGTGATGCCCAATAACGGCGAGTTGGAACGATAGTAATATTTACGTCAAATAAAAAAAATAGAAGACAAGAGAAAGCGACGAACGACACCAAACTGTAAGTCTAACGCACCCTTCTCTGGTACAAAGGTCAATTGTGTTTTTTGATGTCCGTTATTCGTGTTTGAAATATAAATTATATATTTTTTCACATTAATATATATATATATATATATATACATTTTATTATTTTCATCCATGTGTTAGAAATATAAATTATATATTTTTTTCACATGTATATATATTTTCTTTTTATTATTTCGGTCCATGTTTTTTAAGTTTCAAAGGTATTAAAATATAACTTGATATGTCAATTATCTTCACAAATATATATGTAAATACTACTCCCACTATCCAGAATAAAAGTCTTTGACATGTCAATTATGAACTCAAAGGCAAAATTATGGCATCGAATATCAATATAAATACTAAATGGTATATTGGAAATCTAAAAACTGAAAAAAGACAGAAAATATCTGCATTAGTGTGTTAGGGTAAATCAATAACGCCGTTAGGCCCATTAAACGCATAAAAACCGGAGAAATGGGAGAATCATCTTTCATCTCTTTATAAGCACCGCCTGCCACACTACGCTGTTTCTTCTCACTCATCCTCTCACTATTCTACTCTAGTATCTCTCTTCGATCTATCTTCGATCTTTCTAATAATCTACTAATCACTATTTCGATCTCTGAAAGTTCTATTAGAATTTTACCATTACTTGGATTGTATCTCATTTTGATAGGATTCGTAGTTCTTCCAGTGAATTTAGGTACGAGGTCTGTTTGAACAGTAAAATTTGTGAATTATTGATGTCTCTATCTTATTTAGTTTTTACATGATCATCTTTGTATTTTCTTGATGCGGCTTTTGGTTTTCTGACCGTTTTTTAATTGCTTGAAAAATGTTTTGTTCTGTTTACGCAGCTTAGGAGCGGAATATAAAACACAAGTCTGTTTCTTGCGGTAATTTTTTTTTTCTTTTCCCGATTATATATATGAATGTAAATGTTGGATTTTTATTTATTTATGAATAGATGCATGCTGGATTTTTTAATTTTATTTTATGGTACTTGATGTTTTACCATTTCTAATTCCTGATTTTCTGTTTATGGAGTTGAACAGAACAATCTTTGTTAATTTTGTTGGTTAGATATATATTGATGCTCACATTGTGTGTTTGATTTGATTTTGTTTCTTGGCGCGTGTATCCCTTTTTAATTGTATATTTTTCTTCTAATCCGTGCTTGTATTTCATCAAATTAAAGTGCTTTTATGGAATTTCAGTCCTAAGTTTCTGTAATAAATTTCATTTGTGATAAGTTTTCTCTATGGAATTTCAGTTTTTCTGGTTTTGAATTTGTAATATTTCCCTTGTTGTATCGACAAAGAAGCTATGTTTTTTTCGTGTATAGTGGTGAATGCTTGATCTAGGAGTCAATATGTACATCTGTTGGAATATGAGCTGCTATTCTGGCTTTACTGAACTTGCAATATTATTCATTTGCCATGAAATGCATTTTTAACTTACTTGTCACGTACATATCTCTGCATCTGTTGGAAAACGAGCTGCTATTCTAGATTCTAGCTTTGTTGAACTTGCAATTTTATTCATTTTCAGAGAACTGTGTTCTATTTTCCTTCTCCGATGACATGTCTTGGTGTAAGTATATATTTTCTTTCTGAAAGAAAAAGTTTGATACTTGTTTAACTATCATTCATCAATGATACTCATTGTGAGTTGGTAGTTATCAGCTTGTCATTGACCCAACCCAGAATTATAGACCGTACATAACTATGATGTTTACTATCTCATGCTTATGTGACTAGCATTTTCTTTTGTCATATCGCCATTGCTTTCTCGTCTTCTTCAGATATGTATTGATTGTTGTCAATATAAGTTTCCAATGGGAACAAACTAGAATATCATTCAGAGAGACGTGGTTCGTCTGGTTCTTTACTCATTGCTTAACCTTGTGTTAATTGTACTAAATAATCTGAGTTACTATATTATTGAATTTGTGAGGGTGAGCTCTTACAAGCTTTCAGGACAGTTAAAGCTGACGTGGCATAATTATTTATACGACTTTCTGTAGCTTAAAGTAGCACCTTTGATTACTCCATTGCATTGCATTGATGTTCCTTGGGAGTTAAAGGCAGATTTCAGAGCTGATATGGGTTTCGATAACGAGTGCATAATAAACATTCAATCTCTTGCTGGAGAGTATTTCTGTCCTGTCTGTCGCACGCTTGTCTACCCAAATGAAGCACTTCAGTCGCAGTGCACTCATCTATACTGCAAACCTTGTTTGACATACGTTGTGGGAACTACCAAGGCCTGCCCTTATGATGGATACTTGGTGACAGAGGCGGATTCCAAGGTAGCACTCACCCTATTATGGTTTTTGTTCCTTATACCAGGATTATGTTAGCATTTTCAATTTGTTGTGTTAACCTTTTATTGCAGCCACTTACTGAATCAAACAAGGCACTGGCAGAAACCATAGGCAAAATACTAGTGCATTGCCTCTTTCATAGGAGTGGATGCATGTGGCAGGGTCCTTTATCTGAGTGCACTTCCCATTGCTCTGGGTGTGCCTTTGGAAATTCCCCAGTTGTGTGCAACAGATGTATGATTCAAATTGTGCATCGTCAAGTACAGGAGCACGCACAAAATTGTCTTGTAAGTGCTTGAAAACATTAAACAGTACAAGTGTTTAAGTTGAGACTCTTTTATTTCCGCAACTTTTTCTTACTTGTTTTGACGCTCGACAGGGTGCAAATCCTCAAGTGCAGCAGGTGACCGGAAGTTTAAAGGATGCTGCTTCCTCGGGTGTAGTTGCTTCTGCAAACCCGAGCCAGACTAGTACTCAACCAGGAGCACACACATTGCAGGCTCAGGTATCACAGACTTCTGCTGCCCCTCCACCTGCACAGGATCCCAATAAGCAAGCGAATGCAAATGCTCAGGCCCAAGCAGTTACTCCAGCTGCCGTGCTAACTACAGAGCAGTGGTATCAGCAGCAATATCAACAGTATTATCAGCAGTATCCTGGATATGACCCATACCAGCAATCATATCAACAGTACTACCCATATCAACAGCAGTCTACCCAGCAGTTACAGCAGCATCCACCACATGTTCAAGGGCAGCAGCAACCTCAGGTCTACCCTCAGCCTCTTACCCAACTCCAGCCCCAGCATCCACCACATCCTCAACAACCACCGCTGCCCCAAGCCCAAGCCCAAGCCCAGATGCAACTTCAACCCCAGCCTTATCCCCAGCAGCAGCCTCCATCTCAACATCAACCACAAATTCCACCCCAGGGACAGCCGCAATCACTTCCATACGCTCAGAATCAAGTCAATCCGCAACAGCAACCTAATCCTGGATTACAGCCCCATCCTCAACCCCAATCACAGGCTCAACAGCCCGCACATGGTCACATGCCTCCTCAGCAACAAGCTTACTCCCAAGTGCAACTCCATCCACAGGCCCAGTCCGTGCAGCCTCAACTGCAACAGCACTTGCAGGCACCTCAATATCAGCAGAGTCATCCACAGGGACATCAAGTCCAGCTTCAAATGCAGCATTCTCAGCCTCAGCTCCAACACCCAGTGCAACAAACACAGCCTCAAAATCATCCCCAACTTCATCCTCCCCAACCCAACCAGCCTCAAAGCCAGCAACTAGCTTCCCATGCAGTGGCTGGTAATCACTTGTATCCACCAGTTCAGACTCTTCAGCAAATGCAGCCTGGGGCCCCACAACAACATCCTATGCATATGCATCCTCCCAGCATGTCCTTACCCCAGGCTCAAGTGCATGCTCAGTTCCCACAACAACCACTTCAGATGCGTCCGCCCCAGGCTCACGCTTCGTTGCCAAATCAACAACAGCCAAATTTGCTGCAGAGTCAAGGTCAAATCCTAAGTGTCCCTCCTGCTCAACAGAATCAAATTCGCATTCATCCTCAACAACAGGTCCACCTAGGTCACCAGCATTCCGTGTTACAACCAATGCAACAACCACTTCAACCGTATGGGCAACAGCCGCCTTTCCCCGGACAAGTGTCAGGTTTGGTTCAGGGTCCGTTACATCAGCAAGTTCCTTTTGTCCAGCAGCCTATGCAGTCTCAGTCACGTCCACAGTTTCCACCTCAATCACTGCAGCAGAGTTCTCTTGCCCTTCCCCCACCACCGCATAGTGGTGTGCTAGCACAAGGCATGCCCCCTCATCAGTCTCAGGCTTACGTGGGAAGACCTGTTGCATCAAATCAAGCAGCAGTGGCACAGCCCTTCTCCCAGTCTCCTGGTGCGTTTAGTGTTGCAGCTCAGCTCAGGCCAATGCAGCTCGGCTCAGGCCAACCATCTGGACATCAGCTTTATGCGAGTAGGACAACCAATCAACAAGTGTCTTCCGAGCAACAATTTGCTCAATCTGGGCTAGGCACGTTTGCTGAAGGAAGTGTTGCAGAGGGAGAAACTGGATCACCTTCACAGAAGACTACTGGAAGGGATGTCAGTGGTGTTGGAGTCAATTCCATTGGGGTAAAGGATCTTAAATCTGAAACAGGTGAGAAATTTGCTGATAAGGAACATAAGATCATAAGTGAAGGTGAACATAATGGTGCACAGGATGAAACGCCTGACAAGGATGCAGATACTGAGACGGATGCAATGAAAGATGGGATCCAGAAAATTGTGAAGGAAAAGGGTAGCAATGGCAACTTAGATCCTTCATCTGGTGGTAAGTCAGTTGAAATTGCAACCCTGGATGGGAAAGATGGCACTGCTGCCGATACTGAACTAGTGGAGTATTCCTCAGTAGATGATTCTTCTTCACGACAAGCAGAAGCTCTTGTTGGACAGAAGAAAGATGCTATGAATGTGAGTGTGCAGGGAAAAAATTTGAGTCAAGACCAGGTTACCCCTCAAGGTTCTGCAGTTGATGACTTTGGTGGCTTCCAAGGCAAGGGCTTCATGCATTCTTCTCAATTAGTTGCACCATCTGACCAGGGAAGATATCAGCTACCTTCAATGCCTTATGGACCTTCTTCATCTCAGCAACAAAGGCCTGTTGCCCCCTCTATTTTGCCGTCAGGGCCTCTTCCAGGACCGCCATCTAATGCACTAGTACCAGGGCAGGGGCCCATTCAATTAAGGCCTCACGCACCTGGACATTTGCCTCCACCACGACAGTCTTTAAATCCCCCTGAACATTTACAGCAGCCTGGTTCTTTTCAGGATATTCCGTTAGGTGGAGCTCCTACACCAGGCTTGAGGGGTACCGATCAGTTTGGTCATCATCCACAGGGAAGCTTTGAACTTCAGCCTAGCGCCCCCCAGGGGCAATATATTCACAGTCACCTTCCACCTTTGCAGGCTGGGTTTCCCAGGACATCTCAAGGTGAACCAGCCGGAGGGCTAGCACTGGGTGCAGGGCCTCCTGGCTCGTTTGATCCTCAGGGTGGAGTAATGGGTAGAACACTGCCGTATGGCCCTGAGGGTTGGCGTCCTTTTAATCCAGTTAAAACTGAGATGTTCCAGAATCAGAGGCCTCATCATTTCGATGGCAGACATCCTGATTTCCATGGATCAGGGCCTCTAGAGAGAGGTCAGTTTGGGCAGCCTTCTGGTAATGAATCTAATTTGCCAACAATGCCAGGTCCGGACTCCACATTTGCATCTGGGTTACCAGATGAAAGGTTCAAAACTGTTAACGAGGAGCGTCGGAATTCTTTCTCGAGTGGACCAACTCGACGTCTTGATCAGGGTGAGTTTGAGGAAGTTCCCAAGCAATTTCATCCTAAGCCTTCAAATATGGGTACAGAGCCTTTGCCAAAGTTTGGGAGTTCCTTTTCCTCGTCAAGGGCAATTGATCTTCCACCACATGAATACAATTATGATGCTGGATTGAAAATGGATCGTGGTGGAGGTGCTCCTTCAAGATTCTTGCCCCCATATCACACAGCTGGTGCTTTTCATTCCAATGATGCTGGAGAAAGACAACCACAAACTGGTCTTCACGAGGATAACAGGGGAAGAGGAGATTTTGCCCGTACTCAACCAGATTTTCTTGGATCAGGGCCTGGATTTGGTCGGCATCAAATGGATCGTCTGACTACTAGAAGTCCAGGAAGAGAATACCATGGCATTCCACCGCGTGGATTTGGTAGCCTGTCGGGCGGGCCACTCAGCCAGTCTGTCCTCGATGATATTGATGGAAGGAATACTCATTCATTTGGTGAAGGATCCAGATCCTTCAACTTGTCTTCTGATCCAGTTGGCAATTCTTTTCGTGATGGTAGGTTTCCTGTTTTGCCTGGTCAGGTGCGAAGAGGGGAGTTTGATGGGCCTGGAAATTTTGGAATGAGTGAACATTTCACCAATGGCGACATGATGGGGCAAGATTTTATGCCTAACCATTCGAGTAGGGGTGAATTTTTAGGTCCTAGGAATGTACCTAGTCATATGCGGGTGGGAGATGATTTCGGGGCATTTTCTGTTTCTCGTATGGGGGAATTTCCTGGGGCTGGGGGTTTCCCTGTTGGTGAACCATTTGGAGGCAATAAGTTGAATCATCCACGACTTGGTGAACCTGGATTTAGGAGCAGTTATTCCCTCCATGAATTTCCTACAGATGGTGGTTTTTATGCAGTAAGTTTTTGCTAACCTTTCTGCTAATTGCGGTGTTTCACTGTTTTTTATTCCTACACCTTTTGCTTGATGCTGTGTGAGCTCATTTTTGGTCGAAGAGATTGAGAACCTGTAATATTTGATTTGTCCTTTCATTTACCTAGTGTATGATTATAAAACTTGATCAAAAAAGTCTGCTGATTGTGTTTCTGTTTACATGGATGTTACAGGGCAACTCGGATTCATTTGATAGATTAAGAAAGAGGATGCCAGCAAGCATGGGGTGGTGCCGTATTTGCAAAGTTGATTGTGAAACAGTGGAAGGCCTGGACTTGCACTCACAAACAAGGGAACACCAGAATATGACTATGGATATGGTTATTAGCATCAAGCAGCAGAATGCAAAGAGACAGAAGTAAGTTGTTTTTGGATTGTGTAACATTTTTAATTTTAAAAATCTTGTGCATTTTACTTTTCCAGTAGAAAGAGAATAAGAAATCATTATGCTTTTGGTTTCCTCTTAATGTTATAGAACATCCAAAGGTCATTCTTCCGTGGAAGATGGAAGCAGGTCAAGAAATGCTGGTATCAGGGGGCGAGGAAATAAGCCATAGGTGATGGTGGAGTTATGCAACATGGACTAAAGGTGGTATCAGTCCTAGCGGGGTTGAAGTTGTGTCTCCAGTATTCTTACATTTAGCAATAGGTGATTCACCATTCCATGTCTCTTTTTTGTTTTCGGGTTGGTTTATGCTAGTCTTGTCATTTCAGGTTGCTGCCCTTATTATGATGATGGTTAATTGGAACTGAAGTTTCAGTGGCAGTTAAGTTTGTTTTGTTTATGATTTTGACTTCTTTATTTCACATTGGGATAGTTTATGTTAAGCTAGTGTTATTAATTACAAGTTATATTGCACTATTATTTACAGATGTATTGTTTCTTGTTTTTCTTTGTAGAGTGCCTTTTACTTTATTTGTAACTATTCTTCTAGCTGTGAGAATGAAATACTTCAAGCTACCGCTTGGAGTACTATTTTAAAAAAATGAATATTAAAAATGAAGAGTGCTAGAATTGACAGTCACTTGATGCATATGATGAATCTGCAGACTTGTGATGTTGTAAAGCAACAAAACGGAATTCTTAACTTGGTTCGCTCCTTTTTATAGACATAGTCAAACTTTCTAACTTCTTAGTTTCTCTGATCATTTGCAAAGCTGTCCCTCCAGTACCCCTTATAGATCTTGCAAAGTTGCTATTTTTCTTTAAATTTGATATTTCGACTCATGTAAGCATCGTGCAACGTTGAATTTCTTCAAATCTTCAATTCTTCCAAGAAGATTTGACTAGGTGCATCCCTTTTGTGCATAAATCCTTATTTTTTTTTCCAGTTTTCGCCAAATCTGTTTTGTAACCTTCTCTTTCTTGTTTTTAATCCAGTGTTTCCTGACCCCCTTTTATTTCTCTTCCTCGAGAGCTTCCATTGTGTTGGACGTGTAGTTTTTTCTTTTGAGGTGCGATTTAGTGCAGGGTGAGTTTTTGGTTCTGCGTGTATTCTCCGTGTGTGCTGGGGTTGTGCCCCTTCCCTTATGAATATAATCTTTTAGCATTTCCCATGATCAAAAGCGACACGTATGACACTGAATTTCTATATATCATATTTAGAATCTATAGGATTGGTACTTATGCATAGCAGCATGCTTGGAAATTCATCAAGGGGATGAACACTCCATGTTGTGCTGAAAAAGTTGCAGAGTAGTTCTTGCGACTGTCAGCCTGGAGTGTTGATAACCTTCACCAAAATCCATGCTTTGAGAAGTTGCATTGTAGCGAAACATTAAGCTTAAAGTGGAAGAGGGATGTTCTTATATAAAGAAAGTGGAAAAGGGATGTTCTGACAAAAAGAAAGTCGAAAGAGGGATGTTGGAAACTTAGATGCAGTTATTAGACGAACACAAAGTGCTATACGATGAAATAGTGATAGTTTTCGTTCTGGTTGGCGGTAATAGATTTAGTTGGTTTATATCCCTTGTGCAGAAGCCACATGAAATTGTAACTAGAGATAATCTCTAATGCAATTGGTAAAGAGATGTGGAGTATGAGTTGTGCTTTCCCATACTGCTATTTTGATACATGAATGTAAACTCATAGAAACCTACAAAATTTAGTACTTCTTGGTTTGTGTGCTGGTCATTTTATGTATTACTGATCTTCAATTTTTATTTTTAGGCATTTTTTTCTTGAGTTTATTTTGAGTTGAAATTGCCTTATTGATGTTAAGTTTTACTTATTGATGAAATGAGCAATTTTGATGGGTTGGATAAATGTTGCTTGTGTACTAGCAAGTATATTTTACACAGTGAAAGAAGTACAATTGCTACTCTTGCAGGAAGTCACGGATTTATGTAACCTTACTGAGACATTTATAAAAATGAAAGCCTTTTGTATAATGCTGTTGTTCTTCATAAATGAGCTTGGCTTCAGGAAAAAAATAATGTATTGTAAACATGGTTCAAGTATCGGTTGAGTTGCCGAAATCTTGGTGTTTCGGTTTGGTTTCCTTACTATCCAATAATGAGTCACGAATTGTAAGTTCAGGCATAATCTATGTAAAGTTGTGTATAGGCAAAATTTCGTCCTAACGAGAAAAAATAATGGTGTAACAAAGAAACCAAGGAGATATAAAGGCGTAACAGAGAAATCAAGGTGAAATAACGGTGTAACGGAAAATCAACAAATGTACTCTTTTGTGGAACAAAGGGAGTTATAATAATAACATTATCAAACAGTGGGACTCTTTTTGTGGAGGAATAGAAGTAATAATAATAAATTAAATACGTATATTTACTTATTAATTAATAAAAAAAATTAATAATAATAAAATAAATCTGAAGCACTTGTGTCATGCTGTGTATTGCTTGAAACCGAAACTGAGTGAAAACCCCCCCTTCTGCAACCGCCACTGCTGTGACTTTGAACCATGATTGTAAAACCTTGCCAATTAAATTGTGGAGGAAAGAATTGTAGGAAAAAGGCCTTGGTGAGGTATTTTTTTGGGGTGGGGAGGATATATTGATTTTATTACTGAGCAATCTTTATGTAAAAATGTTAAAGAACATTCATAAATGAATGTTGCTAGTAGAATATAGGCCTTCTGTTAAGCACTATCCCTTGTCCTGGCTTCGATTTTAATTCCAAACAGAATATTAGACACAGTTGAAGTTGTCTGAATGATTATGATAGAAAGTGATTAACAACGGAAAAATGGTTTGTAAAATGTGATGAACATAGAATAAAAATGATGAAATAGTTCAGAAGTAGTTTAGGTCTCTTGAAAGAGGGCATAGAGCAAAAAGAAATCGATAATTCTTCAGTACATTTCCTGTATATCTTATCACCTATTTCATCCTCCCCAATTTGTACTAGTTTAAGGCCTTTACGCCAAGATGGATGATTAACTTGGACTGCTAACAAGAACTTTGCTCGAATCTACCTTGCAGTACATGTGACTCCCATATACTAGAACCTTCTTTACTAACTATTGATTCCTTTAACTTAAATTAAAATTAATTCTCGCAAAGGTCCTTGGCCTTATAGCATATTCCCTTTTACATCTTTATTCTGCAGTAGTGAATAATATCAAATCTTCCTTGATTTTACATCTTTTATTCTGCAGAAGTGATGGACAATGTAGTAGCTTACAACAAAAATGTTACTAACAAGAACTTTGCTCGAATCTACCTTGCAGTACATGTGACTCCCATATACTAGAACCTTCTTAACTAACTATTGATTCCTTTAACTTAAATTAAAATTAATTCTCGCAAAGGTCCTTGGCCTTATAGCATATTCCCTTTTATACATCTTTATTCTGCAGTAGTGAATAATATCAAATCTTCCTTGATTTTACATCTTTTATTCTGCAGAAGTGATGGACAATGTAGTAGCTTACAACAAAAATGTTTATGGCAAAGATTAAGAAATAACCAACACATCAAACACTGAACTTTATCACAGAACAACTTATTTCTATGACTTTTCTCTGAAAACAGCATGCTTCAATGTGTAATCTGACAACCAAAAGAAGGTGACATGTTTTAGAGGTGGATTATACACCTAGTGAATGGTCGATTGTCATCTATGTACGACACAATAATGGTTATAAGAAATTCAGAATGAATAGAATGATTCAGATTCAGGGAAATATTGTCAGTTTATAATGGACCTTTTTAACCAAAAATATATTCTAAACGTTAGAACATATGATTTGAGTTGTCATTGATCCACATATTGGTTTTGTTTGTTGCAGCTTAGTTGTACAAGATTATAGCTCAAAATAACTAGGCTGTCATCTTTGTTCTTGCTTATACAGATATTATATTTTTTGTCCTTTTATCATTTTTTGTTAAGTAACACTTACAAATTATTCTTTTTTTTAAAAAAAAATTAAGAAAGTGCCTCAATTTTGTAAGAGATTACATGAACATGATATATATTTATTTTTCAAAAATTTAAAAGTTATTTCAGATCCAAATACTTCAACTTGTAATTTTTAATGACAGGTTTATTTTATAGAAAAGAACTTTCTGTTAGCTAACATATTTATTGCAAAATAGGAAGTAATGCACATGGGACACAGTTAGTAAATTAAGGTTATAGCTTGAATTAGGCACGATGTATGAGTTACTTTGTAAGTGTTTTCGAATCACAAATTGAGCATCATTTAACTAATCCTAGGAACTTCCTAGAATACCTTGAAGCATTAAATTTATGATGATATCCTAAATAATATGAATGTCATAATCTGATTACAGAATGGCCGAAAAGAATATAACTCTGATTATGATATTCTACTTCTAAGAAAATAAAATAAAAATCTGATTGTAATAATCTCCAAGCCAACAAATGGGGCCCTTTCTCGATGAGGGTTTTTAGTATGGTTGTGAACCTGATCTACGTGTTATGAGAACTTTACGCCCAAGTCTTTATGATGGTTTTGTTTGATGCCTCTTCAAACATGCTTTATTCGTCAAGAAGTTAAAGTCTGCTATAAAAATTTTGGTCAATTAATTTCAAACATTAAATGAAGATTGATTTATGTATTTTTTATTTTATTAATATAGTGTAGTCTTTAGAAACTGCTTGATAAAATTCTGACGTAAGAGCTCTACTGCATAACAAAATCTGTGTTGTCTACCATAATAATAATACATTAATAAATTTTCAAATTCATTTCAATTCAACTGGAATGTATAATTAACTGTTTTAGTTATAATTAATCACTCGATTAACTTATTTACAATTTTTGTACATAGTGATTGATAAAATATGTATTATCAAGCAACTTTAAGTTATTTTAAGTAGAGGGTATTCTTGTTTATAACTAATCACGCGTTATGTTTTAATTTCTTGCTCATTAAATAGCATTTCAATTTTTAAGTCTTATATACTAAATTAGAACCAGACGTATCATTGGGCTTATGGCATAACAGTTCACTTGAATTATTGAGTTTTGTTTTTAAAGACGACCTTCATTCTGTTTTTGGTTGAAACTTTTACCATAAATAGATATTTTCAATTTAACCAGTCTTTTTTCGGCGAAGCAGGCTACAAAAAGGCTGAAAGTTCAGCAGCAAAGGTTTAGTCGCAATTTTTTGTGTGGTAAGAAAACGTTCAATACATAAAATTTGTTCCATTCAATATTTGATTCTTAGTTTGTGTGAAATTGCTACTTGTTGGGTCATTTTGCCTTGAATTGAATGCAACCTTAGATTGTTTAAGCAACTTCTCATGTAAATTATCAAGTACCTGTACTTGCATATATGGTCGAGAGAATTGCTAAATTTTTACTGTTAGCTATTGAGGTTCTCGTTTCTGCAATACCACCCATTCTTAGTGTACTTTCTATATTATGATTGGCACAGCTTGATAGAATCCTAGACTATTCGAGTTGGTTGGGGGTTACTGTAGTGTCATACTAGAACTGGGTTTGCATTTTGCACATAGAGATGTGTAGTGTGATTGACCTTCTAAAGATTCTCTTTTTTGATAGTAAAAGAAATTTTATTGGAAGAATTGAGAGATTACAAACACCAAGGACAAGGAATCCAGCTGCAGCAAGTGAAAAAAGTAAATACTAAAGCAACAGTTCTCCAATCTCTTCAAAGTAAAGTTTGAAATATAATCCTATTTCACAATATAGCAAATAATTGACAACTGTCCCTGAAAAGCTGAGCATTATGCTCTTTCGATATTTCCCCAAAGAAAAATAAGAATACATACTTCCAAAGCATCTTAGCGTCTCTCCTTCCTCAAATCTTCAAGGAAATCCTCTACTGAAGTGGAAATATACATTCCTTCGCCAATACACCAACTATAGAGTTTCTTGCTAAATACAAGCAACAAGAAAATGCAAAAATAATTGATTTTACCAGTGTTCCGATAAAGATTGATAGTAGTCAACCTTTGTAAAACCAGATAAATTCCTTGATTTTGGACAGAACCTTTGCCTTCCATACAGAACTCATTGCATTTGATCAGCCAGATTCCTAAAAGTGGAGATAATCAAAATATGACAGCTTGAAAAGAAAATTCAGAGTCATGATTGTTGAGCTTTACTGTGGTGGCTGTTTTAATTTGTGTTCTTTCTGATTTAACCAAAATTGTAAATTATATGCCTGGGAAAATCCATGTAGCTTATTTAAGTCCTATGATGCACGTTCCTTTATGAATAGGTGCCATAGCTTTTCCAATAAATAATGAATTATATACCCCTCCTCGGTCCTTCCACCCTCCTCCGCCAACGCCAATCCCAATGTTTACAAACAGAGTTCTGTCTGTGGGCTATATGCTGCTGTTAGGGTCACTGATCACTACTAGGTCTGTGTTATGTGACCTTTAATAATGTAGTATTTTTTGTGTGGTTCAAAAGTCTAGTGATTCTATTCTGTGCTTTAAATGTGAGACCTTTGGTTGTGATCGGATGTATAAGGATATTAGTATTGATGGGAAACAAGATATGCTAGGAGGACCTTAGGTTTGGGTTTTCCAACCTAGTGAATTTGTTCTTTGACTTCTTTCTACAACAAAAAGCGAGTGTCGTGTTGTCGTCACCACACTAGTATATTGTTACTTATCCTACTTTATCTTAGTTCGTTAGGAATCTGCTGCAAATGATATTTAACAATCTTCTCCTCTTTTAGATGAATCAACATCTAGTTCTCGAGTACAAGGTCAAAACTTGTTCGTTTAGACTTTAGAGACCAATAGTATTCTGACCATGTCTCAAATTAAAGTGAATCGAGAAAATTGCTAACAGATACTGTATCTATGTTTTTCTGTGTTCTATTTATTAAAGAACAATGATTTGTTTTTATAAATTTATAAAGGAAGGTTTCCCTGAGTAAATATCTGTGGATAATCGAACTATTGGTTATCTACTAATAAGAAAAGGACCCAGGATTATATCCCTTGGATCCAGGCTGCTTATCAAGAGATTATCAATCATAGACGGATCATAGGCTTATTAACTACCACCTCCGTCCAAAATAAGTGACCCTGTCAGGATTTTTTTGCATTTTTTTTAATAACACTTTTTTTCAGGTATTACAAACCGGTACACTGCATAAGAGTGTGTTCAATGGTAAAGTATGGAACGATATGACTTTAGGTAGTGTAATTAATAATTATATAAATGGACCCTTTTTTGTGGGAGCAAAATTGAAAAGGACTTGCGTGGCATGTCAGTATTGTCATTGATCCCAACTAGGAGGGCTCACCTTTGTGTAACATGACACTTAACTTTTCTTTTTTATGATCTATACATGAGGGTGTAATCCTGTCTAGGTGTCTGTATAAATTGACAGAAGCTCCCTTCTAGTTCCTTTCCACCCTATGTTTAATATTGAAGTGACCAAGTCTGTTTTGATATCATTTTATTCTGCATATAATCTCCTGTGCATGTGATATGGTGTTGTCTTATTTACCTAGCTTAACATGAGCAGAGAGTTGAGAAAGTACTTTTGGGAAACAGGTGTTCATATGGGCTCAACATTGTTACTCATTTTTGAAATTTAGGCACCGGCTACCATCTCGGCCAGTTTATTTTTAATTCTGTATTGTTTGTGGCTTTGAGATCAGAAGACACTGGTTTTGATCGCTCAAAAGATTTTAAAAGTTGTAAAAAACTCAAAAAATAAATAAAAATAATAAAGTTGGTTAATCAGAAAGAAAGAAAACACAATATAGCACAATAATATTAATGTAAAACGACAATATACACGTTAGTGACACTTGGTTAGAGCAATTTTAAAGAATTATGGAAAAATAAATATCTGGTACAATCCAAAAATAGCACATGTTATGTATCATATATACTTGCATCAAAAAATTGTTAGTGTTATTATGCTATGTCATTGTACAATTTTTTTTAGCCTAAACATAGTTGCAGACAAAAACATGTATATTTGACATTTCAGATTTTATGAAAAAAAATGTGTGAAATTAAAGAAACGAAAGCATAGTAGCTGGTACGAGTCTTATCTCTATATATTTCGTCTTTTTGGGCAATATCAGTCGGTATGGTTGTCTCATCTCGCTATGGTTACATTTTTATTATGAGTCAAGTCATTTACAGTTTCGGTGCTGTAGGTGCCAAAACCGAATCACCTTGGGGGTTGCGTGTTGGTATTTGATAATTTGAACCATGGCACCATTGTGATACTATTTTCTTGACAGTGCTGCACCATACATTGAGAATAATAGAATGAATGTTGCATGTTATAATGACTAATTAACAAAAGCATTCTACCTCTTGTGACTGTAGTATTCTCAATTAATATAAACTCAAGGTGGGTTGGGGTGCGAGATCGGGGTTTTAGTGCTGGTGTTTGGTTTTAGGATCAAATATTAGGTGTATGGGCTTAAACAAAATTTGTCACTTACTGTTTTAGTGTTTAAATAAAGCATGATCAATAACAATGATCTATCAAAAGAAAAAAGGAAAAAGAAGAACGGTAGTAGTGGGTTTGGGTGGGGTTTGAGGCTGCTAGGATTAGGCTTTGAGAAGGGGACAAATAGTTTTTCCAATATTTGTATTTAATAGTAGAACTAAAGCTCTTATTTCTGAACACGAGGATTATACTGATTCTAATCTTGCTCAAGTAGGGATAAGGTGTCCTTTTTGGCTTCCGTCTGGGCATATTCTATGGGGCCTTTGAGTATAGTTATTTCATAGGGATTGGATGCAGTCTTTTGTCAAGGATTTGTATTGGTAAATATCAAAAAATAAAGAGAATGAACAAAAGTGGAAGACGGATAAAACCTAAGAGTCTCACCAAGGTTTTAGGAGTCTGACAATTGATAGAAAGCAACAATATGCTGAAATTCTCACTAATTAACTCTATTTAATTGTCAATACAAAGCTTGTTTTCATAAATGAAAAATAACCCTGTCCTAAGCCTAAAGGTATTTCTTGTGCCATAAAATACTCTCGGTACTAATAAAGACTATTGATATAAAAGACTTTCAAAAGTTATATCAAGAACTCTTGATTAATAAAGAAACTACTAAGATGCAAACACTTGACAGCTAAACGAGTAAATAGAACAAATAAAGGTAATTCATAAAACTACCTAACATATCATTCTGCACCATGACCATCACTTTCTCTTGGACCTTTTGTGGAATGTGGACTGCATTACAAGGTTTTTTGTTTTCATGGGTTTAATTTGTAGTTGATATCAACACCACCATCACTGTGAATGCTAATGTTTCTAGCCTGATTCTGATTAAATCATACAATATGCGAATCAGAAGATTTTGCTTGTATCTAAAACTGATTTGTTGCATATTTTTATGTCGTGAAATGTTGGGGCGTAGATTTGAAGCTACTGGGTAGACTTCCCTTTCTTGGAATGACAGTCTTGGACTTCAATCACTGCTTCTTCGTTATGTTTTTACCAGGTTCGCTACATATTCTGCATTTTAGGTAGCTAATGCATCGCTCAATAACTTCTCTCTCTCTCTCACACACACACACATATATGAATGAGAGTTTTTCGTTTGGACGTTGTTATTTGTATTTGTTGACCTGTATAAGATTCTAGGC
The DNA here is from genome assembly GCA_947179155.2 of Hedera helix. Taxonomy (NCBI): domain Eukaryota; kingdom Viridiplantae; phylum Streptophyta; class Magnoliopsida; order Apiales; family Araliaceae; genus Hedera; species Hedera helix. Next base: position 55,851,240 of record OX359264.1, on the reverse strand, counting down.
ATATCACTCTGTTTCTGCCATGTTATCTTTGTGAGGTGCAGATTAACCATTGTCTTTGATGGATTGATCATTGATGTGATTTTATGTTTGTAGGACACGTCTTGAGTATAACGTAATCATAGGACTCTTCTTGAGTATATGGCAGACCACATTTCTGGCTTTTTTATTTCAAGTGCTTTTTTAATTTTTTGGCTATTTATCTAGCATAGTGCTTATTCTACATTTCTACATGTTTATGAAATAGATCTTTTAAGAACTCTATCCTTCCGTTGAAAGTCCATATTAGAAAGTCAACTTTTTTTGTGCTTGGAAGTTAGAACTGCTCAAACTAGTAGCCACCGTTTTTGTGCTCAGCACTGCCTAACAAACCATATCCTTCACCTTCACATATTTTTCACATTCCAAGTAACAGTAGTGGCCTCTCAATTACCACTTGACACCTTGGACCGCTGATAAGATCATTATCTCCACTAACAAAGAAACAGTTGGTTGTTGGGAACAGGAACGTACTTGCTAAAAGAAAAGAAAGAAAAATCATTTATCTGAAATACCCTATGAACTTAATTAATTCAATCAAAAGGGGAAACATAATGGCCTACTATATATACCTTGCTGCACATTTAGAAATTTGGAGTCAAATAATGAAAGGTGGCATGGTAATAGCATCAATAACCACTAGTTGATGACCTTTCTTGCAAAAAAGGCCTTGAAGGAATGTCATAATTCAAGGATTTATATTCATATTCCAAGTGATATTTACGATGCGCAGGAGCTTGCATGGCATCCAAACTTCCCTCCAAACATTCTGGCTGGATGCTTAAATTTTTAACATCTGCAGATCTGCTTAAGATAGAAAAACGTAGTATAAATTATTTTCTAGAGCTAGCTAACTAGTTGAAAGAGTATGACTTTTAAGTATGGATTCTGAATGAGTGAAAGGCGGGAAATAATGCAGTTAAGGCAAAACAACTGAAGTGGACAGGAGCTGTTCCATTAAATTTCATAGCCACAAGCAAGCACCCTAATAATCACTGTAACACAACTAAGCAGCAAACACAACCTGTTGGCATGCATGATGGCAGGTATATGTTTTAGTTCATCTCCTATATGCAGGTATATGTTTTAGTTCATCTCTTATATACTCAAATTGACTACTTTTTGGCTTTTAATTATTATAGAGTGGGCTTTGGCTAAGATGTAGTAACTCCGAGTAGTGGAGATGGGAAATTATACTTGTTATTCCAAGGATTTGTAGCTTGGTTGGAGTTAATATCTAAAGTAGTGGTTGAGGTTTAGGTTCCTGTATGCATATATCCATATATTTAGAGATAGAAGAAGAGGAATCAAAAACAGCAAAAGAAAGGTGGAGAGTGATGTCCTGTGGCAGGTGGAGATGGGACTCTTGAATTATGTTTGAGATGTATGATTACAAGTTTTCATGAGAATAGTGACAGTTTAGTCAATTATTAATTTGGTATATTGAATGTGATGAGTTTTAGTCTATTTGCAGAGAATTAAGAAGGAAAACAGTCACATATTAATTCATTTGGCGTGAAAAGTAAGTGAGGTAAGCACACAGACAAATCAGAAAGGTTCTTACCATAATTTTGTGGTTTATTATCCTCCCAAGTGGAGTACTATGACATTCAAAAAATGGTATTCAGTCTTTATTTCTTTACTTGTCCACATTTAATTATTTAACTTTTACACTGCACTTTTGTCACCCTAACATTGAGTTGATTGCATTTAATAATAATGTATACTATATAATCTCTAATTTAGAAAAGAGAAATTAGTGTTGACCCGTCTATCCAAATGTATTGGCAATTCTTTAGTTGTTGGTTTCTTTAGTCCGTATTCTTTTGTTATTCAATCTTGTTGTACCATGCTCAGTTTGTCATTAGGATGTCTGTGTTTGAATTGATGTTGGTCCAACCTATTATCAATCTCTTGTAAGATTAAGACCATGTTTATGTGTTCCCTTCTGTTTTACCTTTTGGTATTCTGAAGTTTCATGAAAATCACCATTCCTTCATTTGTCACTCTTTGCTTCCATGCTGTGCCACTTCACGCATGAATGTGTTTGATGTTCTTTCTTCTACCAATATCAAGGTTGTTACAACCATCATTCATTGCTTTCTCACTCTTCCAGATTTTGTTATTCAAACTCACAATTTTCCAGTCTGCTATCAAGTCGTCTTATCCTTACCATAGAGCTGCATCTGCCATAATTTTCATTTCCACTACTGCTATAAACATTCTCAACCTTTCCACCTTTGCCCTTATAACTTGAATTATTGTTGATATATGTCATTTGGTTTTATTGATTTGTCAAGTAAAAGCTCCCCTCTTCTGTAATTTTTGTTACTCTGTTAATTAACATTGTGATTTTGAAGTAAGAACCAGTTTCTTCAGTTTACTTTTTCCTTGCACTTTTAGCTGGTTAGGTTGTTTGTCTTTTTTAATTTGTTATATTATCTAGCCCAGCAAGCATCGTTTATGTGCATGTAAGGTCCAAGTGTCTAATGGTGACATGGTTTTAGGTCTATCACTCCTAGGTAACATGGTTTTATGTCTATTACTCCTAGCACTCAAACTTTAATGAGAACTATTACAGATAACAAGGTAATATCCTATTTTGAGAAAGCAAGTTGTGTATTAGAATGGCTGCAGAGATATGCTTTAGTTATCAACTGTATCTGTGCAGTCAGATACCCAGCCTTTGGAATTTGCTTTCAAAAATCTTGGGAGCTTGGTCCCGAGTTCTTGAGTGTGTTTGGATGGAATCAGGTAGCCAAATAAACTGTGGCTTTTATATACAAGCAGTTGGTCTTGGACTCCCTAAGAATGGGGAAGAAGGAAATCCTCAGACAATGAAGTTACCTATGGGAATTACTGTTCCCTTTCATATTTTTCTTTTTTCTAGTAATTGAGTTTTACTTGCGTTTTTACAATATCTTGTTAATCCGAAAAACTTAAATTGAAACTTTGAAGTAAAATTTACAATGGTAGATTTGTCACTTATATGCCTATGGGATTTTTTTTCTTTTTTCTTTTATATTTAAAGCTTAAATTAATTAAAGAAGGTTCATAGTGGTTTTCAGTATTTCAAAGCCAGCTCGATTTTAGAAGCTTCCTTATTTTTAAAGACTATTTTTTGTAATGATGTGTAGGTATCCTATGTATGTTTCTTTGGTAAATCTGATCAATTGCTTTCAACATTAATATTTGTATTCTGCAATGAATAGTCACTCGGTTTCATTTTTGCAGTGAAAAGGATTGTAAAACTACTGGACTATTATTTATTTCTATGAAAATAGTATTTTGTTCACCACATGCTGGTTTACATGTTACAACCATGTTCTTAATAAGCTAACAATGGATTGGAGGTATTTTTATGATAAATTTAGAGGCACTTCTGTAATTATAATTGTAGCATTGCATTGCGATATATGACGGACAGAGTAGTACACAGTGGACCAAATGGTTGTAACCAATTTTCTACTCTTTCATTGTTATTTGGAAAGGAAAATCGCAAATTGATGCTAATGTTGCTTCTGGGGTGCCTCTTTTTTTGTGTATGGGATAACTCTCCGACTTGTTCGAAGAAATGTTCCTGAGGTGTATTGCAGGACCTACTTTGCGGGGTTTTGACGTGGAAGCTTTGCTTTTTTGGCACTTGAAGCTTTTATTATTAATGGCTTTCAATGTTGGGGGGACCTTATTCTGGCATCTGTTAAGCTGCTTTTATCATCATGTTGTGCTTGTATATTTGAATTTTAACAGATTTATGTATCAACTTTCATGTAAACAACTAACTATTCGACTGCTATATTGCTTGGGATGTTGAATTTGGATGTGGTAATGGATCTCATTTTTTCGTAACTTCAAAATTTGTAGCTTGCTTGTATTGTCTTTTATTTCAAATTATATCCTCACACAATATAAACTTTTGAACTTAAGAAATTTTCTTTACAGTTATTACCATCTGTTAACCCCATACAATAATGAAATCACCAGAAAGTGGTGTTACTGCCCATGCAACAATGAAATATTTGGCCGCCCCTAGTCGACAGACTTTAAATAGATAATATTTTAAGGGAAACATTATTTTTACATATGGTGGTGGGTTTTGTTTTGTACACATGAATTATATAAAAATATTAAAAAAAAATATATAAGATAATTAGTTGTTTATTTTAAATTAAAAATCTAACTTAACCTGACTTGATCAAAGTCCGAACTAAGCCCAAAAGCCTGTTCGTGCAGACCTAATTAAAAGGACCAGAAAAATAAATAAAAAAATTAAAACAAGGGGAAAAAAGAAAAAAGAAAAGAAAATGCTGAAAGAAAGAAATATATGGACACCGAAATCTGAAGGGCATCAAAGTGAGGCAGAAAGAGAGACTAGTGAGTGAAAATGGCGAGTAGTCTCGCAAACACAGCAGGAGCTTCAATGGTGAAGACGAATAGCTTGTTGAGGGTATCATTCAACTTCTTTAGAAACTTGAGTTCTGCTACAAACCCTACGACAGCAGCATCAACGACGGAGGCGGCGGCGAAGAAGCCGAAGAGGAAGAAGAAAAAGAATCTGTTTGAGGTAGCTCAGTTTTTGCCCAATTGGGGAATTGGTTATCATATGGCTAAAACTCACTGGACCGGCCTCTCCTATCAGATCACCAAGCTCAATCTCTATAAAGTCTCTGTCTCTTTCTCTTTCCCCTGTTATTATTTATTTATATACATTTTAGGGTTTAATGGCTTCTGGAATTTTCTCAGGATGGCAAGCACGGGAAGGCTTGGGGAATCGTTCACAAAGAGGGTGAGTTTTTCCATTCCTAATTTATAATTATAATATCTTTGGTTTCTAAGATGAATTAATTATTTTTTAGGGGTTGAGATTAAAAGAGACCTGTCTCTATTATGTCAAATTTCTAATAATTAGGCGTCAAGTTTTCTTTTTAGTAGTATTTACTTACCATAAGATTTGTGGATATTTTAACATAAGATTTGTAGACAATATGGTCCTGCTGCCTACCACTCAAGAAAATCAGAAGAGTTAATTCATATTCCTTATGCTTCAGCATTTTCAATTCTTAAATTGAGTATACTACATTTTACTATAAAGTGGAAGCATTTTGAGTGACTTTATCGAATTCTCTCAAATTAGATTGAGATGAAACCATTGTCCAGTTCCGTAGAATACTAAAAATTGACATTATATCGTATTACTTTTAGCATGTTCTTTTGAATTTCTTGTATCATTGGATAATGCTCTGAATCAGTCTAAAATAGATTAAAATATTTTCACTGCTTTTTAGGAACACTACAGCCTGTGCAATAAGCCATTATGTATGGTGTCCTTTGTGCTATGTTGTTTTTTCACAAGATATGTGATCGTACTGATCTGAATCACATAAAAATGAGCTACTGAAACTGTCATTTTGTCATCAACATGATTATATGAGCACAAACAAACAAAAATTGTGAAATCCTTATGTATATAATTGCAACTAAATGTCTTCATAGATGTCTTGATGAAAGGTCAAAATCAAATTTTCCTGTATAGGTCTTAGCTTTTAGGTTACCATCCCCTCTTCACGTCCCCATAATAACAAACCAGTAGGCTGCCAATGGAATTTGAGATGTTCATAAAAGATATGAAGATCTGAAGCTCCTTTGACCATCATTTCTAGGAATCCCATAGGATTTAGAGAGAATATTCATTATTTGCAATTCAGTCCGTCGACCCCCCCACCTTTCCCTTCCAGTTCCGAATTTGATATGGAGTTGATGAGAGTGATTCCCAGGGCTTCTTCTTACAAGGTTCCAGTTGTTAACTAAATGGAAATCAGAAGTCTAGTTGTTGATTTCAGCTTTTCCAAACTTACTCATCTGATAGGCTAGTTTGAAGAGGCAATTGAGGTTAACTGAAAGTAGGAGAAACAAGATTGATATTTGTACACGGAATGTTGAGCCGATTCAACTAAGGAGCCTTCAGAGATTGAGAACATACTGGAGTGAACATATACTTGCCAAAAATTATATTTTATTTTTAAATTTCCAACCTCCGTAGAGTAGAACACTGCAGTTTTGTACTGTTTCTGATTTAGTACCATGAAAGCCAATTCCCTCTTTATTTCTACCAAGTTATTTTGACAGTACGTGTATGTGTAGTATTTTTATGAAATTGTTAAAGATTTTTTAATAAATTGATGAAGCCGTGTGATATTATGTGGGTTTTTTCTTATATGGTAATCTTGCATGGCAGCACAGTTTTAAAGTAATTGATGGGTAATAACTGAAAGTCAATTATTAGAAGAAATAGATTCGGAGCAGTTGACCAGATTATCACCGTTATCAGACAATAAATTTAAAATTGGCTCTTGAGGTTATCATATCATGGGTCTGTTGTTGCAAATACGATGATGAAGCATTTATTTAGACTTCAGTAATTTTTAGGTGTCTTTTTCTATCAATTGGTTTCTTAGGGTTATGTTGTAGTAGATCAGTTAGGTAATCTTTGTAGCCTTATATATCCACTAAGTTTGAACGGCTAGATTCTTCAATCTATTTTGGAATCATCGGTTGGAGACAGCTAAGTAGTCTTCTGTTTTTTCTAATTTTGAAATACAATCCTAATTTCCAGCATAAGTTGCTATTATTTTTTCCAATTTGTTATATTTTATGTTCAACTAGGTTTCTGTCTAAAGTATTTTTCAGTTCATATCTAGGTCTTGCTCGTAGTTTGTTTAAACTTATTTCTTTTTCCTAATATGAATTCGAGTTGTTAGATGATTGGTGGGTGGATATTGAGTTTAAATGACATGCTCTTTTTGTGTCCCCGTTTCCAGGAGGCACAAGGATTAGAAACAGCCAGTGCATGCCTTCTTTGTTAAGTTACCCTCAAGGTTGTTAGAGAGAGAATCCTTTTATTTATTTTTAAAGAGACACCTATCTAGTATGACAACAGAAGGAAAAAATCGTACTTAAATGGCGCTGAGTGATAACAGATGAGGATTGGAATCTAAGATATATAAACATACTATCTTTATAGGTATATATAGTTGTTGAGGTGTGAGGAAGGCCGTAATTGTTACTTTGGATATGATTTAACAAGGACCTGACCAGGAAAGATATATACATGTAAATGGTACAGGTAGTTGATATTTAGAGATTTTGTAGGCTCAAGGTACGTCATAACTCTCAGTCAAGAACTTGTGATCCAACAAGCTCGACTAGTAGGAAGGCAAATGTAGATACCAGAGGTGATGATATGTTGGTTATACAAGTGATTCGGAGTTACTCCAGTATAATATTTTGTTTCTGCAATAAATTCATACTGCAGCAACAAAAGTTCATTGTTCCGTTCTTTTATAGGGGCATTTAGAATAGGGTGCATTAGTGTGCACTTGTGCATGGCTTGTATTTTTTGTTTACCATTTTTTGTTAGCCACGTCTAAATCTTTCTCATTGTTGCAATGTTACCATATCCTGATAGAACATATGGTATCTTCTCGGCCCTATATGAAAATAACTGGTTATTCGTGAGTTTTGATGTTATAGGTCATTTGTAGAACTGGGCTGCCAGTTTCAGAAGAGTTCCATTACTTCAGATGATGTTCTTAGTTTACAGATTAATAGTAACTTCGAAATTCCTAAATCTGATATATAGTATTTTAGTAGTTTTATTTCTAAACTTAATTCAGTTTGTACAGTATTTTACTATAAATTATAATGGAAGGAATCCAAACTTAATTGCATTCAAATTCCCGTTTCTGTTGTGCAGGTTTGCCTGCTGCAGACGCTCCAAGGAAAATAAGCGGGGTTCACAAGCGCTGTTGGAGATACATTCCAAACTCTATAAAAGCAGAAGAAAGCACCCCAAAACCAGAAGTTCAAGCAGCTTGATGCCATTTTCTTAATTTTCAACTGCTAGTTAAGCCCGGGTCTCTTCCTAGTCAGAAATCCTTTTTGTTTTTTTTTTCTTCCCGTTTTATTGTTTGGTTGAAGGTTGATGCTATCAATTTGCAAACATTTTGATAGAGGGTTTTGCTCTTCAGTTTTAGATTTCTCTGATGATTTTGTGTAAAACCCTGCGCTTCAATGCCAGTAATGAGTTTGTAAGAAATTGAAAAGAGCATAAAGAGGTTCTGCAAGTTTTTTTGGAGCATTATGGAGTTTCATGTCATTTGAAATTGTGTGATTTGCTTTAGAACAACCCTGATCTTGTTTCTTCCTACCTGACAGTTGTCAAAAATGTGTACCATTTCTTAAGATTATATGTAGCTTTTGGATGTGTGCACATTTCTGTGGCTCTATCGAATCATTAGTATCACTTCAGAGCTCTTCAGTCCTGTTAAAATTGTCAATGTTTTTGATTTAACCTATCTTCGTCTTGTAGCTTGATTATGACAAAATTCTTTAACCAATAGTGGTTCTTTTATGTGGGTTTGGTGGCCAACGGGAGTTTATATCTACTGTTACAGCTCAATAAGGATTTGTAACTCTTTGTAGATCAACTTTTAAGGTGTATTAGTTTACTGTTGGTCTGGCAGTTTTTCCAAATTCTCCTCTTTTTGCGTACTAGGATGGATATACCCCAGAAAGAAATTGCAGAGGAAAAATCCTGGAAATGCCATAAATGGCAAGTCGACATAAGCTCACCGTTCCAGAAAAAGTCTTTTTCAAGGAGATTTACCCATTACAGAGATGCACATAGGAACATGATGAACTTTATATATCCCTTTTTCACTTAATCCGGAAATAAGATCGGATGTTATTCTGGTTCGGGAAGGAGTTAGATTTATCTCAACGGGAACAAGAGTAACGATAACAACAGGTGGGTTAGATTTATCTCAACGGGAACAAGAGTAACAATATAGTTTATAATGTTACAACATGATGTACGGTAGATAAAAATAACCATAGTTTAGTGGTAAAGATTTGATAAATGAATTGATTATAAAATTGAGGATATTGTAAACTTATATTACCAAAAAAAAAGTAGAACTCTATTAAACAAAATTTCTTTACAAGTTACAAATGAAATGGAAGGAGTACAAGTTGGCGTACATCTTTTTTGTTGAAAACATACTCCACTTTTGAGTGGATGGCCTAGCCGCCTAGGTGTGGGTGAATGAAGTCCCACATTGTAAAATAACAGGTGAAATCAACAGCTTAGAACTGGTATATGAATCAGCGTATGTAATACGCAGCCAGGTGATAAGCACAACACAAGCTATTCTTTTGACCTTTTACTAAAGAATGCCGTGTGACGAGTGGCATAAACTTATTTTTAAGAGTAATTATTCTGACGAGTGGCATAAACTTATTTTTAAGAGTAATTATTCTGACGAGTGGCATAAACTTATTTTTAAGAGTAATTATTCAGTGTCGCATAAATAATTTTTCCATTTTTAGGGGAGAATTGCTTATGGAAACTCTCTACCTACAACTCAAATCCTTTAAGTTTTTGCAAAGTATGTATTATTTGAATAAAGACTATTGAAACTGTTTAGCTTGCTGGAAGATTAAATTTCAAATGCTTCGATTTTGGTGTATGGTTCTAGTGATAAGGCACATAATTAGCTAAATTTCACATGCTGCATTTGAGGAAATTGACTAGTCGTAACTCAACTAACTGAGTTATTGCCCCCAAGCACAAAAATAACTTGTGTCATTTTATACCACTGTTAATAGAAAAAAACAAGACTACTTTTACAGAACAGAGGAATATGAATTACCGAGAGCGAGCTCTTCAGAGGAATAGAGAGAAAATCAGAATACGAGGAAAATGAAAACTCCCATTTTAATTGTTCTAAGAATATGAAAAGGTGGCCAAGGTTGGTTTGTTTAGAATTCTTGACAAACTACCTTTTGTTGTCACCATATATTCTGATACTACTCAATGAACTGGCATTTGTGTTTCATAAGGATATCTTTGGAAGTTCTTCTACAGATGGTTTCTTTGGGTACGATATAGTAGTAACTACTCTTTTAAGCCACGTTTTTGATAAAATCTGGGTTACAGAATATTCTATGTTTGGATCAAATACAAAAGCCTTTAATCTAAAACAACAATTGATTAAAATTGAATGTCTCTCTCTTTTATATTTGACGTGTAAACTAATTAATTCAATTTCTTGCAAGGTAAAATTGAATTTTATGTAATGAAATCTAAATGAAGTACATGTAATGAAATCTAAATGAAGTACATTTGTTAAGTGGAACATGAAAATGCAAAATTGAAAGAAAGGCTGAAGTATGCAACAACAAATGTGGTACGATTGAAATGAGTATTCCCAACCCTAAATGAGCCTCCTTTTACTTTTTAATATTTTCTTTTACATTTATTAAGCTTTGTCTATGACACTTGCACTAAAATTGGGTTTAGAAAAATGTTTGATTTTGAAGTGCGTTCTAAGTAGACCTTAATATCCTAACAAAAGTCAAATAGATCTCTCACTTTTGAACAAATGGAATGAATAATAATCACATATCAAAATCTTTAACAAGATGATAATGTTGTTGTATGGAAAATGATAAAAAGAAAGATTTGAGTATATCAGACAACAGACTCAAGACCACCCTAGGCAACTGCTAGAGCTGATTGAGAACAATCCTCTACAGCTCAAATGGTCCAAAGACCGTAGCTGTTAATCATGCTATGGTCAATCAAGAATACATGGTTTATCCGCCAAATATTCATCTAAAAAATAAAGAAGAACTTGTGGATGATAGTAGTAGTGTTTGGAAATTGTAAGTGTACACTAGTGGATGATAGTAGTGTTTAACAAGGTGACAAGGATGTTGTATGGAAAATGGCAAAAAGATAGAGATTCGAGTGTGTCAGACAACAGACACAAGACCACTCTAGGCAGCCGCTAGAGTTGACTGAGAACAATCCTCTACATCTCAAATGGTCCAAGGATTGTAGCTGTTAATAATGCTCTGGTCAATCAAGAATACATGGTTCATTTGCCAGACATGAATGCCGGTCTAAAATATAAAGAAGAACTCGTGGATAATAGTAGTGTTTGAAAGTTGTAAGTGTACACTTGTGGATGATAGTAGCAATAAAGAATACAAAAATACAATCTTATAGAACAAATCCTGTTCAAGTAAAGTAAAAAAAATACACGTTCTCAAAGTTATTTAAATACTAAAGCTTTATGTTCATATCTTTCGATAGGTGACTTGGTTGCGCATCCCTGTTATGAGTAAGACTGCTGCTTATTTTGCACTTGCTGAACCTTGAATTCAATTTCACTAAATTTCCAAGCGAATTCATAGTTTTCAATCTCCCAATTGTAACGGTACTAGCAAATTATATTATACTTCAAATCTTGTTTTCGTTCTGTTTTATAGCTATCTTAATCTAATCCTCCTGTTAGATAAGCTTCACATTTTCTCTCTAAGTATGCTTGGTTGTACCGTCTATGAACTTCTTTATGGACTTGGAACATACTAAGGTTTCACAGGACTTTTCCATATGGTTACATTAAAAGGCAAAGTTTACAATTTCATCTAAAGGATTGACTGTACATGTATTTGTTGTTGGGGCTCTCAAGTGTCGCCTTGGATTTGCACTGCATGCTTGGCCTGACGCACCCCACCAAATCTATTATAATATTTTTTCTTATAGATTTAAGCCCTCTCTATTCTTCCAACTAGTGATTGAAGTAATTTTGATTTTGCAAATTCCTTATAATTTTTTTCTCTTTTTATTATCGTATTTACAAGGGGTGTTATAGGGAGGATATCAATGAGTTAATAAAGGGTTGGTATTGAATATTTTAAAAACAAAACACACCCTTTCCGGTTTCCATGCAGACAGATTTAAGATCATTAAAGCAGTGTTTCTTTAGGAGTTGCTGAATTGATTAAAACTCTGGCGAGAAGTCCCACCTCGATTGCGGGAAAAATCCAAAGTACCACAAACTCAATAAGTAAGGCTGTGGAGGCTTCCTTTAAACATACTTACCTGGATGGGGTCAATGGGCGATCATCAAGGCCCATGGCCTAGGTTAGTGACCACCATTGCACTTTGGAGGGGCGCTCGCCTAAGGTCTACCCAAGTGGTGGAGCCTACATCATAATTTGTGATAGTGGGGGCCTGCGTTCGCGCGGCCCCCGACCAATGTATGTTCTAATAATTTTTGGGAGTGGCAGATCTGCTCTGGTACGTGAGGGGGCTTGAATACTTAAATTTGTAGTAGTTGTTAGCTTGATCAAAGCTCTAGAATTGTAGGTCATTATTGTATTCCATCCCGATGCTGTTGTAGTCAGGTGAATGGTTTTGTTTTGTCACCTGGCACATGTGCCCCTCTAAAGTTATAGCATGATATGTGCTCCCCCCTGTAAAGTTGTAACATGATATTGGTGTTCAATTGGCTAATAAAAGTAAACTCGGGAATAAAAGTAAACTCGGTTCCCCGTATGAAACTATTTGGACATTGCTTGATTATTACTATACGAGTCGATATAACCAGAATCAAGTTTCAGCTAAATATCTCGAGTCTGCTGATCAAACTCAATAAACTGCTCTTAAGCTATGCCCAAGTTGGTTTGCTCTGCTTATTGGTTTCATTTATAAGTTGTTCTGGACTTTTCATCCATATTTGATCTCATGTTATTAGTCAGAATGTTGCAACGTTGGTCATACTTATTTATGAAGTCTGAGAAATTTAACAGTAAACAGAGTGGTCCTCAAGGAGCAGGAGAAAAAAAGGTAAAGAGGATAGGGGAGTGGGAGATGTGTGGTGAAGTGATTTTTTATTTTTTAAAACCCACATCGAGAAGAGCTTGCAAAGGCAATAGTAACCGTAGGTATTTGAGGAGACATCCAAGGGTTATACCCCTGGAGCGTGGTTAGTTACTCACTTTAGTTTGAGTTATTAAGGTCAAGATTATAATTTTCGGATTATAATATATTATATTTTTAATTAAGATTATTAATTTTAAGATTAAATAGTTTGCGAAAAGACCTATCTGTTTCATTATTATTGCAGCATTACATAAAAAAATCCAAAAGGCATTGCAGCAATACATATGAAATTAACCAATATAGGTTGTTGCTACTCTTAGAATCGGAAAAGCCCTATTTTTTGTGGGCTCATTTTCATCGTCTCAAAAACCAATTATACTGTGGCTGGTGGATTGAACCTGAACTTGATGTAGTAAAATTTCATCTAAGTATACCATATTTGAAGGTTATTTTCTTTGCTGACAGACTTGATTTCTCTTTCAGTTGTGCTACTGAACAATAGTATATTCCATTTTGGTTTCGTTAGGTATAATTAATTAATTAAAAAGCAATCACGGAGGTAGCGTGTGTTTCAGATTACATCATCTGTTGTTTTTTGATTAAAGGCTATAAATACTGCACCAAATCTAAGTAAACATCTATATAAATACATGGCTTCATAAGCATAATTAATATGGTACAATAAGAGAGAATATTCTAAAAGCCAATTAAGCATAAAGGCTGCTTAAGAGAATGTTTACCAAATGGTACCTGAAGTAACCATCTGCAGCCAGCCAATTAAGTTTGTGTCAGAAGTTATGACAACAAAGAAAGGGTAATCAATGAAGTGCCAAAACTTTCCAAGAGTTCATATAATGTTTATATTCAATTGAGAAAACAGAGGCTAAAAATATTACTTGGCAATTCATTCTTGTCGTGATGTTCTATATATAAGCTTGATCCATGCTCTAAAATTGTGAATTATTCCTGTATAGCTTATGTAATCAGTGAAATTTGGTGCTTTTGTGCAGTACATGTTATTTCTGTTCAACCGGCTAATAAAACTAAAGCTACCAAATGTCTTGCTCTATGTGCCACATTTGCATTGGAATTCACAAGAAATTATGTCTTTGTTCCAATCACCGCATAAGCTCCATACATAGTATAATACTAATATGATTAGGAAGAAAACTATTTTCACATGTGTTTTTATTGATATTTTCCCCACAATCCCCTTTAACATGAAGGTAGAACCCATTTTACTCTTATGCGGCAATATAAAAAATACACAAAAATATCAATTCCCCATTTTTTAAAGGGAAGGAACTCTTTCGTCGATTGCTTTATGGAATTATGTTTTCAATATTCGGGAAGCATGCCCATGGGTACGGGTGATATAATAATCTTGGTTTTTTCATTGAGATATTAGGTTGGTGTGAAATATCTATGATACTATATGGAATAAAAAAAGAAAGAGGAGATGCCCTATTAGAAATCGCCCCTAAAACCTTAAGCGGAGCTTTCATTCCAATCAAAAAGATAAAGGAAGGGTAAAGGCATGCTTTAAGGCAACGAACCCTCGACGACTGAATTAGTGTTTATTTTAGCATTTGTAACAAGCCCTCGACTACTGAATTAGTGTTTATTTTGGCATTTTAAACAGGAGAATAAGAATAATTGAATGACAAAGCGATATTCTTTTATTATAAAAGCGTACTAGGAGTAGAAGGTGAAAGGGAATTTCTTTAGTTAGGAAGGAAAAAAAATGACATTTAAAAGTTTGATTCAGATTATGCTTTCACTGTTCTCGAAATAATGAAGTGACCAGAGGGAGAGGCTCTGATTCCTCTTATTGAATTAACTCTGCACAATGTATTGTAATATTTAAAAAACACTCAACATTGTATGTAAGGGCGAGAAGGTATCAAAGAGATAATCACTGTTCACTAGCAAAGCATTAAAAGCCTTGAGAAAATGATGCATTTAAAGTCAATGATATAGGAACATAAGTCTACCTTTTTAGCTATTCTTGAGCCAAGTATAAAAATATATAAGTTTACAAAGAGAGTTAGATTCAATAACTACCTCCAATGCAATCCAACAAATACTCATATATGGTTGTTTTGGACCTCAACTTGAACTCTCTCTCAGCTTGAGATATCATATTTGGTTCTCAGTGTCAAAATTCAAATAGTAACTACTGCAACTGAGAAAGCAGACAGAGGAGGTATTGGTAACTATGCTGTATCAGAATCAGACTTTAAGAACGTCATTCTTCAAGCAAGTCTCATGGACCCTGGCTACAATGGGAACGTTTTCGTCAGGGGCAATAATCATGGGGGCTCTTCAAGAACTTGGTGCAGGTTAAATTAATACCGCTTTCTTAGCTTCTTTTCTGCCCATTCAAATTTCTCATTTGGCTTGAATTCATAAGGATTGATCCTTTTCAAGGGAATACTTCTTTATTATCAGGGAAGGATTTTATTATGATTACATTGCTTTTAAGCTGAATGAATGTTCAAAAATATATCAAATACGGAAACTCCTTTTATGGTTCTAATCCATACGCATAATCGCACTCATGATAATCTCTTTTCCTGTAAATGACACCTGACCACCAATTCCTTTCCTAAATCGGCATTTTATACCCCAAAATGCTATCTTTCTTCAAAATTCCTTCAGAAACTTGTGTAGTCATCGGCCTCAATTCCTTCCCAAGGCATCTCCACGTGGTAGATATGATGGATACCTCTAATTATGAAAATCTTCTATGCTTCATCTTGGTTTTTGAACACAAACCACTTTTTTTCCTTTAAAAGATGCAAAAGATGTTGATATTGTCCAACCCTTTTTTTACTCATCACGTAACGAATATAGTCGTTCAATAAGTGAAATCTTTTACATTTCAATAATGGGCCTAACCATAAAAACTCTTTATCTTTCTAGTATAGCTTGCAAAAAGGTCTTTTAAAACTTTTTTCAGAGAGTTTCTTTTGAAAGCGATTGATAAAGACATCTGTCAAATGCTTGGTTGATACCATACCATACCATACCCTTTTCTCTTATGTTAAGTAGACTTGTCAATGGTGGTAGAGATAACCGATCTATCACTATGGAAGTTCAACTAAAGCTACAACCAACAAGTTTTTCTTTCTAACAAGGAGCATTTATTAACGGATGAACGTTCTCACTATCTTATGAAACCTAAACAACTACTGGAGACAGGATAAAAATAAGGATATGGACTGTAAGCTACTACTAAAACAAAGACATATATTAAAGGGAGTTACAAGATTGAAACTGAAACTTGAACTGTAGAAAGAAACAATGGGTGGGATGAGCGAACTAGCTATAAGAAAGCCCCCTTCCCTTCTAGTTATTAATGTGAGGTTCTCGTCACATTGAAATTGTATTTTCACATCTAGCTGAAGACTTAAGGTACCGATTTCGATCCATCACTCTTAAAATCTTTCTAAACTATGACTGAACAAATTAAGAAAAGTATTTCAGAGAATTTCTTTCTAATAATCCATCCATATATTAAATGGTATGGGGACAACGGATACTATTAGGGTATGGTGCTTCCTGGTAAAGGAAAGCTTTCTATGTTATTTTCTTAGGTGTCGGTCCTTCCATTCTATTATAATCGTTCTTTTTGGTCCCAAAGATAGGAATTATGCAAGAGATTCTTCCTTCGACACTCTGTTCAGCAGTCTTTCTCGATAAAGAAAAAAAAAAGAATGAAATAAATACACAATGAGGATCACAATCATCTAAAAACAAGAGCAAGCACTCAATAGCTCTGTCTAGATAGCTAGTCTAATTTATACGTAACCGAGAGTAGTTCCCATCAGACGAAGATCGGCCCGTGACCATAGGGTGAGAAGGAAGCATTCAATCTTGGATTGATGATCTAGTGCAATTCACTCTCAAGCCATAAAAACTTTATTCGTTAGCGCCTAGTTACTTACACGGTTCGATCCTTCCTAAAGACTAATCTTAATAACCACTTTTGGGAAGTCCTTTCTTTGAGTGAACTCACTATATGATAACCTAATATAAACAATAGGAATTGACTCTTTGTTTGCAATTCTTTCAAGGAAGGATCCATATGATCATATTGCCTCTATAGCGGAAAAGGTATTTCTTTCATGGATTAGATTCTAGCAAACAACACTCTTCTTACTGAGAAACCAACATTTTTAACGAATCGGATGGGAATAACCCACATGAGGACCAGAAGACGCATTCTAACGCTCTAGAGATCTCAAAAGACTTATTTCGGAGTTCAGGATTAGATCAAATTCAAAATCAGAGAATATGAATAAGAGAAACGAAGTAGCTCGCCTAAAAGGAGATGAACGACTTCAACAAGAGGAACCAAGGAGTAATGCTATTTTCGTTCATTCCAAGGAAGCTCCTTAGCATGCCTTCGATTAGCTAAAGCTTTATTTTAGTTGCGCTAACGAGACCCTCGCGAGGTGCTTCCCGTTCCCTCTTTTTCAAATCACTCTTTTGCCAGTTGTTGTTAGAAAATATAGGAAGGAACTCTTCCTTCCTATATTTAGGATTTCGTATATTATATAGGCATCCTTATTAGTTGAGTCCAAACTAAATTGGAGTTAAAACCATATGTAGGGAGGGAGGTCCTATCTCTGTCTTGAGAGAATGCTTTCTTATTAGTTGTTGTGTTTGTTTGTTAATAAGCAAAATAGGCAAGTAAGCGCAAAGAGTACAAATCTATTTATTGAATGAAGCCTGTTTCTATTAGGTATGCAGGACTGAGTACATAAATGGTAGTACTAGTAGTATATTAGTACCTAAATAGTAGTAGTATCAACTATGATAGTTTTACAAACAAACAAAAAAAAGGAAAAAGAACTGATTTTATATAAAAAAAAAAAGATGGCTGTTGAATTAGTAGTCCCAGATTGGACTTTGAGAGTAGAGGCCTGTAATCCTTCCACCGAAAGGAGAGGAAGGGAACGCTGCTCTGTGAAGCCAGCCTGGCGCATTATCCCTCACTTCAGTGGCCATGAGCTCTGGGCCTTGGCCCAATGCCCATGGGCAACTCCTTCCCTGAAAGGGCAGGCACTGTCTCAACAACTCGACAAAGCCCGATCATCTGGAATTATCCAACCCTCCAGCCAACCGAAAGCTCTCACTTGAGTTACAGGCTCACGTTAACGAGCCCAGCTGACGGGGAATCATCGGTAGCTGAGCCATGAAGTAAAGGAAGGTTTTAAGAATAGCCAATGTGGGGTAAAGTTCAAGCATTTATTGCAGCAGTTTTTTTGGTTTCTTTTTCTTTGTCCTTCTTCCCTTATCAAACATATCAAAATTGTTTAATAAGTAGCAAATCAGAGCATTGGAGCTAGCTTTCATCAAAGCCCAGCTTAATTAGTACATCAAAATGTAAGGAGTCACAATATTCATACAAGAAATAGCTAATATGCTTTAAGGTCCTAATTTCTAGTCCTATTGTAAAATAGTATGGCCCTTCAAGTTGCACAGTTATTTACTTATAACTCATGACACTGTGTCTATAGATAGGACTAAATAGAAGAAATGTAGAAAGGGGTAGTGAAGATTTAGTGAAAAGAAGCCTAGAAACGATCCATGATTATTACTTTATTTTGTCCTGAAGTGATTAAGAGATACTTTTTTTGTCACCATCTAATACAAAACTGGGTTGCGTTGGGTTGGGGTGAATGTTATGTGTAAATACGAAAAATGTCATGTAAAAGAGTGAAGAAGCATGTTATATAGAAGAAGATTTGATGTCTTACCGAGTTACTGAATGAAATGTGTCTATCTATTTAAAAGGCTTATTTTCTCCGCCGTATGTAATCTATTATTTTTTTTTCAATCTTGTGACATAATCGAGGCCCTCAATTATTTGGAAATCTGAACTTCATTCTTTCAATTATTCTCCATACTCATGGTTCAAATTTTTTAAGGTAATTAGGAAAAAATTATGTTTAGTTAGGATTTCAAGTCGAGATAAATAATATTGAGCAATATCCATCACAAATTATACATGCAAAATTATTTTTGACTTAAAACAAAGTCAATGTCCATTTGAAGTTCAAGAATATTGAAAGATATAACTTATAAGAGGTTTTTCCCCCCTTAATTATTATCCAAGTGAGTTCACCTACATTGTTTCTTTATATATACATATGTAAGGCTTAAAAGTTTCATCAGAGACTGAAGGCATTTCGATTTCATGCCCCCAAAGTCAGGGGGAGTCTTCAATGTCTGAGTGTTTGTCAGAGATTGATTTGGAGAGTGGGGAATTGGAAATGGAGGTGCATTATTACTCTGGGAGGAAGAAGAAGGAGAAAGAGGAGAGAGAATGTAGAATTTGTCATCTGAATTTGGTGGGCCATGAGGAGGAATTGGAATGTCTATTGAATTGGGTTGTGATTGTAAGGGTGATTTGGGTGCTGCTCATAAGCAATGTGCTGAGACTTGGTTCAAGATTAGGGGAAACATGTGAGTTCTTTTTAATCCTTATACTTGAATGTTTATAGGCTAGAGATTCTGATGTTTGTGATAAATTATTAACTTTGTTGATTCTTTGCTTGTTTCTTAGTGATTTTTCAAGTACTTAGAAAAGGTGATCTTGTGTGTATATACTTGCTGTAATTGTGTAGTAGAATTGAATGCTTTATTAAACATAAATGCAATGGTGATCTTCTCGATGGCATGATTTTGGCCTTCGTCATTTCTTGGCTCTTTCACTTCCATGTGCTACCCTGAATTTCATAAAAGGTCTGAGATTTTAACAACAAATATTATCAATAGAAGTTTTTTAACAACAAATATTAGTCCTGAGATTTATTATCGAATAAAAAAAAATATTGAGAAATTAAACTAC
The DNA here is from genome assembly GCA_947179155.2 of Hedera helix. Classification (NCBI taxonomy): domain Eukaryota; kingdom Viridiplantae; phylum Streptophyta; class Magnoliopsida; order Apiales; family Araliaceae; genus Hedera; species Hedera helix. Next base: position 55,831,609 of record OX359264.1, on the reverse strand, counting down.
AAGTAAAACTTAATATACATAATAAGTAAACAAAACTCAACTCTATCTATGGATCATTTGGCACTTGCCCGTGCTTCTTCAAACCTGTTGCAACAAACAAATCTTTTCGTTCCATTCTTAAAATTAAGTTGGGAGTTTTCCACTCCCAGCATACAGTGATGAATGCTCCTCCAGGCGCAAACACAACGGTTATTTTCTCCAGAAGAAGTGTTTTAGCTATGTTTGCGCAGGTGGAATTACCTAAGCCGGCAGTGTATATTAGAACTAATGGGTGCATACTCCATAATTTCTGAGACTACTTAAGAACTCATACCAAAGATATTATAAATGGGAAGCTGTCCATTCAGATATACATGCTCCCCAAATAAATAAATAAAACAAATAAAATCAAAATAAAATAAAGGAAATCAAAATTTTACTTATTATAAATTTCATAAGTATAAATTGAGTATAGAAACAGAGAGAGCGAGCTTGAGAGCATAAAATTTCATAAGAAGTATCAAGTGACTTTGTCACCACAAGAATATATGCTTCTATCATAATCTGATTCATTGAGCTACACAAGTAACAACTAACTAAAAATAGTAAGGTGATGGGAATAAAATTCCTCATTGTTTGATGTTCATGGCATTGAGAGCTTGCTCATTTTTAAAATCAAGAACCGCTTGGTCAAAGGTGCTCCTAACATGCTGGCACATCAGCATTAGATCCTGGCATGAATCTTTCAATACTTCACTTGCTGCATCTCCTACAAAATTAAAAAGCAAGAAAACAGACCATCAGCTTCCAGTTTAATTAGCGTGGAGGCAAAGATTGCAGTTTGCAAATAGCACTGAAAATGCTCTTGCCCATCGCTTATTGATAACACCATGCTATCTTGCTTCTCAATTTATGGACGGCGACATGTATGCGTGCACACACAAAACACAGTATAGCAGTCCACGGACAGAGTGACATAAACCCTTAAATTTCAATATCAGTTTAGGCAATAGGATAAAAAAGACAAGTTGAACTAAGAAAAATGGGACAGTTTTGAGTTTTGACAGAAATTTGTAACAACAATACATTATTTTTTATTCTTTTTATTAGTAAGTATCAATAATTGAATGTAATAGCCCTTTTAGATAAATCAGGTCCAGGATGCACCCAACTATCGTGTCTACAGGGGCAAGTAGAATAAGAAGCCCACGGAAATAGTAAATCAAACTGAATCAAGGATTATAACATTGCAGCCTTAGAATATCCATAAATACAGGTAAACATGAGCTTTACCAGTGGTCTGGACTCTTATATTTACTCGGGCGTCTGAAGGATGAGGAATGCTGTATCCACAGAATGTCACTCTTGGACTGCAAGATATAGGTAAAGCACGCTTCATTCATACACTAAAAACTGAAAATAATAATAAAAAATAAAAACACAATTCAATAGCAAGAGATTGTTAAGGATACTATTGGAAGAGAAATGAAAGGAGGATATACTGAAAAACCAAAACTTTATTCTCCATGAGCTTTACAAGCTCTATAAAATAAATCATGTTAAGCCGTCACAATGTTGAAGTCAGTTCAAGTAAAATGCAATGATGACGTTGGATTTGATAATAGGTTAAATAAACATAAACATGACATGATATTAAAATGTTATTATCTTGGTTTCAAATGAAATTATGATTTCTAACATTTATCCAAAAAATTAAAAAAAATGGAGCTCAAGAAGATGCATCTATTTGGAATATCAAATAAAATTAAGAGTAAACAGATTATAATTCGGATGCTTCATTTTCCCTAAAGTATAACAATCGGATTTCCCCCTTACAATTGGTAAGATTATGTACTTTAAGTGAAAGGTGCAGAAAATTAACAACATTACACAAATATTATCAGTCAGCATATACAAAATAAAATAAAAAGATATGTAGCTATTGAATCATCGACACAATATATGATTAACAAAATGAGCATATACAAACACATTATTAACACGAGAAGAATTTATAATCACTGACTCTTGATTAAGGGTAAATCTGATAGAATTTGCGAGGGTATGATCTTCATCCGTCAGAGAAAATGTCGACGCCGATTGATCCTGAGCTGATCCGTGTTCCATTCCTCTTCACACCAATTATCCCAATACAAAAAAAAAAACAGAGAAAGAGACGGACGGGAGAGACCGAGAGCGAGGCAAAACCCTAGAAAAACCCCTATTTAACTTATTAAGACACGAAAATTGAAATTAATTCTGGTAATTTACATCCTTATAGAGGTTATACACTGCAGTATGTCCCAGGTGTAATCCTGAACCTCACCACGTGTTGCGTTATTATTGCATGTATTTATTGGGACCCACTAGCTGTTGCGGTCGCTTAGACTTGTTCCGGGTCTTCAGTATTCCACCTTAGATTAACTCCTAAAACCCTAGTTTTCCCAATAGCAAAGAACTCGTATTACGAGTACATTTTAGGAGTTTGTCTATCGCCTCTCTATTATTCCAGTATTTCTCTGCAATTACCTGCGCACCTGGTATGATTTAGGAGTTTTTCTCTTGTTTTGGAGTTAAATTTCAATTAATTTAGTTTTAAATTTATATATATTTTTTGGTTTTGCTGTTTCAGAGTGTAGTGATAATGGCTGCCAACAATAATACACCAATCGCAGTAGACAAGGAACAGGTGCTTTTCCTTAACTCATTTATGTGGTGTTTCTGTGTGTATATGTCGACTTATATTAAATATTTGTATGAATAGCTATCGACTGTTGTGCTGTAAATTTGAGGTTGCTTTCCTCTTTTCTGTAATTATTCAGATATTTCAATATGTTTTGTGTGTGTGTGTGTTTATGTATATATATAGTTCTCGCCATTTTCTAATTACAGATGTTGTGTGTGTTTCAAGTTGTACAATTGGTTTGCTGTTGGTTTAGGGTACGGATTTGTATGAATAACTGTTGAGTGTTGTGCTGTAATTGAGGTTTGCTTTTCTTTCTCCTGAGGAGCTGACTGTAGTTCTTTTCTGTAATATTGCAGATATTTGGGATGGCAGCACAGGAGATGGAGTACAGGGTTGAGATGTTTAACAAGTAAGGTTTCTCTACATGTACTCTGTGATTCTTATATGTTGTTTGCTTCCTATATATCAAATTACCAATAGAAGATAAATGTATTAGGACATTATCAATTTGTTAATTTGGGAGATAAATGAAAAGGAAATGTTTGTTTGGGGACGCTGGGGAACAGATTTGTAAGTACCCTTTAATTGTTAGTATAATGCTTCTAAAATATTTAGGTTTATGTAGTACAAAAATTTAGTTGTTTCACCGTATTTGCCTATATATGCAAACATTTTAACTGCATAAGTTTAGAGTCGTTTCGGCAATTTCCATCTTTTATCTGGAAAAGTGGCATGTTGGTACATTTCTTTCTAAGACTGAAATCACGGAACTCTATATGAAATGCACTCTATAGGTGCCTAACCTTTAAGGTTTAGATGTCAGCTCTTTTATTGTTGTTTACTTTAGATATATCTGTTTATGATATTGAGGCACCATGACAGTTTCTTAAGTGGCTAATGGTGATGACTTGGTCTGAGCTGAGTTGAGCATGAGGACATGAGGTCTCAATTTTGAATTGCATCTGGGGCTACCCTTTTTGGTTTGGGAAGTGTGTTTTCTTTAACTTGGTACATCTGGTCCTTTCATATTTTGTCAACAGCTAGTGCTACTCTTTTTTATTCTTGTGCATATTTTAACGTATTGGTATTTCTTGCATTTTGTGCGATGTTATTATTCAGGGACTCGAGTAATTTATTCTAACATATTTTCATATTCTGATTCAGGCTTACCCATACCTGTTTCAACAAGTGTGTTGAGAAAAGGTAGTGGTTCCTTTTTCTTTATTTCCTTTTTATGATTTCTGGTCTAAGGGATTCAGCATACGCTGTTTCTGGCTCTACTTAATTGCTATCATGTTCACGTCTTTTGTTGTTTCCAGTGTTATGTTAGAAACAATTGAACATTTGATTTTATTTTTTTCATTTTTTTTATCCCAAGTATGAAAGTGTAACTTTAAGCTTTATGTGTTTAGGTACAAGGAAGCTGAGCTAAACATGGGTGAAAATAGCTGCATTGATCGTTGTGTTTCAAAATATTGGCATGTAGGTCATTTATACTTTTTTCCTGATGTTTTTAGCTCCATTTTGAAATTTGATATATCAAAAGAAGGTATACACGGGGTCTTAGTTGCACTTTCACACCAGAAAACTGTTACACAGCTTTATTATTCATTTGTTAAGACATCTGGGGTGTTTGGTTTTCATTCCTGTGTTATGGCAAAAAATTAATTGATAACTTACGAATCTTTTAGAATTTTTGCTTCTGAATGATGTAACCTAAAAGTAAAAATATAATATAGCGAGATGATTTCCATGATTGAGATAATAATATCACTAAAGTTGAAGCCGAAGAATTGTCAATGTCTTGACTGAGTATTGGATAAGTGCCTGTCAGGTTCATCTTTACCAGCGGTATGCGAGTGCTTGATTGTTAGGTTGTTTCCCTCTTTTGAATGCTATCTCCCACCATTTTTCCTAGCCTTAAGCTTTTGCTTGAAACTGCTTGGTTTTGTCCTCTCAAATTTCCTCGTATATCTGCAGTTCAATATCGTCGCTGGTATTTTTCTTTTAGATGATCCTCCACCTGTTTTACTTTTCGAAAACAATGTCGTCTTTCGCTGGTGTTGTCTACTTTATATCTTAGCTTCAATGTTATGACTTATGCCTAGCTTTTAATACCTATTCTAAAAAAATTAAATAATTCTTTATACATATACACGGGTGTGTTTGTGTATTCTTATCTTTTTAATTAAGAGATGCAGAATATTAAAGCTGTGTTAGTTGTGTTAAATCGGTCTTATTGGTAATGGATATTGAATTGATACTGTTCAATAATGAATTACAATATAAATGGTTCAATTTGACAGATGAATAATCTTCATTTCATATATTTCAGGTGACTAATCTGATTGGTCAGCTACTTGGTACTGGTAGACCTCCAATGTGAATTTCTGAAGAAGTTGTCAAAGCTCAAATGAGGAATTATGGTTTTTTACTTATTAAATACAATTAGTTGGCTGCCAGGGGGAAGTTGGTGAGTGAGATTTGTCAAAGTTCCATTCTAGTTTGTTGTTAAAGTAAGAATGCCAGGAATTATTTCCCAGATAACCAGCAGAGAAATGCAAGTTGAAAATTTTGGCCTTCTTTTGAACATGTTTCTTTGGAAATCGTCATAATTTTGTGGCAATGTTACATATCAGATATGCAAACGATTACAATATAATCGGCATTACTGTCCAGCAATAAATTGAATGGCATGTGACTTGCTGTCTTGGTTTCTCAATCTATCTTTGGGCCGTCACAGTAAATTATTTGTAAGCCTCTTATTAGCGTGGAAAGACTTGTGTTTGTGTGTTGTATTCAGCATGAAGAATTATTTGATGGAAATTCTTAATTAATTGGTAATTCTTTAGTGTTTTCACTAAAGGAAGGAAAGCAAACGTGATATTCTTTACCTTATGATTAACAGAATGCTGGTGCCTGGTGGGGTTGATTACTTGATTGAAGAAATGTAAAACACATAAAACCTAAACGTCACATTAAGAAAAAGATTGAGCAAGTACCGAAGGTGAAGATGTGTATATAATTACGAGTCTAATATAGCAACACCAAAAAAAGGAGCAAAAAGGAAAGAGATCACTTCTATTGATAGGTTAGGCTGACGGTGACGATGGCAAGTGAATTTAGTGGTGCTGTCCCTATTTAAATGTCAAAAGCGTCCCAAAAACAACGAGAATGTACTGTTTTGTACAGAACTAACAAGGTGAGTGCCGCTGGGACCTTAGAGATGGTAATTGAGAGAGATTCACGATGTTGATAGACTAGATAAGATAAGTCTAGACAGTAGTGTATAAGTATATTTTTCTTTTATCTTTCTGTTCATGTAGAATCACATCAGTAAATATACAACATTGTCTTCAGAATTCCCGCACAACGGAGATCGTTTAACTAGAATTTGCTTGTTTTTTCAGATTGAAAAGAGATGCTGAGAGCTGACTTATTAAGATAGTTTCTATTTATTGTGATATTGCTATTCTTTTTACAGAAGGAAGTCCAATTACAATAATCTTGTTATATATCCTGTTCCCATAGCACATAACATTTGGCTGCTGCACCTATGAGAATGCTGACGATCGCTTCAATAATACAACTTAATTGGAGAATTTAGCAACAGCTTAATTACGCAATCAGTGATAACAAACCATGGAAGCCTGACTTCATGTGCAGGATGTTAAACCCTTCCGACAGGGGAATGAGGAGGGTGTGAGGCAAATCTTGCAGGAACGACAACTCGGACTTGTTTAGGAGCATTTATTCCAAAATTTTCCAGTAATGTGGTTTCTTCAGTCAATTTCTCCTGGAACAAGTTACTCGGTTGTTGAAGCTCAGATGATTTTTTGCTGTCTAAAACTGCTATACAAATGGAGAATGCTTGTAGAAGTGAGATTGATGAATCAAATTCCACTGAGAACATGCCATTCTTGAGCAAAGACAGGGTGAAGAAAGGCATAGTTTCTAGGACTTCTTCCTGTTGGAAAAAGCGCAGTGAAATTAGGAAAATGAACTAGCAGTCATATAAACGATACAGTTGAACATGGATGGACTTTAAGAAAAAAGTACCTTAGACTGAGGGAAAAGTTCAAATTGTCCAGTAGGTTTTTGACTTTGGTTCCCAAGAACTTTTACTCTGCAACCCAGATCCCAACCTCCGCAATCACATAGGCCACCTGATAACCATCTTTCAATCAATGGAGAAGGTTCTCCCTTACTTGGTTGGCCATGAACTCCACCAGGTAGTATAACTGTTGTGCTAAAAAGTTCTTGAAGATTTCTTGAATTAGATGAGCCTCTGACATCTTGCGATGACTCTTTCAAATCTGTAATGGTACTTCTTGGAAACTCGACAACAATGGCCGCAAGCTCATCTTTTGGTTGGACATCAGATGTTTCATGATCGCGCGGTCTTAAGTCCACTGCAAACAAAACATACTCCCTAGTGCTCAATAGATCAGCATAGTGGCGTCCACCTGAATTTGAGAATGGAAAGTCAGAAACCTTCATTTGGGCAACTACATTAGGGACATAATCCTTGCCTTTGGAACCATAACCCAACCAGCCTCCATTTTTCTTCGTTTCTTGAATGGTGAAGAAAGTATAAATCCAGGTGGAATCATCTTTTCTTGAAGAAAACTTCCTCAAGGTGGCTGCTAGAACATCACTGTTTTTGTCAACTGCAAATGTAAACAGAGGAAGATCATTCTTGACTGCAATTTGTAAATAAGCTTGCAGTGTTGATGATCCTTGCTTCTCAATATTACGTGAAACATCTACATTAGCTGCACTCAAACTCGACAAATCTAACTTTACTTTCACCGGATTTACAGAGGATGATTCTCGTGGTTCATTGAAAGATGTGGAGGCCCTATCGGTTGATGTTGAATCCTTTTGTGATTGCTGAGCAAAATGGGAGTTGGCTGCCTTTGGCTTCAGCAGTGGATCTAGTAACCTCTTCAAAGGACTAGAACGGTCTCTGCTAACAACATTTGATTTATCGCTTGTTGAATTATTTGAGCAAGCAGAATCATCAGTTCTTTCTGCACCAGATTTTGCAGTAATATCTTTGCAGCTGAATTGAGGCATAGCTGCAGGGTCTTTGGAGTTGGAAGTTCTGCGTATCCTGTCCAAGACCATGCTAAATCGACGAGTTGGTGACGGGTCTCTCACCTTAGTGGCTGAAACAGTGCTCATCTTCATATTTGATCCCTTTAAAGACTTGGTAACAGTTGAATTTACTTGCATCATGCTTGGCTTCTCTTCCATAATCATGCTTCTAGCTGGACTAACTGATTTTAGTGCAGAAGACGGTGAGCCGGAGAACTTGACACTCGTTTGATCGGCAGAAATATGCTGTCCCATCTGAGACTCTTTGGTGCCACCAATTTCACGAGGCAGGGGGCATGAGTGATGGTAGACCTCTTCAAAATAAAATCCCTCTGAGCTCGTTTGAGAAGATTTTGTTGATTTTTGACCATTTGTATGCGGAAAACCAAAAGGGTGAGAGATTTCAGAATGCTTACTCTCAGCACCATCACTTGGCAAAAGTAGGACTACATTTTTGAGGCTATCAGGGGAATCATGATGAATGCTAGTATCATATTGATTTTCCAACTTCTCCGATTCCTTTGTAGATGCATCATCGCGGACTTTCAACTTCCCTTTTGAAGATGATGGAGCTCCATAAGTTGCAAAATTCCTGGATGTTCTTGTCTTGGGAATGCTCTGCAGGTCTAAATTTTTCTTCTTGCATTCTTTCAGTTTGATTTCTGAAGATTTCGTGTTGGAAAACTGATATTCTCTTGGGACATTTTGCTGTTCATCTAAGGGATTACTTGGGACGGCTTTGAAATCTTGAAACTTGCTAGCATTTCCTGCAGAGGACTGAACGAATTCAAAGTGACCTTCTACTGGAGAAATATTCAAATAAGATTGTAGTGTAGGTCGTCGTCCTTTTCGACCAGAAGGAGAGCAGCTGTGACGTCTTCTATAATAGTTAGATGATCCATCTGTCGAGAAGCTTGAGGAGGTAATGCTGCTGGATGCTGAATACCTGCTACTTCTGCTGGGCATTTTTGAATGGTAATACTGCCAATTTTCTAAACTGCGCCAGTCAAGGACTCCAATATTCAAAGGTTTATCCTGAACTTTTTCTCCTTTCTCCAGATAACTAGGCAATTTTGACATGTATTTAACAAGCTCCTCATTCTCACTTTCCTTGCTTCTAACTTGTTGCTTTTGGTGAAGCCCTGAAGGTGTCGGTGGCATACTGTTCACTTCATTCATTACTTCTGAATGGAGGTCAGCATATGATAAGTTGCGCTTCTCTTTCTTAAACCTGTTTTGCGACTTTGTACCACGACTTGTACTGGGTGAGAAAGGACTAGCCATATTAGAAGGTCTTTTGATCCCTTCGGATTGTTTCTAATTAATGATACACCCTCTGATAGTTAAACGGATTAATTCCACCTGCACAACTGAGACGGCCTCAAGTCAGATTCAAATATCTTTGCTGGCCATTCTTATGTCAGGGGAAAGGATAAAAAGTCTACATATATAAGCATGTTATGATGTCCTCCTACGAATGACTAAGGAAATTCATAGATACATGAGAACAGTCTTAGATTCATACTTCCATATATCCATAGGCAAACACTAAGTTCAAGCAGAAACAGTAGTAAATCAATCTATAGCTCCACGAACAGCAAAATCCATTCTTTTCTCATCGTAGACTTCTCACTTTCTCTGTTTTTATCTTCATCCGTCAAATGGATCATACACTAACTGGAGTGAATTGGACATGTATGATATATATACTATGCAGTCAAATTTGGTATTCCATCTGTAGGATATATTTATGAAATTTTGCTTTCTAACGAGCATATGCAATATTGAGACAGAAAAAACCTATGTTGCATGATCCCTTCCATTACTATGCTTAAGAGAATATATAGTTGTAACTAGTCCATTGATTTTCTTCACTTTCAAGCATAGAATATTACAATTCTTTTCCTTTCAGTTTTTTAATCACTATCAAAGATTTTTTAGATGAAGAAAGTTGAATACAGCAGGGGAGAGAAAGACCTGACCTCGCAGAAGAAACAAATATAAGAAGAAAAAGAGAGGGAATTTCAACAAACCTAGTTAAAAAGATATAAATGGGCAATGTAAGGGAGAGAAGCTCTTTACTTCGCAAAGAGTGTCAATTTCTAAATTGGACACTCAAGCAATTCATGAAATTTATATATTACTCAGCGGAGAGGGTGGGGGAATATGGCGAGTTTCTCCAAAGCTACATTTGATATATATCCAAGGTCTAAAAATGAAGTTCTAAGATCTGAACTACCGCGCAAGGCTCATGTTCATTAAAATTATGGTTTTCAGTAACATCAAAGATAGAGAAAATCGAAAGCTTTCCTGACACTGAAGGAAAATATTGAAGATAACACAGAAATGAGTTTCTTGATCAAAGTATGCAGATACCTCATAGTAATGCTCATTTACCGAGTTCTAAATTCTGTAGGGAGAACGAGTTAAGTAAAGGTGAAATGTTGATAATTTTTTTCCTATGAACAACAGGCAGCTGATCACAAGTAGGGACGACAGCAGGTTAAATTACAGAAATTGCAAAATCTACATCCCCAAACTAATAAGGTACAGTTGATTATTAATATTTTGTTTCATTTGTCATTGAAACAAAGCGGAAATAAATACTTCCATAATCAATTCCAAGCACATATAAGCTGCTTTAATACCCTTTTTTTTTTTATATAAAACAAAAATAGCTTTAAACACACCGTTAAAATCACTACATTATAAAGTGGTAATAAAGTATCATCTCATGGCTGAGACTTTTCTGTGGATTTCTGGAATGTAGCCTTTTCTTTTTCCACCTATGGTAGAATGAAGCAGAATCGTCAAAAATAAAAAATAAAAAAATCTATTATAAAGCCAGGATGGTAATGTAGTGGCCACATTTTGTTTCGAATCTTAGTTTCTTGATTTTGTAATACTAGATAGTGATGAGCAATATTGTACACGCATCAAAGAAACGAAAAACCAGATAGATTTTCCCTTCCTATACAAGATACAGCTAGCAAATTATTAAATATTATGGTGCCAAATAGCCGAAAATTTCCCAACTTGCTGTAGTCTAAAACTGATGGTAGCTGGATATGGCTGATTGTCTATTTACAGGTAAAGATGAATCCAAGAACAAACTGAAAACAAGAATTGGGTGGTCCTAACCAACTCATTCAAACAAGTGATGGAGATGTCGTCACTATCTCTTAAATTGATTGGTCAGTAGAAAAAGTTTAAAAGGCCAGGAAAAAATAGAGATTTAAAGCACAGTTTTCCTTTTCTTTAAAATAAAAAAAAAAACTTTTCCTCACCCCCTTTCTTTTCTCTCTGTCAGATTGTCTGATAACCAATGGCCTCCAGTGGTTAGAAGATAAGAAGTAGAATTACTCTGTCTCATAATTCAGAATCATCTTAAAGTTGAAAGCATTCAAAAAGCTAATAACTTTAGCTCCTGAAAGTGTTTCTTTTGCTACAAAAAACTTTTAAAAGTTGCTTTTAATAGCAAATATCAAGTTATAGCTATAATATATGTACTGTATATAATCAAATAAAAAAGATAATTAGTTTAAGGAAATGCAAACTAGAACGGAACAACAGAGCAATTGAATTTTCATCACAACCCAAGAATCACCCAAACAATCCCACCAAAATCAAAGCAACGAATTCCTCCAAAAAAAACGAAATGAAAACTCAGAAACACTAAATATTCAAAGTACAGAGCACATACCAGAAAAAAACCATGGAAATGCAGAACCTTCAAACTTCTGTAGGTGAGACTTTACTAAGAAGAGCAAACAAACAATCAATCTCCTCGAAATCACCGATTTGTTGCAGAAGCCCAAGTAGAGAAAAACAACAGATCTCGCCGAAATTTAGATTACCCTTTTGCAGATTTTTCTTTCTTCCCCAAATTCCCAGGTAAAAAGGGAATGTACAGAACCCAATACGCATATGAATGAGAGAAGAAAGAAGAGAGAGAGAGAGAGAGAGAGAGAGAGAGATTTTGGCTCGGAGCTCTCTTGTTTTCTGGAGCAGTGTCAGTAGAAGAAGAGGAGAGAGAGGGGGGCAGAATATGCATCGGACGGCTAAAAGCGGAGGAGAGATATTCGCAGTCGGTCAAAGGAAAATTGCCGCTCTTGTGGGTCCCATCGGATTTAGCAGTAATTATTTGCATTTCATTGGATACTTTGGGAAAATTAAAGCAGATTTTTATCAAATGGTTAAATACAAAAACATCCCGCGAAATTATCTCAAACGAACAACTACGAAAATTACAAACAAATACTCCTCCTCCTCCTAATAAATGAATAATGTTCCTTAGTCTTGAATCCAAACCAAAATCTATCATCTTGCTGCACCTCTTATTTTTTCTTTCACTTATATTAAATTGTGTGTCTATTTTACGCAGGATTTAATCAAATGAGACTTGACAGAGTATTTGTTATGCTTTGAAATTTACTAGTATACATACATACATAGATGAAATCAAGAACGTTGAGACAGAAACCAAAAAAAGAGTGACAGGTGCAGAGTTTGAAAAGTTTATCATTTAAATTAAAACAAAATATTTTAACCGTAACAAAAAATTTATTGTCTAATAGATATAAATCACATGGCATGATCAATAATAAATATTTGTTATAGATCAAAAATAGACAAACATCATCTATACCGTATAAAATAAGAAAGAACGACTAAAATTTAAAGTTGAAAATAGGCGACTGCTTCTATTAGTAGCGGACATTTAAATTAATAGTAACGGTTAAATAGCGGATATCGGTTTTCAATTTCTAATCTTGACCGTTTTTTCTTGTTTTCAATGGTATAGTTATTGTATACCTGTTTTTGATTCATAACAGTTATTTGTTATGGATCATTTTCATATATATATATATATATATATATATATATATATATATATATATATATATATATATATATACACACACACACATACACACACACACACACGAGACTATTTTAGTCAATTAATGTATTATTTGTATTACGTTGATACTAGTAACTTGAATTGACTATAGCATGGTTTTCAAACTCAAACCGTGTGACACCCCCAAATCTGAACCCACACAGTCTAAACTTGAGTTGTCAAAAAGACTACAACAAAATTATTACAACGTTTAACAATAAAATGTATAATAATACACAACTAAATCTTCACTAATATTGTCACACTATTTTACAACATGTGAAGACTACGATAGATATCCCTCAGATTCTCACTCCATCCCCCGGCTAGACCTAGCTACGTTCTCATCTCCTGTTGAAAAATAATGGAACAAAAAGAAAGGGTGAGCTCAAATAGCCCAGTAAGAAAAATTATGACTAAGATAATGACGAATAAATTATCATTAGCCTTCAACAGTTGAGTTCTTGATAGAATACAATAGACTACAAGGTTTATATCAAAAACTGCAGTTAAATTCTTGAACAACGTTCAGATCAATATTAGCAGCGGAATGAGCAATCTATTAGAAGAATAATACAGACTATAATGTCCACTCGCTTCTCTTTTTAGAAAAAACATCATCAACTTTTATCATCTGAAATACCATTAGTCAAGATAATACAAATTCACAGTTTCTGGTCATAATCATGCAGATCAACAATTCATCTTTGCACTACGGGCCAAAGATATTCAATATAACACCAACGATCATGATTATACCAGATTCAGTCTTTGGTCATAATCATACCAAACAACAGTTCATCTTTGTACTACGGGCCAAAGAGAACATTCACCACGTGTCATAAAAGACACTGAACAGATGTATCGCCTTTAACCTATTATATCGTCTTTAATCTATCATCTGTTCAACAATTATATCGCATCTGTGCCCCCGGCCACAGATATTTACAACAGCTTGATTTTTGATGATTAATACAAATAACAGTGATATAAATGATGAACAAAAGAAACAGGATAAATAATAAGTATCAGAAGTTTACTTTGTGTAGATTCAAATAATGTCCAAATTATCAACATGATATGGAGTGAAATTCAAAAATAATATTCAAGATCCACAGTTCAGAATAACGGTTACAGCTCAATAGAAAGGTTCAGAAAATAGGAAGGTTCAATTGAAATGATGAAGTGCAACTATTATGGAACATATAATATTTTCAGGAATTATAGAAGCAACAGTTCCATAATAAGTTTCGATTTAGGTGTATGAAAGAAAATAATATCTCTTACCGTAGCAGGTTTGATTAACAAAAGGTGAAGAAAATTAATATCCCTTATGAGTATAAAGGAAAATAATATCACTTACGAATATGAAAGAAAATGATATTACAAACGAATATGGAATAAAAGTGTCATGTGATAATTCGTGTAGACAAATTATTTCTACAAAAGACAAATAAGAAATAAATACAAATGGTTATTCACCAACAGGCGGTAATCTGCGCTGTAAGGTTATTCCCACAATTTAATGGAATTTGAATACGAAGAGTTATTCACCAAATAGACGGTAATCCGCGCCGTAAGGTTATTCTCAGAGATTAATAAAGAATGAATACGAAAGGTTATTCACCAACAGGCGGTAATCCGCGCCGTAAGGTTATTTCCACAATTTAATACAGGAAAATAAATGACACATCTTATGAGTAAGAAATGAACGATATTATTTTTGAGAATCAAAGAATGATAATCACTTACCGTGGTAAGTTTAAATAATAGAATATGAAATAAAATGATATTCCTTACAAGTAAGAAAATAATACCATTTATGATAATGAAAAAAATGATACCCATTACCGTAGTAAGTTTAAATAATAGAAGATGAAAGAATATGATATTTTTTACCGTAATAAATTTAAGAGTGTGAAAAGATTGATATTCCTTACCTTAACATGTGACTGTATATTGATTTAAATGAGGTTGATCAACCTATATATTTATAATATAATTAGTAATTACCACATATGAGTTTCAAAGTGTATGATAACTCGTATAATATGAACTATCAAAATTATATATATTTAACATAATTGTTGTAGTATAATATAACAACTTTAAAATAGTTTTTTAAAATAATATTTCAAAATAAATCTTCCAAAGAAAACTTTTAAAAATGAATCTTCTTAAAGAAGAGTCTTTTAAAGGAAGATTTGTGAATACCGTGAAAATAGGAATTTATGAAATTATTACTCTTTAATAAAAGACTTACTTGAAAAATTCTTGCACTCCTTTTGGCTTTCAAACACTCAAGATAACCTTACTGTTCTAAGAGAAAACTCATAAAATTCTTATAGAAAAATTTTATGTTTTAGGTGTGATTTTTCTATTCAACTGAGCAAGCTATTTATAGGAGAAAAGAAATTACTATACACGGTAGGTGGCTGGCTGTTGCTCGCCAGCAGCAGTAGCCTCGTGCTGCAAATTTTTTTTTTCCCTTCAATTTCAAACTTCACCAACTCATGTGAGACCCACCAATGGGTCCACATGTTTCTTACTATTCACATAAAATAGTAATTAATTAATTTTTTTTTATTTTCTTTTTGCGGGTCCTGCATATAAAATAAAATAATCCTACAACAATAATTCAACAATAATGTAATAAACACGTTATAGATTATTATTAATTTAATAATATAAATTACAGTGTATTTGCTACTATAACAATTATTAGGTTCAATAATTTTAAACTACAGTGCACCAACAATTATTGACTCAATGATATGAAATACAGTGTAATGACAATTATTAAATCAATAATGCAAAAATACTGTGCAACAACAATTATTGATAAATACTGTGCAATGACCACGTTATCAGATCAATAATATGAGATACTGTGCAATACCGTGTGCTAATGTAGAATGTCGTGTGTTACAGTAAAATACCATGAATTACTGTATGCTACTATTCTTTTATCACCGGTATTTTAACAGTTAAAAGTGATAACACCGTTGACTATTTTTATTTAAAAAGGTTACTTCTGTCGTTTTCTATATCCGATAAATATTCCGTTGTAGAGTCCACCAATAATTAGTTATTTCGGCGCCGTCGTACGGGCCCGAATATTCCCCGACAAAACGAATATTGTCCGACAAAATAAAATTTGCACATAACATCCTTAACTTTCAATTTTGTCAATTTAACCACTTACTGTTTCAGGAAAAATATATATGAAGAAAAATTAAATTTTATATTTCATAAAATTCGGACTCTTACAGACCGGACCATCGGTCCGACAGGAAAAAGTCAGAATCGGTAGGCTCTTAGGTCCGGTTCAAGCAAAAAAACTAGTTTTGATCAAAATTTAGTCAAAATCGGTGACCCCGCGGTCGGACCGGTTGACCCAGTGACACGGTCACTAGTTTTACCGGTTCCTTACCTTTTTTATTTATTTATTTAAAATTTAAACATGTGAACTTGATTAAATATATCATTGATTGAATTATGATCATGATTTAATATATTTCTTTTCATATTTATTTGAATTGTATAAAATAAATATTGTACAAATAGATTTTTTTATTTTTTTTACCAATTTGATTGAATGTGTCCTAGAGATGTTTATGTTCATTTGTGTTTGATTTTATTACTCTTGAGTCTTGAATTTTGAATTATGATCATGATTTAATATCTTTTTTTTTAATATAAATTTAGTATTTATTTGAATTGTATAAAATAAATATTATATAAATAGATTTAATTCTTTTTGGATACTTAAATTGATTAATTTTACATAGTTACTAAATATTATATATAATAATAATTAATATATTTATTTATTTATTTATTATTTATTATATATTAATAAAGTTATCGATTTAATAACTGACCATTAATTAAATCAATGATTTATTTATCTGATTTCTGTTTTAATTCATTGATGGATCCGAATTTGAAAAAATTGGACTATAGCACTATTAACATAGTGATTTAATTATAATCAATACATACAGGGTGGTGGTGTTCTCTGGAATTTCACCAGAAGAAGGCGCGGGTGCCAATGACCAACAAAAAGGGCGGTTATCTATTATACCCCATTTATTAAATTAAAATTTAGTAAAACAAAGAGCTATTCTGATTCTGATTGGTCGAATATACCACGGGTCCCACTTTTCAATATAGTGGTAGGTTAAGGACTCTAACCTTTGGCATTGTCTTCAGATTTAGACCGTTGATTTGTCTTATGTATATGTCTAATTTTGATAGTAATAATCATTTTCTTGTTTTTAATTAAGAGATTTTGTTTAGTTTTTGTTCAATTCTTGCCATTTGGAATATATATATATATATATATATAATCTCATGATGCTGACAGATGGAAAAATCATGACATGGGATTGATAATGACTTGCTATTGTCCCTCCTCCTCCTCCTCCCTATTTTCAAAACAGCACTGACGTTTTCTTGACTTTTTCCATTAAAAGCCTTTTATACTCCATTCGATCCCATAAGAAATTCAATATATCATATTAATTTATTTTAAATTAACACTCACATTTCTGTTTACACTTCATATTACTGTTTAACACTATTTTTAAATTTAAATCACAATTTTGAGTGTTGTACTATCACTTTTAAAAGTAGAAGAAAGCTAAAGGTTAAATATAAACTAAAAATATATTTTATAATTTTTATAAAAAATATAATTGACGACTCAAAATTGTACATTATTCTTTTTTAACGATAGATCTTATTAAATTTATACTGTTCGTTATTTTATATGTGATTACAAGTCGAATTAAAATAAAATATTTTTTTTAATAGAGATGATCAAATGAATATAGATCCAATTTTTTCGTTTTTATTAAATTCCATGGAATTTGTTTTCTTTACTTATAAAACGAACGAAGTGTTATTTTTCTCCATCCCAGTGTCTCTGACTTCTTTTTGTAATAAGAAGTGCCAAAAGTTAAATGATTTTAATACACATTGGTTTACTAATTTTTGATATCAGGAATGCTCTATTTACTATTTATATAAATAAAATTTTATAAAAATATTAATTTTTATATTATAATATATCTCTTTATAGGAAGTCCTAACAGATTAGTACTTACTTTTATAGCAATTTTTATGAGATTATTAAATTATTCATGTTCTTACCAATTTTATAATTATTTGAGTCCATTAACTAAAACTTTTGCTATTTTCAACCACACATTTCATAGGGAAGTAACTAATAAATCAAATGAAATTAAATTGTGCAAGAAAGTGTCATGTTTCACTTTTTAATAATTAAGATAAATATAGTTGTGTATTGAGTGTTGTGTACTTGTCCAAAATAAAGACTAAAAGAATATCTCAATTTATTCATTTTTTTGGGAGATGGGGGAGTATAATACAAAGATGATTAAATTTGTATGCTATTATCATCTGGACGTTCACCAAATCTCAAAAGGAACATTATTTTGTAAGAGACGACACTGCTCAGTGTCTTTATGAGTTGAGTTTGAACCTTTTTATCCGGATAATCATTACACAAGTCTACTTTGGGACATCATCCCTTTTCTTCCCGATTTCAGGTGGGGGAAGGGAAATCATCTCAGCTCAATATGTTTGTGTAGGTAGCTGAAAATGAATCCGTAAAAATAAAAAGTGTGACGCCCCCAAATCTGGGCCCACACAGTCTAAACTTGAGTCGTCAAAATACTATAACAAAATTATTACAACAAAGCACAACGTACAACAATACAGTGTATAATAATACACAACTAAGTCTTCACTATTATTGCCACACTATTTTACAAAACGTGAAGACTATGATAACTATTCCTCGGACCCTCACTCCATTCCCCGGCTAGACCCTGTTATGTTTTCATCTCCTGTTGAAAAACAATGGAACAAAAGAAAGGGTGAGCTCAAATAGCCCAGTAAAGAATATCATGACTAAGATAATGACGAATAAATTATCATTAGTCTTCAACAGTTGAGTTCTTGATAGAATACAATAGATTACAAGGTTTATATCAAAAACTGCAGTTAAATTCTTAAACAACGTTCAGATCAATAATAGCAGCGGAATAAGTAATCTATTAGAAGAATAATGCAGACTATAATGTCCACTCGGTTCTCTTTTTAGGAAAAACATCATCAACTTTTATCATCTGAAATATCATTAGTCAAGATAATACAAATTCACAGTTCCTGATCATAATCATGCACATCAACAGTTCATCTTTGTACTACGGGCCAAAGATATTCAATATAGCACCAACGGTCATGATTATACCAGATTCAGCCTTTCGTCATAATCATACCAAACAACAGTTCATCTTTGCACTACGGGCCAAAGAGAACATTCACCACGTGCCATAAAAGACACCGAACAGATGTATCGCATTTAACCTATTATATCGCCTTTAACCTATCATCTGTTCAACAAATATATCACATCTGTGCCCCCGGCCACAGATATTCACAACAGCTTGATTTTTGGATGATTAGAATGATATAAATGATGAACAGAAGAAATAGGATAACAATAAGTATCGGAAGTTTACTTTGTACAGATTCAAATAATGTCCAAATTGTCAACATGATGTGGAGTGAAATTTAAAAATGATATTCAAGATCCACAGTTCAGAATAACGGTTACAATTCAATAGAAAGGTTCACGTAAATAGGAAGGTTCAGTTGAAATAATGAAGTTCAACTATTATGGAACATAAAATATTTTCAGGAATTATAGAAGCAATAGTTCCATAATAAATTTCGATTTAGGAGTATGAAAGAAAATAATATCCCTTACCGTAGCAGGTTTGATTAACAAAAGGTGAAGGAAATTAATACAAAGGGTTATTCACCAACAGGCGGCAATCCGCTCCGTAAGGTTATTCCCACAATTTAATAGAATTTGAGTACAAAGAGTTATTCACCAAACAGGCGGCAATCCGCTCCGTAAGGTTATTCCCACAATTTAATAGAATTTGAGTACAAAGAGTTATTCACCAAACAGGCGGCAATCCGCTCCGTAAGGTTATTCTCAGAGATTAATAATGAATGAATACGAAAGGTTATTCACCAACAGGCGGCAATCCGCTCCGTAAGGTTATTCCCACAATTTAATACATGGAAATAAAAGGCACGTCTTATGAGTAAGGAAGAAACAATATTATTATCGAGAATCAAATAATGATAATCCCTTACCATAGTACGTTTGAATAATGGAAGATGAAAAAGATGGTATCCCTTACCTCAACACGTGACTGGATATTGATTTAAATGAGGTTGATTAACTTGAACAGTACACGTATACTTATAGATCTTCACAAATACTCAAGATGACTTAAGCACACTTAGAGAGAACTTTCACAAGAAGTATTTAGAGAGAGAAAGAAAGAACAAGTAAGGAAGTTTATGAAAAATCCTTAAGTTAAGGCTTCTATTTATAGCCAAAAATCTTATCATTCATTTAATCTAAACCATTCATTTAAAGATCATCTTTTAATCTACACCATCCATTTCAAATATTATATTATCTTTAATCTACACCATTCATTTCATATCACCTAATAATCACCTAACTTTATATTATAAACAAATCAATTTAATTATTCAACAATAATTCACACTTTAATCTACACCATTCATTTCATATCACATAATAATCACCTAACTTTATATTATAAACAAATCAATTCAATTATTCAACAATAATTCACACTTTAATCTACACCATTCATTTCATATCACCTAATAATCACCTAACTTTATATTATAAACAAATAACTTTATCAATTCAATTATTATGACTAATTGTTATAAATACAGTATAGTTAGCTCTTAGATATCAAGTCAATAAATTAATGAAATACAACTGTTTAAATAACATCATAATAGAGATAACAATAATGTAAAATAAAGCATACGTTACTGTGTAATGACAATTATTGATTCAATAATGTGAATTACTGTGCATATGTTACTGTGACAATTATTAGGTTCAATAATTTTAAAAACAGTGCAACAACAATTATTGACTCAATGATATAAAATACAGTGTAATGACAATTATTAAATCAATAATGCAAAATACTGTGTAACAACAATTATTGAATTGATAATATAAAATATTATGCAGTGACAATTATCGATGAAATGATGCGTAACAGTTACGGTGTCAATTATCAGACCAAAAATATGAGACACTATGCAATACCGTGTGTTACTGTAGAGTACCGAGTGCTACAGAAAATACCAATAACTATCGTATGCTACTATTCTTTTATCACCGGTATTTTAACAGTTCCGTTGACTATTTTTATTTAAAAAGGTTATTTCTGTCGTTTTCTATATCCGACAAATATTCCGATGTGGGGTCCACCAATAATTTATTATTTCGGCGCCGTCGGACCAAACGAATATTCCCCGACCAAACGAATATTCCCCGACAAAGCGAATATTGTCCGACAAAATAAAATTTGCACATAACATCCTTAACTTTTAACTTTATCGATTTAACCACTTACTGTTTCAAAAACAAATATATATATGAAGAAAAATTAAATTTTGTATTTCATAAAATTCGGGGTCTTACAACCTCCCCTCCTTATGAAATTTCGTCCCCGAAATTGACGTACCTGACATATCGAAGAGGTAAGGATACTTAGATTTCATCTCAGATTCTAGCTCCCAGGTCATTTCCTCAGTATCTTGGTTCCTCCATAAAATCTTAACTTGAGGTATAACCTTTGAGCGTAGGATCTGCTCCTTCTTATCCAGGATCTTAACAGGTACTTCCTCGTATGTTAAATCCTCTGCTATAACGTCTGGTTCTAACTCAATGACGTGGTTTGGGTCCTTCACATATTTACGTAACATAGATATGTGAAAAACGTTATGGATGCGAGACATACTTGGTGGTAGGGCTAGTCTGTAGGCTACGGTTCCTATTCGATCGAGGATTTCAAATGGGCCAATAAATCGAGGGTTGAGCTTTCCTCTCTTTCCGAATCTCGTAACCCCTTTCCATGGACAAACACGTAAGAATACATGATCTCCGACGTTGAAACTTTCGTCTCTCCGATGAAGATCAGCATAACTCTTTTGTCGTTCTTGTGCGGTCTGTATTCGTTGTCGGATCATTTGGATCTTTTCGGTCGTCAAGCGTACCAACTCGGGTCCCAACAATTTTGCTTCTCCTACCTCATTCCAACATATTGGAGAGCGACACTTCCTTCCATACAATGCCTCGAATGGAGCCATGCCTATGCTTGCTTGGTAACTGTTGTTGTAAGAAAATTCCACCAACGGCAAGTACTTATCCCAACTTCCTTTGAAGTCTAATACACAAAGTCTCAAAAGATCTTCGAGGGTCTGGATCGTCCTTTCCGATTGTCCGTCCGTTTGAGGATGGTATGCAGAACTAAAACGTAGTTCAGTGCCCATAGCTTTTTGTAGACTGATCCAAAAGCGTGAAGTGAATCTAGGATCTCGATCAGAAACTATGGAAACTGGCATGCCATGCAATCTCACGATCTCATTTATGTACATACCGGCAAGACGTTCAAGTGAAAAGTTTTCTCGTATAGGCAAGAAATGAGCAGATTTGGTCAATCTATCTACGATCACCCAAATTGCATCTAAGCCTTGAGAAACTTTTGGAAGACCCGTCACGAAGTCCATATTGATGTGTTCCCACTTCCATTCGGGAACTTCAAGTGATTGTAATGGACCTTTAGGAACTTGATACTCTGCCTTGACACGTTGACAAGTTAGGCACCTTGAGATAAACTCCGCAATCTCTCTTTTCATATTGTTCCACCAAAATGTATGTCGAAGATCTCGATACATCTTGGTACCTCCTGGGTGGATTGCAAACGGCGTGTTGTGTGCCTCCATCATGATTTTATGCTTTAATTCATGATCGTTAGGAACACAGAGTCGAGAGTTGACTCGAAGTATTCCTTTCTCGTCGATTCTTGCTTCGGGAATGGCACCTTCTTGTACTTTCTTTATCATGTTTATCAGTTCCGGATCAGTAGCTTGAGCAGCTTTAATTTTATCGATTAAAGTTGGTTCTACTCGCACGTGAGCAATCTTCGAGTGGGTCCCTGGTGTCTTTAGCTCTATCTCCATCTTTTGCAAGTCGTACAAAATACACTTTTGTGTTGTCAGCAGTGCACTTGTACTTGCATAAGATTTTCTGCTCAAAGCGTCAGCTACAACGTTCGCCTTTCCCGGGTGATACTGGATTGTGTGGTCATAATCCTTTAACAGCTCAAGCCAACGTCGTTGTCGCATGTTGAGTTCTTTCTGGGTGAAGAAATACTTGAGACTTTTATGATCCGTATAGATATCCACTTTTTCTCCGTACAAGTAGTGTCTCCAGATCTTCAACGCGAAAACGACTGCTGCCAACTCTAGATCATGAGTAGGATAATTTTTCTCATAATCTTTGAGTTGTCGAGAGGCGTAGGCTATAACCTTTCCATGTTGCATAAGGACACAGCCTAGACCTTTGCCAGAAGCATCGCTGTAGATAACAAATTCTCCTGATCCTGATGGTATGGTCAGAACAGGAGCTGAAACCAGTCTCTTCTTGAGTTCTTGGAAACTTTTCTCGCATTCCTCGCTCCATATGAATTTTGTGCTTTTTCGAGTAAGCTGCGTTAATGGAGTGGCGATTCGAGAAAATCCTTCTACGAATCTCCGATAATAACCAGCTAGACCCAGAAAACTTCGGACTTCGGTTACTGTTTTGGGTTGTTCCCAATTTAGTACCGTTTCAATCTTCGCAGGATCGACTGATATTCCTTGACTAGAAATCACATGCCCAAGAAACGCGACCTCCTCAAGCCAGAACTCACATTTCTTCAACTTGGCATATAATTTGTTTTCACGGAGCTTTTGTAGTATCAATTTCAGGTGTTGTTCATGATCCTCGCGACTCTTGGAGTATATGAGGATGTCATCAATAAAGACAACCACAAAATGATCCAAATGTTCCTTGAATATCTGGTACATCATGTCCATGAAAGCTGCAGGAGCATTAGTTAGTCCAAAAGGCATGACTAAGAACTCATAATGCCCATAACGAGTTCTTAAAGCAGTCTTTGGAATGTCCTCAGCTTTAACCTTTAACTGATGATATCCAGAATGGAGATCAATCTTTGAGAAATGTTGAGCGCCTTGCAATTGATCAAACATGTCATCAATCCGAGGTAACGGGTACCTGTTCTTGATGGTGACATGGTTCAATTCTCGGTAGTCAATGCACAATCTCATACTCCCGTCTTTCTTCTTCACAAATAGAACAGGAGCACCCCAAGGTGATGCACTCGGACGAATGAAACCGGTATCCAACAATTCCTGTAGTTGGACTTTTAACTCTTGAAGTTCAATGAGAGCCATTCGGTAGGGAGCTTTGGAAATGGGCTTGGTACCGGGTTCAAGATCAATATAAAAATTAATTTCACGGTTT
This sequence comes from Hedera helix, assembly GCA_947179155.2. Lineage (NCBI taxonomy): Eukaryota > Viridiplantae > Streptophyta > Magnoliopsida > Apiales > Araliaceae > Hedera > Hedera helix. The sequence goes on along the minus strand of OX359264.1, from coordinate 55,807,465 downwards.
GGGGTAAGCCAGAAAGTTCCTCAGAAAAAACGTCAGGAAACTCATTAACAATGGGAATATCATTCAAGTTTGACGTGTTTTTGTTCAAATCAGTGACATGAGCTAAAAAGGCTTGACATCCGTTTTTCAATAAACGAATGGCTTTATGGCTAGAAATAACAGTTATAGATTTCAATGGTTTAGTTGCTTGAATTTGCATGACAGGTTGATTAGGAATATGAAAACTAATAATCTTATGAAAACAATCAATTTTAGCATGATGGGTAGTCAACCAATCAATTCCTAAAATCACATCAAATTCACGTATCTCCAAAGAAATAAGGTCAACAGGTAATGTGAGGTTGTTGATTTGAACTAGGCAAGATTTATAGATAGTAAATGTAATAGGTATTTCTTCCAATGAGGTTTCAACTGATAAGACAAGATTTAAGTTTTCAATAGTCAAATTTAAACGTTGAGTACATATAGGTGAGATAAAAGAGTGGATAGAGCCAGTATCTAATATGGCATAGACTTCACGAGAATTTATGAATAGCTTACCGGTTATCACCTCATTCGGTTTCTTGACTGTTATCGTTAAATCGAATCCCGAATACTTCATTCGGATCTTCACGTATTTCAACCATGGGAATACCACTGAATAATTTTCTAGCAAACTGTTTCTCGGGTTCATCAACTTCATCAGTAGTAAGGTACCAATGATTTCCATTAAAATAGTATTTTCGATAGACTGCAGTTTCCACGATAGTGACTAACTTAACCTGAATTCCTCTAAATTGTAACGCCCAAAAGTATAGAAACATCATTTTTAAATAATCTTGAAAATCATAGCTGGAACACCATAAATCCCAAAGACTAATATGAAAAGTCCATATATTCTGATCCTTTGTTATAGAGCATAACCATGTGATATCACTCTCCCAATTAGTGAGTAAATTAAAGGCAATAATTTCCGCAAGTTCGTTACTTCCTTTAATTGCTTCTAAAAATGGATCTGGAACGACTGTAGCAGAGCTTTCACCTTCATCCTTACTGGATAGAACACGCATAATTTTTGCCTTAGGCAAATGATTCAACTCTGAGTTTGTAAGAAGATTATTCGTCGCCTCTTGTTTTGCAGCTACATTTGTTTCGGTAATTTCATAGTTAACCTCCTGATTTCCAGATGCCATAATTAACTGTGGTCACAAAATAAATGTTAGTTCAAATAAACTGACTCATCTCTTCATGTTCCTACATTCAAATCGATTCATTAGATAAAAAATAAATCTAATTTAGGTAAGACACACTAGTGATTGATTCTATTCGTCTCTCCCCTCCTAGTTCTAACCCCAGATCTCCATTAAAGACCATATCCCTAAGCTCTGATGCCAACTGTGACGCCCCCAAATCTGGGCCCACACAGCCCAAACTTGAGTCGTCAAAATACTACAACAAAATTATTACAACAAAGCACAACGTACAACAATACAGTGTATAATAATACACAACTAAGTCTTCACTATTATTGCCACACTATTTTACAAAACGTGAAGACTATGATAACTATTCCTCGGACCCTCACTCCATTCCCCGGCTAGACCCTGTTATGTTTTCATCTCCTGTTGAAAAACAATGGAACAAAAGAAAGGGTGAGCTCAAATAGCCCAGTAAAGAATATCATGACTAAGATAATGACGAATAAATTATCATTAGTCTTCAACAGTTGAGTTCTTGATAGAATACAATAGATTACAAGGTTTATATCAAAAACTGCAGTTAAATTCTTAAACAACGTTCAGATCAATAATAGCAGCGGAATAAGTAATCTATTAGAAGAATAATGCAGACTATAATGTCCACTCGGTTCTCTTTTTAGGAAAAACATCATCAACTTTTATCATCTGAAATATCATTAGTCAAGATAATACAAATTCACAGTTCCTGATCATAATCATGCACATCAACAGTTCATCTTTGTACTACGGGCCAAAGATATTCAATATAGCACCAACGGTCATGATTATACCAGATTCAGCCTTTCGTCATAATCATACCAAACAACAGTTCATCTTTGCACTACGGGCCAAAGAGAACATTCACCACGTGCCATAAAAGACACCGAACAGATGTATCGCATTTAACCTATTATATCGCCTTTAACCTATCATCTGTTCAACAAATATATCACATCTGTGCCCCCGGCCACAGATATTCACAACAGCTTGATTTTTGGATGATTAGAATGATATAAATGATGAACAGAAGAAATAGGATAACAATAAGTATCGGAAGTTTACTTTGTACAGATTCAAATAATGTCCAAATTGTCAACATGATGTGGAGTGAAATTTAAAAATGATATTCAAGATCCACAGTTCAGAATAACGGTTACAATTCAATAGAAAGGTTCACGTAAATAGGAAGGTTCAGTTGAAATAATGAAGTTCAACTATTATGGAACATAAAATATTTTCAGGAATTATAGAAGCAATAGTTCCATAATAAATTTCGATTTAGGAGTATGAAAGAAAATAATATCCCTTACCGTAGCAGGTTTGATTAACAAAAGGTGAAGGAAATTAATACAAAGGGTTATTCACCAACAGGCGGCAATCCGCTCCGTAAGGTTATTCCCACAATTTAATAGAATTTAAGTACAAAGAGTTATTCACCAAACAGGCGGCAATCCGCTCCGTAAGGTTATTCCCACAATTTAATAGAATTTGAGTACAAAGAGTTATTCACCAAACAGGCGGCAATCCGCTCCGTAAGGTTATTCTCAGAGATTAATAATGAATGAATACGAAAGGTTATTCACCAACAGGCGGCAATCCGCTCCGTAAGGTTATTCCCACAATTTAATACATGGAAATAAAAGGCACGTCTTATGAGTAAGGAAGAAACAATATTATTATCGAGAATCAAATAATGATAATCCCTTACCATAGTACGTTTGAATAATGGAAGATGAAAAAGATGGTATCCCTTACCTCAACACGTGACTGGATATTGATTTAAATGAGGTTGATTAACTTGAACAGTACACGTATACTTATAGATCTTCACAAATACTCAAGATGACTTAAGCACACTTAGAGAGAACTTTCACAAGAAGTATTTAGAGAGAGAAAGAAAGAACAAGTAAGGAAGTTTATGAAAAATCCTTAAGTTAAGGCTTCTATTTATAGCCAAAAATCTTATCATTCATTTAATCTAAACCATTCATTTAAAGATCATCTTTTAATCTACACCATCCATTTCAAATATTATATTATCTTTAATCTACACCATTCATTTCATATCACCTAATAATCACCTAACTTTATATTATAAACAAATCAATTTAATTATTCAACAATAATTCACACTTTAATCTACACCATTCATTTCATATCACATAATAATCACCTAACTTTATATTATAAACAAATCAATTCAATTATTCAACAATAATTCACACTTTAATCTACACCATTCATTTCATATCACCTAATAATCACCTAACTTTATATTATAAACAAATAACTTTATCAATTCAATTATTATGACTAATTGTTATAAATACAGTATAGTTAGCTCTTAGATATCAAGTCAATAAATTAATGAAATACAACTGTTTAAATAACATCATAATAGAGATAACAATAATGTAAAATAAAGCATACGTTACTGTGTAATGACAATTATTGATTCAATAATGTGAATTACTGTGCATATGTTACTGTGACAATTATTAGGTTCAATAATTTTAAAAACAGTGCAACAACAATTATTGACTCAATGATATAAAATACAGTGTAATGACAATTATTAAATCAATAATGCAAAATACTGTGTAACAACAATTATTGAATTGATAATATAAAATATTATGCAGTGACAATTATCGATGAAATGATGCGTAACAGTTACGGTGTCAATTATCAGACCAAAAATATGAGACACTATGCAATACCGTGTGTTACTGTAGAGTACCGAGTGCTACAGAAAATACCAATAACTATCGTATGCTACTATTCTTTTATCACCGGTATTTTAACAGTTCCGTTGACTATTTTTATTTAAAAAGGTTATTTCTGTCGTTTTCTATATCCGACAAATATTCCGATGTGGGGTCCACCAATAATTTATTATTTCGGCGCCGTCGGACCAAACGAATATTCCCCGACCAAACGAATATTCCCCGACAAAGCGAATATTGTCCGACAAAATAAAATTTGCACATAACATCCTTAACTTTTAACTTTATCGATTTAACCACTTACTGTTTCAAAAACAAATATATATATGAAGAAAAATTAAATTTTGTATTTCATAAAATTCGGGGTCTTACAAAAAGACCAAAAGAGAATTAAAATAATAAATAATTATATAAGAGGAAAATAAAATAAATAATTATATACAAACACAATAGAACGGGAATTTATAAAATGAGATTCTTTTTGTTGAATCGTTGTACTCTCTGTCCTCAAAAGGACGAGCAAAATATATTTTTTACACACATATAATAAAAAAAAAGTAAAAATAGAGGAGAGAATAAAAAAGATTTTAAACTTATTTTCAGTGATCCCACAAGATTATATAAAGTGATGAATATTTTTAATTTTTTTATACTAGTGGACCCACTAAATAACATATTTACTCTTCATTTAATGTATTTTATATTATTTAAAAATAAAAAAAGAATTGTACCTTTAAGCATCCTTTTGAAAAGGAAAAGAAAGGAGTAGTGTTCTTTTATTGGGCCCAAAGAGAGTAGTATTTTCATGCTACTATAAAAGCTCTAGCTAACGGGCTCGTTATCAAGTTAGTTGTGTTACAACAACTTCTTCATTGTATGTCGAATATTTGGCACACAAATTAAAATGTTACAATTTGGAAATAAATTCAATGCTCTCATTCTCATTTCCTCTCCTTCCTTTTCCACCATTAGTCTTTTTATAGCTCCTTTAATTTTCCCCCTCCTCTCCAATTCAATCCCCACCCTCCACACATGACTCAAATACCTTGAATTCACCTTTTGATCTGCAAAACAAGGCCAGCATAATACTGGAACCCCTGCACTAATACTTTCCAAACTCGAATTCCAACCGTAATGGCTCCAAAATCCCCCCACAGCATTATGATGCACCCTTGTTTTCCAATTGTTTCTAAAAAAACTTACCTAACAAATTGTTAGAATATTACAAGTGAATTTGAGTCCCACATCAGATAAATAATGGGTGATTGGATTGTGTGTCAGTTTGTTCGTTTGTTCGAGATAGTGGACAGAGGTGCCAGATAATGGCTAAAGAAGTTTTTGCGTTGGCGGTAAGTTCTATTACATCTTCTAAAGGTCCCATATCAGCCCTCGGTATATTATTAAACCTCAGGGGTTCAAGCCCGGGCACTAAGTCATGCAACACGGAATCTACAAAAACAGAATAGCTATGTTTGAGTTTTAGCCGTAATCTACAATACAGAATAGGCAAAAAATTGTTCCATATTTTATAATAATATAAAATGACGCACTGTCTTTATCGATATTCTGTTATCATACCATCACTACTCTACTAAACGCTAAATAATCATGGCCCTAGAGATATTGTTGGACACTTCTACGCCATCGTTGCTTATTTGTTAGTCATGATTTCAATTGACAAATTCCATAACCTTAACAGCTTTGAGAATTCTCATAAAAGGAACAATTTCAACCTTTTAATCTTGTTCTATAAATTACTACACTATTTACCAGTTTATCTTTAAAAAAATCCTAGGAAAAAACAGTCTATCAATAGATTACCTGTTCCTACCATAAATTGTTATAAAATTGTAAACATAAATATATTTTTCAATGTTCTCCTTAAAAAAAATCAGACATATTAAGAACACAAACCTTGCTGAGGAATGTAACCTTCTGCTTGGCACCGAGAAATGGAATGGGGTAAGCCAACGCAGCCGAACCACTATTAGTACGAAAAATTATGCAAGGAAGCTACAGATTATTCGCCACAGCTTCTGAAAAATACATGCACAAACAACTTGATTTTGTGGCACCAGTTGACTCGTTAATTGAGCCAAGCTTTTCCTCGGTGGTTTCTTCAAAATTGTTGTTGATAATCTTTACTAGAGCTATTATATTCCCTGGGGAGATTTGGTAATCAGACAAATCTTTACTAGAGCTATTATATTCCCTGGGGAGATTTGGTAATCAGACAAATTTTCAGGCATCGGTAAAAGAAGATGTAATCCCGGTGATTATTAGGAATGTGGGGCAATTATGATTGAGAGCCTTTGGAACGAAAAATGGTTCCTAAATCGAGCGTCGTACTAAGGTTTCCTTTAAAAGGACCAGAGACGAACACCACTTGTTGCCGTCTCAGTTTTCCTTTTAACTGTATGCGAGTAAGAGACTATATTTGAAGAGCGTAGAAAAAAATTATATAACTGGGGATTGTAGGACCTTGCCCTTTTTTAGAGGGAGGACCTTCCAAAAATTCTCTTTGGCCAAGGCGTTCACCCAGGCCAAAGAGGGGGTTTGGAAATAGTTTTCAACCAGCAATTGACGCGCCTCGGTTAGTACCTCACTAGCTGCGTCATTGCCCCAAGCGCAAAGATAATAATCCCCTCAGCTGATTGCCTTTTTTATTCTGCAGTTTCTCGTATCTACTTCGGAGAATAATAGATGTGGGACGTGAGTACGAAAAGGTTTTGATTATTGTAGATTCATTACTGATTACCCCAAATCAATATTCCTCGGCAAGTTCTGATAACTTTTGTAATGCATATTCAAACTTAACCCATTAGTGAGACATATTTGGAATTACAAATTCAAACTTAACCCATTAGTGAGACATATTTGAAGATATTATTGGAGGGTCCTAATATGAATTTAACTACTTGAAATACTCTATCGCTCGCTATTGGGTTGGCCGCACAAAAAAAAATTATCTTCTGATATTATCATGCGGTTCAAGTACACAAGGTATGAGTAGTCATACCATAATATGAAGCATTGCTAATGATAATAATTGATGCATTTCACAGAGCAATGAGTTTTGAACATTATGAATCTTTGGGGATTAACTACTTCAGGCATTGGAGTATTTTATTCTATTAGCTTTAGCACCTATGGTGAATGGACTCTATTAGCTTTAGCACCTATGAAGAATGGACTCTTTTGATCACTTGAGAGCTATGGTGGACCCACCCCATAAACAATATCGAGTAAAACAATATCATTGATAAACAAAAAACATTTGGACATAAAATGTAATACTGTTTAATATTAAATCCCACGTCACCTACATTTTATAAAAAAAATTATAAAATAAGCGACGTAAAAATTATGTTTATATATATAGTAAGAAAAGGTAGATGTTTTAAAACATATACAATGTGGGACTTAAAATTATTGTTTTAAAACACCATCAAAAAATTATATTGCCCATCTCCTGAGTAGATGTGCACAAATAATTTAATGTGAAACACACCCTACTCTAGCGGTGAAAACAACCACCACCTTCCAATACAAAAAATATAAAGTTCAAGCATGAATTTCTTTCCTTCAGATCACATAGATATTCATATATGAAGAATGACCTGACATTTTGCTCTGCTTACATTATGATTGTTGAAAATAAAATTTACCAATGAAAATCTAAAATATTGCAATTTTTTTTGCATAAGCCTACGCCATATGAAAAATGCAACATTAACATTAATAGGGGCCAGCAGCTTCAAATCTTTATCAGAAACCTTGAATGCTGATGATGATTAAGTCACTTGGTCAATTGGAAAGACAAGATAAGCTCTGCTAAATCATTCATTGAGTTATATGAAGAGCCACCTTTACTCACACTGAGGCCGATCTTTTCCTTCATATCAGTTGCGTTCCGCCTTATTTCCCCTCCTTCCTTGTCCACCATGAGTCTCCTTATAGTTCTTGCGATCGCCCCTCTCTCCAACTCATGTTCCACTGGCAGGCCTACCTTCCAAACCTCACTCAAATATCTAGCATTAATGTTTTGGTCGGCAAAACAAGGCCTGCATATCATTGGAACCCCTTCACTAATGCTTTCCAAAGTCGAATTCCAGCCACAATGGCTCCAAAAACCTCCCACTGCATCATGGGCCAGAACTTCCCTTTGGGGAGCCCATTTTACAATGCACCCTCTTTCTCCAACAGTTTCTTTAAATCCTTCTGGCAACAGCTCAATCCATTCTGAATCACATACTGAGCCCGGCCTAATTACCCACAAGAATGGTTGGCCACTGTTGGCCAGGCCCCAGGCTATTTCAGCTAGCTCTTTTTCTTCCATGATTGCTAAGCTCCCAATGCTTACATAAATGACTGAATGAGTAGCTTGCTTGTCGAGCCATGTAATACAATGATGGTCTGCTTCGAGTAAGCTAGTAGACGAGGTTGGAGCCATTTTATACATAGGACCTACCGAAAAGAACAGAATAGGATAGTTTTGTTGGTACTGTGCCAATTTTTTTTGCTCGAGATGGTTGACAGTGTTCCAGATCATGGCTGAGGAAGTTCTTGTATTGCTTGTAATTTCTCCGATTTCTAGTACCTCTTCTATGTTTCCCATGTCAGAAGTTGATACATCCTTAAACCTGAGGGGATGAAGCCCTGGTACTAGATCCTGCAACTTTGAATCTGTGTAATATGTAGTCGTTAAGCTGAATTTCAGGTAAGCAATCTTACTGTCTAGGAAAATTATCCCTATTGAAGGAAATATATAGTGAAATTAATCTGCGGAAGATACTGAATAGCTCTTGTTCTGCTTTTCATCAAATTGTTATTGATAGAAATGATGATTAAAGATACAATTCAGGTAGTCGTCTGTAGGGAATTAAACCGAAAATTCCCGAACCTGTGAGAAACAAGATGGAAGAAAAACACATGCCAAAGAAAAATAATCACACGCACAAGACAATATTTACGTGGTTCGGCAATTTGCCTACTCCACGGAGTTGCAAGGATTTTTACTATTATCAGAAAACGGCAATACAGTCTACACTCTCAGAAATACGACATACTGAAACCCTAATCACAAAATACCTTTTGTACATCATGCGCACATTAATTTCAATGGGCTACAAAACAGGCCAAATCAACTCTATCGGCCCAAGCCTTCGCTCCATGGACTAAGCCTCAGAAAATATCCCATTAAAAATCCACGCAACATTTTTCGGGTCGGGTCATCAACCGGGTCGAAATATAACTAGACTCCACAAAAGCCCAACATCAGACATGAAATTTGTCTAAGAAAGTTTGTTTACTAGTCAGCTTGATCATGTTGCTTGAAACTTTGGTATTGGACGGATATGAGATAAACTTGTAGAGCAGAATACATATCAAAAGTAACTTTGTTTCGAGAAGGATTACCAAATCTTCTTGTTTTTTTCTCACAATTACGTTACAGCTAACACCTCATATTGTTGCTTGTTTTTGTTCATAAGAAGAAAAAAATAATCATTTTCTTTAAGTATTCGTACTAAATCATCTTCGCAAATCAGGCTCTCTTTTTTTGGGTTAAATGCAAGTTTTTTTAATTAGTTTTCGTGTAAAAAAATTCAAATTTTTGTTGGAACACATACCTTGCAGAGGAAGGTAACCTTGTGCATGGAGCAGAGGAAGGGAATCATAAGCAACAGCAGTAGAAGCACTACTCGTACGTAAAATCATGCATGGAAGCTTCAAGTGATTAGCCACTGCAGCAGAAAAGTACATGATCATATCATAAATGATGCACAAAACTTGATCCTGTGGCTCATGTTTATTCATTATATGAGCCAAGCTTCTCCTCAGCGGTGCTTCACAGTTATTGTTAATAGCCTTTATAAGATCTATAAGATTTCCTGGGGCGGAATTGGTATCAGATAGGTTGTCTGGTATGGGTAGGAAGGTGAACTCAGGGTGGTTACAAGGATTCGGAGAGTTGAAAACAGTATGAGCAATTATTATGGAGAATCCCTTGGAATGAAGAACGCTTCCTAACTCGAGCATCGGACTGAGGTGTCCTTGAAATGGACCAGGCACAAGCACCACATGAGGGCGTTTTTGTGTTCCTTGATTTTCCATCTTTGCCTATAAGTTTTTTCCGAGAATGTGGGCGAGATCCCTGTTTAGTAACTACTAGAAATGTCTTATACTTCTAGATCCTAGGAAGCTATATATACAGAGAAAGAGTGAGCTGTCTATCTGTATTATCTAGAACGCATTTTGTTTTAGCTCGTGGAACTGATACGATACGATACACAGGCTAAAATGCAGTATAGTATGGTAGTTTTATTATGAGTGCTTGTAGTTTGAAATTCTCCTAAAATTTAAATGCAATAAAATTAAGTTTTATAGAACAAAAATTAGTTGAATCAACAAGTTGAATTGTTCTATTGATAATTTGGTATAAACGCGTTGTTTGAGCATCCGATACTAAACTAGGATAATGATATTTGTGCACATAAAGCAACAAGATTTTTTTTTGTATAACCTAAATTTATAGTATTGGTATGTAAAAGTACCGTATTTGAAAACACATGTACTAGAAAAATATTAATATGGGGTTCGCTATGTTAATAAGAATATTTGGTAACTATATATATATATACACATATTATATTTCACAATAACTAGCTTCTAGCGATAATTCTGTACAATCTTGTATTTGGCTAATGTATTATGTAAGCGGCAAATTCTAGGCAAATAAAAAGACAAAAGATTGTGACTAATGTATTATGTTTTTGCTGATTTTCCCGTTTGCTGTCTCATTATCAAAATTGTGAGTCGAAAGATGTGCAGCTCTTAGTTTGGGTAGGAATCTTCCTTTATGCCGGCAGCTACTAGTGATTTTAACTTTGTTTCTATGGGACTGAGAAAAAAAGAGAATCAATTAGCATGCACCAGAGGCTGTGGAGTACGATCTAGAATTTATACTTGTCAATATGGATCCTGTATCTAGGAATTTCAGAATCCATTTGTTCTTTATGTCTGTCGGCTATGTTTTGTTTTGATTTGATTTTGGTAACTCTTTATCTAATATTTCGTCTGTTCCAAAATTTATTAAGTTTTTTTTTTTAATCCGTTTCAAAATTAAATATACATTTTCATTCTAAGACTATAAAGTGACGTGGCGTTTCTAATTTGTTGTTCCTTTTTTACTACCATATTTAATATCAACCCATCACGGTTAAATTCTTAGGTAACACTAAGGTTAGATTTGAGAATATGAAAATTATCTTTAAAAATCATCATTTTACGAATGTGTTTCTAATTTTGGAATAGAGAAAGTACTTAATTTGCTTCTTTTTTTTAATGCCACTCCGAGTTAATACATGGTCCGTACTTGGGCACATACATACATTTCATTAATTATGCTTGAATTTTTGCAGAGGCGTTTGCCCAATATTTGAAAGAACTGAGATATTTTCATAAAATTAAATAAGTAGCCGAGTGCTGTGTGTGAGAAAATATATCAATCTCAAAAGCTCAAAGGTTAAACCAAGTTTTATATGAACTCCTATACACTACTTCCTGATCCTTGGCAAGTTAGCAGTAAATATGCGAAAGGAAGCTTTGAAGCTAATCTTCTGCAAATCTTGGTTAGATGGATATTGGCCGAAAGGGTTCCGTTTAGGCCACAGCCACATAATTAGCTTGTGTTGGGGCCATAATAAACAGTCAAAATGGATCAATGGTACAGATAAGGAAACTTACGCATGATTATCATATGCTAGAATAATCTGTTACATGTGATCAAGGCATACCTGCTAACTTACCTATTGGAAATGATCCAAGTACTAAACACACATAAATCGCTTTAATTCATTTGCTTTGCTTGCATACTACATTAGAATAACATATTAGTGAATTTAGCCTAATATCGATAATGTCCACTTTAGAGAGTATTTAACATTGTAAAAGTATATACTAGTACTTATTTGCTAATCAGAAGAACTCTGTCAAGTCATTCAAGGAACTGTAGGAAGAACCACCTTCACATATTCATGCGGCATTAACCTTTTGTTTCATTTCAAATGATGCTCTCTGCCTCAGTTCCTCCCCAGCTTTGTCCACCAAAAGTCTTTTAATGGTTCTCTCCATATCCCCTCTCCAACACATTATCCTCCCATTCGAAGCCTACTCTCCATGCATAACAAAGGTACCTTGCTAACCTTTTGGTCTAAAAAATACCCATTCTGGTGTTTATATTTTGATGAAGCTATGAATAGTGAAGGAGTTGGCGTCGGGGCATTGCCAAAAGGCCTTGGACATCATCATCATCATGGCACATCCTATGTAAGTCACCATCTGTCTCTAGTCATTTTTTAAAGTATTCATTTGTTTCTTCTTTGCTTAAATTGATACCCTAACTGAAATTTTTCTAGCTTGAAATGATTAGGATCCAATGATCAATGGTACTAATGTCTGGATTAATTGTTAAATCTGATGATTATCAATTGCTGTAATAAAGTATTAGCTCTGGAAATGCAAGTTTGGCTTAATTGACCGGAGTATTAAATGGATAAAGGCCTTAAAATTTGCTCAATGAACGTTTCGATCAAGCATTGCATGGATCAAGTAGTATATTTTAGACCAGCACTTGGGACCTTTCTTGACATATAAGGCTAGGTTGTTACATAATTGTGCTACAACAAAATCTGCAGGACTTTGTTCTGTGTTTTCCCCCTCCTTGATTTATGTTAAACTGTTAAATATTCCGCGTGCTAGCTAGCTATGGGATAGGATCTCGATATAAAACACCAAAAGTTTCTTTTATTTATCTGGATACATTATCTTTATCTTTCTTTTCTTTAAGTAGATGGTCTACCAATAAGAAATGGTACAAGCACTAGTTTGTTTAGTTTAATACTTGTACAAGTTAGGAAGTCGCTGTCTATACAATACATATTATTTGAACTATATTCTCTTTATTTCGTTTTCAGATTATTGAAATGGAAATATTACAGTGCAACAACTTCATTAATTTATAAGGGTAGTGGTATTTTCATTGCAATAAGTGATATTATAAATGCAATTTACGCAGCATGAACTTGTACTATACATATCAAACATTGTACATTAAGTTCTAACTTATTTATGGTAAAGATACAAATAATTGGTAAATAAGTAAGTGCCTTTAATTTGCTTTATAACTTCTAAAATCTTACAACTCGCGTATTATTATTTGGTTTATAAGTCTAATAATACCCGTCAAGAAATCTACCTACATCAATTTTCGTGTTGAATTTAGACACCATTCAACCATGTACCCAAAATTATCAAATGGATAAGAGAATTTATATGAAAAAGGGAAATTGTTCACGGTTAGCCTCAAGTTCTTGTTTTTTGTGCATGCCTCAAGTTTTTCCGGTGCTTCTCTTTTCCTCCTCTAGGTTCATATGTTCCTTAATTTTTTCTGCTTCTGTTGTAAAAATTTCTCCGAGCAAACACCAAAGCCAAAAAGTGAGAAAGATTAAGCAATGAATCTACCAGAAGATTTAATAACCGAGATTTTGTCAAGGCTGCCGGTAAAATCTCTTGCAAGGTTCAAACTTGTCTGCAGAACATGGCACAATCTTGTCAAAAAGCCAATTTTCATTTCCAAACACTTGACTAATTCCTCCAAGAACAAAGACAACGCTAATCTCCTAATTAGCAGACGCGACAACGAAACAAATAAGCGAGTAATCTCATTGTTCACAAATGACAAACTCGACACATTTGTTGATCAAAATCCACCCTCATTTCTCAATGAAACATTTGGTCACATTCGACTTTTAGGCCCCTGCAATGGCCTTGTATGCCTATACGGGTTTCCTGATAATATCGCGTTATGGAACCCTGCCATTAGGGAATTCAAGAGACTCCCTAAATCTCCCATACCACGTCCATATGGGAAATTAGTACTTGGTGGCGATATTGGATTTGGATTTGACTCAAAATCAAATGATTACAAGGTGATACAGATATTGTTTTGTTGCTCTAAAGAACTTGGAAATGCTTATCAAGTTGAGATATATACCTTAAACACGGATACTTGGCGAAAATATGATGCTAGTGTGCCTGCTAATATAATGTATCGAAATGTTTGGAGCACAAATTTTAGGAACGAAATATTTTGCTGGTGGGCACAGGGTGATGATAAAGAACTAATTCTTTCATTTGATATGAAAAATGAAGAATTTCAGACAACACCTTTGCCATTAGATATCGGCGATCTCCACGGGGAAAATAGAGTAACAAGGGCTATTCTTCCGTTTGAAGAATCTATTACCCTTGTTGTTTATGCAATTAAACAAGTGGAGAAGGTGTTTGATATATGGGTGATAAAGGGGTTTGACGACAATCAATGTTGGAGAAGATTATTAAGAATTGGACCACTTTCGAGAGTTGAGAGGCCATTAGGCTTTTGGAAGAATGGGGAAATGATTTTGGAAAATAGTTGTAGGGAGCTGGTTTTGTATGATCATGGTACCGGAAAGATTAGAAATCTTGGAGTTCAAGGCAAGCGCGATAGATTAGAAGTTCTTGTTTATAAGGAGAGCTTAGTTTCCATTTATTAGCATGATTGATATACATTGTCGATGTTTTTTTAAAAAAAAATTAAATTTTTAAATAATTAAGTAGGTTACAATAAAGCCAGATCAAGAAGCACAAGTTTTCACTGGTGAAATTCTAGGCCTAATGAAAGGCGATGGAGATCATTCTACTTTGTTGATCTGCCTTTCATCAAACATAAGGAAAAGGGAAGGTCTCACTTGTACCCAAAATGGTTGCTAAATTACCTATAACACGTTCGCATAATAACCACGAGTAAATTTTAACCACCATAAGTATTTGCAGTTCACACTCCGTATAAAGCACTAATGATGAAGAAGTAATTGTAAATTTCCTTATTTTTTTTCTTTCTTTATCTTCTTATTTGTATATGTTATTTATACAATTTACTCCATCTAATAAGTATATAAAATATAAAATAAATATTATTTAGTGGGGTCCGTTAATGTATAAAAAAAAAGATTCACCATTCAAAGTAATTGTGTGGGCCCATTAATAATAAATTTGAATTTTTTCACTTTCTTTCTTCTATTTTTTTTTAATTTATGTACAAAATGTACTTTGAACATTCTTTTAAGGACAAAGAGAATATTTACAAATTTAAAATTTATATTTATATTTTATTTTTATTCTAAAATTTATTTAATAATCTCTTAAGTAGTTCATTAATAATTGTGAAGTCCAGCATTTTCGTCAAAATAAGAGTAGAATACCAATGCACTTTTAAAATTAAGATGGGCAAAATAATACATGGTACTACTAAAAATTCTTCCAAAAATCAAAGTATTTAAATGTCAACCTTCTTTCTATTTAGTAGCGATAATATGATGATTAAATTGACATGATAAAGATGACTCGGTATATGTTATATATTATTATAAAAAATGAGACTCGTATTTTTTAAAATAAAAATAATAATAATTTATATTTACCTATTTTTCTTACCCTGATATAAAATAAATGAGTGTGACCCACTTATTTAGGTTAAAAATGAAATGAGATGGGACCACACTCATTTCTCTTATATGTGAGTAAGAAAATTGAGTAAGAAAAATAAGTAAATGTAAAAGCACTAAAAAAAAAATGACAAACAAGACCGGTATTTTTGTGAAAAAATTATTTTATACTTGTAAAGCATGGTGAATAGTATATTCCTCCCTTCACATGCATATGAGATTCTCTGTGGTAGAGCCCATAAGAAACTCACATGTATATGAGGGGAGGAATAAACTATTCACCATATTCTAAGAATATAGAATAATTTTTCTTTTTTGTGACATGGAGAGAGGAAGTATATTTTTCAATTATCTTTTCCATTCAAACTACTAATTATTCTTTTAGGCAAATAAATAATTTATTTAGCAATTCATCTTTTTATATTTTATTTTTATCCTCAAGAATTAAAAGTCAAAATAAATTAAGAATAAGTCTAACTGTATAAATATAAAACATAAATTTAAATATTAATAATATTTATATTATTAAAAAATTAAATATAACACTAATTTATATTTACATTATTAAAAAATAAGCATGATACGAAAATTGGCATTATATCTTATTTTTTTATTTTTTAATAATAATAATAATATTAATGTTTAAATTTATATTTAATTTTTGTTTTCGTAGACTTGTCCATAAACTAGGCAAGCCAAATGGATATTATAGTAGTTATTTTTGTACTACACACAGAGTAAATGCTGTACTATCACGCCTGCCATATTTATAGGACATCACTGCCTCCTCCTACTCTGCTACAACTAACCTAAAAACAAAATATTCGCCCCCAAACTTTTTGAGAGAAATATTTTTACAATCCGCCATGGACGGAATGCACGACGGTCACATGCCCGGAATGGAAGGAATGGCTCCGGCGCCGATGAACGGAACCACAGTAGGAATGATGGGCGGAATGCACCGCCACAAGATGATGATGCACATGACCTTTTACTGGGGCAAAAACGCCTTGATTCTCTTCTCGGGTTGGCCCGGAAATAGCTCGGGAATGTACGCATTATCTCTTGTTTTTGTCTTCTTTCTCGCCGTTCTGGTGGAGTGGCTAACCCACTGTAAACTCATCAAAGACGGGTCGAACCAAGTGGCTGCCGGTATGATCCGGACCCTGATGCACATGATTCGGGTCGGGCTGGCTTATATGGTGATGTTGGCCGTGATGTCTTTTAATGCCGGTGTGTTTCTTGTCGCCGTAGCTGGGCATGCACTGGGGTTCATGTTGTTTGGCAGTAGGGTTTTCAGTAATTCTTCGGCGGCCGCCAGGAAGTATTCTGATTTGCCGCCGATGAGTTGTTGAAATTAGAAATGTAATTTTGGGCTCATTTAATAAATGCACTCCATTTTTCTCCACCGTTAGATTAAAATAGATCCGTAGAGCACAAATGGTGTATTAATTTATCATTTTTATTAAGTATTTTTTTTTCGAGGATAAATATAGGTACACAAAAATCAAATACTACATTTATCTTATACATTAAAAAGTGTGTACTTACATTGAAATCTGTGTCATGCACATAATTTTAATGACTAGAATCAATATTGCATTTTGTTTTATATTTGATTTTTGTATATATATATATATATTTGTCATTTTTTCAAAGTTTCTAAATGAACTAGCTAGATCGTTAGATTTTGTTATATATATTCATGCAAACAAATTATATTTTTTTCAAAATAATATATATATATATATATATATATATATATATATATAAGGGTGAGACTGAATTTTATAAAAATTTTATTTTTATTTGTGAAAATAAAATTTTTGAAAGAGTTTCATTTGTCTTGACTCTTGAATATTATAATTAATTTATCAAATTTTAAAATATGATTTTTGTTTATGAGTTTAGAGGAGTATGCGTCATGTAAAGAGCATGACAAAAGTGTTGCTTCAACGCCCATAATTTAACAGTGGATGATTCCTATGGTCATTAAATTTGTATCATTGTATGTAGTTATGCATCTCCTATCAACTCCCCCGTACCATATATACTTTGTAACTGAAAATAATCGGAAAGTTACATACTCCATATGTAAGTAACGAAAAAGTAAATATTTTGTCCAATTTATAGGCGTGCACAAACCCTTGTCCTTAATTTTCTTCATTTTAGGATTTGTACAATTATTTCTATATCCGTTACCGTGCACTTGAATAGCAGATATCACGAAAATTAATAATATTAAAATAATAATTACATAGTAAAAATAATAAGTGTCAATAAAAATTTAAAATATTATTAAAATAAATATATAAATTCAAAATATTTATTTTAAAAATATTAATATTATTTTATCATTATCAACTACCAAATTAAATGCCCAAACTTACTTCATTCTTATTTTTAAAACTTTCTTATTTTTACTGGGTAACCACGCGGCCACGGCCATACATACGATAAAACAACCTGACTGCAATCTAGCTCCGTGGCCCACATTGACAATTAATTGAAAATTTTAATTTTGTTATGAATTTTCTTAATGTGTGTCTTTAAGGCACACACTAAATACGAAAAATAATATATAATATTATTTATTTATGTAGGCGCACTGAATTCAATGTATAAAAAAATACTCATATACTAGTGGACCCTATGTATTGAATTCAGTGCAACTATATAAAGAAATACTTAATTTTTAGCTGGTCTCATATCTTATTTTTCGCGTTTAATATGTGCTCTCAGAACACACATTAAGCGAACTCTTTTGTTATTGCCTTATTGGACGAACCCAAAGCATGCAACAGATTGTGAATGAAATAGCTCGTGTATTTTAATGGGGGTATTGAAGTATTTAATTCAAAATTCATTAATAAATAATTAAATGGAATAATTCATCAAAATTATATCCTATTGCATGACGACAAAATATTTGAATTTATTTTGACATCTACCACTCTTAATTATCAATAACATCAGACGCTAAGTAAATAATTATATCAAAACATTCTTTAAATATAAAATAACTCTATCTTAATTTAAACTAATTAAGTAAAGAAGCGGCATGCATTGTGCGCCCTAAGAGACAGCAAAGCCCAAGGCAGGCATGAAACCGCCGGCTCTCTTGTTGATGAATAAAATAATACTCCTCTCTTTCTGCCGCACAAAGAGTGTAATACAAATTTTTATTAAAAAAATTATTTTTTAGTATAAAATGACGCACTATTTATTATCAAAATTTTATTATCATGACATTAAAACAATTAATTCTAAACTAATAATTTATAATTTTTAAAGATAAAAATGTAACAAAAATACATTTTTTTAATATTTTCAAATTTAACAAATAACTAAAATTAACTCTGTTGTTGAATCAACATAGTCGATACCGCCATTCTGTCCTTACCTGATTCCGAGGGACCATTCTTCCCAGCTCACTCTCTCAATTTTTAATTAATCCCCCAATATGTAAGGAATTATTCTAACAATTGTCATCTCTAATACTAATAGTTGTCAGCATACAAGTAAAAAAAAACTCATTTTCTTCCGAGAAATAATAGAACAAGAAAGAATGTAGTACAAAAGAATTAACAAGTATTTGGTCAATTGGTGATCATCTTGTACTACAATTAGTACAAAATATCTAGCCTCTATAATTTCTATATTAATGGAATTTGCTCGTCTAAAAATTCCATAACCCTAAATCATACAAACACGGAGATAGAAAAATTAAGCTAGCCAATAAGTAGCAACTATGGCCGGAATGCACGACGATCAAATGCATGGCATGGATGGAATGGCACCACCGGCGACGAATGACACCGGGATGAATATGCCTAACATGTACAATATGGAGATGCACATGACTTTCTTTTGGGGCAAAAATGCCGAAATTCTATTTGATGGCTGGCCAGGCACAAAATCCGGTGGCATGTACGTATTAGCCCTAATTTTTGTCTTCGTGCTTTCTTTTCTTATTGAGTGGCTCTCTCACTCCAAATTAATAAAAAATGGTCCAAACCATGTTGCTGCTGGTCTTGTTCAAACCCTAATGCACGCTATACGTGTTGGACTGGCTTATTTGGTGATGCTAGCTGTTATGTCTTTCAATGGAGGCGTATTTCTTGTTGCGGTAGCTGGGCATTCATTAGGGTTCTTGATATTTGGTAGTAGGGTTTTTAGGAAGTCAACACAAGAGCCTGAAAAAATAACAGACCTCCCTCCATTGAGTTGTTGATGATGAGTACTTGTGACTTTTGAGAAGTTTCATTTGATTACAAATTAAATAAGGGTTGTTTTAATGTTGGGAGGTTAGTATTAGCTCACAATGGGATTTTTTGTGTAGGATTTGTGTTTGATGCATCTAATACCCTTAAATAAATATATATATTTTGTCTTTATCTTTTTCATCACCTTATAAAATATATAGATAATAATTACTATAAAATATACAGATAAAAATTATTAGTCTGTCAACGGTATTTGATTGAAATAGTGTAGTGCCGGTATGAATGACCCGATAATGTATTATGTACTCACAGCCAAAATGACAAACAAAGTAAATTAGTTTATTCAATTTAATAGGTAACCTGGACATAAGACCACAAATAAATGAAGAAAATGACAATAAAGCATTATTCGTTGTCAATTAAATTAGTCACTTTTTTTTTTCTTATTATTATATATTAACATTTTTATTTTTATTTTCTCGAAGACATCGATTGATTCATAACCATTGCATTGCTCTTTAGGTGTACACGAAAAAAAAGAGAGTAAAAAAATAGAAAGGTGTACACGGTAAGTACTGATTCTAAAGTGTTGTACATAGTTTTAAATCCTACTAAAGACGATTATCAAAGATTCAAAATGTTCTGTGAGTTCAGTTGAGAAGAAAAGAAAGAAATTTAAATTTCTTGAGAGAGAAGAGAATGAAGGGAAAAAAATTATATTTTCTTTCCTTGTGTTAGTGAGTTTTGGAAGAAAAATTTAGTTTAAAATAGCATATTAGTATTTTACCCTTATTAGATTGCATTTTAGAAAATTTTATAAGGATAGTTTTGATATTTTACTATGCCATCTAAGTCTTTAGAAAATTTTCTTCCAAATCTTTTCAACTTCGGGAGAATTTTTTAAAAAAGTCTCTCCTCTTTTCTTTTCCCTCCTCAAAAAACTCACTAACAACGGATTTTTAATTTTCTTCATTCTCTTTTCTTTTTATCTCCTTTTAACACTGTGTTTGTTAGTTTCAAAATGGAGAGAAAGAAAAAGAGAATGAAGGAAATTTAAGAGGGTGAATAGAAATTCCTTATTTGTGTGTTTTTAGAGGAGAGAAAAGAAAATTAGAGAATGAAGGAGATTTTCTAAAAAAAATCTCTAAAAAATTTCCTTCCAAAGTTAGAAAGATTTGAAAGAAAATTTATTACACACTTAGATTACAAACTAAAATAAAAAAACCACTCTTATAATAATTTCTAAAATATAATAAGGGTAAAATAGTAATATGTTATTTTAGTTCAAATTTCCTTTTAAAGCTTACAAACACAATGAAAGAAATTAAATTTCATTTCCTTTACTCTTTCTCTCAAAAATTTTAAATTCCTAAAAATACACTGACATCCCATGTAAATAATCATAATAACATTAACACCCCTCTAGTTTTTCAAGTAACAGTTAGTACCTCTCTAATCTACAATATGTAACATTTACTACCCTTAGTGTGGTTGGCCAACTAATATCTAAAAACATTTTTAATATAATGTCCAATACACCCTTCAAATTATAATGTTTAATATATCCACTAAATATAAATTTGAATATTATAATTTTCACTTTACTTGATACAATTAATTAAATTATGGACCTGTGCAATAAATAATATAATGTCAAAAAATAACAAATATTCATTTTATAATAAAGTCATACACTTTTTGCTAATTAAATTCCTCAAAGATTAAGATTCATGTAATATACATTCAAATATTTTATTTTTTTTGTAATTAAAAAGTAAAATTTCAATACCTATAAAAGTACAAATTAATGCAAAAAAAATTATAATTATTTTTTCCAAATATTAAAACTTACGTAGAACAAACTTATTATTACAGAGCGAATCTTATTATTCATATCAAAAAGTATTAAAAATAATGTTAATTATTTTTCTCAAATATTAAACTTAAACATAAGTCACACTTAAGCAAAATTATTTACATTAAAAAGGACAAATGTTGTTACTTAAAAAAAGAAAAATATATATTAAAAGAAAAATATTTTTACAAGATAGAAGTAATAATAAATATTATTATATATATATATTTTTCAACATTGCACAAAAACAACATCAACTGTATACTAAAAAATGTAATCAAAATCATAAACACCCCAAATTTTGACATATATTCGAGAAAATTTAACATATAAAAATCATAATATAAAACTAAGAATTTCAATAATAATTTTTGCTATTAAACACCCAAAACTAAACTATCAACATACTCAATCAATCTAATTAGAACAACTCCATTAATAATTTAATTTAAAATTATTAATATTTATGTCACTTATCCAAATATATATGTTAATTAAACTAAATAATTTTTTTTATAAGTTATCAACAATTTGAATGAGATAATCTTAATTACAAATAAAACTATAATTAAAATATATTGTTTTAAAAAAGGATAATTAAAAATATATATTATTCTTGAATTAAAATTTGATAAGATACAAGGGTAAATATGTAACTTTATCTATTTAGTCAATCCTAAAAACTTGCAAGGTACTAACTGTTACTTAAAAACTTAGAGAAAATGTGAATGTTATTATAGTTATATAAAGAGGGTGTCATTGTATTTTAGTCTTAGTTTTTCTCTCCTCAAACTCACAAAGAAAGTGTAAAAGGTTCAATTAAGTGTGTGTGTATATATATATATATATATTTGGGTGGATGGACCAAATTGATAAGGTGAAAATTTGAAGGTGATTTTAATATCCATATAATTTGAAAAGGTCGTGAACTGAATTACGTGATAAGTGCGATCGAAAAGTTAAATATTTATTTCAGAGATGATAGCTAAGACAAGTCAAAATTTTAGCCCATATACTAGCTAATTCATTTATATAAGGGGCAATATTGAAGACTGATTTCTTCATTGGCATTAGAAATTATTGAGAGTGATTGTGCCAACATTATTCAAATGATGATTTAAGTAAGACTACTCTGTGCCTGATTATGGCCTCCTTATTGCAGATGCTTCATTCGTTTTATTTATTTTCTTTCTGGTTCTATAAAGAAGGCTAAGTTAGCTTCCTCCTTCGAAGCTTTAATAGATCCCCTTATCTTGTTGGGCTCGAACATAAATGAGCCGTTGTTGCTCAAGGCTTAGACAGGCCTGAATAGACTTAGTAAACAAATGGGTTGAGTCACCTGTGGATCAGGTTGTTATAAATCGGATTTGTTTTGAACTAGGTCAAAAAGAACCATTTTTTAATGGATCATATTTTCAAAAACACTGACTCATACGTTAATGAATTGGGTGTTTTTAAATAATAAAGCTTTAAAACGGAATTTATTTCAAGTTCTTTTGAACAATAAAATCATAAATTGCTCCAAGTATTCTAAGCAAAAAAACTTAACTTGTTTCAAAACAATGAAAAAATCATAAAAACGTGAAATTGTTAGCAAAATAAGATATTATCATCTTTCATGTCCACTTGAATTACATTTTCACCATCGTCATCTTTTACGTATGGAGAATGGATAATACTAGTAGTTGTAAAAGGGTTAAGGAGGAGTAACGACTAATTATAAAGAGAAGATAAAATAAATAGAGTTAACTTATTAGTGCATATCAGTAGGAGAAAAATTGAACAAAAGTAATATTAAATAGTAATTAACAAACTAGGTCACTTGCCACTACAAGAAAAACTAATATTTTTGACATAATATTTCGTTGAAAATAAGCGTATTCCATTGAAATTAGCTTATTTTCGACATATTACATATTTCGACAAAAATTCAGTCAGAAATCACCGTTTCAAAAATAAATTTTGTTGACAAAATTCGTCAAAAGTAATTATTTCCAACAGAAATTTCGTCGAAAATAAACTAATTCAGACATATTTTTTCATCAAAATAATACATGCCACATGTTAAACTCCAATATAATAGGATGAACTTATTTCCGACAGAATTTTCGTCATAAATTTTAAATTTTTTTAATAAATTTTTAAAAAAATTCAGGTTTTTAAACTACAAAAGTGTATTTGTTTTCATTCCCAACACCATAATTATACATATATATTTTTAAATTGTCTGTTTTAATTCCCAACAGTACAAATATACATATGTTTTCCAAATTAATCTAATTTCATTCCTAACGGAAAAAATATATGTACACGACAATAGAAACCCGACTAATTTACAATGAATAACATACACAATGACTATGATAATACTAATTGTTCTAATAAATTATAATTTACAATGTAAAATAAAAGTACAGTTTACAAACTGTAACTAAAACTACAAATAACAAGTGACGAGCGCTACTACTATCATTGGTATGAGGAGGATCATAAGATGGGAGTTGACATTGCGACTTTGGTGTCTGAAAATCATCATCATCATCCTCCCGCTCGTTATTGCCTCTCTATTGGGCATCACCACTTATTGAGACAATAAAAATTATAACCTATTATTAAACATATATGAGAATTAAAGAAATAACTAAATAATAATTAAGTAATAGGTAGAATATACAATTTAAAATGTATAAAATACCCGATGAGAAGTTAGGGGTTGGCTTAGTAGCGTCCCAAAAGCCTCCATCACAAGAGTAACCACTATCCGTACTACCTCATCGCGTATCGCGACGAATTGCTCTAGAGGGATACCTATACTCTCGATGATGACCCTTGCAATGTCCTGAGTAAGCTGATGTAGACGAGAACGATTAGGCAACACCTGCTAACTAAATATCTAATATGTACCAATCATCTCTGACACCTGCGTCATCACCCTCTAGAATAGCTCGTGGTCCAAGTCAGCGCCTTTATGAGATGCTCTGACATGTGCTCTTGGGACGTTGACGCTGGCTAAAGTTTTCGAAAATAGAATAGAAATAAGTTTAGAAAGTATTTACAAACTGATATAAATTACGAAATAACGAAAAATATAATTAAAAAATGAATATCTCCAGCTAATGTATACACTAGAATCTTACGCTTACGCAACACTTAATAATTGCTAGTACTATTGTTGGGGATCTTGAGACGCCATCTAAAGAGCCATCTATTCCACCTGAGATAACATAATCTCAAATGGTGGGACGATGAAGCAGGATCTCCTTTAACAGCCTGCAATTATGCACTAGTCTTGAAACTTCTGAAATCGATCTTGTAATTTGTTAATAAAGTAATATTTTATTGTATTATATTATTTTATCTTATTTCATTCTAGTACCAACAAACTAAGTAAATGCTACTTCGATTATTATATTATACTATACTATATTATTTTTATTATAATTTTTAGTAGTGCCAAATTAAGTAAATTCTACTTAGTTTATTGTATTGTATTATATTATATTATATTATTTTTATTATATTGTAATAGTAACAAACTAAATAAATCCTACTTCTTTTTTTTTGGATGACAAACTAAACTACGTCCAAATTTACTTTTAATAGTTAGATATTTATTTTTTTATTCTCTTTTATAATTAAATTCCGTCAAAAATTCTTTTGAAAATAAAATTCACCCCAATAGGCAACCAACAAGATGCCGATTAAACCCCAAAAAGCCACAATACAAATATTCAAGTATTAAAACATTTACCATCAGTAGCCTTGTTAAGTATGTAGCGGTGACTTGTGTTAATCAAACCAATTTTCAAAGGATTTTCAGAGCATATGACAATGACTTGTGTTAATGTGCAGACTGAAAAAAATAAAAGAAGAGGTCAAAAATATAGAACTAAATATATTACTATGCCAAATACATACAAACAGGAGAAGGCAACTGATATAAGCCGCCGCATGATTCATTGCCATGCCAAATCCAAAATCTCATAACCATCACTAGCTATATTTACTTCACAATTACTTAAATTAGTAGTTCATAACTGATATTCGTAAATGTATACCAATAAATTGCTAACTTAAATTAAACCAGGTTTCAAATAACACCATCAGTGTTCAATTCGTATGGGCACATGTTCGATTGAATTTTCAAATTAGGTTGATCCAAACCTTTATTAAAAACACCAAAGTAAGTAAACTCTAATTAATAAATTGTACTTGGAAAATTGGGGATTCACTGCCGACAAGCTAATCCACCATTGGTGATAAGTATTTTTGTCGAAATTAAATTAATTTTGATTTTTGAGCGAATTTTTTGTCAAAAATAATTAATAATCAATGGGATTTATTTCCTCAAAAATAATTCCGTCAAAATTAAGTTTTTTTTTTGTAGAGTGCGAGTTGGGTTAGTACGAATTGAGTTTAAATGGATCGGTTAAAAAAATTCTCTTTTTAATGAGCGACATTTATTCATACTATCACTTAAATTTAATTTGGGTGATGATGGTTAGGTCTAGGCTTGGAATACGCATGTTGTTTGCCTCTTTATTGACCATTTCAAAATCAATAATCTAGTATCTTTGAGAAATGACTTACTTGTCAATAAAATTGGCAAACGGGCGGAGCCAATTTAAATGGGTCAGTCTGCGGATTTTTTTTTTTGTTAAAAAAAAAATCACTCATAAAAGAAAAATCAAAACCCAAAAATTCTGAAAAAATTAGCTGAATTTACATCTAATGCAGAACAATGTTTATCAGATCTGCAATTAGTAAAATGAGAATGACTTAAAACGCATAATCGGACTGATATCAATGACAGAATTAACCTAACTCCAATACTTAACCCATAAACAATTTATACATTCATAATTTTGAAATATAAAAAACAATTACATTATAAAAGCAGTGACCAGAGCTATATAAAGTGTCCCGAGTAGATGATCAATGTAAATAACATATGTAATTATTTAATCCTAAGAATTACATATCAAATACATATATGAAATACTTAGCCCAGAAACAATATAAATAATAAAGAGAGCACATCAAACTCCAATACTTAGCCCAGAAATAATTTATACATTCATAATCCAAAAATTGTTTCTGGCCTTTTTGTATTACATATGTTAACGCCAAATTTTATAACACTCATTTAAATCACAAAATAACGAGCAAAATTAAACGTCAAATACAAATAATTCAAAATAATTGTTGTAAGAACACAACAGATTTACGTGAAAACTCAATTGAAAAAAAACCACGGAGAAATAGAGGAATCCACTAAAATAATACTGGTGTTTATAGAATTCTCTGATAATAGAGAGCTTGTATGCTGAAAATAATTGGTTCTGTATGTGAATAGTCAGTAGTTGATTTTTTCTGTTGTTATCCTTTTATATGCCCATGCAACCGTCTATAATTACAAGCATTAATCAACCAAATAAACGTCACCTCTTCAAACAGACGTTTTCCATACAAGCAAACTCTTTCCCTTCCAAGCAGACTTTTCCTCTTTCAAGCAGTCCATTCCTTAAAATAAGGAGTCTAATACTTAAATATATCAGGCCGAATAAGAATTAACACACCCAATTACAGCCCAACCCAATGTAATAATAGGGGTCAACCCAATAAAATAATATGGGTCAGCCCAAATTCGGGCCCAAACAATCTTATTCCAACATTGCCCCCCACTCTCCTACTTTTAAGAGCCTTAAATAGGAGAGTAATTCAAATATCCTTATTCCCACGTAACCGGCCTCATCCAAACAGAACTTAACCCCCACGTCTGGCACACAACCATCATTACTCCATCACGTTCCCCAAAAACTGCTTTGTTGATGTTCGCGCGCCCCCTTACACTCCCAAAACTGACGCATGTTGATTTTCGTGCACCCCCTTACACTCCCAAAATTGACGCCTGTTGATTTTCGTGCATCTTATTTTCATCAATAAAATCCCTCAGAAGTCTCCTTCCTGACACACTGCTTACTTTCTGAAATCCCTAATTCTCTCGCCTTCTTTGTCTCAGAAAAAATCCCCAAAAATTTTCTCCTCGGAATCCATGGCAGCCCAAGGTCAAGCTTGTTCTCGGGATCAATGGATAGCCTGTGGATGGCCACGTCTGTAAGACCCCGAATTTTATGAAATATAAAATTTAATTTTTTCTTCATATATATTTTCATGAAACAGTAAGTAGTTAAATTGATAAAGTTAAAAGTTAAGAATGTTATGTGTAAATTATATTATGTCGAACAATATTCGTTTGGTCGGGGAATATTCGTTCTGTCGGGGAATATTCGTACGACGGCGCCGTACGAACCAATTATTGGTAGACCCCACAAAGAATAATTGTCGGATATAGAAAATGACATAATAATTTTTAAATGGTCAATGGTACTATTACTTTTAATTGTTAAAATATCCGATGGTAAAAGAATAGTAAAATACGGTATTGCACAGTAGCACACGACATTGCACAGTGTTTCGTATTATTAAACTGATAAAGTGATTATCGTACAATATTTGACTTTATTGTCACATGCACAATAATTAATATTATTAAACTGATAATTGTCACAGTAGCATATGCACAATAATTCATATTATTGAATCAATAATTGTCATGACACAGTAACGTATTCTTTCTTTTACATACTTTCTGCATTATTGTTATCTCTATTATGGTATTATTTAAACAGTTGTATTTCATTAATTAATTGACTTGGTATCTAACTCAGAGAACCAACTACACTGTATTTATAACAATTAGTCGTAATAATGAATAAGTGTGATTTATTGTTGAATAATTGAATTGATAAAGTTATTTGTTTATAATATAAAGTTAGGTGATATAAAATGAATGGTATATATTAAAGATAATATAAAATTTAAAATTGATGGTGTAAATTAAAGATGATATTTAAATGAATGGTTTATGTGACGCCCCCAAATCTGGGTCCACACAGCCCATACTTGAGTCGTCAAAAAACTACAACAAAATTATTACAACAAAGCACAACGTACAACAATACAGTGTATAATAATACACAACTAAGTCTTCACTATTATTGCCACACTATTTTACAAAACGTGAAGACTATGATAACTATTCCTCGGACCCTCACTCCATTCCCCGGCTAGACCCTGTTATGTTTTCATCTCATGTTGAAAAACAATGGAACAAAAGAAATGGTGAGCTCAAATAGCCCAGTAAAGAATATCATGACTAAGATAATGACGAATAAATTATCATTAGTCTTCAACAGTTGAGTTCTTTATAGAATACAATAGACTACAAGGTTTATATCAAAAACTGCAGTTAAATTCTTAAACAACGTTCAGATCAATAATAGCAGCGGAATGAGTAATCTATTAGAAGAATAATGCAGACTATAATGTCCACTCGGTTCTCTTTTTAGGAAAAACATCATCAACTTTTATCATCTGAAATATCATTAGTCAAGATAATACAAATTCACAGTTCCTGATCATAATCATGCAGATCAACAGTTCATCTTTGCACTACGGGCCAAAGACATTCAATATAACACCAACGGTCATGATTATACCAGATTCAGCCTTTGGTCATAATCATACCAAACAACAGTTCATCTTTGCACTACGGCCAAAGAGAACATTCACCACGTGCCATAAAAGACACCGAACAGATGTATCGCCTTTAACCTATTATATCGCCTTTAACCTATCATCTGTTCAACAAATATATCACATCTGTGCCCCCGACCACAGATATTCACAACAGCTTGATTTTTGGATGATTAGAATGATATAAATGATGAACAGAAGAAATAGGATAACAATAAGTATCGGAAGTTTACTTTGTACAGATTCAAATAATGTCCAAATTGTCAACATGATGTGGAGTGAAATTTAAAAATGATATTCAAGATCCACAGTTCAGAATAACGGTTACAATTCAATAGAAAGGTTCACGTAAATAGGAAGGTTCAGTTGAAATAATGAAGTTCAACTATTATGGAACATATAATATTTTCAGGAATTATAGAAGCAATAGTTCCATAATAAATTTCGATTTAGGAGTATGAAAGAAAATAATATCCCTTACCGTAGCAGGTTTGATTAACAAAAGGTGAAGGAAATTAATACAAAGGGTTATTCACCAACAGGCGGCAATCCACTCCGTAAGGTTATTCCCACAATTTAATAGAATTTGAGTACAAAGAGTTATTCACCAAACATGCGGCAATCCGCTCCGTAAGGTTATTCCCACAATTTAATAGAATTTGAGTACAAAGAGTTATTCACCAAACAGGCGGCAATCCGCTCCGTAAGGTTATTCTCAGAGATTAATAATGAATGAATACGAAATGTTATTCACCAACAGGCGGCAATCCGCTCCGTAAGGTTATTCCCACAATTTAATACATGGAAATAAAAGGCACGTCTTATGTGTAAGGAAGAAACAATATTATTATCGAGAATCAAATAATGATAATCCCTTACCATAGTATGTTTGAATAATGGAAGATGAAAAAGATGGTATCCCTTACCTCAACACGTGACTGGATATTGATTTAAATGAGGTTGATTAACTTGAACAGTACACGTATACTTATAGATCTTCACAAATACTCAAGATGACTTAAGCACACTTAGAGAGAACTTTCACAAAAAGTATTTAGAGAGAGAAAGAAAGAACAAGTAAGGAAGTTTATGAAAAATCCTTAAGTTAAGGCTTCTATTTATAGCCAAAAATCTTATCATTCATTTAATCTAAACCATTCATTTAAAGATCATCTTTTAATCTACACCATCCATTTCAAATATTATATTATCTTTAATCTACACCATTCATTTCATATCACCTAATAATCACCTAACTTTATATTATAAACAAATCAATTTAATTATTCAACAATAATTCACACTTTAATCTACACCATTCATTTCATATCACCTAATAATCACCTAACTTTATATTATAAACAAATCAATTCAATTATTCAACAGTAATTCACACTTTAATCTACACCATTCATTTCATATCACCTAATAATCACCTAACTTTATATTATAAACAAATAACTTTATCAATTCAATTATTATGACTAATTGTTATAAATACAGTATAGTTAGCTCTTAGATATCAAGTCAATAAATTAATGAAATACAACTGTTTAAATAACATCATAATAGAGATAACAATAATGTAAAATAAAGCATACGTTACTGTGTAATGACAATTATTGATTCAATAATGTGAATTACTGTGCATATGTTACTGTGACAATTATTAGGTTCAATAATTTTAAAAACAGTGCAACAACAATTATTGACTCAATGATATAAAATACAGTGTAATGACAATTATTAAATCAATAATGCAAAATACTGTGTAACAACAATTATTGAATTGATAATATAAAATATTATGCAGTGACAATTATCGATGAAATGATGCGTAACAGTTACGGTGTCAATTATCAGACCAATAATATGAGACACTATGCAATACCGCGTGTTACTGTAGAGTACCGAGTGCTACAGAAAATACCAATAACTACCGTATGCTACTTATGACGCCCCCAAATCTAGGCCCACACAGCCCAAACTTGAGTCGTCAAAAGACTACAACAAAATTATTACAATGAAATACAACGTACAACAATACAGTGGATAATACAACACAACTAAGTCTTCATTATTATTGCCACACTATTTTATAACACGTGAAGACTATGATAGCTATCCCCGCACTCTCACTCCATTCCCCGGCTAGACCCCGTTACGTTCTCATCTCCTGTTGAAAAACAATGGAACGAAAAGAAAGGGTGAGCTTAAATAGCCCAGTAAGAAATATCATGACTAAGATAATGACGAATAATTTATCATTAGCCTTCAACAGTTGAGTTCTTGATAGAATACAATAGACTACAAGGTTTATATCAAAAACTGCAGTTAAATTCTTAAACAACGTTCAGATCAATAATAGCAGCGGAATGAACAATCTATTAGAAGAATAATGCAGACTATAATGTCCACTTGCTTCTCTTTTTAGTAAAAATATCATCAACTTTTATCATCTGAAATACCATTAGTCAAGATAATACAACTTCACAGTTCCTGGTCATAATCATGCAGATCAACAGTTCGTCTTTGCACTACGGGCCAAAGACATTCAATATAACACCAACGGTCATGATTATACCAGATTCAGCCTTTGGTCATAATCATACCAACCAACAGTTCATCTTTGCACTACGGGCCAAAGAGAACATTCACCACGTGTCATAAAAGACACCGAACAGATGTATCGCCTTTAACCTATCATCTGTTCAACAATTATATCATATCTGTGCCCCCGGCCACAGATATTCACAACAGCTTGATTCTTGATGATTAATACAAATAACAGTGATACAAATGATGAACAGAAGAACAGGATAAACAATAAGTATCGGAAGTTTACTTTGTGCAGATTCAAATAATGTCCAAATTGCCAACATGATGTGGAGTGAAATTTAAAAATGATATTCAAGATCCACAGTTCAGAATAACGATTACAGTTCAATAGAAATGTTCAGAAAATAGGAAGGTTCAGTTGAACTAATGAAATTCAACTATTATGGAACATATAATATTTTCAGGAATTATAGAAGCAATAGTTCCATAATAAGTTTCGGTTTAGGTGTATGGAAGAAAGTAATATCCCTTACCGTAGCAGGTTTGATTAACAAAAGGTGAAGGGAATTAATATCCCTTACCATAGTAAGTTTGAATAATGGAAGATGAAAAAGATGGTATCCCTTATGAGTATAAAGGAAAATGATATCACTTACGAATATGGAATAAAAGTGTCATGTGATAATTCGTGTAGACAAATTATTTCCACACGAGACAAATAACAAGGGTTATTCACCAACAGGCGATAATCCGCACCGTAAGGTTATTCCCATCAATTTGAATACGAATAGTTATTCACCAAACAGGCGTAATCCGCACCGTAAGGTTATTCCCACAATTTAATAGAATTTGAACACGAAGAGTTATTCACCAAACAGGCGTAATCCGCACCGTAAGGTTATTCCCACAATTTAATAGAATTTGAACACGAAGAGTTATTCACCAAACAGGCGATAATCCGCACCGTAAGGTTATTCTCAAAGATTAATAAGGAATGAATACAAAAGGTTATTCACCAACAGGCGGTAAACCGCGCCGTAAGGTTATTCCCACAATTTAATACATGGAAATAAATGGCACAAGAAAGAAACGATATTATTTTCGAGAATCAAAGAATGATAATCCCTTCAAGTAAGAAAGAAAATAATATCCATTTATGATGATGAAAAGAGTGATACCCCTTACCTTAACACGTGACTGGATATTGATTTAAATGAGATTGATCAACCTATATATTTTTAATATAATTAGTAATTACCACATATAAATTTCAAAGTATATGATAACTCGTATATTATGAACTATCAAAATTATATATATTTAACATAATTTTTGTAGTATAATATAACAACTTTAAAATAGTTTTTAAAATAATATTCCAAAATAAATCTTCCAAAGAAAGCTTTTAAAAATGAATCTTCTCAAAGAAGAGTCTTCTAAAGGAAGATTTGTGAATACCGTGAAAAATAGGAATTTATGAAATTACTACTCTTTAATAAAACACTTACTTGAAAAATTCCTGCACTCCTTTTGGCTTTCAAACTCTCAAAATAACCTTACTATTCTCAGAGAAAACTCATAAAATTCTTATAGAAAAATTTTATGTTTTAGGTGTGATTTTTCTATTCAGCTGAGCAAGCTATTTATAGGAGAAAATAAGTTACTATGCGTGGTAGGTGAACAGAAAAAAATTCAGCAGAGGCTGCTGCGCAGCCTCCACCAACTCTTCAGCAAATTCTCACATTTCTCACATTTCATGTGGGCCCCACAATGGGTCCCACATGTTTCTTACTATTCACGTACTATTCACGTCACTATTCACGTCACTATTCACGTTACTATTTCAAATAGTAAAATTAATTATTTTATTTTTTATTTATTTATTTATTTATTTATTTATTCTTCCTGTGAGTCCAACATATAAAATAATATTACCACAATAATGTAAGAAACACGTTACATATTTTTATTAATTTAATAATATAAATTATAGTGTATTTGCTACTGTGACAATTATTAGATTCAATAATTTTAAACTACAGTGCACCAACAATTATTGACTCGATGATATGAAATACAGTGTAATGACAATTATTGAATCAATAATGCAAAATACTGTGTAGCAACAATAATTGAATTGATAATATAAAATATTATGCAGTGACAATTATTGATGAAATGATGCGTAACAATTACGGTGTCAATTATCAGACCAATAATATGAGACACTGTGCAATACCGTGTGCTACTGTAGAGTACCGTGTGCTACAGAAAATACCATAAATTACCGTATGCTACTATTCTTTTATCACCGGTATTTTAACAGTTAACACCGTTGACTATTTTTATTTAAAAAGGTTACTTCTGTTGTTTTCTATATCCGACAAATATTCCGTTGTGGGGTCCACAAATAATTTGTTATTTCGGCGCCGTCGTACGACCCGAATATTCCCCGACAAAACGAATATTCCCCGACAAAAAGAATATTGTCCGACAAAATAAAATTTGCACATAACATCCTTAACTTTCAATTTTGTCAATTTAACCATTTACTGTTTCAGGAAAAATATATATGAAGAAAAATTAAATTTTGTATTTCATAAATTCGGGGTCTTACAACCTCCCCTCCTTATGAAATTTCGTCCCCGAAATTGACGTACCTGGCATTTCGAAGAGGTATGGATACCTAGACTTCATCTCAGATTCTAGCTCCCAGGTCATTTCCTCAATATCTTGGTTCCTCCATAAAACCTTAACTTGAGGTATAACCTTTGAGCGTAAGATCTGCTCCTTCTTATCTAGGATCTTAACAGGTACTTTCTCATACGTTAAATCTTCTGCTATAACGTCTGGTTCTAACTCAATGACGTGGTTTGGGTCCTTCACATATTTACGTAACATAGATATGTGAAAAACGTTATGGATGCGAGACATACTTGGTGGTAAGGCTAGTCTGTAAGCTACAGTTCCCACCCGATCGAGGATTTCAAATGGGCCAATAAATCGATGGTTGAGTTTTCCTTTCTTTCCGAATCTCGTAACCCCTTTCCATGGAGAAACACGTAAGAATACATGATCTCCGACGTTGAATCTCTCATCTCTCCGATGAAGATCGGCATAACTCTTTTGTCGTTCTTGTGTTGTCTGTATTCGTTGTCGGATCATTTGGATCTTTTCGGTCGTCAAGCGTACCAACTCGGGTCCCAACAGTTTTGCTTCTCCTACCTCATTCCAACATACTGGAGAGCGACATTTGCGTCCATATAAAGCCTCGAATGGAGCCATACCTATACTTGCTTGGTAACTGTTGTTGTAGGAAAATTCCACCAATGGCAAGTACTTATCCCAACTTCCTTTGAAATCTAGTACACAAAGTCTCAAAAGATCTTCGAGGGTCTGGATCGTCCTTTCCGATTGTCCGTCCGTTTGAGGATGGTATGCAGAACTAAAACGTAGTTCAGTGCCCATAGCTTTTTGTAGACTGATCCAAAAGCGTGAAGTGAATCTAGGATCTCGATCAGAAACTATGGAAACTGGCATGCCATGCAATCTCACGATCTCATTTATGTACATACCGGCAAGACGTTCAAGTGAAAAGTTTTCTCGTATAGGCAAGAAATGAGCGGATTTGGTCAATCTATCTACGATGACCCAAATTGCATCTAAGCCTTGAGAAACTTTGGGAAGACCCATCACGAAATCCATATTGATGTGTTCCCACTTCCATTCGGAAACCTCAAGTGGTTGTAAAGGACCCTTAGGTACTTGATGCTCTGCCTTGACACGTTGACAAGTTAAGCACCTTGAGATAAACTCTGCAATCTCCCTTTTCATATTGTTCCACCAAAATGTATGTCGAAGATCTCGATACATCTTGGTACCTCCAGGGTGGATTGCAAATGGCGTGTTGTGTGCCTCCATCATGATTTTATGCTTTAATTCAGGATCGTTAGGAACACAGAGTCGAGAGTTGACTCGAAGTATTCCTGTCTCGTCGATTCTTGCTTCGGGAATGGTACCTTCTTGTACTTTCTTTATCATGTTTATCAGTTCCGGATCGGTAGCTTGAGCAGCTTTAATTTTATCGATTAAAGTTGGTTCTACTTGCACGTGAGCAATCTTCGAGTGGGTCCCTGGTGTCTTTAGCTCCATCTCCATCTTTTGCAAGTCGTACAAAATACGTTTTTGTGTTGTCAGCAGTGCACTTGTACTCGCATAAGATTTTCTGCTCAAAGCGTCAGCTACAACGTTCGCCTTTCCCGGGTGATACTGGATTGTGTGATCATAATCCTTCAACAGCTCAAGCCAACGTCGTTGTCGCATGTTGAGTTCCTTCTGGGTGAAGAAATACTTGAGACTTTTATGATCCGTATAGATATCCACTTTCTCTCCGTACAAGTAGTGTCTCCAGATCTTCAACGCGAAAACGACTGCTGCCAACTCTAGATCATGAGTAGGGTAATTTTTCTCATAATCTTTGAGTTGTCGAGAGGCATAGGCTATAACCTTTCCATGTTGCATAAGGACACAGCCTAGACTTTTGCCTGAAGCATCGCTGTATATGACAAATTCTCCCGATCCTGATGGAATGGTCAGAACAGGAGCTGAAACAAGTCTCCTCTTAAGCTCTTGAAAACTTTTCTCGCATTGCTCGCTCCATATGAATTTTGTGCTTTTCCGAGTAAGCTGAGTTAATGGAGTGGCGATTCGAGAAAATCCTTCTACGAATCTCCGATAATAACCAGCTAGGCCCAGAAAACTTCGGACTTCAGTTACTGTCTTGGGTTGTTCCCAATTTAGTACCGTTTCAATCTTCGCAGGATCGACTGATATTCCTTGACTAGAAATCACATGCCCAAGAAACGTGACCTCCTCAAGCCAGAACTCACATTTCTTCAACTTGGCATATAATTTGTTCTCACGGAGCTTCTGGAGTATCAATCTCAGGTGTTGTTCATGATCCTCACGACTTTTGGAGTATATGAGGATGTCATCAATAAAGACAACCACAAAATGATCCAAATATTCCTTGAATATCCGGTTCATCATGTCCATGAAAGCTGCAGGAGCATTGGTTAGTCCAAAAGGCATGACTAAAAACTCATAATGCCCATAACGAGTTCTGAAAGCAGTCTTTGGAATGTCCTCAGCTTTAACCTTTAACTGATGATATCCAGAACGGAGATCAATCTTTGAGAAATGTTGAGCACCTTGTAATTGATCAAACATGTCATCAATTCGAGGTAACGGATACCTGTTTTTGATGGTGACATGGTTCAATTCTCGGTAGTCAATGCACAATCTCATACTCCCGTCTTTCTTCTTCACAAATAGAACAGGAGCACCCCAAGGTGATGCACTCGGACGAATGAAACCAGTATCCAACAATTCCTGTAGTTGGACTTTTAACTCTTGAAGTTCAATGGGAGCCATTCGGTATGGAGTTTTGGAAATGGGCTTGGTACAAGGTTCAAGATCAATACAAAATTCAATTTCACGGTTTGGGGGTAAACCAGGAAGTTCCTCCAGAAAAACGTCAGGAAACTCATTAACAATGGGAATATCATTCAAGTTTGACGTATTTTTGTTCAAATCAGTGACATGAGCTAAAAAGGCTTGACATCCGTTTTTCAATAAACGAATGGCTTTATGGCTAGAAATAACAGTTATAGATTTCAATGGTTTAGTTGCTTGAATTTGCATGACAGGTTGATTAGGAATATGAAAACTAATAATCTTATGAAAACAATCAATTTTAGCATGATGGGTAGTCAACCAATCAATTCCTAAAATCACATCAAATTCATGCATCTCCAAAGAAATAAGGTCAACAGGTAATGTGAGGTTGTTGATTTGAACTAGGCAAGATTTATAGACAGTAGATGTAATGGTCATTTCTCCTAATGGGGTTTCAACTGATAAGTCAAAGTCCAAATTTTCAGGAGTTAAGTTTAAACGCTGAGCACATGCAGGTGAGATAAAAGAATGGGTAGAACCAGTATCTAACAAAGCGTAGACTTCACGAGAATTTATGAATAGCTTACCGGTTATCACCTCGTTCGAGTTTCGTGCCATTTGGGATGTCACAACAAAAGCTCTCCCTTGAACTACAGATTTTCCCTTATCCGCGCTAGCTTTTGGTATCATCACTGCAGCTGGACTTGATTTTGTGGCAGGACAAAATCGCGCAAGATGACCCTCTTTCCCACAACTGTAGCACTTTTTGGACTGCAGTGTACAGTTTGGGCTGATGTGACCTTCCTGACCACACCTATAGCATCTCACTGGTGGTCGATCTTCTCCCCTTGAAACTGGGGTCGGTGCTGGTGCTGGTACTGGTGCCCTTCCATAATTATTATGGAATCTCTTTCTTTTGAAATTGTTCCCACTGGATTCTCCTCTTCTGTTATTTGATGTGGAATTACCACCGAAGTGTTGGTTACCTCCTCGATGGTTCTCGTTCCTGTGGTTGTTATCATTTCTCTGATCATTGACTCTTGGCTGTAATTTTTCATCTGTTTGCTCCACCCTTTGAGCCCTATCAACAACATCTGAATACAAATTAAATTTATGAGAGCTAAGTTGTTGACGGATTTCGAATCTTAGACCACGTAAGAACATCCGACTCATCCGTGCTTCGTCATCTACTAGATGAGTCGCAAAACGAGACAGTTCAGCAAACTTAGCTTCATAGTGAGAAACTGTCATGTTTCCCTACTCCAGCTTAATGAATTCCACTTCCTTCATATGGCGGATGCTTTCTGGGAAGTACTTTTCATTAAATAGCTCTTGGAATTCTGTCCAACACATCTCAAGTGCTGAAGGGTGGATACGTTTTACCGCTTCCCACCAGTGATCCGCCTCACCTCGAAACATAAAGGTAGCAAAGGGCACCTTCTGATCATCAGCGCATTGTAGGACATCAAGTATTTTTGTCGTCTGCTTCAGCCATGCCTCCGCTTTGAGTGGGTCAGGCTTCCCGTGGAATTCAGGTGGTCCCAATTCTTTAAATTGCTTGACAGTGATCATCCTCAAATTACCAGCGTTTCTACCGTTATTGTTAACTGGATTTCCTCTTGCCTGATTCTGCATGAACTGCATGAAATTCCTAAAGAATCCATCATTCATCATGTTATCAGGAATATTATTTCCTGAGTTGGCAGGAGGATTGTTTGTGGCTTCTTGATTTTCGGCTACATTCGCTTCGGGTATTTCGTAGTTAACCTCTTGATTTCCAGATGCCATACTAAACTGTGGTCACAAAATAAATGTTAGTTCAAATAAACTGACTCATCACTTCATGTCCCTATATTCAAATCAACTCATTAGATAATAAAATCTAATTTAGGTAGGACACACTAGTGACTGATTCTATTCGTCTCTCCCCTCCTAGTTCTAACCCCAGATCTCCATTAAAGACCATATCCCTAAGCTCTGATGCCAACTATGACGCCCCCAAATCTAGGCCCACACAGCCCAAACTTGAGTCGTCAAAAGACTACAACAAAATTATTACAATGAAATACAACGTACAACAATACAGTGGATAATACAACACAACTAAGTCTTCATTATTATTGCCACACTATTTTATAACACGTGAAGACTATGATAGCTATCCCCGCACTCTCACTCCATTCCCCGGCTAGACCCCGTTACGTTCTCATCTCCTGTTGAAAAACAATGGAACGAAAAGAAAGGGTGAGCTCAAATAGCCCAGTAAGAAATATCATGACTAAGATAATGACGAATAATTTATCATTAGCCTTCAACAGTTGAGTTCTTGATAGAATACAATAGACTACAAGGTTTATATCAAAAACTGCAGTTAAATTCTTAAACAACGTTCAGATCAATAATAGCAGCGGAATGAACAATCTATTAGAAGAATAATGCAGACTATAATGTCCACTTGCTTCTCTTTTTAGTAAAAATATCATCAACTTTTATCATCTGAAATACCATTAGTCAAGATAATACAACTTCACAGTTCCTGGTCATAATCATGCAGATCAACAGTTCGTCTTTGCACTACGGGCCAAAGACATTCAATATAACACCAACGGTCATGATTATACCAGATTCAGCCTTTGGTCATAATCATACCAACCAACAGTTCATCTTTGCACTACGGGCCAAAGAGAACATTCACCACGTGTCATAAAAGACACCGAACAGATGTATCGCCTTTAACCTAGTATATCGCCTTTAACCTATCATCTGTTCAACAATTATATCATATCTGTGCCCCCGGCCACAGATATTCACAACAGCTTGATTCTTGATGATTAATACAAATAACAGTGATACAAATGATGAACAGAAGAACAGGATAAACAATAAGTATCGGAAGTTTACTTTGTGCAGATTCAAATAATGTCCAAATTGCCAACATGATGTGGAGTGAAATTTAAAAATGATATTCAAGATCCA
This sequence comes from Hedera helix, assembly GCA_947179155.2. Lineage (NCBI taxonomy): Eukaryota > Viridiplantae > Streptophyta > Magnoliopsida > Apiales > Araliaceae > Hedera > Hedera helix. The sequence continues at coordinate 55,767,304 of OX359264.1, read as the reverse complement.
CAGTTCAGAATAACGATTACAGTTCAATAGAAATGTTCAGAAAATAGGAAGGTTCAGTTGAACTAATGAAATTCAACTATTATGGAACATATAATATTTTCAGGAATTATAGAAGCAATAGTTCCATAATAAGTTTCGGTTTAGGTGTATGGAAGAAAGTAATATCCCTTACCGTAGCAGGTTTGATTAACAAAAGGTGAAGGGAATTAATATCCCTTACCATAGTAAGTTTGAATAATGGAAGATGAAAAAGATGGTATCCCTTATGAGTATAAAGGAAAATGATATCACTTACGAATATGGAATAAAAGTGTCATGTGATAATTCGTGTAGACAAATTATTTCCACACGAGACAAATAACAAGGGTTATTCACCAACAGGCGATAATCCGCACCGTAAGGTTATTCCCATCAATTTGAATACGAATAGTTATTCACCAAACAGGCGTAATCCGCACCGTAAGGTTATTCCCACAATTTAATAGAATTTGAACACGAAGAGTTATTCACCAAACAGGCGTAATCCGCACCGTAAGGTTATTCCCACAATTTAATAGAATTTGAACACGAAGAGTTATTCACCAAACAGGCGATAATCCGCACCGTAAGGTTATTCTCAAAGATTAATAAGGAATGAATACAAAAGGTTATTCACCAACAGGCGGTAAACCGCGCCGTAAGGTTATTCCCACAATTTAATACATGGAAATAAATGGCACAAGAAAGAAACGATATTATTTTCGAGAATCAAAGAATGATAATCCCTTCAAGTAAGAAAGAAAATAATATCCATTTATGATGATGAAAAGAGTGATACCCCTTACCTTAACACGTGACTGGATATTGATTTAAATGAGATTGATCAACCTATATATTTTTAATATAATTAGTAATTACCACATATAAATTTCAAAGTATATGATAACTCGTATATTATGAACTATCAAAATTATATATATTTAACATAATTTTTGTAGTATAATATAACAACTTTAAAATAGTTTTTAAAATAATATTCCAAAATAAATCTTCCAAAGAAAGCTTTTAAAAATGAATCTTCTCAAAGAAGAGTCTTCTAAAGGAAGATTTGTGAATACCGTGAAAAATAGGAATTTATGAAATTACTACTCTTTAATAAAACACTTACTTGAAAAATTCCTGCACTCCTTTTGGCTTTCAAACTCTCAAAATAACCTTACTATTCTCAGAGAAAACTCATAAAATTCTTATAGAAAAATTTTATGTTTTAGGTGTGATTTTTCTATTCAGCTGAGCAAGCTATTTATAGGAGAAAATAAGTTACTATGCGTGGTAGGTGAACAGAAAAAAATTCAGCAGAGGCTGCGCAGCAGCCTCCACCAACTCTTCAGCAAATTCTCACATTTCTCACATTTCATGTGGGCCCCACAATGGGTCCCACATGTTTCTTACTATTCACGTACTATTCACGTCACTATTCACGTTACTATTTCAAATAGTAAAATTAATTATTTTATTTTTTATTTATTTATTTATTTATTTATTTATTCTTCCTGTGAGTCCAACATATAAAATAATGTTACCACAATAATGTAAGAAACACGTTACATATTTTTATTAATTTAATAATATAAATTATAGTGTATTTGCTACTGTGACAATTATTAGATTCAATAATTTTAAACTACAGTGCACCAACAATTATTGACTCGATGATATGAAATACAGTGTAATGACAATTATTGAATCAATAATGCAAAATACTGTGTAGCAACAATAATTGAATTGATAATATAAAATATTATGCAGTGACAATTATTGATGAAATGATGCGTAACAATTACGGTGTCAATTATCAGACCAATAATATGAGACACTGTGCAATACTGTGTGCTACTGTAGTGTACCGTGTGCTACAGAAAATACCATAAATTACCGTATGCTACTATTCTTTTATCACCGGTATTTTAACAGTTAACACCGTTGACTATTTTTATTTAAAAAGGTTACTTCTGTCGTTTTCTATATCCGACAAATATTCCGTTGTGGGGTCCACAAATAATTTGTTATTTCGGCGCCGTCGTACGACCCGAATATTCCCCGACAAAACGAATATTCCCCGACAAAAAGAATATTGTCCGACAAAATAAAATTTGCACATAACATCCTTAACTTTCAATTTTGTCAATTTAACCATTTACTGTTTCAGGAAAAATATATATGAAGAAAAATTAAATTTTGTATTTCATAAATTCGGGGTCTTACACTACTATTCTTTTATCACCGGTATTTTAACAGTTCCGTTGACTATTTTTATTTAAAAAGGTTATTTCTGTCGTTTTCTATATCCGACAAATATTCCGTTGTGGGGTCCACCAATAATTTGTTATTTCGGCGCCGTCGGACCAAACGAATATTCCCCGACCAAACGAATATTCTCCGACAAAGCGAATATTGTCCGACAAAATAAAATTTGCACATAACATCCTTAACTTTTAACTTTATCGATTTAACCACTTACTGTTTAAAAAAAATATCTATATGAAGAAAAATTAAATTTTGTATTTCATAAAATTCGGGGTCTTACAGTTTAGATTAAGAAAATTTTAAAAGATAAAATGAATGGTATAGATTAAAGATAATATATAATTTGAAATGAATGGTGTAGATTAAAGATACTCTTTAAATGAATGGTTTAAATTAAAGAAATCTTAAAAGATGAAATGAATGGTATAGATTAAACATTATCTTGAAATGAATGGTTTGGATTAAATTAAGAAATTTTGGTTATGATAAGATTTTTGGCTATAAATAGAGAACTTAACTTAAGAAATTTTTCATAACATTCTTACATACATTTTATTCCACTCTCTAAATACTTCTTTGTATAAGTTCTCTCTAAGTGTTCTTAAGTCATTCCTAGTTTTGAAATCTTTTGCATTCTTCTTTGAATTCCCGAGTGGAATTTTCTTATGTACAGTAACTCTTTCGAAAAATCATAGTAAATTCATTATTTGTCAGAATTTAATGAATTAAAAGTCTGTCTCTTCAGTTTTTAGTCCTCTACAACTTTGAAGAAGGAAGAAAAGTCATCTGAAATCATCTTCATGCCTTAAAATACTAAAAACCATAACCTATTCTGATTTTCATCACTATTTTCAGTCTTAGTTTTGAAAAGTCATAACTCATTCATATTAACTCCGAATTGAGTGATTCTTGAGTTTATGTCGTCTATCTTTTTTAGAGTAACATTATTTTAAAAACATAAAGAGATTTTGAAAACTCTAGAAAACTCAAAAGTCAGATTCTTTACTGCTACAAACAAGGAAGGATTTGTTCGGCTATAAACTTGTTCCACAATATCAAGGTAAGGAATATCATCTTCTTTCATATTCTATTATTCAAACTTACTACGGTAAGGGATTATCATTATTTGATTCTCGAAAATAATATCGTTTCTTTCTTACTCATAAGATGTGCCTTTTATTTTCATATATTAAATTGTGGGAATAACCTTACGGCGCGGATTACCGTCTGTTGGTGAATAACCTTTCGTATTCATTCCTTATTAATCTCTGAGAATAACCTGACTACGCGGATTACCGCATGTTTGGTGAATTACTTTTTGTATTTATTTCTTATTTGTCTACACGAATTATCACATGACACTTTTATTGCATATTCGTTTATAATATCATTTTCTTTCATATTCGTAAGTGATATTATTTTCCTTTATACTCATAAGGGATACCATCTTTTTCATCTTCCATTATTCAAACTTACTATGGTAAGGAATATTAATTTCCTTCACCTTTTGTTAATCGGTAAGGGATATTATTTTCTTTCATACACCTAAATCGAAACTTATTATGGAACTATTGCTTCTATAATTCCTGAAAATATTATATGTTTCATAATAGTTGCACTTCATTATTTCGATTGAACCTTTCTATTGAACTGTAACCGTTATTCTGAACTGTGGAACTTGAATATCATTTTGAATTTCACTCCACATCATGTTAACAATTTGGACATTATTTGAATCTGTACAAAGTAAACTTCTGATACTTTTTGTTTATCCTGTTTCTTCTGTTCATCATTTATATCATTCTAATCATACAAAATCAAGTTGTTGTGAATATCTGTGGTCGGGGGCACAAATGCGATATAATTGTTGAATAGATGATAGGTTAAAGGAGATATAATAGGTTAAAGGCGATACATCTGTTTGGTGTCTTTTATGGCACGTGGTGAATGTTCTCTTTGGCCCGTAGTGCAAAGATGAACTGTTGTTTGGTATGATTATGACCAAATGCTGAATCTGGTATAATCATGACCTTTGCTGTTATATTGAATGTCTTTGGCCCGTAGTGCAAAGATGAATTGTTGATCTGCATGATTATGATCAGGAACTGTGAAATTATATTATCTTGACTAATGATATTTCAGATGATAAAAGTTGATGATGTTTTTCCTAAAAAGAGAACCGAGTGGACATTATAGTCTGCATTATTCTTCTAATAGATTACTCATTCCGCTGCTATTATTGATCTGAACATTGTTCAAGAATTTAACTGTAGTTTTTGATTTAAACCTTGTAGTCTATTGTATTCTATCAAGAACTCAATTGTTGAAGGCTAATGATAATTTATTCGTCATTATCTTAGTCATGATATTCTTTACTGGGCTATTTGAGCTCACCCTTTCTTTTGTTCCATTGTTTTTCAACAGGAGATGGGAACGTAGCTGGGTCTAGTCGGGGAATAGAGTGAGAGTCTGAGGAATAGCTATCGTAGTCTTCACACATTGTAAATAATAGTGAAGACTTAGTTGTGTATTATTATACACTGTATTGTTGAACGTTGTTCTACCTTGTAATAATTTTGTTGTAGTCTTTTGACGACTCAAGTTTGGGCTGTGTGGGCCCAGATTTGGGGGTGTCACAACGTCTTCTGCCATCCCCGACATATCTCGGGGGCGTCCAAGCGAAGATATCAGCATATGTTCTGAGTAATTCTATTAATCATTTCTTCAAATTATCTTGCAACCCAGCCCCTATCTTAATCAACTTCTCGGTATTTTCTAGAACGAGCTCCACATCTTCGGTCTCTTCAGCAGGGGAAGCCAACGGCTCAGTAACTCCCTCGGTGAAAGGCTCAACATCTACAGTCAAAGTGTGTCTCATCTTGCTAACCCCAGTCACGGGTGCTGTTAAAGTATGCCGGTAACACCTTCTGGCAATATTCAGATCTCCCCTAACTTCCCCGACCCCATGTGGGGTGGGGAACTTCATCTTGAAGTGAGCGATTAAGGTATTTGCTTGGAGTGCTGACAATGTCGTCCTTCCAAGAATGACATTATAAGCCGAGTTTACTTGCACCAAAAAGAACTTGACATTTATTTTTATTTGCTTAAGAGACTCCCCGAACACCATTGGTAATTCAACTGTCCCGATTATTGGTACGACTTCATTCCCGAACCCGTATAAGGGTGATTCTTGTCCAACCTTCAGCTTGACCCCTTCCAAATTCATGCGTTGATAAGCATAACTGTATAAAACATCAACAGAAGACCCGTTGTCGAGCATTATTCTCTTCATATCTGCGGGCCCGACTTGGGCAGTTATCACCAATGCCCTTTCATGTGATTCTACTGAGTCAATTGGATAGTCTTCATCAGAAAATGAGATGACCGTCCCCGGATAGAGTCGTTCTTGTTTAGTTGGTTGTTCTGCTACCGTCATTACCATATCCGAAGTGGATCTTCTGCGCTTTCCCGATGATTTTATAGGTAAACCCCCACTGATGACATCAATAACTCGTTTCGGCTGGTTCGCATAAGCCTCATTCTGATTGTTCTTTTGTGGCCGTTCACCCTGTGGGACTGTTCGCCTAGCGACAAAGTGTAATAGTCGCCCGTTCTGCACATTCTTCTCAATCAGCTCTTTCAGTTCGTGACACCCTTCCGCATCATGTCCTATTGACTGATGGTACTCACAAAACTGATTCAAGAATCCCTGATAACCCTTCTTTGTTCGAGGTGGTTCGAAAAATTGCATGCCTCTGATTTCATTCAATACCTGTACCTGATCAGCGTTCAGGGGAGTGTATGTCTTCTGTCCAAACCTAGGTTGGACGGACGGTCTGTTTGCCTGATTATTTCCCCCCGAGCTCAACCTATCCATCACGTCTAACTTCCTTTCCTTAGGTTTGTACTGATCGGATCCCTTCTGGTTCTTTGACAAAGTAGTCATGGCCTCTTCAATTGCAATGAAATTCTCTACTCACTCATAAGCATCGGCCAAATCTCTCGGGGGTTTGAACATGATATCCTTCATTAACTTCTTTGACTTGCCGATGTCCAACCTCGTAGTAAAGAAACCCAATGCTTGGGTCATATCCAGGTTAACTACTGCCCATACTGCCTCTCTGAACCTTTGCACGTACTGGTTAAGAGTCTCATCTCCCTTCTGTTTAATTTGCATCAGCGATGCAGTTAGCTTCCCCCTCCTTTTGTTACTTCCGAACCGGTCATAAAATTTATCGCATAGCTCCTTCCATGAATTAATACTTCCCGATGGCAAAGATACAATCCACTGTTTCGCTGCCTTCTTTAATGTTGTTATGAAAATCTTGTACATCCCCGCATCAGAGTGGTTGTAATATCCCATCACAATTTTATAGGAGTTGGTATGGTCGTAGGAATCACCGGTGTCATCAAAAGACTCCAATGGTGGCAACTTCATCTTCGGGTTAGCCTTCTCCATGTTAATTGCAGCTGAGAATGGAGAATTGGTGTTCGTGGGCTTAGCTCCTGCCTTGACTTCAGCTAGTTGTCGCTCCAGTTCTGCTACCCTTTTTAAGAGGGGATTATCATCGTCATTAGTTTCCGGAATGTCAGGTTCAACCCCTGAACTTCTTCTCGGACTCCGAGCTTCCCGATCGTCAGGCACATACCCTGAACCTCTCCTCGGACTCCGAGCTTCCCGATCGTCAGGTATATAGCCTGAACTTTTCCTCGGAATCCGAGCTTCCCGATCGTCAGGTCTGTACCCTGAAACTCTCCTCGGACTCCGAGCTTCATGATCCTCAATCTCATACCTAGAAATTCTCCTCAGACTCCGACTTCGAGCATGTCGCCTTTGTGAGGATGGTGAACGCCTCCGCCGGTCTGAATAAGTCGACCCCTTATCCCGAGAGGAAGTTGGCCCCCTACCTACTCGCCCCGATTGTGGTTTTGGTGGGCCATATCTACCCCCGACTTCATATGGCAATTGTGACGTGGGTGGGTCATTCACCCGTCCCCGACCCCCCTACTCTGCGGTGTCTGTACTCCCGATCCTTGTACTGTGTTCTGAGGCTCCTCATCCCTTCTCAGCTCTACCAGTAGAACAGTCCACCCCTCTTGCTGATGTTGAAGAGATAATAAAGCCTCCTCTACTGCCTGAATTCGCTGTCTCTTGATAGACTCCCTTTGATCATGGGGATCTCCTTTTCTGATCGTATGCTCCCGAACAGAAACTTGACAGACGGTTTCCCTGTCATGTGCCAAACTAGGAGAAGCAAAGGGGAACAACCGTCGAGGAATTGAATCAGAGTGTGTCGCCCCCGATCCTCCCTTTTGAATGGAAGGACCCAATCTATCCTTGACCGAACCTATCTTTGTAGGTGTTGATGAACCTGTCCGTTCCACACGATCACCATTGTACTCCATGATCCGACTGAGCTTGCTCCTTACTCTAGTTGTGATTTTTTTCAAACAGAACCGCCGCCCTCTTTCAAGCGCCAATGTTAACGCCAAATTTTGTAACACCCGTTTAAATCACAAAATAACGAGCGAAATTAAACATCAAACACAAATAATTCAAAGAAATTGCTGTAAGAACACAAGAGATTTACGTGAAAACCCAATTGGGAAAAAATCACAGGGAAATAGAGGAATTCACTAAAATAGTACTGGTGTTTACAGAATTCTCTGATAATAGAGAGTTTGTATGCTGGAAATAATTGGTTCTGTATGTGAATAGTCAGTAAATGATCTTTTCTGTTGTTATCCTTTTATATGCCTATGCAACCACCTATAATTATAAGCATTAATCAACTAAATAAACGTTCCCTTTTCAAACAGACGTTTTCTATACAAGCAGACTTTTCTTCTTCGAAGCAGTTCATTTTTTAAAATAAAGAGCCCAATACTTAAATATATTGGGCCGAATAAAAATTAACACACCCAACTCAATGTAATAATAAAAGTTAACCCAATAAAATAATATGAACCGGTTCAAATTTGAACCCAAACAATCTTATTCCAACACGCTCCATAATTTCACCGCCCCTCGGTCCCCCGCCCGAAACACCTTTTTTAGGTAGCCTGTCATATTCCCATCATCAAGGGAGCTTCAACTTGCAAAAAAAATAGTAGTAATATTTATTGGGAATTCGTGCAATCAAAGGGAACACATTGATATGACATGCCAAAGATATACTAGCATCTACAAAAAGTTAATGGAAAAGGAAAGCTTAATATAACCGAGCAACTCAATTTCATTTTTGCTTAAACATTCTCTAAATTAATACTATATTTAAATATATTCTTAACACGTTTTAATATATGTAAATAGATTCCTATAGAGAAGCCAAAAATAAAAAAGGGGATACAAATGTTTTTAAAACGTATGATTAAGTTATAAGGCAAAGGTAGCATGCATATGTTATTATAAGGTTTTTTATTTTATATATATATATATATATATATGAATTGTAATTCGGGAAAAGGGTTTATTATGGGAAAGCTCAAAGGTATTGACTACGGTATTTTTGCAGAAAAAATGATAAATGAATTGCTTTTATTACATCTAATTAATCAAACTATTTCTACTTCATAATTATTCACTTCCCTAACAAATTTGGACTATTCCTTTACCAAGGAGATAAAGATAATTTAAATGGTCACACCATATTACATCATTACACGGATTACTTCTTTCCTATATTCAAATGATTCCTTATTTTTGATAAAGAATCCCATGCCTTTATTTCGTTGTCTTTTTATTCTTTTTCTTTCAACGATTTCTTCAGCTACACTAGGACATTGTTGGAATAATTCAGTAAGTCCATTCTTGAGGCAGTTGCAACTCCTGAGTCTCGTGAGACTGCAACCGTTGATTTTGCCGTGTGTGCAGAGGACCATTTGAATGTAACCGAGCAGCCCTTTTCTCAAAATGGTGCTTTAGAGCTTGTAATACTCTTTCTGGTATAAGTACTGTCGAGCATCCTGATGGAAAAGAGAAGTTAAATTAATAAGGTCCATATTATCAGAACAAATATAATAGGAATAACTCTTTCATACGTTTTTGAACTTATCACTATTTTCATGTTTGGTCCTCAAACTATTTTTTCTGCGCGTTTGGTCTCCGTACTTTTTAATTCCTTTAATCCTAGTATATTTAGACGAATTTAGACGTGCACTATCAAATAACTACAATATTGGTGAGATATCACATAATAATAAAGTCATACATCAGAAAATAAAGATAAAAGTTAAAAAAATATATGTTCAAATGTATAAGTACTTAACAAGTTAATATTTTAGGTAAGTCTATATGAACATGTAATATTCTCAATGCATATTATTTTTTTGGCTAATATTGAACTAAAAATATATTATTAATATTTACTTTCTTTTATGATATGAATTGACTTGATTAAGTGAATATTTTTTTGGTTATTAAATTAATATTGGGCAAGAATTTAGAAAAAATGAAACTTTTAAAATTTTCTTTTAGACAAATGCGGATGCGAATACGGATATTGATACTAATATTTTATATTACAAATTTGTCAGAGATGCTAATACACATATTAAAATTATTATTCGAATACACATCTACATCCAAAAATATTTGCTTATAGTCCTAAAGAAATCAATATATATATATATATAATTGTTACCCTACTAATATTTTTATTCTTGACAAATTAGGTACTGTTATGATATTTTTAATTAATATTATAAATGAATTTTTAAAAAAATTATAATTTTTTGAATGTATTTCTAAAAGGGAATAGAAATTAGTGTAGCATACAGCAAGGATTGTACATTTTCTGCAAACTAATCAATAGTCATCTACATGACTACATTCAATCTTTTGAAACTTGAACCGATCCGGTCGGTCCAATAAAACTAGTTACATATTTGGTATGATTTAACTCGATTAAATTAATTTAGTCAAAACTCAAATTGAATAGATGATAATCGATTCAATCAATAATTCAAACGATAAAATTGATTAAGTTAATCTAATAAATCGATTTTAATTATTTTTAAATTTTTTTAATATTAAAATTAGATCACTTTTAATACTATTATAACATAATTTATTATATTTTAGTTTATCAAAACAAAATATTTTAAAATGTTATTAATTATTAATAATATATATTTATAACGTTATAAATTTAATAACTGACAATCCATTTAGTCGATAATTTTTTGGACTATTTTACATATATAATATTTAAATATTATATTTTATTTTATTATTAAAAAATAAGACTTGATATAAATTTTTATATTAAAATTTATTTTTTAATAATGAGATATAAATATAATATTTAGTATCGTAATTAGATGCAGTGATCGTAAACTTATTCTAATTTTTTCAATAACTGGTCTCCATTATCTTTCCTCTCAGATTCTGTTGAGTGGACCCCATAAGAAGATTCCTACCGACGTATTTTTAGTGCACTTAACCCCTCGATGTGATCTCATCTAAAATGACGGGAGCCGATATTTGTAGTGGAGAAATATCTAATTCAAAGTAATAACGTACAAAGTTGTATCATGTGATCGTGTCTAGCAAATACTACTGCTCCTATCTTTGTACGCAAAGAAAAAAATAATATTATTTTCTTCAAAAAAGAATCCCGTTGTTTACTTTACTTCACAAAATAGTCTTTTTTTTTTTTTTTTTTGTGATAACGTGCCTGTTCTTATGAGAAGGCAGAACTATTGTTGTTAGTGGGACTCGAACCCAGGACGTGTCTGTTCTTATGAGAAGGCAGAACTATTGTTGTTAGTGGGACTCGAACCCAGGACGTCCGAGTTTACGGCTCGTTCCAGGACTGAACTTAAACCACTGCGCTAACAACCGGGGTTCAAAATAGTCTTTTTTTTTTATTAATAATAGTATAAATAATATAATATTTTTAAATTTAACATTATAATTTTATTATTAAATTATTATTACTGCACTAATAATTTATAATTTAAAAATAAATACTTTTCTAATATCTATAAATTTCCAGAATGATACTAACTTTATGGGATTGAGAGAGTAATCTATATATCTATTTATATATTATACGAAGAGAGTAGTGAAAATAATTGTTTCTCTCGAGACCGTCACAAATATTTTTCTTTTTTACTCTTACAAATTTTGTTTTATTATAATGTCATTATTTTTAATTTTTTTTTAAAGAATTAATATTTTTACTAGTAAATAATATTATTTTTATATAGATAATAAATGAGTCTTATTTTTATATTTAAAAAATGTTATAAAAATATTAATTTTTATTTAAAAAAATAATAATTCTTTTATTTACTGTACACCCTATCTCCAAAATGTAATAAAATTCTTATTATATATCAACCATATTGCATACGCAACCTGCGCACTATTGGGACTACTGCTCTTAATGAAAAAAGAATATGACTGGGCCACAAGTCACATCCAGACAGCGACTAATTAGTACCGCTAACCAAATTAGATTCCAGGCCAACGCCAGCCAAGGAATCCAAATTAGAATCTGTAGATCCAACATATGAAACAAAGTCCAACACGTCACAAAATTCAAAATTAATACGCTGAGCATCAAACTCAAACACAATTTTTTTTTTATAATATTAAAAACTAAAATCTTATACAAAATTTTACGTCAAATCTTATTTTTTAATAATTTAAATATAAATTTATGTTTAAATTCGTGCAAAAAATTTATGCAATTATTCAAAATTAATAGGTGGAGCAGGAGTTACCTGTTCTCTTACGGGACTGATGATCTGCTGCTGCTGCATTGCTATTGGTTGCATGTGGCTGTGGGAAGAAAACTCCAGTCCCAGATGACCGACTACTTCTTGACCCGACCCCTCCAAGAAATACTACCCTCATACCTGGCCCGGCTTGAAATCCACCCGGAAAACTCGCCCTTCTGCTCCCATGCCCATACTCTCTCTTTTGCACTTGCCTAAATACACGTGTCGGCTGTAATATATTAAATAATGAGTTAAAAATGGAGTGTAAGAAACAACAACTAGTAGTTAATTTGATTAAGGAAGTGTAAATAAACATTCAGAATTCTTACTTGAGAATGGTTAGGGTAAATCTGAGTAGTGGGATTGGGAAGGACTGAAGTGGGTGTTTGAGATTTTGTGGTGCTCATAAGTCCCTGACCATGGCAGTACTTTGAGGTGCCATTAGACTGCTCCGCTGACAAAGCAAATGACTTCGCCAACACAAACAAGTATACCACAAATTAGAATAAATTACAACACGATGTTATTTTAAGAGCGCTACTGATACAATATTCAGCTATGGCATATGTATTAAAAATTATAAATTTAGAACAAAAATATTATTTCCTTAGACACACCGACAGACATACATACATACATATAAATACATACATTGGGTATGTGAAAGGTACGACGAACAAAAGACAATTTTTTTGACAACAATCACACACCTATGCATTAACTGTTGTATATTCTATTTTAAGGTATAACAAAAGATTCAAATTGTATAAAATTATCAAACACTTGAATATATACAAGTTTATAACTTTTTATTGTATTTACCATAACATATACCGCATTGTGACGTTAACAAAAAAGAGTGTTATATGACAAAATAGTGGATGCAATTTTTAGTATAATAAAATGGTCCTCTTAACATGTGCCTTTAGGGCTAAAGTCCTCTTAACATGTGCCCTTAGGGCTAAGGGCACATGCTAAGCGCGAAAAATAAAAATAAATTTTATTTGTTTATATATTTATACGAAATTCAATTCATGAGGTCCACTAGTATATTATCTTTTTATGCATTGAATTCAGTGTAAATACATAAATAAATATTATTATACATTGTTTTCGGCGCTTAGAACGTGACCTTAAGAAAATCCATAATAAAATACAACAAAAAGTTATAGACTTGCGCATAATCAAGAAGCTGTAATAATTTCATAAAATCTAAATCTGTATAACTGTCTGACAAAAAAATGTTCAGCAGTCTGGTACAGAAGTACGGAAAAAGATTGTTAGTTTAATTAAATATATATACCTCGGAAGTCATGGAGTTCTCATCATCATCTTCGTCTTCTTGGAGCATGTTTTCGGCCATTTGACGAGTCAACTCAGCAATAAAATCATCCCCCTCCTCATCGCTCCGAGTTGTCTCAGTTGAATCATCGATCTCGGACCCAATAGGCGTATTGAGATCCGACCCAAAACCACTAAAAACAGAGTCACCACTCGACCCTGCTCCGGTGAGCAATATTTCTGATGAATTATCCAACATTTCTCTACATGTACGAGGAGAGAGGAAATCTGCAGGGAGGAAATTCTAGATTATTGGAGGGAAATTATCATAACTAGTAGCTGATGAATTAAAAGGAAGGTTGGAGAAGTGGGTGATATTAGATACAATGTGACAGGTGGGTGGGGTCAGCTGGTAACTTATATAGTCTATTTGTTGGGGCTTTAGTTGGATGGACAGTGTATTTGTTCACCTACGTAACAGAACTGACATTTGCTCCATTTTTACTAATTTAATTTAATCTCATTATTAATTTTAATTAATTAATTACAAGCTTTAAGTTGTAGTCCTAAAGTGGGCTTAGCTACATAAGAGTTATGGTTAAGCTTTTTTAAGTTATCGCCTACATAGTTGACCATTGGGCCATAATGCTGCTATATATGACTTTTCAACTGCAAATATTATTTAGATCTATCTTGTTTGTGCAAATTTGAATCCATCTTCATGGGTTATTCGGATCTGGACTTATTAGCTGTTTTAATGGGGGGTTTTTTATTTCCTTTTTCTAGAAAGTGATTGATAGCACTTTATTCAGACCAATTTATTATATTATTGTTTCTATTGTTTGTACAGGTATCCCACACAGGGCCTACACTGTACTAGTGGTTGATATGTTGTTCAGTTCCACAAAGCTTCATTTCCCTATAAATAGAAAAAGGAAAAAAAAAAGAAATCATTTTCCATTGTTTGGAAGGTTAAGAGTGGAGTGCATAGTAAGGTAATGGTTTAAACTTGCACGTGACAATGGTCTGCTAAATGTGAGTGGAGTGCACTCTTCAAATATTGGTTTCAATTTTCCAAAGTGGCATGTAATTATTATATTGCTACGTCTCAATGAAGTCTCCCAAGATTTTAGAATATTATGTTTAATTTTATTATTTGTTTAAATTATAATATAAAATGAATGGCTAAAAGTCATAAACTTTTTCTTTTTAATCACAATGATCTGCAACTACTATTTTTAATGTGTCTGAAATAACACAAAATATATTTAATATTTCAATGTTAATTGAATAAGTTCATAATAAATTATGTATGCGTATGCGTATTCCAAAAAGATCGTTATTCCTATAAAGTACTAATAAAACAAAGGATTTATACCATTTGTCAAGTCATCGGTCATTTATTTAAGATATAACGAAATTTTATATGTTCATTTCAAAAGTCTATGTCCCTTCTTCTCCAAGTCTCTTCCCTTCCCCGCAAACACCACCCTCTTACTTTAATTCCACTCCTCACACTTGAACAAAGGATGGAAAACAAGAACGTAAAAAAATGATCATTTTCTCCTAATGTTCAACATCTTTCTACCCATTCAAACTCATCAAATGATCAACACCAACACCGCCATCCATATCATGGCCTTAGATGGTATAGTAAACGTAAACTCGCTCTTCACATTAGCTCTCTTCCTCGGCCTAACCTTCAACCCCTCCAACCCTAACTACACGCTCGTCGACACCAAATCTTGCCTTGCCAGCCAGGCCATGGCTGAATCCCTCGTCTCATTTCATGTCTACTCGTTTAGCTCCTTCCTTTTCTCTAGCCTACTCGCTTGGGGTCTCAAACTAGCCATCAGAAATGTCAAAAATGGGGATAATGAACTAGAGGTGAACCGCGTTGCACGCGTAAATATGAGGATCCTACGGACTGGGATTTTGGCTTCCGCGGTTGGATCAATATCAGGTTGTGTGTTCTTGACGCTGGCCCTCGTGGAAATGGTTCAGATCAAGCTTGGGATTTTGGCTTGTTGGAGTTGGTACAGTTTTTTGGCTATTGGTCCATTGGTGACATTAGTACCTTCGGCCCTTGTTATAAACATTTGTATTGTGTTACATGCCTTCACTCGTTAGAGAAATTTTCTCTTGTATCGGTTACTCAAATTAATCATCTGGTGTATGTATTATTAATCAAGAAAACAGAACTACTCTGTATACAATACGAAAATTGGGAATATGTTAAGCCTTTTTTGGCAGCCTTTTCCGGAAAAATGTTGCAAAGTTACCTTTTAATGCTTGGACAGGGCTCTTGCAATGCTTACTTGTTACTACTCCCTCTGTCTTTCTATTCTCTCTGTTTCACAAGAGTTTCATCTAAATTTTTTTCAAGTCATTTTGTAAAATCCTAAAATTCCAAATTGATATGAACTTATTTGATTTTGATTAATGCAATAATTAATATTAATGCAAGAATTGTGAAAGGGGGACTATTATTTTAGGTGTTGGTAGCAACCAAGCACCCCCTGCACCCTGTTTTATTGCTTAATAAAGGGAAGATTGAAATCTAAGCCACTTTTATTATACCTCGAAGTCAAGTAAGCTAACCGCTTCCAAGAAAAAGCTAATTAATTTAGTTCCTCATCTTCTTGAAATAGTTATATTATGGAGTACTAATTTCTACTCCCACTAGTTTACATCCGTGTGCAGGTTCACCTAATCCAATAACAGGGGAAGAAAAAGTTGCGAAGTATGCAGTATTTGATAATTCTTTGCTGAAAACTCTATTCAATCTTCGTCAGTTAGTTAAGTAAGCTTCAAAGTTATCCAGAATCATGGCGAAAGATCAGGCCAACGCCTAAAGATTCCGCTACTCGTGCTACATCCTAGTTTACTTATCTACCTTATCATCCATTTCATTCCTCTACTGGTCTCACTCTTCCGGTTCCCATGCCGAAAAGATGGAGCAGAACGAACAACAAATACACATTGAAGAACCACATCTTGCCACCGGTTTCGTCTAGAAGCACCGGAAGAATTGTTTCCTCTGAGATTATCTTCTTTCCCGTATTTCTTGAACTAATTCATTCAAATAAAATAATTGATTTGCTTCTTAAATCTGTTTAATCAAATAAACATGTTAAGAGCCCGTTTGGTGGAGCGGGATGGTGGAGTAAAAACACTTGCAAATTAAATTTGGAAACATTTTTGTGTTTGGTGACCCTCCAAAAGTGCTTTTAGTGAGTAGAGATTTAGGCTAAAAGCACTTTTGGCAGAAGCAGAAAATTTATGCTTTTGGCCTAAACACAATGTACGAATTTGTCTGGTTCAAACCTTTTCAATCCTTAGCTACATTAATTGTGTGCTCAAGAATTCATCAATAAGAAATTATTCTCCAACATTGTGTCAGTAACTCAGTATTATTGCATTAGCCTCTAAATGCTTACCGGTACAATGTAAAAGAAGCAACGGACAGATTTACTCCACAGAAAGATGATATGTTATAGAACAAATTGCTTAATTTCAGCAAATGCAAACTTGGATGAAGCACATAACAGAAGTATCTGACAGAGAGACAATGATTAGTTGCCTAATAAAATAGAGGTCTTGTAAATTGAACACTCCTCCAGACACATGTATGTAATATGCTAAGCACTCCAGCCACATGCATTTATACAATCATAATCTCATAGTGCACGTATTGGTAGATGAAGTTAACTGAATAATGATAGAGGAAAAGGATGAGATTGGAGTCACGCTGCAGACCTCGCATGGTGCTCCACAATTGACTTCCCGATGGGTGCTTTGGCCTAGCTAGGTCCTGTGAACTCTGAGCTTGGGAGGTTTCTCCCAGAATCCAGAAACCAGAATAGAATAATTCATTTTCAGCAATACCTTGAGTTCCCCATGAGTTGGTCTTTGAAATGAATTTCATGATAAATTCACTTATAGACCAATAAGGTGTTGACACGCAGATAAAGAGAACAATCATCGATATGTGTGTCAGCACTTTATTAGTCTAAAAGTGAATTTATCATGAAATTCACTTCATAATAACCGGATCCCTCTATTTGAGACACCAAATCATGTATTAACATAAAAGATGCATTGCATTTAATCTATCTCAACTATTGGTCTAGAAATAAAT
The DNA here is from genome assembly GCA_947179155.2 of Hedera helix. Classification (NCBI taxonomy): domain Eukaryota; kingdom Viridiplantae; phylum Streptophyta; class Magnoliopsida; order Apiales; family Araliaceae; genus Hedera; species Hedera helix. The sequence goes on along the minus strand of OX359264.1, from coordinate 55,749,867 downwards.
TTACCATAAAATTCACTTTATAATAACCGGATCCTTTTATTTGAGACACCAAACCATGTATTAACACAGAAGGTGCATTGCATTTAATCTATCTCAACTATGCTTGAGCTAATCTAGATTGTATCGATACAACAATTTCAACTACTATCAACTAAGGAGTAGAAAACATATCCTCCCCCCCCATATGGGCTTTTAACAAGCCATATCACTGGGATCATCTTACAATTTGGTGCAATTCATGAAAATCTTTATAAAAGGTAACAAATAAAAGGATGTGGTCGTGGCTTAAATAACTATATCTCCTAAATATTTTAGGAATTTCCAAATTTAGATAAATAAAGCCGACAGTAGCATCTATAGCTTCCATTACCACAGTCACAGTCATCTTGATAAGAGAATCCCAAAGACCATCATTATTAGACCCAACCAAAACTAATTGAGTAAGCTTCATGGATGTGTTTCTCCATAAAAACATACAAATCAACCCCTTTTTGTACTCTTCAGATAGAATTGAGCAAAACCCATAAATTAAATTGGACTATTAAGCTTCAACTTAATAATAATTCATCAGACCATTAAGCTTCAAATTAAAAAATTCTGGCTCTACTGTTCATTCAATTCTACACCATCATATCAGCCACTACTTACAACCCATGCATAGAATATGAATTTCACCACCACCCAATCATGAAAAGCAGGTAGTATATCCACTGAATTAAATTAGAAAAAAATAAAATTGATATCAAGAACTATTAACACCGTCGATGGAGGAAGAAAAATTGACGCAATACCATTTATAGCAGTCGAACTCATAAAGAACATCAAGAACAATAATTTTCATATAACCAACAATTCTGTGTATCAAGTCAAACATAAATTGCTCTATCTGAAAACTTGACAAAATGCAAGAACAGATATTTCAACGGAAATTAAAGAAAACCCAAGTTTTTATAGTCAACAATATGAATATCAGATGAAACACAACCAAATAATTTGTTTTAAGAAAAAAAATTTGTCTAGAAATTGGGAAAGTATTTATCACACTTTCCATAATTGCATCTAATGAAAGCCCCAAACGCCAAAATAAATGATTATTTCCTATTATCGGTTTGTTGTGAAAAGATTCAATTGACCGTTGGTAGAACCAAATAACATATCTAACTGTAAATATATAGGATAAATATACATACATATAAATTAAACATGATATCATTTTCATTATTAAAAAATATATTTATATTAAAATTTGTGTCATACAATATTTTTTATTTATAAAAATAATATTATATTTAATTTGTATATACTTATACTTTTCCAAATATATATACGTCGAATGAGAGTAACGGGGGAGGAAGAGGTCAAACTAAAAGATTCAAGAGAGTCTAGTAGCGTGTTCCATATGAAAGAGATTTTTAAACTCCCGTTGTCCCCCAAAAAAGTCCCACTTGAATTTGATGCCATATGATATCAAAATTTAAATTCTAGTGTAAATTTATTTTAATTTTATACTTAATAATAACTTTAAAATAAAATAAATTTATATTACTTTTAAATTTTAAAATTTTACAAATCAATTTATTTTTTTTTTTTTGTAAAACAAAGGTAGTATAGAGTATATTTTTCTTATCAAATATCCAGTTAGTAAAAACTTTTTATTGGACTTAGATAGTACTAAGATATTTTTAATCCAAATACATAATTGAAAAATAAAAAATATTCAATAACCACAGTGTAAATATTATGTGTATAAGCCGAGTATTTTCAACTTTCTATGAAAAAATAATGTTTGTGCATATTATGTAAATATAAAATTACTCAACTTAAAACTTCTTTTTTTTAATATAAGAAGTTAAATCTAAATATTCAAAACATATAAAGCGAATCAAAAAATAAAAAATTACTTTCTGCATAGATAAACAACATTCTAATTCCAAAAAATTAAAATCCAAAATGTCCCATTACTCATTTAATTTAATAGTTGCAAGTTGTTACCCGGTTGTAGCATTTGAAATTACCTAACCCAATCAACTATATAATTAAAAGAACAAATTTGATTTCACAATTTTTGTGTTCAAATTTTCTTTTTCTTATTTAAATTAATATAAATAATATCTAAATTTATAATAATTAAATATTATTTAAATTTGTAACATATTCAAAAGTAACCCCAACTTATTAGAAAAAAGAAAGGTATTTTTATGTTTTTATATTTCCAATAGAAATTTTTTTTATAAGAATTTTAATTTTTAGGCCTACTAGACTTATTACAGACAAATTTTTGTAAAATAATATATCTTAATAAATTTTATATAGGATAATTTTTATTGTAACAAATTTATTAAAATATTAAGCTATCAAAAATATTTTTTTAACATATCACACTATTTAATTATATTATTATTAATCATAAATTGCATTATTAAATTAGCATATTGACTAAATTAAATTCATTAAGTTTAAAATCTTATTAAATAATTGTATTAATAATGTAAGTGATTTTTTTTTGAAACATAATAACTATTAAATTAGTTGAAATTTTATATTGAACTCATTGTTAACTAATTTTCATAACTAAATTAAAATTTATTAAAACTTGAGTTTCATAATTTTATTTAGATTAAAATTTTAAGTATATTTTGTCAATATAAACACTAACATAGAATTTTATTATAAATTTAAATAAAATTAAAGTAATTATTTTATTATAATTATAACTAAATAAATTTACATGCTATTAAAATATTTAATTTAATAATTGATTGGAATTTTTTATAAGATATAATTCAAAATTAAACTTATTATTTAAATAAATATTTAATAACTATAACTATTTTAAAAAAAATTATAATTAGACATTTATCATACACTTAATGATTATCTCAATAATTAATATATTAAATTATTATTTATGTCAGTACGAGATTAATAATTTTTTTTTAATTGATAAACCATTTTGAATTGTCGTTGATATTTTTCTAAAAAGCAAACTTTTTTGATTTTTTCCTAATAAATTAGACTGAATTTTGAAGGGCAAAAAAATTAATCACCGCACCCTCGCGCGTGTGAGTGAGTGAGAAAGAGAGAAGCGGATTTATCGACTCCGACGAATATCGATCACCATCATACATCCTACCTCCGCCCCATCGGAGTTGCAGTCCAATTTCTCTCTCCCATCACCTTCATCTCTCTCTCCTCGATAACTTTCATGTTTTATTATTTGTTAGTATTTTATCATTACCTCATCATCATCCACTACAATACAGCCGTATCTTTATGTTTTTGCTTATAACAAACTATAAACTACTTATTCTTTCATAGAGAGAGAAAATCGAGGAAACGGGCCTGCAAAATTTTCATCCTCTTAGGGTTTCTCCGTCTTTTTGAAACCCTGTTAAAGGGTTGTGAGCAGGAGATCGATGGCCCAAAATGAACAGGGAATAGACCCTGCCGTTCTTGATGACATTATTAATCGGCTTTTAGAGTTCCGGCAGGCGAGGACCGTCCGCCAGGTTCAGCTCTCGGAGGCTGAGATCCGTCAACTCTGTTGTGCCTCCAGAGAAATCTTTCTTCAACAACCCAATTTGTTGGAGCTCGAAGCCCCCATCAAGATCTGCGGTACTTTTTTCTCTTTTCGTTATTTATATTCTAGAGAAAGATGTAATTTTTTTACATACTTGTGTATGTATCATGTGCATTTAAATTTATGGTGCCTTTTTGTTGTCCTCTGTTAGCTTGGATCTGAAATTTGCATTTTTCGATTTAATTTTGTCATGATATGAGCTTAAATTTGGAAAGAAATTCATAGTTGAGAATCGATAAAGGAAAGTGCAGTGAAAAGATAGAAGAAAAAGATAACATAAATTGATATTTCATTTCCTGCTTTTCTCATACAGTGATACTGCTTGTATATAATTCCCAGGCTTTCTGTTACAACCTTCTAACTGAACCAATGCTTGCTAGACACGTGTCTTCAACCAAAACTCATGCTTTCTAGACTGCTATCACAACTGAAATGCTAAATGACTTCGTTCCACTAAAACTACCCTCAAGTACCAAACGACTGCATTTTGGGATTTCTACTCTACGTTACAAATTTCTATTCATACATATTGGCATATCACTACTTATAGAATTCAGGATATGTTTTCCAAACATCAACTGCAGGTACTAGAAAAGTAAATGAATTGATTACAGTTTAAGTTATTTTCCTGTTCTAGTTTTCAAATATATATGTTGCGGTTTTTAATTTTGTCCAATCCTTTGGTTCGAGAGATGACTTGCAATTGAACTTGCTAATGAATATCACTGATTGAGTACACACGGCTCTCTTTTTAGGATACTTTCTGTTGCCATCTATTTGTTACTAGCCGAGTAATAGTTAACGTTTCATATAAATGGATTCTAAAAGTTTTGCTTTACAAGAAATCATTTTTTCCCCTTCTCACAAGGGTGGATTCTTTGTCCAAGTTTTAAATAATATTGTTAGTGATATAATTAGATTAGTTGAGACTGAGGAGATGTTTTGAACATGCGATCTTCCTACTTTTATCACAATGAAAATGTAGGAAGTTGAGAAAGATTTGGCTAATAATTGGAAGCACTGTAGAGTTTTAAGCCATGAAGAGTACCTCCTGTAAGTGGATGAAAGAGTTCAAGTTTTGCGACTTCTGTAAAGCTTTTTTTGTGGGAATGGTTAGCTTCGTGGATGGGAATGCTTGAGATTGCGTAGAGTAAGAGAGGAATAGCCAAAAGCTGATAAGTCTAACATGGAAAGATAATACCGTATATTATAAGGGGCGGCAGTTCCTAATAGCTACCGAATTAGCTTAGCAGTCTATGAAAGGAAACGGTGTGTACTTGGTAGTTTCTTTTGACTTGTGTAATGGTTGAATTAACCTCTTTGTTAGCTGTACAGTTCTTTTACTGTGTTATGTGTGTTTTTTTTTTTCTTTATAGCTTCACTGGCCACAGACTTTGGTCTTCATTCAGTTGGATGTAATACTAAATTTCAATAAGTTGTGGCATGAAGTTTTCATATACAAACGCTGACCTGACTGTAGGCCAAATAATCATGAAGTTTGTGTTAGTCGAGTGAATGTATAGACAAGACTAGTAGTAGTAGCACATGGAAGTTTTGACGACATCCATCTAACAGAAAGGAAATGTATGTACATGCATCTAGTATACGGGAAAACTTGGAACTGCTAATTTTCAACATAGAGGTATTTAAATCTTGATTATAGGGACTGTGGTTTATTTCTACTAGAACTAAAATAGTAATTGTGGACTGTGGTAAAGATTTTTGCTTTCCTATTAAGAAATAATAACCTTTTCCTTTTCCCAGAAAAACTACACTTTTAATTTGTTTTCTGGAGTGTTATAGAAAGAATGCACTAACTTAATTTTAAGGCAATTTTTATTACGTTGTAAGTGATAAGTGGAGTTGTGAACATTAGTTAGACAACCATCTCTTGAAAATCATAATTAAGGTCTAGTTAGTTTGATGCTGCCAAGGTGATAAAATAACTTGATAATATTGGCCTAGTTTTTCCTGAATTAGTGTTTCCAGAACTATATTCTCATCAGGTCTATTTCTGTTTTCCACCCATACGGTATAATTTTTTTCTTTGATGGATATCTGGTGTTTGCCATCAGTTCATCATTAATTTGCTTTGGCTTTGGTGTGTTAGGTTTCGGTAAAATCTGGATGTAGATTGTAGAGTAGTCTTTGAATTGCCCAAATTTCACGTCCTTAGAATAACACTTTATTTAAGGAATACACTTACAATTTAAATTTTGAAATGCCAGGACTTATACAACTAAAGAAACATAAAGAGAGAAGAAAGTGGCAGAAAATTGTTTTACACCTTTCCTTCTTGTTCTGCTTCATAAAGATTGCTTGCTTAATTTTACTTTTCTGAACTGGTTTTATTTCTGATTACAATTTAACTGAGTGTACTCCCCTTTAATCATTACCCCACTTTTGCTTGTTCTGTATTGATCTTAAGAAGAAAAGATAGTTTGATTTTGTGCAAGTGAATCGGACCGAAACTGTGTTGATCCTGATCAAATATCTCCAAACTATTCTCTACTTTTCTATAAAAAGAAAAAATAAATCTTTAAGCTATTCTCAGACAAAGCTCAAGTGCAGCTTGAACTTTACATAACAATAACAAGACAGAGTGAAAACTACTTTGATTGGACATCACACTGACACATGTTCAATACTTTTTTATAACATTTCAACCTAGGCATCTGGCTCTTATAGTGTAGCTCCCAGGTAATAAAGCATGCAGAAGAATCCCACTCAAAGTAGATAATTCATGGTTGTCCCTTCTCATAACTGGAACTTAGATCTTTCAATTTTGCTTCACGAAATTTTGTCCCAACTATTGAAACATTTGCTTTCCTCTCACATTAACTTTGCTAGTGTTAATTTTTCTGGTAAGATGACATAACATGTTTAGCGTAACTGAGTAAGATTGGTACTTTGATAGGAATTTTAAATCATCTATTATGCATGGCTGCATGTATGATACCTAGCTGCCCAGACGCTAATGTTGCGAGCAGGAAATTAAGAAAACAATAATTTAAAGGCTTTAGCACCTGTTCTGGCAGTTGTATGTCATGCCAAGAACTTTCCTACTTGACTTCAGAAAATTTTTGAAGTATGCTAGACTCAACTACTATCTTTCATGAACAAGTTTAGAAAATGATCTAATGGAGTCTACGTGGTTGTACTTTATGTTGTGTTTCTCAAATCATGTTGATATGATCAGTCATCAAATTTTTATGGAGGTTACTTTCTTTTAAAAAGACTTGAATCCATTAAGAAACATATGATTGTGGTTCCTAGAGCTTAACTACTTTCTTTCATGAACAAGGTTAGACAAAGTTTTAACTTGAGCTTGGTTGTTACATTATGTTTTCTTTCCCCAGTATTATTGATTCGATACTCATTAAATGGTCAGGAGACTAATCTATTTCAACAGGACATGAATCCGTTAAGGACCTTGTAATTGTGGCTTCCTGTGTCTAGAATAGTCCAGTTCATTAGTTGAGTTCTTCCTCTCTTTCCTTATTGTTCTACTCATTACAAATGGTTACATCACTAAGTTAAATGTGCCAAGATGCTTTGTGTTGTGTATATTAATTGTTATTCACGACTACAGTTGATGTTAGAGTAGCAGAGAGTGGGATAGTTTGTCTCTGACTTCAAAAACTTTTATTTTTCTTCTTACTATTACATGCTGTAACCCTTTGATAGTTTTTCTTTTTAAAAATTTATTTATTTAGTAGATACTGAAATAATACCAAATGAAAGGTTTTCTGGGTACTTCAATCTGAATTGAGATAAAAGAACCCATTCATCGATTAATAGAGGAAGGCTCTAGTTTGACTAGTTCAGGCCAGATTGTAATTGACAAATACCAAGCCAGCTGGATAATAATGAAATAAAAGCGGTAGAGTTGCCATGTCAAAGAAGACTGACAATGTCTCTTGTTGATAGGCTGTACATGGATTCTTATTCCTGTTGGGACAGCATATTTAGCATCTGGTTTGCATGTACTCGCCTTATTTTACTTTTATTCAGACCAGGTATATTTTCTAGTTTCTGGGTTGTTGGTTACTGGAAAGTTGCTTAATTCCAAATCTATGATGATTTTATTGTGTGAATTGTTATTCTTATGGATGTTTTAGGTCTTTCTAAACCTTTTGACTTGTGTCTGTTCTGAGTTCCAGGTGACATTCATGGGCAATATGGTGACCTTTTAAGGCTTTTTGAATATGGAGGGTTTCCTCCTGTGGCCAATTATTTATTCCTAGGGGACTATGTGGACCGTGGGAAGCAGAGTTTGGAAACAATATGCCTTCTTCTAGCATACAAAATTAAATACCCCGAGAATTTCTTCCTTTTAAGAGGAAATCATGAATGTGCTTCCATCAATCGAATATATGGATTCTATGATGAATGTAAACGACGGTTCAATGTGAGACTTTGGAAAACTTTTACAGATTGTTTTAATTGTCTGCCCGTGGCTGCTCTCATAGATGACAAAATACTTTGCATGCATGGTGGCATTTCTCCCGATTTGACAAACTTAGATCAGATAAGAAACTTACCTCGTCCGACAGATGTTCCGGACTCTGGTCTACTCTGTGATTTACTTTGGTCTGATCCTAGTAGAGAAGTCAAAGGCTGGGGAATGAATGATAGGGGAGTCTCGTACACTTTTGGCCAAGATAAGGTGGCGGAATTCTTAATGCAGCATGATATGGACCTTGTTTGTCGTGCTCATCAGGTTTTCACATCTTTGCCCATGTCCTTTCTTGACTCTATGTTTGACTCGTGTTGTTAACCCAAATGCTCTTTTTGTCAAGGTTGTGGAGGATGGGTATGAATTCTTTGCTGAGCGACAGCTAGTAACAATTTTCTCAGCTCCTAACTACTGTGGTGAATTTGATAATGCTGGTGCAATGATGAGTGTCGATGAAAGTTTAATGTGCTCCTTCCAAATTTTAAAGCCAGCAGATAGAAAACCTAGGTTCTTATGAAGCCAAACATTGTCCGTTGCTGTCTTGATTCAGGTGAGCATAATGGTTTTGCTATTATTAGAGAACCTTAGGAAACTCATGCTCCAATGGTGTCCTATTTTTAACTCATTTAATGGGTAATATACTTCTTTTAATTCTCTCTCTTTTGGAAATGCAGAAATGCACTCATTTTATTCTTTCATTTCTGGGAAATTATAACTTGGTTTCGTGGGACAAGTAGAAAAAACAAGGAAATTTTTCATTGTACGGTCTTCTCATATATACTTAATGTACCTGATTGCCTTGATCTAAGTGAATTATTTCACAGATTAGAATTTAGAAATAAGGGAAGGAGAGGAAAAACATATAAAAAACCTGTACAAGGGAATCAATTTTAAACTTGTTTATAATATAAATAAATATAAACTAAAGCATCTCTAAACATTTTTCCTTCATTTCCTTGTCTTCTTAGATCCAGAATTGGAATTAGGGTCTAGAAGCATAATATCTGTTCCATTTTAGAGACAATTTGACTTGAGTTGAGCTTGCAATCCTCCTCCTGTTGTTTGAATGATGTAAAATTAGTCTGGAGGGAGGGTGTAGGAGTTATTATTAGAAAACGGACAATGTTAACTAACATATTAAATGTTTTGACTAGTTTAAAAAGTAGCAGGATCCATAAAGTTATTTTGAAATGAGGAAAGATAAGAACTTAATAATCAGAACTCCAATGAATAGAAACCGCAGATTTAAAATAATCAATGTCTTTCTTTTAATAACAAGGTATCACGCCAAATAATAGCACTCGGACTTTTATGTGTGTGTGTGTGTGTGTGTATACTACATCCACTATTTGACATTTGTTTGTCTTCAGGAGTATTACAAATAAAAGGGATTGCAAAATATGTTAATAAGCCCAACAATGCTCAATTCTACTAAAGACAAGGCAGACATGTGATCATTTATTTTCTTTCTATATATAACCCACGAGGGAACTTATTTTTTTTATGTTCAAGTGGCATGACACATGACATGTACAGTTGATGTGTGGCATTAAAAAATAATTTCTATCAAATCAAAAATGTAAAATATAAATAGCTACTCTAGGCAAAATTGTAATAACCAATTAAAAAATTAAAATAAATCAGCCTAAATGATCCAAGTTAGTTCTCCTCCCCTGTTCTCTTTCCATCAAATCCTTCACAGCCGGTGGCAAGTCTTCCGATCAAAGCTCACTTGTCTCAAATATTCCATCTCCAAAATCTCCTCACCAGTTCGAAAACCCCCTCCCTGCTCCTCCAAACTCTCTGACCAAACCTCCTTCCCTACCAACAAACAACCTGCTCATTCAAAACCCATCCCAAAATCATTCCCATATATTCATTAAATTGGGAGCACAATCATAAATTGGGAGTACCAATAAATCATCCGCACATATTTATTACCCAAATTTGAAGAGAAAGGACGGGAATCATCCCCACAAATTGGCAGCTTCAAGTTCTATAGGGGAATTGAACCCAGCTTCAAACTTCAAATCGAGATGAGTCGACCATTGGCTGGATCAGGATGGTTTGGAGTGGGTCTAGGTTTGGCATTGGAAGATTTTTTTAGGGAGGATCATAATTAGGGTTTGAATTGAAATAGATGAAAATGACGAGGTTTATATAAGCGTTGTGAAAATTCTCCCAATTCTCACTACCCTTACTTTTGAGATAGAAGGGTATACGTAATTTGCTTTTGATTTGAATAAATATGTATATATTATTTGTGGTTGAGAACTATAAAACATACATATCCTGGAATAAGCTTCAGATTGCTTTGTAGCCTTGTACGTATACAAGCATTGTTTTGTTTCATTTATTTATAATTTATGTTTATTTTTTTTGTTTTAATTTTTTATTTAAATAGTTAATAATTTTTAAAAATGAAAATTTAATATCAACAAAAAAATAATTATTCTCTCCGTCCCAAGTTAAAAGTTCTTATTACTATTTTAGGTAGTCCCAAGTTAAATGTCTGCGTATCTTAAGTAATTTATTTTTTACAATAATTTGCCTATAATACCCTTAGTATTAATTGTTATATTTCTATTCCCTATGTATATTTATGGAGTATCACTAATCATGTAAAAAAAATTATGCAATTAAATGAGAATTTTAGTATGGACAATTTTGTAATTTTATCCTCTTTCATAATATGAGTAAAAAATCAGACGAAGGGAGTATAATTTTTTTATTATACACATTATTTGCCATTTGTGATGCCAACTCATGGTTACTTAACCAACTTTCATTACAGGTCAGTGTCATGGGGGTACTTTTTGCCCAATTATTAACGTTAAAAGATTTTCTGTGAAATAAAATAAGCTCATGGGTTATATTGAAAACAAAATGTAAAGTTCAAGGGTTTTTTGGGTCATTAAATCTTTAACTTCATGGTTATGGTATCTGGATTCTGTAAGTTACAACTCTCAGTGGCCAAATTATCTGGAAACCATATCCTAATACGGTGAGAGTTGCAATTCACGATCCATCTTCTAAGGTTCTTAATCATGTAAATTCTGTGCGGTCCGTAGAAATTTTGAAAAACTGCAAAATGCAGATACGCTATTTGGCATTATGTTACAGTAGAAGTCTTACTATATTCGTAAAAGAAAGAGCATTTGGTATAAAAGGACCCTATTGTACTCACATCACTTCTCATGTTCTTGGCTGCATCATATTGTTAATCTGTTTGTCCAAGAGTATTTTCTTTTCTTGACAAGCTCCATGCCCCACTGACTTTTAACTCTGAAAACAGTTTCTTGTTCAGTCATGTATCATGCAGTGATGTGATTCGTTGAAATTTTAATTGATGCATCTTGACGATCTAGTATCTCTCCTTATTGGACTCTAATATTACAAAGTTAACATATTCTTTAGCTTAGCATATATGGCGTGATATACCTCTTGCATTTTATTCCTGCTTAATAGTACTTTATTGGGGAAGCTAAATAATTCTTTACTGGATTTTTCAAGCTAGTTATCTTATTTATAGTTACTTAATCAGTAATTATCTATGATCAACCGGATGGTTATTGTTTCCACTTTGGTGCAATTAGTGCAGCATCACTTTTCATCATTAAGATGTTGTTGCTCCCACTGCCATCATAACTGCTGCTGTGTACCATCTACATTATCGTCCATTATCCACATGTCCTTGATACTTTATTTTCATCACAGTTTCTATTATTTCCTCCTTTTCTGTTTATAAAATAACATCAACTTGTATACCATTGTACACCTCAATATTCTTTTATAAAAGATCAATAGCAGTTGTTAAATCATGACTCACTCATATCGGGTGTCAAAAAGCTCTAAATCTTGTATCATGTATTGTATTGTGAGATATGGAAAGATATGCAAAACACAATAATTATATATTTAAACGTATATGAACTCATTTTATTGGAAAATAAAGTATATTAGCTTAAGTGCAATGTCAAAGTAATCAAATGAGTGTATAAACAAAATTTAAATATTAAAATTATAGTTTGAAGAGTTTAAACTTGGAGAGTTAATCAATAATCAATATCGTTCAAGTAATGTTTATTAAGGAACAAGAGAAAAAAAAAATCTTATTTAACTTATATAAGTATAAACTCAATGTGCAATTAAGCCCCAAATTAGAAAGTATAGAGCAAAAGACAACTTCAAAACTATGTATTTATGTTTCCATATAGGAATGAGATATGGAAAAAAAAAAGTGGAAACAAAGTCAAATATTAAAAAATCCTAGAAAGCATTTTAAGAATTATGGCATAGGTTGAGTGGATGCCTCTTCTAATGGGAAAAAAAGAAAGAAGAAATTTTATGTGTTATTTTAACTTTTATCAAGTTCACCTCTAACATAAAAATGTATCAATCGTATAATATATCCTATTGTATCGTAAAATATGGCTTGCTTTTTGATGCGATAGTGATTTTGCATCGAATTGCTCCAATATTATATCGTACGTGTTATGATTCTAACAACTATAATCAATATGATGTGCTACGTATCCAAGTATCTCTATTCCCTATAAACTTGTTAGATCCCATAGTGACTTTATGCATAATGATGTGTCATTCTTACTATGTAGGACACTTCTTGGTTATCTTTGGCTATGATAGATTTCTTTTTCCATGATTTGGGTACTTAACAAGATGCATTAGCCCATGTTGACAATTTGTCAATGAATTGATGGGCAACATATGCTCCAAATTTTGGAGCAAGAATCTGTATATATGTGTTGTATGTGAGTGTAAGATTAACTTATAATTAAAAGAAAAAGGATCCTATAACTATATTTGCAAATTAAAACCTAATATTTCTCTCCCTCGAAAGCGCCAAGTGTGTGAATCTCTGCTTCAGCCATGTTAGCTTTATTCTACTGATATTTGTAAATTTCGAATTGAATTTGTGGCACTTTGTGTTCTGCAGTTTTTATCTTAACCTTGGTAACTTCACTTGGTATGATAGGGTTAATTTATTACTTTTCAAACTCTGTGTTTACTACTTGTGCAGGAGTCCTGTGCCGTTTCACGTTGGGAAGAGCGCTTTCAAGATGCTAGCTTCTTAAGTTTGTAATATTTGAGACGCAATGCAAACCAGATAGGCGGCATTAGATAAGTTACCTAGTTAGACATAAGATGTTTTGTTGAAGTACTACATGTTTTAAGGTGGAGCTTTCAGGGCCCCTTTTCTTGATTTGAAGGCAAATTGTTTCTGGGTTGGGTTGGCCACAAGTCCAAAGTATTATTTTCCATGGTATTTTACTTCTTCTATACGCAATTTATGACGACTCTGTAAATGCATTGGATTTTGAAGATTGCGTCCGAACTTGTAGATTTCTGCAACACTAGAGGTCGTCATTTTCCAAAGATTATTCCTTATCAATCCCTCAGGTTTCAGTGCGTATTGTTCTATTTTGATCTTTCCATCTACCATTGAAGCATCTTTTGGTGGCAAAGGTAAATTCGTTGATGGTGATCTGCTGTGAACTCTTGATGATGACAGAATTAATTGCTTGTTTCGTATCACGCTGATCTGATTGATGGTTATGTAACCGATTGACAAAGCCCCAAAATATTTCCCAAATTTATATGCCAACCATTTGATCATATAACCAGAATTCAGATTTCTCGCGATGCTTCTAGAACTACCAAAAAATGTTTCCAGAAACAGACCACCGTAACAGTACGATGAACCGTTGACCATATGCAGTGTTTATAAAGGGAGAGGGAGAAAACCATTATTCCGGTATAAATAATTCGAAAATTTGCATTTATCTATATCTAATATATTATAAAAGGAGAGGAGATGGTTATTTTGCGTAGGCTATGCAACGAAAATTAAAAATAAAAATAAAAATTAAGGGTTATCTTTAATAAAAATTAATTCCATTTTATATAATTTATCCTTATTTTTACTCTTTCACATACTTTATTATTTTTTTAATTCTTATTTTTAAAAAAATCTCAATTTTTCTCCGCACACGAACTGAGTGAGGACTAGTAATTGTAATTGAGCATGTTATATAGATCGAGTCATATTGGACAGAGCAGATAAATGAATGTTATATGAATAACTATAGGTTAACAACATGCATCTCTACCGTTAAAATTTAAAAAGTGGATTTATTTTATGGGATTTGCGATAATGACAGTCCACCAACGAGACCATTTATCTCGCCCACATAAATCACTCCCCTAAATAATCGGCGTATATAGAGTAAGCAATGTGAGAGTGATGTTATCAAAATCCCCTCTGCCAATAAACTTCCAGATTCATACACATCTTTGCTCTCACCACGCTTTTTTAATTCAGAGTACTACAATTAAGCCACATATCAAGTTATCAATCGACCCAAACCATCAATTTTTGAATTATTATTATTATTATTATTATTGGGTTGGTGTTTTTGAGGTTTTTCAAGTGAATCTCCCAATCCACTATTTATATAAATAGGTTACTTAATATTCATTTTACACTAGCGGAGCTCCTTGGTCACAAATCAAAAATGAAGCTACATAAGAACCTCCTTTTGGTGCTAGTGGTTGCAATATGGACTACCGCCGCCACCCCTACGGGGTATGCACGCCAACTTCCCAACGATGAGCAGCAATCCACACCATATGATTTTTCTAAACTTGTTAATCCCCAAATCAACACTAAATCTACATTATATGTTCTTTCAGAACCTGTTAATCCTCGATTCAACTCTAAGCAAGCATCACATGTTCTTTCTGAACCCGTTAAGCCCTCGTCAAATATTTTTTCTAACCCCGTTAAGCCCCCGTCACATGTTCTTTCTAAACCTGTTAAGCCCCCGTCACATGTTCTTTATAAATTTGTTAAGCCTCCATCAAATGTTCTTTCTGAGCCTGTCAATCCGCACTTTAACTCTAAGCCTTCACATGTTTTTTCTAAGCACCTCAATCCGCGTTGTCACATCACACGTTTTTTCTGAGCCTATAAATCCGCACTTCAACCCTAAGCTTGCATCAAAACTCGTCAATCCGCACTTCAATTAATTAAGAGCATATTGGGACCTTTGTTTTCAACCAAAATGCAATTCAAAGATATATGTTTTGTATTTTACCTTAACTCTGTGGTTTATGTAATTATCGTTGTCACTTACACTCGCCTATATAAGTTAATGAATAAAAGTAATAGTAATTACTGCTTAATAATTACTCTTTAATTTTGATTTTTTTTGCTTCTGAATCTATTTTTTTTAATCCTGCATTCTGGTCTGATTTCCCGAAAGAGAGATAAATGAAAGAAACGCCATCATGCATGTATTAACTAGTTGATTTAATACATATATATATATATATATATATATATATATATATATATATATATATATACACACACACACACACATACATACACATAATCTAAAGTTAATTACTGGAAAAAATTATTGTAAAAGTAAAAAAAATGAATTAGAACAAGTTTGGACTAATAGTGAAAATTTTCTTGATGCATGCAATTGGCTCTTTTTCTCCTACAATCTTTTTATCAGCTTAAAGATTATTTCCTCAAGCTGGCCTAAGCATGGATACATGTAAACAAAATAATCGCAAATGTCCCGGAAAAGTAGACAACACACGACCCACCCTTGCATATTCTTTAACTTATGAGTACTACTTTTGTTACACCAAATAATTACCATTTGAATAAAAAAAATTGTTTCACAAAACAAGTAATCATTATATTGACTGGTCACTCGCACACACGATATGTGTAATAAATTTTTTTACTAGGTAAATGCCCCGTGCAAAGCACGAGGTTGTTTTTTAAAATAAAATTAATTTTTTTTATTTTATTTATTCTATCTATGATGAGTATAAAATATATATATTTGAATTTTATTTATTCCATATATATATATATAGTCAAAAGCCAACTTAGAGTTCAAAATGAGAAATGAGTAGAACCTAACTGTCTAAACTTGATGTTTAAGAAATTTTATATGAAAAATATAGAATTATTTTAAAATAATAAGTTGCCATTATAGTTTTTAGTTTTACAAGATAAATAAATTTTAATAACTAATATATAACTGAGATTTTTTTAAACATAATTAATTAAAGAATATAAAAAATATTTAATTTGTTTGAAAAATACAAAAAAAAAAGAAGATAAAATATGGTATGTGAGAGACTATATTGGAGATAAAATAGGAGATGTGAGGTATTAATGGAGATAAAATAGAAGACCAAAGTTAGAGAATTTAATATTCAATTATTTTAACTCAATAATTTTTCTTGTATTATATCGCGTGACACAAATTCATCAAGAGACGGAAACTATAACGCTTTATTAATAGAGATAATAGTACAAAATAATATAATATTCTTCAATTTATCATTATAAATTCATTGTCATACCATAATTATTAAACCAACTACTTATTATTTTTAAGGACAAAAAAATAAAAATATTTTTATAATATTTACAAATTTTACAAATAAAATTATTTTTACGAAGAGACTATACTTCTATCTTTGCTCAAACTGATTGTACCAAAACACTAATTCCCACTAGAGAAATATAAGTACGTATGCATGTACTATTGATATTTTCTTTACAATTTTACGTCCAAATTATATCAAGTTCAGCTAAAAACCACAAGTTCTGCAGATGAATTATGAATCAACCCTAGAAATTTGTTGAGGGTGGTGGGCTAATTAAGTGATGATGCCTAGCTATAACTATGCACAACATTTTAATTTATTTTTCCGTTCCAAGAGACAAGTTTTTATTTTTTAGACTATATATAAGCAGCATACTCGTTGCTATAATGACTTTTAGAATTATATTCTTTATGTCTAAATAAATAATATTATTTAGACTTTTACTCATTTACTTTCATATATAAAATTTGTCTCGGACACACTTAATCTATGGCACAATTTCATAAACATTTACTCTTAATATTTTTTATTAAAATTATCAAAACATCAGTATACAAAAGGGATGGAATAACCGTTGGGTCAAAACTCTTTAGTTGATTAGATATATTTTTTGTGATTGATTAAATTATAAAATATTCAATTTTACGTTATTTTAAACCTTAGCATTAGCAAGACAATTTTTTTTATTAGACTCTTATTTATTAAAAAGTAATTTTATTTTAAATTTTCATAAGGCTCTTTTTTATGATTGGGCTCACTCATATTGGACTTCAACATAGTTTACTCAGTCGCTGGCTTTCTTCTTTGGGTTACTTTTTGGGTTTAAAGCCCAACATTCTCTCTCCCTCCCTCCCCTCCCTTCCCCTCCCCATTCCAAAACAAAAAGGAGACAGAAAGGAAAGGGTTTCGTATATATCGTCGGAGAAGAAGAAATTTGCAGTATTTTGAATTGTTAAGAGGCAGAAAAGAAGAAATGTTTTTCCACATAGTATTGGAGAGAAATATGCAACTTCATCCCCGCCACTTTGGCCGGGATCTTCGTGAAAAGCTCGTCTCCAAACTCATGAAAGACGTCGAGGGCACTTGCAAGTACTGCCCTTTTCTGCACACTCGCATATATTAACCCTAATTTATGAAACCCAGTTCGTTCTGTGCTGTAATCTTTGATTTTGATTGCCCGAAGTCTTATGATTGGTTAGGGCTGTTCTTTTGGCTGGGATTTGATTGTTAGGATTTTGAACTGAATGTCAAAATTTGAAAATTGGGATTTTTTGGATTTGAAAATATTACAAATTTCTTAAATGTCATGCCGTAAGACATGTATGCCTAATTTTTGGGACTCTTCCCCTAACCTTGTCCTCTGTTTCCTGTGTTGCAAATTGCTCCAATCAATCTGTGCTTAGTGCAACCATGAGTTTTAGCTCATCATTTTCTTTTGCTGTGTAATTGTTTTCTGGTGATATGTAGTAGATCAAGTTTCCATCTTGTATTTACATGAACTAAGGAAGAAGAGAACTAGAAATTAGCGGAGCTTGCAATTCTTGATTTTGAAATACTGGAATCTGTTATTCTAACAAATTTTAAAATTCTAATGGAAAAACACAACCTTAATGAATAGTTTTTTATTTATTGTACTTTTTTTTAATTACAGTGGTCGACACGGGTTTGTAGTGGCAATTACAGGGATAGAAAGCGTGGGGAAAGGACTAATAAGAGATGGGACAGGATTTGTTACCTTTCCAGTGAAGTACCAATGTGTTGTTTTTCGACCTTTTAAAGGTGAAATCTTGGAAGCTGTTGTTACCATGGTTAATAAGGTAGGCCTATTTAATTATTTAATTTGATTTATTTGTGCAGTAGCATATACTATACATCAATGTTTTGAATTATACTTATTGCAGATGGGTTTCTTTGCTGAAGCTGGACCTGTTCAGATTTTTGTCTCCAATCACGTGAGTCTAATATTTTCTTAAATTTCAGTTTCTACATCGTGAGTACTGTGCTTGGTTTTATTTGTTGTATAAATTTCCATTCATGAGTACAAAATGTTATGGGCACTCGGTCTAAACTGCTCTCGTTGTAGAATTTCTTATAACGGTGCCTTCTGCTTTTATTGAACATATAAACCTCATATTGTATGCAAAATATTGCGTATTATTCGATTTGCAATGACTTTAGTTGTATTCTGGATGTGTATCCTCTGATAAGAAACTGGGAAAGATGTTTTGGACTAGAGTCAAAAAAGAGGAAAGTGTTTGTACAATGAAAATACCTAAATATATTTTACATGGTTAGAAGAGAAAGATTCATGGTATGAATGCTTATGATCATTCAAAAACTTTCATAGGTCTGCAAAGAGACTTTGGTGGGCACAGTAGAATAAACTGGGTCAATGCAAGTAGACATAACTTTAGTTTACTATTAGCTCAAATTCAATTGCCTAATTTCAATACGGGCTTAAATAGAATATTCTCTCAACAAAAGAACAGAATAAAATATCAGGAGTTGTTTTGCAGTCTGTCTAATGCTTTGTGGAGTATGGAATATGACATGAGCACATGACCGGTGAAGTGATGTAGTCAACAAACCATGTCACCGCTACCTTCTTATCGATTTGCATGCCTTTACTCTCCTGTCTCTGATTGTTCTGTAGTGATTAAACACACAACTATTTCATGAGTTTCTACTAGTTTGAATGGGTTAGGTTGAAAGTTCAAACTTTAAGCTTTTGATGAAAAATAAATAACTTGATTGGAAACATTTTGAACACGTAGCTAGTCTTTTTTAAAATAAAGATAAAACGTATGTATAGCCTTCCAAAAAATTGATTTTTTTCCTTTACCAAGATGGCATTATGCTGCTTTTGGTAGTCATTGGTTGAAAATAAAGCATCCTAGTATTAGTTTTGGTATGACAAGCAGCAGAAGAAGTCATCTTTCTTGGAATATAATAGGCATATCATCTCCTAGATTTGAAAGTAATTACAAACTGTGGGAGATAGTGTGGCAGATACCTTATTTTGAATGTTATGTTTGGTTTCTGCCTTTAAAGAATTTTTGAGTGAAAAAAATTAGATGAAATCCTAAATAAAGGGCCTCTTGTTTTTGAAGAGAAAAGTCGCTGGTTCCAATCTCCATACTTGTGGCCAAAATTACGTATAAAATAAAGGGACACTTGTTCTCCACCTTTTTGTTTCTTCTCCCTCCTTTAATGAAATTTTCGTATTTTGTCTAAGAAAAAAAAAATTATTAATTTTTTTTTTTATCTCATATTTCTTCCCTTCCAACATTAATTCGTTTCTAAAAGTTTATTGAATGCTATTAGAGTGTTTAGAAAGGCAATAATGAAAATTCTTTCATTGTATATCTCCTCTTTCTTTTTCTTGCCTTGTTTTTCCTTGATATCCAAACATTAAATTCGATTCTGTTTGCATTTTCTTTTCCTTTGCACAATATCCACAAACCAAATGGATTGCTTTGAAACATGTGGATTTTGTTATCAATACCATAAACATAATCATCTATATAAATACATCTAATAAAAAGTGTGAAGCTGTCTGCTTTATTTAATATGTTTACCTCGTAACTTTCTCGCTTTTGTTTTAGTTGATACCTGATGATATGGAATTCCAGTCTGGAGATATGCCTAATTACACGACTTCAGATGGATCAGTATGTATCATTTCAAAGAACTTGCTCTTCTTTTAATTAAATTTCCAGTCATGTAGATTTATGCTCGACAGTTGACCTTTATTTCAGGTTAAGATTCAGAAGGAAAGTGAAGTTCGGCTAAAGATCATTGGAACTCGAGTAGATGCCACAGAAATTGTACGCCTTCAATTGTATCTTGTCTTATATTTAGTCCCTAACAAGTGGCTCTTTTTGTGGCTCATGATTATTATATCTTAAATCATTTTAGTAATTTCTCTTTAATGTTTCTAATTCTGGGTTAATACATGACTGCATTTATCTGGTACTCTATTTGTTCCATATTCAGATTTCCTGGAGAATGTTTGCTAGCACATCCTCTTTGCATATGAATCTTGTGCTGGTTCAATAACCATTAATTAAATTCTATACTTGGATAATAAAGACAGACTGAAGGAAGAAGCTGGAACAGACCACTAGATTTATCGATTACTTTTGTAATACATACAAGTGTTTGACATGCATGTTCCTTGTAAGAGTTCATTGCTCGACTTCTATAATCAGAAGTTCTTCATCTTTTTTGGCATGCCTTAAATAGCAACAGTTATTATCTAGTTTTCCTGGAGTTTTTGATAGTCAAAATTCGGTTTTTACGAGGCTCAAGTTTCAAAGTGTTTAACCATATTGTATATGCTCCTCATAAGATATGCAATCTACGCTACTTGCACAAATAAATCTGTCTTGTTATCTGCGTTACTCACCCTTCAAGTTCTTCTGTCATCTAATATATTGCTCTTTATGCAGTTCTGCATTGGCACCATTAAAGATGATTTCTTGGGTGTGATCAGTGATCCAGGTGCAACATCTTGACAGACTGGCTGGTGACATGCTCTGTTGACTTTGAAGTCGCACCTAATATTTTATCCTCCCAGACTTCTGTTATTGCTTAGATTCCTGATACCCAAGTCAGTTTGGTAGTGGAAAATGGTGTGTCAAATAATGAGAATATTTTAGTTCGACTTACTTTTGAGGACTCTTCTTCCTCAGATCGACAGACCATCTTTTGTGTTAATTTTAATTTATTTATTTTTTCTCTTCTGATTCACCGTTGGTATAAAAATGGTGTTGCAAATATGCCAGTGACCTGAAAAGACATTTGAGAAGAAGACTTTATTATTATTACATCGGAATGCATTATTCTCCATTTTAAACTTTAAAGTTTTTGATTGGTTGACATTAAACTTGCCTCCGTTCTAATTATAGTCCACAAAAATGTAAATTGAGTAACCTAGTCGACCTTTTTATATTTTCCAAGCCAATAAATTTAAACACCGCAGCAATGATCCCATTAGCTGTGCTTGAGCTTGTGATGGGTGACGGTGCTTGAGCAGGAACAGTGTGTCATTGCCGGTAATAACAGCGAGTTGTATTGCATGGAGAAGGAAGAGGACTTCTATTTATAAGGTTCACTTTGAAATTAAATATGCTCGTCGGGAATTAGTTAAATTCGGCATAGGTATATAAAAACAAAGTGTTATTGACAAATGACCGGCAATCCGGTGCGGCTGACTGTTGTTAGTACTTGTGGCAAGTTCTTGGGGAATGTCCTGCAAACAGGAACTGGGTTGACAATGCTGCCGAAAGGCCGGCCTATTATTAGGAATGCAGCGTTTTGCATTCCAAATACTGACATTCCATTATTATTTTTTATAATTTTTTTGTAAAAAATAATAAATTTATATTTCAAGTTCAAACTAAAACATGATTTGCTTCACTTTAGGTTAAAAGTAAGCTCTCATTTTTGAACTTTCAAGTTGAAAATTGAACTTTAACCAGGGAGTAAATATGGCCAACAGAGACATCATACTGTGGATGGTGGTGGTAACACTTGTTTTTTCCTTTTCTTTTTTTTGGGGTCAAATTATCATTATCCCTAATGTAAAAACTAATGATTAGTGTAGAAGCTTAATTAAATCTTGAATAAAATTTAACCTTTTTTTTCATTTATTTCAAACAATTAGAACCTAATATTTTTTGAAAATAGGTTATCATTTTTTCTTGTTAATGAATATGAATTTTCAGAGTACATAATTTTTGGACATTCTAAATGGTAAAAAGGAAACAAACAAATCGAATGTGTATCATAAATAAGTTGGATTTTTATTTTATAAATAAGTTGTGTGACATTATTCATTTATGAATTTTAACGACTCCCTCAAAAATATATAGGAGTACTATTTTATAAGTAAATAAAAGCCTAAAAAGTGTCAGTTTGGTGCCTAAAAAAGTGAAGATTTTTGTGATGTTGGCGTTTCAGCCCCCGCAAACCCTCCCACCACCTTACCTTCCAATATTCTCCCATAACCCAACTCGTATCACTTGTCAATCCCAACCGATAAACCCTAATTCCGTCGCCTTCCGACCTTCCACCGCCATTAACAACAACCACTTCATTCAATCTCTCTGTCAAAAGGGAAATCTCAAACAAGCCCTCCAAGTCCTCTCTAAAGAACCCGACCCGACCCAACGCACCTACGAGCTCTTAATCCTCTCTTGCTCCCGCCAAAACTCCCTCTCCGAAGCCGCGGCTGTTCACCGTCAACTTATCAGTGATGGGTTCGATCAAGACCCTTTCTTGGCTACTAAACTCATTAATATGTACACTGAGTTGGACTCAGTTGAACGTGCACGGAAGGTGTTTGATAGAATTCACAGGAGAACTATATATGTTTGGAATGCGCTCTTTCGGGCGCTAACGTTGGCGGCTGATGGTGAAGAGGTGTTACATCTTTACCGGAGGATGAATCGGATTGGGATTCCGTCGGATAGGTTTACTTATACTTACGTGCTGAAGGCTTGTGTTGTTGCGGAGTCATTGGTTTGGTTATTGGGTAAGGGAAAGGAGATTCATGCCCACATTTTACGACATGGGTATGAGAGCCATGTTCATATTATGACTACCTTGGTGGATATGTATGCTAGATTTGGTCGTGTGTCGGATGCGAGTTTAGTTTTTAACGAGATGCCAGTTAAAAATGTGGTTTCATGGAGTGCCATGATTGCGTGCTATGCGAAGAATGGGATGTCCTTCGAAGCATTGGAGCTTTTCCGTGAAATGATGCTTGAGACCCAGGATTTGTTGCCAAACTCAGTGACGATGGTTAGTGTTCTCCAAGCTTGTACTGCACTAGCTGCTTTGGAGCAAGGAAAGTTGATACATGGCTATGTACTTCGAAAAGGTCTTGATTCGGTTTTGCCAGTTATCAGTGCCCTGGTAACTATGTATGCAAGATGTGGTAATCTTGAACTTGGACGTCGTGTTTTCGATCAAATGGTTAGGAGAGATGTTGTGTCATGGAATTCTATGATTTCAAGTTATGGAATTCATGGTTATGGCAGAAAAGCTATTGAAGTTTTCAATGAGATGCTATACAGTGGCACCAGGCCTAGTCTTATATCATTTGTTAGTGTTTTGGGAGCTTGTAGCCATGAAGGGCTTGTTGACGAAGGAGAGAGTTTGTTTGAATCAATTAAAAGAGATCATGGGATGTATCCTAGTGTTGAACATTATGCTTGTCTGGTCGACCTTCTTGGTCGAGCAAATCGATTGGATGAAGCAGCCAAGGTTATAGCAGATATGCGGATTGAACCCGGACCTAAAGTTTGGGGTTCTCTTCTTGGATCGTGTAGGATTCATTGCAATGTTGAGCTTGCAGAGAGGGCAAGTAAAAGGCTTTTTGAGCTGGAGCCGAAAAATGCTGGTAACTATGTACTAATGG
Organism: Hedera helix; assembly: GCA_947179155.2. Lineage (NCBI taxonomy): Eukaryota > Viridiplantae > Streptophyta > Magnoliopsida > Apiales > Araliaceae > Hedera > Hedera helix. The sequence continues at coordinate 55,725,960 of OX359264.1, read as the reverse complement.
CTGAAATATATGCACAAGCTGAGATGTGGGATGAGGTTAGAAGAGTTAAAAAGCTTCTAGAGGCACGAGGAATTCAAAAGCTCTCAGGCTGCAGTTGGATTGAAGTGAAAAGGAAAGTTTACTCATTCATGTCAGCTGATGAGCTCAACCCACAAAATGAACAGATTCATGCCTTGTTAATGAAACTGTCAATGGAGATGAAGGAGATGGGCTATGTGCCCCTGACCAAAGTGGTGCTCTATGATCTTGATGAAGAGGAGAAGGAAAGAATTGTTTTGGGTCATAGTGAAAAGCTGGCACTTGCCTTTGGGCTGATCAATAGCAACAGAAGGGAACCCATTAGGATCACCAAGAACTTGAGGTTATGTGAAGACTGTCATTCTGTTACAAAGTTCATTTCCAAATTTGCAAATAGAGAGATTCTAGTTCGAGATGTAAACCGCATCCACCATTTTAGAGATGGGGTTTGTTCTTGTGGTGATTATTGGTAATGTTGTAAACATAGTTCCTCATTCTTACTCGTCATGGGGGAGGGTTCCTCTTGTTGGGATTTCCTACTGGAGCTTGATGAGAATACATGTACAGTTATTTGACTTACTGACTTTTTTCTGTACATATTGAATTTTGCCCGAGACACATCAAGACAGTTTTTTTTTATGATTACTTTTAATACTAAATATTAAGACTAAAAAAATTATTAAATGTTTAAATGGTTGGCAAATTTTAAAATTCATTACAAACAAATTGACTAGTCAGATGCATATGGAGTAAAGTGTAAGCCGAGGAAGAAAATAGATGATAGCCGAGGAAGTAAATTGTAAAGTGTAAGCCGAGGAAGTAAATTTATGAATATAAAATAAAATTTAATTAAAATTCATTTAACTATCAAGTCGGATACAGTCTCGAATCGAGTTTAAATAAAAAAACTACAATTTAAAAATATGTGAATAATTTATCAAATTTAAAACTTTACTCATATTTAAATAATTTATATTTCGAATCCAGTTCGAATTGAACTTTTAATCAAGCAAATACAAATTGAACCCAAACTGTTTGGTTCATTTTACGGCCTTATTCTTAACTTCGAAAGTGAACCTTCTATTTTTTTTTTTAAGGAATAGAGGGAGTATTCTATTTAGTCCGAGGTTAACCAATGTAAAGGAGCCGAAATATAGGAGTTTACCCAAGCATATCCTCCTTGTATGCCTATGCCCGTTAAAAGTATGATGAAATTACACACTATTAAACCAACAGTAAATTGAAACCATATCTACGGAAATTTAATAAGGTAAATACACATATTCCATCTGCTGCAAAAATACTATTAGCCTGCCATGGTATAAGCTACAGAGAGAGAAAAAATGAGGATTACTCGTAATTCCTACCGTCTTCGCTTGCAACAATACAAGTATATCAATTTCGAACCACCATCTACTTTTAAGCCCACATCCATAGGGAGCTCCATGCACATAATTGACATCTACAGACTGGATAGGTCACTTTACTGTACCGCTACAGAACCATCTTGCTTCATTTTCAGGAGACCATTCTCTATGTTCCGCAGCACAGGCTTATAGCTGCAATATTTTGTTCGAACCGAAAATAAAGAAGAAAATCAAGATCGTCAGCAAACAATATAATATTTCCTCTATTCTGAGTTATAAGATCAATGTTGACTTTCTTAAAGTCAATTTTAAACTCAAAATTGACATAAATTTATTCAGTTTATGTCGATATAATTATGAATATTATAAATTAACTAAAAAGTACTACTAATTATAAGATTTATTGTTTTTAAAACTTAAACAAATCATGTTAATTTTGAATTTAAAAATATTTTAAATTAACTTTTAGAAAGTCATCTTATAATTCGGAATAGAGAGAGTACAATAATACGAAGACAATACAGAAGAAAAGAAATATAAAAATAAATTTAAGGGAAAATAAAAGCAAGAAGAGTGTACAGGCGTGCAAGACTGTTGTATGCTTGTGTGGCTTGCTGCAGACGTGCTGAGAGCTGCAAAACCTCTGCTGACAGTGCTTCTGCTTTGCTCTGTTCTCCAACAAGTTGAACCTACAAAGAAAACACAACCCAAAGCTGCAGTCAAATTATTAATGTTTTTTATTTTAAATTTTAGAAGTAAAGTTTACAAAGTGCTAGAATAAAACAAAAGAGGCAATGTGTATGTCTTTAAATCCTTAAAAGTACACTGGATGAGATTAGACCATCTTTACGTTGATCAGGCCTTTAAAAGATGATTGGTTGGCTTTCTCTTCTACACTGGAAAATTGACAAGCACAAGCACATATGCACTCAAACCTAGCAAAATGCAGGCAGAAATGCACAATACCCATTTAGGCACTACTGACCTAAGGTAAATACTTTATAGCAACTAGCAAAATGCGCAGTCACTGGGGCTTGTGTCTAGCGACTTGAGTAATGGTTATCGTATTGGGGTGACGCTAGTCTACTTTCATTCTTTCATCAAAATACAATTTTTCTACATAAGCCTTGCCAGTTGGCATAGTAAATAATTATGATAAAAATAACTGCAAAGAATATTTTTTTTTGGAGGGTGGTGGGGGGGGGGTGGGGGGGGGGGGGGGGGGGGAAGGGAAGAGATCATGTGCATCAGAGACGAATGCAGGATTTATGCATGTTGGGGCTTTGGTACAATATATATGACAAAAAAAATAAAAAGTTAATATAAATTTAACATAATATAGCGACAATTATATAAATAAATATCGTATGCCAACCACAATGACATAAAACTACAAAAAACTTATAAATTATTAAATAAAGTGGGGACCCAGCCTATATAAAGTGCACAAACTCATCCTCACATGGGTAAAAAAGGCTTAGGTGGCATTGGACAACATATAAACCTAGTGGCTGCCATGAACAAAAGTGTGCATGAACTAAAGAAGAAAAAAAACTAGCAGGGCCGGTAGCCCTCACCTGCCAAACCTCCCACCCCCCGAGCCATGATGTGCATTGTGCATAATACATGTTAGTCCCCAAACCAATTCCACTATTGGCAAGCCAATGTGTAATTCCTTGTTTGGCCAAATAAGCTCAAGCTCAAGTGGCATGGCATCCTCCCTGTCATAGAGTGACCAGTATCCAGTGTTCAAACCTCCATGGGAAAAGGGAAAAAAATTATCTTGTAGTTTCTTGGATACTACTCCCTCTGTCCCAAAAAAAGTCCCATTTGCATATTCTTTTTGTTACACAAAAAGAGCTCTCTTCTATTAACAATGGTATAAAATGGCATAATATCCTCAAATTTACCAATATAATTTCATTATCATGCCATAAACTAACAAAACATATTATTTCTAGGGATAAAACATGGAAATAATACATACTAGGACTCTTTTTATGGAACAAGGGGAGTATTTCCTATTTTCATACAAACAATATTACCTTATTTCTTTTAGCGTTGAAGTTAGGGTCATGCCTCCCTCTAGTCACTAAGAAAAACTCGCAATTCAAAAATCAAAAGAAAGACAATGAAGAAAAAATCATCTGGAAATATAATGAATCTTTGGGAACATGGCTATGTAATGTTTATGGGTATATGCATCGGATTAAGAACTTAGGATATGAAATTATTATGAAGGGGAGAGACGTGCTAGAAGATCTTTCGCCAATGATGTCGAAGAGAGAGGGAATCCGTGGAGCAATAACTCCACCCTTGGGAGTAAATTCCTTTGTCCAACTATATCAACCAAATTAGAAGTGGTATATGAAGCCTAACCTTGAGGGAGACAACTTCAGCAGGATATGTCTGGTGCCTTGTCTCATCACCCTCATCTTTGTTGGAATCTAGTATGCGGTTCTGAACAATGCCCTCATTCAATGTTGGCATATTAGCTTGCTCTGTTCTCAGTTTATCTAACATCCCACGGAGCTCCTCATTTTGTTTAAGACAATCTTTCACCTGCAAGCATATTATTTATTTGGGAAAGAAAATTGAACCACAAAACTCCTAAGAAAATTGATGGGGCAGAATAACAATTTTTATACCTAAAGCACAGAACAAAGTAGGATAATTTGACTTGAAAATAACTAGAATTTTAACCCATAGTTCTTGAAGCTGATTTATTGCATAGAGTGAAAAATGAGCACAGACACTACCATGAGGTAAAGGGATGAAAGAACCACAAAATGGAGAACAAACGAGAGAATCTTGAGTAATTTTACAGTATACCACACAAATAAACCTCAAGTGCGACAACATTCTATGATTGTCTCTTTCTCAAGCTAGGGAGGAACACTTAAATTTATCTGATCACTCCCCTACATCAATGTAGTTGTACTTTCGCATCCCTTTAAAGCAATTGTTGGAGTAACTAATTGTTTTTCCATAAGAGCATCACATATATGTATGTAAATCATTACTCTCACTCCGTTAAACAAGTCATGTATTAAAGATTCCCAAAGTTTAACATTTCAATGCCCTCACATCTACATCTTAGAGATAAACTTTCATACTGCAACATAACTCGCATAGACATATGGAGGGATTCTTATTCCCCAGCTTCTGTGCGGATTACAGTATTAATAAAGTTAAACCTTTGAATCAAACAATCCTCACCAATAAAACATATTAATAGTTGGACTTCACCAAGACCCGAGGGGTTAAGTGGTGGTGTGGCCCCCTGTTTTACCACGAAACAACTGTACAACTTGCTCAAAACCATGTAATGTATAACTTACCCTACAAACCCAAGTAATATGTCGAGGTTTCTGGTTTATTTATCAGGGAGGCAACTATCAAACTCTTAAGTCTTAACAAATTGCAAAAAAAAATCCCGTGGTAATTTTGTTCATTTTTAACATAAGATATATAATACACAGAAACCAAAAACCAAAAAAAAAAAAAAAAAAAGGGCACGGATGTGAGGAGCAACTTCGGAAAAGACTATTATGAGCAAGCTTCTTCAAAGATTATCTTGAGCATATATCTTGACAAAAATAAGGCACTGGTCACTGTATACCTGATTCTCCCAGTGTACCACAACACCCATTGCTTCTTGATAAGCAGATGACAGATTAGAATTTTCCTCAAAAAGCCTCTCTATCTCTGAAGACTGGGAATCAATCTGTTTACAGAATTAAGAAACAAACTAAATATTCCAATTTCAGGGAGTAGACAGAAAAGTAAGCAACTGCTACTGCCAAACCTCCATTAGTAGTTTCTGTCTACTACTCTCAAACCTCTCGACTGCTACTGCCATATCGTGCAATTGTTTCTCAAGTCTTTCCTTGTCTTCCTACAATAACAATAATGATATTTAACGATTAGTTTGGAAGTGGAATGCATTCTTTTATGAAGTTAATGCATTACATATAAATATCAACCAAAGAAATATTATCTTCACATACAAAATGAATTTAAAGAAAAAACTAAAATGACTAAACATGTCATGAGAAGATTTTTGCAAAAGAGGTTTCAGAGGATGATGGTCCACATGACAATGACCTCCATCCTTTGACATCAACACCTCCTCCAACTTATACTCAGATTATCAGAAGTAGACAGAACTTGCTTCATAAAAGAGGTTATTATTAAACAAGTATGCATTATTTTAAAAAGTTAAAATCAAGGATGAATAAATATCAAAAGAGTAGACTACATGCATCCTCAGATTGTCATTCCAACTGGGAATAAGGTACAGACTCTAAGCTATCAGCAATTCAAAGCCCAGCACTGCAGAGGGCACTGGTCTAAGCATTACAAAAAAAATGACTTTTGGAAAGGGCCACAAATAAAGAAAATTGAAAGAGAAATGGATTGGGGGCACCGGGCACGTAGCTAGAGAGGAAAAGGAACAACGGATCAGGTACACGTCACAATAAAATGTAGTGCTGCACTAAACTCAGATCATAGTATTGCTAATCAAAAGAAACATATATTCAGCAAGCAAACAAAATTATACAGGTCAAACAAGTGCATTAAAAGTTCAGTTTTCGAAATATAATAATCATATTCAAAGCATCAGCCACACATACATGCACGTGTATAGACATACTTGCAACCAGGGGGGGGGGGGGGAAATGAAAGGAAAAAAAAACATATATACTTTGAGAAACAATGTAAGGAGAATTTGCCATGCCAGTCTTCAGACCACAATGATGCTTGTGGAAATTATACCATCCAAAAGTATTCACTTACCATTGAGAATGCCTTGTGGGGAGCTATTTCTGAAACTTTTTCTGTAAAAAATATAGTGCAACAGATAAAGTTATAACGTTGTAATACAAAATACTTTGCAGCTGGAAAATCTGATAATAAATCATTTATAACAGTAAGGAAAATACTGTCATACTCCAGAAAGAAAATGAAAATGACATGCAATGGGGATCTGGAATGCTCATGAGATATAAATAAATAGATTCCCTTCTGAGGTGTGTCCTGGCTCTTGCGTATCCTTTGAGTGTGTTTTTTTCTTTTTTTGTTTTTGTGCCCCCCCCCCCCCCCCCCCCCCCCCCTCCTTTATCTTTTAGGGATAGTTTGAGTGGTTGATGTACTGAGTCCGTCTCAATGGTAAACATAGGCTTCCCTCCCCCCATGGAAACCACACCAACCTAAGTCTATTATATACACCATGAGCACATGGGTGACACCCCCTTTTGGCCTTTTTTGATAGAATCCATTTACCTATCAAAGAAGTAAGAGGGTACATCATTTCTATATCTATACAAACAAGGTATTAGTTAGGTATCCATATACTTACTCTAGTATGCTTAAATATCTCCCTCGGTCTCTTGTGATTTACGGAACATGACTACTACAATTCTTAATATAAACATCTATGCGACAAGCATATAATTTAGATTTGTTATCATAAAAAATACTTTTTATATATTTCTTGATTTTAGTTTTAAATACAAGAAATTAATTTCCTTATTCATATCTACAAATGTATTCATACCATCTACTTCTTCAGGGTTTGTTTAGGTGTGTGTCAGTAATCTCTGTAATCCGTGTATCCATGCCACATAGTTGCTTAGTAGTAACAAGCCATCAACACATTAAATCATGAATAGCATTACAGCAATTGAATAAGTAGCATATGATAGACATGTAATGTAATCTAATTCAACATCTAGGTAGGTTCATAATTGATCCATGACGATTGACCTTGACATACCTGAGGCACTTTTGGATAGAGCTGCATACTTCTCTTCCAACTCCTGCTTTTCAGACATGAGAGCAGTTATTCGGGATTGCACTTCTGTGAATTGTAGTTGCTCTTGCTGCCTCAGCAGTGACTCTTGCTACAATTTTGAACAACGATGAGACACTTCTAACAAGACTTTGACATCAAACTTAGAAATTATCAATAAACATATTCTAACCTCTAGCTGAGATTTTAAATTGGCTAGCTCCTTCTCCAGAGCTTGCAAGTGATCTGGTGAATTTCCCATTGAGGTGATGGAACCAAGTGTACCACTTATTGCTTGTTGCTGTAACGAATTTAGTTCAGCTCTCAATGCTGCTGCATCTTCCTCAGCCTATTTCGAGAGGATTAATGAGCATATAAAAAAAATTCATTACTTAAACATTAAAACCACTTGCATACTCGATATTGTTCTTCTTCTGCTTCTTTCAGACGTTTCTTAATTGTGCGAAGCTGGGCTGAGAGATCCTCCTACACTAAAATATTGGAGTTTGTTGGTGAAGAATAGAGCATGTTAAATTTCATAAGAAAGCATTGTGTGACGGCTGTGTATACCCGTGCAACAACTGCAGCATCTTTTTCCATTGCAACATCCTTCAGAGCCCTTCTTAAGGATGGTACAGTATTCTCCTGCGAGTTTAATGAAAACAGAAGCTGAATAAGCAAATATTAACACTAACGAGAAAGTTACATAAACTATTTCCAGTTACAGTACATATACATCGTACAACATAACTTACAACTAAATATATAAAAGCATGTACAAGGTCAAAAAAATTTACCATATGTCCCTATCTATACATTCTAATCTCTCTCTTTTTTCTTCATTAAGAAAAAGAAATGAGAATACAATTACAATTAGATCATATTTTACTCATATATATATACATATATACATACATATATATATATGGACAATGCCAAATGCACTGGTTGATCAAAGAATGCAATAGAACATGAAAAATATCATTTGATTGACTTCGTTCTTCTATCTATAACAAGATCAACTAAGGTGAAAAGGAAGGGGTAGAAGAGCGAGCGTAGTACTGATTATGCGGAAAAGTCCAGCAATTTATATCAGTAGTAAGACAATCCTATCAAATGCAGCAACTTTTTCCTTCAGAAGTGCCAAATTAAGCTCATTATGCCACAAATATGATCAATTTCTTTAATAAACAATTTGCAGAAAATGAGAGGTTTTAGATTTACCAATTCAGATAGACGCTTCTGCAGCATGTCATTATCCAGTTCTTTTGACTGAAGCTGAGGCAAAAAAAAAACACAATAATCAACAAGGTACTGTGGCCAACCATCCAGGAAAAGAACTATACAGAATACGAACAATAATACCTTCAGGGTCAATATTTTATTTTCTTCATCCAGTTCTGAATTGTTTTTATGCATGTCCTTCAACTGAGATACTAAACTGCTAATGTCATTCTGCAATGTTATCGAAATAAACTTACATTAATATCACATTACATATATATTGATATGAAGATGTGCATAAATTTGCAATCAAAGTTAATATTTCTCAGATAAAATTTTCCTAGCAAAAATGCAGAAAATTTAGTCCTATCAAAACCTTTATAACTCCAATAAAAGAAGAGGGAAAAAAATACTAATTAAGTTTGCTTAGCCAATAACATATTCTGGAAATTTCCCAGAACATAGTGGCATAAATTATTCATTTTTAGACACGTGCAGCCAAAGTCTTTTCAGAGTTTTGAACCATGACACACAACTAGTAAAGGCATTTATCAAGAGGCCCATTTCCACTTAAGCTAAACCATAGGGGCTGTGGCATAAAATAACTGAAACTATATCAAACATCTAAAAAGGTCAAATAATGGTACATTTATTATTTTATTTTATTTTCATAATAAATGATGATACATTTGTATAAAAAAAAGGCTTTACAAAATTATAAATCATTGTTAAAAGGATAAAAAGAAAAGGTACATCAATATGATTTCCTCCCTCTGTTCCACGAAATTAGTCTCATTTGAAAAAATTCAACAAAAAGAGTCGTCTTGTCATAGATAGGAGTATAAACTATAAAGTGACACAATGTCTTCAAGTTTGCCATCATAACTTAATTATCATCCCATCACTATTATACTAACAACTTGTTGTTTAGATATAAATATGGAACAAAAATACATCATAATATTTGCAAACTATGCAAATAGGACTCTTTTTACATAATGGAAAGAGTATTTCACCACTTAACATATTGCTTTCTCAGTTCAAAATACAATTGGTTTTAGTCTCTTCTATATAAATATGATACAAAATTACCGTGCCATGATATTCCATTATTCTGAAGAAGTTTTCCACAAAAATCATTCTCCATCTAAGAATTAAAAGGCCAAATCAAACAAATTCTAACCATGCACTAAATTCTTTGTAAAATAGAAACAATACACAAATATGTTACCTCTGAAAGCCGATTTCCGCTCTCTGATTTTTTAATCCCAGCGTCTGCAAAACAATCCGAACAGAAAATTGATTCTTAACATAGAAACAAAACAGTAAAAATAATCAATTAGCATTTGGAAAGAGAACAGGGAGAGCAACCATCAGGGTTAGGGGGTTTGGTGAGATCTGGTCCAGATGAGGCCTTGGTTAATCTCTCTGCAGCTCTCTTCTGACGGATTTCTTCCAACTTAAACAAATAAATAACATACGCAAACAAAATAATTTCAGCAGATGCATAAATCAAAATCAGAAAAATGTGATGAAATTGAAGTTAAGCATAAGAAACAACGAATTTGAATAGCAGTGAAGTGAAGGTCGAATCGAAACCAGAAAAAAATATGATGAATTTGAGGTTAAGCATAATAATGGAATGAATTGGAATAACGTATAATAAAAGTGAAGATCATACCGTACGTCGACCTAAGGAAGCGTGATGTGACGCCATGGATTCTCAGATGTGAATTGCCTAACGATATCTGCAAATCGTCAACTGAGGTTTTCTCGCCCTTGAATAATCTTTCAGTTTTCACGGTGGCTGGCTGATCGGTAGACTTGCAGAACTCGAAAGTCAAAATAATTTGACCGAGCTCGGTTTTGTGAAAAGGAAAAATTATCTATTTAGCTACATATTTTTTTAAGTTTTCGCAAATTGGTCCTCAAATAAAACAAGCCAATCCACCGAATGCATTACGGGTGTACATTGGTTGGATTGAGCCGTTTAAACGTTAATGTTATGTTTGAATCGCAGCAATAAAATAATTTATTTTTACGAAAAAAAATTAAATTTGATTATTTTATTAGAATATATTTAAATTATTTTTATTTATGTTAAATTTATTAATTTTATTTTTTGAGTGAAGATATAAAATGACTCACATGAACAAAATAAATTATTTCACTCTCTACTCTATTGTCTTTTCTATTTTATTTCTTCATTAATTTTATTCTTTTAATCACTGTTTTAAAATTTGGACCGGACCAGTGGTCCGACCAGAACCAGTTGACAAGTCAGTCCGGTTTAACTCAAAAAATTGATTTTTATTGACCCGGTCAAAATTCAGTTAACCACTAGTAAAACGAGTTGGTTGACCATGTTTTAAAGTTTGTTTTTTAATTTTTTTTACTAATATTATAATATTATTTTACTATATTTTAGTTTATAAGAAATTACATGTATTAAAAATTATTAATTATTAATAATATATTTTTTTATGTATTCATGGCATCACCGGTTCAATAACGGTTCGACCACTGGTTAGACCAGGGACCCATCTATTTAATACTATTTTTGATTCGATGATCGGTCCAAATCTAAAAATATTGATTTCAATTCAAACGTAATATGTATTATTTTAAAACAAATTAATATTATCATTTAAAAAAATATGAAATCAAACAAAACTATCTAATTTGAATAACCCTGCCAAAAACGATGATAGTGACAAACAAAATTGGATATCAATAATTAGTTGAATTATATAATGTATGTTATTATTAGATATTTATTTTTATTTATTCAGATAAATAATAGAATTATATAACAAAATTATTTGGTATTAGAAATTTAAGTGATGAATTTTCTTGAAATACTAACCTGAACACAATTCTTGAATTCAAGTTATTATGAATTATAATTTAGTTATAACACTAATTCAGGAATTAATCCATAGTAATTACTTAAATTTATGACTAAATATTAATACAATAAAATCATGTGATAATTTTAAGTGTTGATGAATTATAATATATGTTAGACACTTATTTATTAATAAGATTCACAAATATTAATAATATGATTAAATCGGTTGAATTTTAATTCTAATCTTAATTATGAGGATAATTTAGTAAAAAAATGGCCGAACGTCTTAATTATACATTTCGATGCTCATACTTAATAGAATTGTAAATCTTTTTGGGCTGTTTCAAAAAATGGCACTTGTTAGAATAATTGTAGTATATATTAGTTAACTCTATTTTTATTTGTTTATCTATATATAAAATGTGGGACGAGGAACTTGGTCTCTCACTTTATGTTGGTTTATTTTATGACAAAATTTAAAAATTATTATATTTTAATTAAATTATTTCTTCACAATGGTAAATTCATAGCCCCCCCACCCCCGACTTGTTTATTTTCTTTATCTCATTTTTTATCCTTATTTTTTCTTTTATCTTTCTCATCTATGTTTTATTTAAATATTTTAATTTTTTTTTCTTAATTACACACATATAGTGTGTATGCCACATAAAGTTATATTAATTATTATACTCTTTTCATTTCATATTATTTGATATTATTGTTAATTTTTTAAAGTTAACCTAAAAAAATTAAACTCAAAATTTACATAAATACTTTTAATTTTAATCAATATATTTATTAATTTTGAATTTAAAATATTTAAAATTAATTTTTAAATAATAATAATAATTATATAATTTTAATAATAATACTTATTTCTTTGTACTTGTTAATACATTATAATCAATTATAAAAAAATGTATTTAATCTATATAACAACGACACGTTATTTAAAATAATTTTAAAATTAAAATTTGAGACTCCCAAATCATAACATTTCTGGCTTAGAAGCGTAATTAATTATAGTTGCAGTCACATAATTCGGTGGTGTCACATCCATGTTAACATAATTAGAGTGTCGAGGAATCTCACTCTGTCTTTACCAGTGATTTATACTTTATTGAATGAATTAAACTTTATTCCAATTCTATTTTTTCAAATGATTAGTACGTCCGTCGGTAGTTTTGTCAAAAATGGACCCCCGAAAGAATTATTGTGTTGGATTTAAAATCAAGATTAATTACTACTTAGCTGGAAAGTCATGTAAAATAATAGCATGCAACAGCTGGCTGACTCTCAATCACTCAGCTGCTATAATCGGATTCTGGCAAACAAACTGTAAAGCAGTAGCCGTTTCAAAATTAAAGATATAATTTAATTGTTAAATTTAAATAATAATATATTAAATTTTAAAATTAGTATAATTTATAAAAATTTAAAATAAAATAAATTTTATTATATATTATATAATTATAATAATTATATTAATTAAAATTAAATAAATTAACATAAATTTAAAATTTAATATGTCATTGTTTGGTTTCACAAATCAAATTGTATTATTAATTTTAATAATTAGATTAGACATTTGACTTCTTATATTAATTAAAATTTGTCTATAACATATACATGAAGGTATATTTTCTTCGTTTCTAATATTAAAATTAAATGGTATTAATTCTATCTAGAGACTAGGAATGAGAGTTTCATATTCTTTATTAATTTTTTTTATCAAATATTAATGTTTGTATAAAAATATACTCTTAAACATATTTTTACGATAAATTATGTTATATAAAGTTTTTTTACTAGTTTTTATGTTTCCCATTGTTTCAAATTTTAAAGATGTATACTCCAAAAATATACGTACAATCGTGACATGATTGTAAAAATATGTCAACAAAGTTGAGAACATTGTGTCAATTTAACCGGTAACTGATTAATAATTTTGTGTAATAATAAAATTTGATAAATAAAACTCTATTTTATAAAATGGAGAGAGTATTGATCAGAAAAAGATTATTGATGTGAGATGTCTCAGCGTGATTTACGAAACCCTAATATTTCAATGGCTATTATATTCAAGTGTGTCTCATCATGTCCATGTTTTAACAGTACCCCAAAAAAATTAAAATAAAGAGAACTGGCGATTTGTTAATACAGGGAACGTAACTACTGTTTGACTGTGGGAGAATATTAAACAGCTGTTTAATGAGTTGGATTATAAAAGAAGGGAAGGGAAGGGAAGAGAAGAGAGAATTATAATTAAGGAAGGGAAAAATTAAGAATGCGTTTTTGTATCCCATTGTGTTGCAAAAAGAAATCTAAGCCTGATGATGAAGAATCACTTGAGCATAAATCTTCGCATTCCAAATCCGACAGAGGCGGCAATGTGAGCAAAGGTGGTGAATATCATGTTGAATCCAGCCATGGCACCGGCGTAGCCAGCAATGCTAGCACCAACGAGGCTGGCATGGCAGCTTTGGTGGTGACCGGAGCAGACGCATCTGCAGTGGCTGGTAGTGCATGTGGCAGTTCTCATGGTGGTGCTGGCGGTGGTGATGGTTGACAGTTGATCGATCCTTATTGTATTTCTCTCTCTCTTTCTGTTTTTTTCTTTCTATTTCTTTTTGTTTTGTACGTGTTCAATTTATATAATTTATATTTTAATTATTTTACTCTTGAGGAGTTTTCCAGCCGTTTGTTGTCTGGGGGTAAGCTATATATATATATATACTTATCTCGAGGAATTTGAGTGGATTTTTTTAAGAAGAGAGATGAAAAGAGAGGAATGTGATTGGCAATGTGTGTGGACTCGATCGGTAGTTTTATTAATAATCAATTCTATAACAAGTATCGAATTTAAATTAATTAAAATTAAACTGTGTTTTCATACATTAATTTTGTTCTATATATGCTGATTCCTGTTTTTATTTATATTTTTATTCTTATTATGCACAAGTCGTTGGAGACTTTGAGACGGATGCATAATTCGTAACATATATAGAGGGAATTGATATTTTCACAAGTTAATTTGATATTTTCTCAAGATTAAATAGGATATACTTATGAAAATATTAAATTAATTTGTAGAAATATTAATTTTTATATGAAATTAATATTTTTACAAGATCAAATGAAATTCACTTGCGTAAAATTTAGAGGCGTAGAATATTAGAGAAGGCTGCTCTTATATTTCTTTTATTAAGAATATCAGAGAGTATTGGAGTCAAAATATTAGCAATGTTAATTATTAATGTATTCATCCAACATTAATATTAACTTGGTGTTCTAATTATATGTATAATATTTTATCTGTTTTAAATTATAAAATAAATATGTACAGAGCCTTTGATGAGTACAGTGTGAGAATTTCTTTTGGAAATAGGTGACATTTAAGCTACGAGCACTAAAGAGAATAATGCAGCATACAATTCATATAAGATACGAGAAATTTGTTATATTTTTCTTTTTGATAAATTACACGTCAATTTAACAGGGAAATGTTTGTTGAGTATAAATTTTTTGTTTGATTTTATATGTTAATTACAAGATATCACAAGTTTATTTTTATTTTTATTTTTTTGGATTCTTTAACGAATTAAAAGTCATTGTACAAGTGCTTTATATATATAAAAAAATGTGAGAGAACTGATAAAATATGAACTAAACCAAATGTATTGAAATAAAATAAGAAAAAAAAATGATAAAATGCGTTTGGTTTATGAATTTAAAAAATCATTATAAATAAATTTAAGGTACGCAAAAATAAAAACAAAATTTTTAAAAAAAACCCTTAAATTACTAAGTCACAAAAAATTATATTCTTGAACTGTAAGTTAATTTACGATTAACTAAAACGATTTTGTATTTGTCTTACTATATTTTAGTATCGATATCGAGTGATTGATTGATAAAAAAGTTACATGTCGAGTTCGATTGACATAGTATTCCCTCGATCTCCTAAAAGAGTCTTCTTTATAATTAAAAATATATATTTCATATTTTCTAATCTTTTTTATTGATAATAATTAAAATAATTTAATATATATCATAATTTTATTATCATGTCATCGTTATTTAACTAATAATTTATTACTATATGAATAAACATGAAAAGTGAAATTTTCAAATATTGTACTTGAGAGATTTTTAATATTTATTATGTAATTTATTTGTTCTCGTACTAATATATTTTCCTCCAAAACAAAAACGCTATGACAACTGTACGTTCAATTCTCACCAACTTCCTCCCATCAAGGTCCCTAAAACAAAGTGAAAATATAATGATACCACCGGATAATAAAAAAGGCAAAAAGAAAAGAAAAAGTTTCATATTTGGCTGAGTGGGACAGTAAAAGTAAAAATCACCTTAAGAAAAGGTACTCAAACATAATCCAAATTGGACTTTATTCAAGGGGGAGCTACAAGAAAATAAAATGTGAGAATTAATATTAAAATATAAATTAATCATTAATGATGAAAAATCAAATGAATCAATCAAAGAGCAACACTATTATTGATAAAAAGAAAATATAAATGTGATTGTCTAGCTAGGTGTAGAATCTTTAGTCTTTTTTGACTCTTGTTTAAACATGATTTAAAATTGGCATAACTAAACATGATTGGTTTGTCAAAAGTTTTTGGCGACAAGAATTGAACACTCCAGCAGAGGGAAAGGAAAAGAGAAATGGAAAATGATATATTTTGCGATTTTATATGTTTGATTTTGTTGTTGTTGCAAGTTACGTGAGTAATTATAGTTGATAATATTTTAAAGATTTATTTAATATAATGGACCAACTTTATAATCTTATTCAATCTAATGTATTAGTATACGTTATAATCATGATCCCATATATTTATATATTAATTTTTTTATTACAAATTACGTGAATAATTATAATTAATAATATTTTGACGATGTATTTAATATAATGGGTCAACGTTATAATGTTATATAATTTCTTGTGTTAATATACGTCCCTATTGTAATTTGATAGAAAACTTTTACGATACATAACAAGACTCGAGCGAAAAAAAGAGAGACTTGTAATATTGTGAATTTACTGCCCCTTATTTTTTATTGCTAAACAAATGCCACTAATTCATAATTAACATAATAAATAATAGGAACGGGGCTGGTTCTTCAACAGTTGAGAAGTGGAAGAAGCCTCCTTTTGAGTGTGTAAAATAAATTATGATGCTTGTGAGTGAGAATGGGTTTATTGGTGCGGGCTTTGTTCTTATTGATGGCAGAGATTATCTTGGGGGCTGCTATGGACAGATATTAAGGAAACATTTATCTGAATTGTGTCGAAACTATTGCAATTTGATGTGCAGTAAAAGGCTTTCTAGTCTTACTTTGGAGAAATCAACCTATTTTAGCCCGTCTGCAGTTGGGCGGATACGGTGTTACATGGGCCGGATTGTGAAAGGTCCCTAGACAATAAATGCATATATGCCTACTGCACTGCGTTAAACCCTAGTCCATTCCCCATCAATAGACAAACCCTTCTATCTTGCAAAGACGGCGATAGACATGGCAGTTTTGGCGCCGATTGAACACCCAAATAATCAGCCTAGCAAGGTTCGATGGGGAGAGCTCGACGAAGAAGATGGAGAGGACTTGGACTTTCTTTTGCCGCCGCGCCAGGTAATCGGCCCGGACCAGAACGGGCTGAAGAAGGCGGTGGAATACAGGTTCAACGACGACGGAAATAAGGTCAAAATCACCACCACAACTCGCGTTCGCAAGCTAGCCAATGCTCGGCTTAGCAAGCATGCCGTTGAGCGCCGCTCTTGGTCCAAATTTGGCGATGCCGTTCATGAGGACGTTGGTGCTAGGCTCACTATGGTTTCCACTGAAGAGATTCTCGTTGAGCGGCCTAAGGCTCATGGTATACACTCTCTCCAATTCTCTGAATTTTTTTTCTTTGATTGTCTCTGTAGTATATGTTTACATGTTTCTTATACGGATTTGGAGTACTTTGAGGCTGTTCGCAATTTTCTTTGATTAAATTTAATTTAGGAATTGGGATTGTTTGATCTTAAAATATAATGTACATATTAAATTTAATTTGGTAATTTGGATTGTTTAATATAATGTAGACTACTATTCTAAAAAGTTTTAAAAAAACATATACCGAATACTGAAGTGGAAAGGTTTACACCATTGGATTTCAATTAAATATTAAAAGCCAAAACTTTTGAAATGATTGTGATTGTGTCAATGAAATTTGTTAACAATTAAAATCTGCTCTTTTCTTTTTACTTTTTCTGTCAAGTCTTTCCTTACTGCTCTTCTCCAGACTTTATTCCTCCATACTCCTCCAGATTTACAATCTCAGTTGTACGCGTTGAGATTGCAAGTCATACTTATAACATATTTAGACATGTGTACAATTGAGATTGCAAGTTTCGAGGAATAAGTCTGGAGGGGAGCAGTGCTCGTTTTAAATAAGTGAAACTTGATTTTATTCTCAGGAGAAATGGTTGTCCTTTGAATTAACCTTGCCTTTTGCATTCGAAATCAGTTACTCATGTATTGCTTCAACTCAATTTGTAGTCGAAAGGCATAACTTTTATGCATTAAAAACTTTGTTTCTTGCTGTTGATTCTCATTGTTTTAATATCTGAATTTTTTTTATGGATGTCAATTCTAGTGCATGCATTTATTACACGGACTGTTATCTATTAATAATAAGATAGTTTCCTAGAGTGATACAGGCTCCCAACATCGGTTACATAATTTTCACAATCCCCGTAAACAAATGTCATCTCAGTAGGGACCTTGTTCTGCGTCTTAACGAATTAAGGCTGTGAAGTTTGTTCTAACCTGTTTATGGGCAGGTGTGAAAGTTCTTCCTGGTTAGTTGCATGTTGAGTTGAGTGTGTTTTAATTGCTGTCGCTGTTTAAACATCCATAGACATTGGATCAATATGGTCTAAAGTTGATATTCTTGGTAGTATTTGTTGCCTACAGAAAAAATTACACTTTTTGAGGGGATAAAGAAACTATGCAAAGTGTTTTAGTTGTTGGTGCTCTGCAAAGTTATTGCTACAGATGAGAGTGTTTTTTCTTTCTACTTGACTAGTTTGGAAGCCTATTTTGTTACATACATAGCGTAAAGCTTAAAACGTGGTACATTAGTGTTAGCTTTATATGGAGGCCTTTTAGAATCTAAATGCATCAAGCTAAATTTTGTAGAAGATATTAAGTTGCATCAAACAAGTTGATTGTTCTTGAAAGAATTTTTTGATGTTTGAGCGTCCAATACGTAGTTCTCTAGGTCTCTTATAAGAGTATGTGGTAACTCTATATTAGTACTCTTGCATACTAACAGACTATCATTGAAAATTATTGTAATTTATGATCTGCCTTCCTCAAAAGTTCGCTTGTTCTGCTGTTTGATTTTGATTTTGTAGGTTTAACT
This sequence comes from Hedera helix, assembly GCA_947179155.2. Classification (NCBI taxonomy): domain Eukaryota; kingdom Viridiplantae; phylum Streptophyta; class Magnoliopsida; order Apiales; family Araliaceae; genus Hedera; species Hedera helix. The sequence goes on along the minus strand of OX359264.1, from coordinate 55,707,270 downwards.
TTTGATGAATGCATTTTTTGTTGAGAAATCATGTGCATATGAAATTACGAATGCAACCTATATTGGGAGCACATACTGAATCAAATAGATTACATTTTTGGCTGTTTTTATTTTGTTTGTTGCGATGAATATCATGTTTGTGGAATCATAATCACTAGAGTTGGCAAATTTTTTCTCAAACCTATTAACCTATCCACCAACCCATAATTAAATGGGTAATATTATCTATTTATCTTAACAAGTTTTAAATGGGTTGGGTTAAATGGACAATTATAAATAAATGGGTTAGATGGGTAAATTCTTGGGTAAAGGGATTAAAGCAACAAAATGGTATAAATACCCATTAGCAGTTTGTTTTAAACTTGTAATCAACTGGGCTGGTTTTCAGTCACATGTCATGTGCTGACACAGCTCTGCATGTGACTGATCTCACTCATGGCCCCCCTCTCCCTCTATTTGGTCTAACTTTTCAGCCAACAAAATTCTGAGCTTTGTACAAACCTATACATGTTTGATTATTTTCCAACATAAAATTATAATTAATTTTTTGAAGTTAATTTGAGACATTTTTAAATTTAAATTTAAAATAAATTCATTTAATCGTAGTTAATACAATGATGCTTATTGTAATTTTCAAAAAATATTGTTAATCATAAATTTATTGATTCATAAATTTTAATGAATGTTTATCTTTATAATTTTATATACATACGAGAAACACAGGAGCTACACTACACTTTACTTTTAAAAAGAATCCTTGTATTTGTGTCAATATGATTAAATGCCTAAATTACCATTAAAAAAGTGTTCTAAAATTATTGTTAAATTCCTTGTTTTCATTTTCAGGAAAATAGTTTCAGTTTGGGAAGGGAATTTAAGAGAGAGAATTAGAGAGTTTATTAACTAGTCCAATTAATTAATAATAATAATAATCAGCAGCAATGGCGGGTACCGAAGACATTGAATCACAAACCCACCAAGAATCCACAAAGGCAAAAATTCATTAGCGTTCCTTTCTATTTGAAGAATCAATGTCTATGAGGTCTATGAGTTCATTCGTTGAGCATGTATATGGGTTGATTGGTCTTATCCATATCCATTTAAAAATTACCAATTTTTTACCCATTTAAAATTATCCATCAAGGACACAACCCATTAGTGACCCATTATTCATTAAATTTTATCCATTACCCATTTAATCAACCCATTTGCCACCTCTAATAATCACCTTCAACAGTAGTACTCCTCTACGAGCTTGCATACCTTTGTCTTCCCCTTTTGTGCCTCTCTGATAGTTTAAGGTACTTAGAGGGAATTTGGTTGCAATTTTTCTTCCGTTGATACCCTGAACGCTTATGCTTAACATCAGGTTCTGCTTATTTGTTGAGAGCAGTTTAAAGCTAAAAATCTTATAATTCACCCTGTTTAGTTTACTTATCAACAAAATAGAAACTAAGATCTTATGTCCAACTTATTAAAAGTTAACTTCCATATACTTCGAATTAACATATCTGATCCTTAACTCAAATTTGTATGTTTATACATATGAAGGAGATGAAGCAGAACAAAATAATAAAGAAGAAGAAAACACTGAGAAGTCAAGACGATGTTTGTTATTGGCTTATTGCAACATTCTTTGTTATCCTCTCTGATGATATAATATCTAATAGGTACCAAATCAGATGAAACAAAAGCTGCTGGCGACGCATTATCTCAAATTGGGAAAGCAGGCGCTGTTCTCATGGTTTGCAGAACTTGTGGTAAGAAGGGAGACCACTGGACTTCAAGGTGTCCTTACAAGGATCTTGCTCCACAGACCGGGAGTTCCACTGATCAGCCACCTACATCAGAAGCCACTGGTCCAGGTGGTACCAAAGGAGCATATGTTCCTCCCAGCATGCGAGCTGGGGCAGAGAGGAGCAGTGGTACTGATATGAGACGCAGGAACGAAGAGAACTCAGTTAGGGTTACAAACCTCTCAGAGGACACCCGTGAGCCTGACTTGCTTGAGCTATTCCGTACTTTTGGCCCCGTCACGCGGACTTATGTTGCTATTGACCAGAAGACTGGTACCAGCAGAGGTTTTGGTTTCGTAAATTTTGTCAACAGGGATGATGCCGAGAGAGCCATTAACAAACTTCATGGTTATGGTTATGACAGTCTCATCCTCAATGTTGAATGGGCTGCACCAAGGTCCAATTAGTTTTTACATGTAATGATGCTGCCGTTGTCCAAATTTTCTTTAAATTATTTAAAAAATTGAAATGACCTATTTGGAGTTTTGGATGTATTTTGCCTTGTAGCTTTTTGAGATTGGCCTCCTACAATTTGTTTACAGGTTCAGGAAAATAACTACTGGACTGAAGCTGGTTTATAATGTTATTTTCAAACTAAATTTGTAAGGTTAGGGGTGAGTATCAGCATCAGATAATGAACTTTATGTACAACACATACACATTCCTGAATCGTCGAAACATGCACCAACTAACCAGCAATTCTCCATGCAACTTTATGTGATATAATCTATATCAAACGTTTTAGGATCAACTTACCATATGTACAATTAGGGTTGAGGGTATACTCTTCATCACATTATTTTTGTTCGTATGCTAATATTGTATGTTTGTGGGTCCCAATTTCTTATTTTATGTATCTTCAAACAAGAGCTATATTTTACGAAATGGATTAAAAATGAATGTAATGTATGAATTTGAAAAATAATAGACGAGTGTATTTTCCCTTTCTTGTTCATTTATAAAATAGAAAGAAAGAGAGTTTACTTTTATCAAACACCCTTTGCACCAATCTCTCTCTCTCTCTTTGATTTCCTTGCACTATTTTTGAATGGACCCTTCGGTGCATCAGTATCCATTTTATTGCCAAGCCAAATCAGAAAGAAAGGACAAAGAAAACTTGTGTAGATGTCCATTCCATAAAATAGATATGTCAATTAAACTCCAATTTACCGTGCTGTGATGGTGCAACTGTCATAATCATGGTATGGTGTACGTACATAACAATTAAATATGAGTCGTGAATTTTAATTATAATTTTTTTATGAGACCGGGTTACAGTCTACCGAGCCGATTTTTGGCTTCGCCTCTGTCAAACATTATATTTATTTACATTATTAAAATATAGGACATGACACAAATTTTAATGTCATATTGTACTTTTTTAATGGTATAAATAAATGTAATGTTTGATATAATATTTAATTATTATGTGTTTATATTTATTCGGTGAGAAAAGGAATGAAGATTTTAATAACGGATTTGAGCAGATAAATTGTTGATGGGTAAGGAAATGAATTGGAGGAAAAATAGAGAGCGAAGAACAAGTGAATAATGTATTAAATTGAAGGTAAACTGAACATCAAATGAATTAATTTTGTAGAAAGGTGAAATCCACTGCAAAAATAATAAATTATCTTGTAAAAATATCACTTTGCGTTTTTCAATTATATCCTCGTGCTAAAAAAATTATTACCCACTTCAAATTAGATTTTGTTAAGCAGTTTGAACGACGACTTAATGATATACACTGAATCTAACATACACAAAATAATTCTTCTTATTTTCTCTTTCTAACAATATTTTACCATCTATATATAAAACGCTACACCCATTATTTGATTATCAAATATGAAATACAAAATTTAGATAATAAATTTGTTGAAAACATTAACAATTGTTACTTTTTGTGTTTTCAAAAGTAGATAAATATCAACATTTTATGCTATCAAAACGAGAAATATAATGTCAAAGGCAAATAATACATACTCATCAAAAATATTGGGTATTAGTGTAACCAAGTGGACAATCTTGCTTATGGCGATATCTTATATAATCATGAAAATTTGTTTATGTACATTTTAAAAAGTTGGTTGCACAAATTGGGTTTTTGATAGATGAGTGAATTCATCACTTAGTAAATAAAAAAAATTATTCAATAGTCTTGAAATATCGTCACGTGGTGTTTCAGACTAATCACATATTTTTATTTCAATAATACCTCACTGTTTATAGTTTTAGATCCATTGAAATGAGGAGATGCGATTGGTATGGACACTACAAGACATTGAATAATTATTCCATTGAAATAGGGAGATGCGATTGATCTGAGACACTACAAGACTATTAAATAATTATTCCACTAAATGAGGGTATGTTAGTATTTTAATATTGTTAGGTGTGTAACTAATGATTTAGGGTGTGCATATATCATCACTCTTTATTTTTAAGAATTTAAATTATCATCTTGATCCTTGTACCAAAATAAAATGTTAAAAAATGTCATTATGCTAAATGTTCATATGCATTAAAGTTTTTTAAGAATATAAATTGGGTATAATTATCATAATTCCTTATTTGAGAAATTTGGCAAAGCACAAAGTAATCAATAAATTTGAAAATATTCAACAAAATCAGGCGATTGAACATATTCAATGCCTCGTTTAGTATTATTTTGAAATTTTCTTTGAAACAAAAAAAAAAATTATAAATTCAAAAATTATAAATTAATGTTACGAATTTATTATGCCAAACAAAATGGAAAATTGGACTTGAGGGCAAGAAGGCAAAACAGAAAAAATTGATATAAATAGATAAATGTTGAATATGTTAATTGACTTTTCATTTTAATTCTTTTTGGCAGAATTTTCATTCAATTACAATTACAATTACAATCACATTTACATTAGATTAAATTATTATTTTACGTTGGAGATGACTATTTAAAAACAAATATATAATTAAAGATTTCGTCGCTTTCTAAGCAATTTTGGTTGAAGGATAAAATTCGTACTCTTAATTTAAACATTTTTATTAGAAGCACAAAGCACGTATTTACTTTAAGAGAGAGAGCGCCACGAGCGCAGATTCCCTTGACAGTCTGTCGCATGTCTGCATACTTCTCCTCCAACCCTCCTTTCTACTGATTATCACACCTCTCTTTCTATCCCTCTTTATCAATTCGATTTGCAATCTGTACCGGCCGGAAATCAACTAAATTTCACCGGAATTCATGGATTCGATTATCGAATCTGGTTGGAAGGTATTTTATTATATCTAGCCATCAATTTTTGCTATCTCATAATTGATTTTCTTTCATACATTAGCCCTAGATTTGACATCGTCGCTCTGATTCGCTTTATACATTCCGGCATTGCTAGTTTTGCAACTATTGAATGATTATGTATCTGTATTCATATATAGAGTACATTCATTAATGTTGAAGAAAAAAGGATTTTTCTTTGTATGTGTACTTTTATAGAATTTAAGATATGACATTGTTTTTACGGTCTACATTCTTGTGCAGGATTATGTGATTTCTTGTAATTTAATTTGTTTCCCTTTTGGTTTGGCTCTGAATTATTATTTTCAACCTTTTCCTTTTTGTCTGATTTACTGTCCTTGAATTTATTTTCTTTGTGCTTTCTGATTTTTTTCTTCTTCTTTTCAGTTCTTTCTTTGTGATTTCTTAAACCTTTCATAGAATGAAAAGTATAAAAGTACTGACAAAAGCGCTTTGCTTTAGGATCATCAGATTATAAGCAGCTTTAGGTGAATGATTCAATTTGTGGGTGAATATTTTTTGTAACTAGACACTAAACAGATGATTCCTTAGGTTTATACTTCTATATAGAAAACTCATGCATATGTATAACATGCAGTTGCTGTTTACTGGTTGACATGTGTTAACTAATAGTTTTCCCTCAAAAGTTGATAAAAGGCCTGTTGCATGAGACGGTGAATGCTAAATAGTGAAATCAGAATTAGATGATAGTTTAGTGGAAACGCCATGTGTTCAGAAAACGATAATGATTTAACATGAAATATGTTTGAGTAGATGTTTACATGTTTAGGGACAAATGTATATTGTTTATTGGAGTTAAACTGCTCTAGGAAAAAGACGTACGCATTGATTTTTCATGGGGGATTTGTATTGTAATTATTATGTTGAATATTGAGTGTAAAGTCTTAAGTTTAACATTATCTTTCGTAGAAATGGGAAAAATTACTGTAATTTAGCGTTGACATTCTTGTGGTTTGGCATTGGGGTGATTATTTGATGTCATGCTCGATATATTTCTACTTGCTGACTCACAATCAATTATTGATATAGTTTCATCAGATTGATTTTTTACCTTCTTTGTGATGCAGTATTTGATCACTCACTTCAGTGATTTTCAGCTGGCATGTATTGGAAGTTTCATCCTTCATGAAAGTGTCTTTTTCTTGTCAGGACTTCCTTTCATCTACTTTGAAAGGGCAGGATGGCTTAGCAATTACAAGATCCAGGTTTTACTCTTGCTAGTTTACTGTAATCAACTTAAATGGATAGTTTTACTTTTCTGATTGAAAATTTAATTTGTATGTTTGAGCAGTTTTCACTGTCCTGATATGTCAAAACTTGTTTCTGAATGAGAATTTACTCGGTCCTGAATTAAATATCTACCGATGTAACTACTCAACGTCATAATCGTTTGTCATTGCATGAATATTGTTTCTCAGTCTATCCATGTCATTGATGACTGATTATCATATATTTTTGTTCCTATTCTTGCAAAGAAAGTGCGAATTATAATCTTTATGTTCTAAATGTTTTGATAATTATTTGATTTTGAACTTGTACGCCTCCTTTAATATAGATTATGTACTACTCTTGCATGGCGGCTCATCTTGCTTCCACAAATGAGCATCTCTAGAATCCCATACAGAGCCTTTGAGACAGAGTGTGCTAGCTAGCAGGTTAATAGTAAATTCAAACAATCTCTTAAGGCCATGACACTACTCTTCACTCTTCCAAAGATATCTTTCTGATCATGCGACTGTAATTTTTGTATCAGACCCCCCAAAAAAAGAGAACAGAATAATTTAGATTAGGGTTTCCTTATATTTTGGTTGCATGCTCATGTTCAGCTTTCTAATCCTGCTTGGAGACGCTCAGATACTCAAGATGCTTTATCTTTTCTTTTATTTTTTGTTGAAAGATGGGTTATTTGGTTGCATATTATAGCAACTTTTTGTACTCAAGTCACCAAGTTGTAAAAGTTTTATCTTGCTTATGAAACAGTGGCTTGAAGAAGAATTCAAGCTACATTAAAAACATAAAACAAAAACAATTTGGTTACTTTCTTGTATATTCAGGCTACTGCACATTTCTGTATAAATTAAATACTACCTTGAGCTAATAGATTTCACTCTGAAATGTGAAATGTCCATTATATTTTACTTCTGCATTAAGAAATTTAGAACATGTTTGGCCTCTTCCTTCTTGCTCAATTCTATTATGCTTAATTATTATTTTCCGGTTAATGTAGATGAAAAATAACACCGCTGAAGCTCAGGGGAAATGTATTGCTCGCCTATTGCTCTATCATTTTTGTGTCAACCTACCAGTTATGATTTTCTCATATCCAGTCTTTAGATTCATGGGCATGCGAAGTAGTCTCCCATTGCCATCCTGGTATTTTCAGGTTCTTTATATACTAAAGTTGTATTTTCAAATTGTATACTGTATGTAATTTTCTCATTGATTGCAGATAAATATAACTTTTAATGGCATCAATTGTATTGATATAAATTAACTATTAATGCATTTTAGTTTTATATATATATATATATATATATATATATATATATATATATATATATATATATATATATTGTCAAATTTTCTGAACCTTGTTTTGCAGGAAAGTAATGTCTACACAGATTCTATTTTACTTCATCATAGAGGATTTTATATTCTATTGGGGGCACAGGATTTTACATACAAAATGGTTGTACAAGCATGTCCACAGTGTTCATCATGAGTAAGTGAAGAGAATCAAATACTCCCTCCATTCCAAAATATAGGATTATAGGATCAAGTTTCAAAGTCAATTTGAGATATTTTCAAATTCAAAATTAATATAATAAATATGGTTTTAGACAATACAATTATGTAAATTGTAAACTATCCAAATACTAAATAGTACTACTAATTACAAGATTTTTTGTTATCAAAAGTTAGACAATACGTTTATGAAAATTATAAACTATCGAAATACTAAATACTACTATTAATTACAATTTACAAGATTTATTGTTATCAAAAGTTAAATGAATCACATCAATTTTGAATTTGAAAATATCCCAAATTGACTTAAAAATTTGATATTGATCCCATATTTTGGAACGGAGGGAGTACTGTGTAATTTAATTTGTGATTGCTCTCAGCATATTTAGTAATGCGTCTTTTGATATTCAGGTATGCTACACCCTTTGGACTGACTTCTGAATATGCTCACCCTGCTGAAATACTGTTTCTTGGATTTGCTACAATTGTTGGTCCTGCCATCACTGGGCCCCACCTGATCACACTGTGGTTATGGATGGTAGTAAGAGTCCTAGAGACTGTTGAAGCACATTGCGGTTACCATTTTCCATGGAGCATTTCGAACTTCTTGCCCTTATATGGGGGGTTAGTATATAAATTTTCTTTTACCTTGTTCTTAGCTTCTGATATGTGACTTTAATATCATTATTACTTATGCCTGATACTTATGTACAATTAATTTTCAGTGCCGATTTCCATGACTATCATCACCGGCTGCTCTATACCAAGTCTGGAAACTACTCTTCTACTTTTGTTTACATGGACTGGTATGGGTTTGTTATGCTGTATTAGAGATTAAACTTTCTGCTTATATACAATTGCGAATTTGAATGCCCTTATAATTTTGTTCAACTTTAATCAACATGGCTAGAATAGTCCAAAAGAGGAAAATCTGACCCTTAATTTTAGATTTTTGGCAAAACGAGGTTTTCCCAGGACTATAGTTTCTTTCATTGATTTCTTGGGGGAATTTGGTTTAGGGCTCACCGAGAGCTATTGTTTTGTTGCTGTATAGGAGCATTCTTTGGTGCAGGCTGGGTTTATTTTTATCCGCCTACTTTTGTATACATCGTGTGTAATGGGATGGCACCTCTTTTTTGTGTCTTTTTTGCTTTTTAATTTATGTTTTACTTATTGAAAAAAGCATATACCAATATATCTTCTAAGACGTTGAAGTCTGATTTTGAGTTTTCTTTTAGACGTGCAAAAACTAATGAGAATATGAGATTATAAAGGATGGAACATAAATCGTACGAAAGTTTTAAGTTAAATCATGTTACTCCATCCTGTCTCCAAAAAGGATTCAGTCTTTCCATTGGAGGGCAGCACGGAAGACCTAGATCCCTTCTAGGGTGGATGTTCTTTTTCCCTTGAAGGCTTACAGGCTTTAATTTTGACTGGAGCAATATTTGAAGGCAGAGAATATATATGATGAACTGGGTTTTTAGGCAAAGGAGATGATGAATCAGTGGACCGTTGCTGCTTGGTTGCCTTGTGAAGACAGAGTTATGGCATCTCACTTTCTCTTTTTTCTGGGATCAGCTGTGATGTAGGACAGTTATTGAAAGGTTTAGAAATTTAGATTAAAATGAGCACAAGGGTTATGGAAACTTTTTTGAAAGCGAGGAATTTTCGGTAGTGAAAGTTAGATCTTTTTGTTGCATATACTTTTCCTTTTGGGGATGCTCTAAACCAGAGTTAGAATAAATTTTGTTGATTATCGAACAGTTTATTACTTTTCAAGCTTCCACATATCCAAAGTAAGTCATAGCTTGGGGTTGTGAGTCACAACCTTGGCCAGATTTTCTATCTGATATTGGTTAAGTTTCCTTAGCTAGTCATTAAAGGGCATTAGGGATGTGAATATGTGATTAGCACTTCAGGTGGATTTCTGCACATCTTTCCTTGCTGTCTTACATTTGTTAACAACTTGTATTTGGAATCCTTATCTTGTAAAGAAAACATCTTTTGCTGCTGTCATATGATGCTTATTCTTCTCTCTCTCTCTCTCTCTCTCTCTCTCTCTCTCTCTCTCTCTCTCTCTCTCTCTCTCTCTCTCCCTCCCTCCCTCCCTCCCTACCTATCTAATTTTTGAATTTTTGGACTAATACTTATAGAAAATTTGTCATCTTATTTTTTTCCCCCAGGATATTTGGTACTGATAAGGGTTACAGAAAATTGAAGGCACTCAAGAGCAGTGGAGATGAAGCTGTGGCCAAGCAAATATAATTGGTGCAGGGAAGAAATTTTTTGACTGCTGTAGCATCAGAAGATGGTTGGTAAACTAAGAGCATTAGCATCATGGCAACGGTTATTAATGGTCTGTATTCCTCTTGTTCGCGACTGCTTTTATGTTTATTGTTGTCCTGATTCTATCGTGATTAATGTGGAATCGGATCAAAGCTTTTTTTGGCTAATTTTTGTCATTATAATATCCGTCCACATGAATTGAAGTTCCCTTTTGTCTTGGGTCCATATTAACTCGGTATTGCCAAGTGCAATCTCAAGTACTGTATCTTTATATCATTCGAGTATTGAGTACAGTTGGAGCCATGAGTGTGATGACCCCTCTCATTGCCGTTTATTCTGTTTATAGGATTTTGGTTTAACACGTAGGTATTTATTTTAATCCTCCGTTGCCCCATTCTCTTCCTAATTCCTAATTTCACAATTTTTTATCAAGACTCCCTTGTGTCTTCATCCTGAATCTAAATGCTTACCTTACTTCCCAGGGGTGGGGGTCAGCACTAGTTGGATAAAGGTTGGGTTGAGTTCCTATGCCCACCGTAAGAAGATTCACTGCAAGTACGAGTTTAATTTATATTTTATATTTTATATCTCGGGTATTTTCAGTTTTATATTTAAAAAAATTGAATGAAAAAAATTCTAAATTATGTAAATTATGCATCAGACGGGGTATTTTTTTGAGCTTGATTTTTGTAACAAGCTGAAAAAGAGAATTAATTATTTATTGATCTAGGAAAAAAGTTCAAAGACTTCAAATACTAAAATAAAAAACTTTATTCGTATGAGGTTTGAGGTTGATGGTTAAAACCGAGACTTGGTGGTTTAAGATTTGATTATCATCGTGAATATATTTCTTTCTTCTTTAGAGTTATATTTTTTGTTGTGCCGACTTATATTCTACCTAGTAAAGCTTAAGTTTACCTGTACTTTTAAGGATATTTCTTCGGTGCTTTAAAAATATGTAATTCAAATTTATTGAAGCTACGTAATTTCAGTAAATTAAGAAAATTGGTTGTATAAGAAATTCTTGTAAAAATATTAATTTTTAAAAAAATTAATATTTTCATAATTTTTAAAAAATATTTTTGCAATACTTTTCACATAAATAATTAATAAAACACATATATTCGTGAAAAATCTGTTAAAAATATTATAATTTTTTTTATAAATAACAATTTCCTTTTGAATCCGTCCGTTAGCTTTGAGAATATCGTGACGTAGAAGTTGTATTATTAGCTTATTTTTTCATAATATTTCCTCTTCAATTTTTACGCACTCCATAAAGAGAATTTCTTCATGTTAATTTCTGTCTCGATTACAATTTTTTGTTTATTATTTCTCCTTGTTATACATATTACTACTACTAAACTAACTAGCTTAGTAGGCCAATATTTTTTAAGAAAAAATAAAATAAAACATATCTCTTAGATTTACAAAACATTGTATGTACGTATTATACTTCTGCACAATAAAGTTCCAATAATAAACGATACAACATGAGCAATTTGATCATCTCAACCTGTCCTTCCTAAAAGATCGATCACAACCACACTCACATTATCACTACTATGCCTCGCCAACGCCAGCCTCGTCAGCAGCATGGACGCGTCCGAGCACGAATGGTCCGAATTCTCACCGCCGGATTCATTTTCCGGTGAAAACGATGTGCTCTTTTCGGCCACCTTCCCTTTCAAACACATACGAGCAACGCCGCACGCCGTCTCATTCGAGACCACATCCCATAATCCATCACTCGCCAGAATCAAACACTCGTCCTCAGCCGTCCGTTCAGTAATCGTGACCTCTGGTTCACTACTCACATATGGCTTCAAATAGTTATCACCTAAAATCACACAAATATTACAATTAATTTCACGAAATCAAAGTTTTAATTAAATTAGTACGGAGATTATAAATTAACCACTAGTACCTATAGCTCTTGACATGGCGAGAACGCCGAGAACTCGCGGTCCGTCCCAGTATATTACACGGCCGCCAGAGGCTTGAATCCTGTTAAGTTCATCTGGACGATCCGGCTGTACGAAATATATATAGATTAGGAAAATTCTTTGATCAGAAAAATGCAACTAATTTACAAATTATTAAGAAAATGCTAACTTTGTGATCGGTGGAGAGAGGTATAGCTTTGCCTCTTCGGCAGAGAACGGCTCTCGAGTCGCCGCAATTGGCGACGATGATCTTCTCGGGCGTTACGAGAGCCACGACGGCGGTGGAGCCAACGGCGTCGGACTCCGGAGCTTGGAGTTCGCAACGGCAACTGGCGCCTAATAATACGCCTTCTTTGCATGCAACCACCTCACTGTCCATGCTACTGAAGCTCTTCTCCATTATTTCCTTCCAATCCATGGATTCCACTGCCTTATCTTCCAACTCTTCCTTCACGAGCTCATGTAAACGATCTTTACACCTCATCGCCACCTGTTCAAAATTCAAATTAACCATAAGAGCACCGAACATTCATAAAAAAATTTAAAATAGGAATTTTAAACAATATTTCATAATCGCTGAAACATACGTGAGAGCATCCATGTCCATCATACACGCCAAAATAATGCAATTCCGAGGAGTCTCCTTCCTCTTTCCTGCAAAACCACGGGTGAATTGCGACGGCGTCTTCCATATCTCTCCTCCGTCCGCAAACCGACGCATGACCGAACTTTGGAAACTCATTCAAATCAAATTTTGACTGTTCCGGCAACATATTCTTTTTCGTTTCCACCTCTAATTCCGTTTTCTCGCCGTTGGAATCACAGTTCTCGACGGCGCTGTCACATTCGCGAGAAAACGAAGCCGGATAGAGCTCCAGCTTCTGGCGCTTCAGTTCGTTCTCAGTCGTCACACCGGCGACGAACTTGACTTGTCGTGTCTCCATTCTCCGACGCCTCGCAGCTCGTGAATTAGTTTCACACGGTACCGACGCTTCGTTCTCACTCACTACTCCGCAGCAGATCTCCGCCATTATACAGTAAGTACGTTAATCGTCAAAACTTACCACCGAAATTTTCCCTATTTCATTCATATTAGGAACTCTCTTTCTTTGTTATTCATATTCAAAACTTAGAAAATTAGATGACGAAATCAATATTATGACATCAGAGGAAGTCATTTCATTAATGGGTACGGAACTGAAACGAGTTTGATGAAAGAAAACAAGAGGCCAGCCAAAACGGAAGGTTTTTGAGAGGGGGAAGGGAGCTGCCCGCTGCCCCTTGCCCGAGAGCATAAAACGTGCAGACAAGCTGACCAGACTTGACTACTGTGCATGGTACAAAATGCGTGTGTGACGATTGTGGTTCACGCCAAAAGATTGTTTTCATCTCCGCCGTTGATCGTGTTGGTAAAAGCAACACGTGTACCAGAGGAAACATGCGTGGCCCAATAGGCTGCAACCACGGTATAGGGACTTGGTTTAGTGACACCGCGTGTGGGTTTATTTTTGAACGAGGAGAGGAGGAATTTTAATTGTAGATTAATATTAGGAGTAGAGATGGGAAGGAGTGGGGACGCGTGGCGAGATGTGGTAGTACTAGATTGGTGAGTGAATTTAAAAAGTTGGAAGGTTTATGCCAATCAAGGGGAGTGGGGGTCCTATAAGGAACGGATACGTAGCATGGTGTGATGTTGATGGGTGGGACCATATGTCTAAAATCGTTGAGGACCCCTGTTACAAAAGTTTGACAAGGGCAAAGCTTGTTCGACACCTGTTGGTTTAGGGGAGTATTGCTAAAATTTTACAAAAATAAGTTTATAAAATTATGTGTTAAAATTTAATTAATAACTGACCTATTATATAATAATTTATTAATTATAATTAATTAAAAATATATTTATTATTTTGTATATCTTTTTTACAATCATTCTTTTCTGTACTAAGCATAATTATCGAGGTTAAAGAGGAATTTAAACATGTGTAAAAATTCTATTGATTTAAAATAATTTATTTTAATAATAATTTATTTAACTTATAAACGTGACATTTTAAATTTAAAAGAAATATATACTACTATTGTAAAAGTTAAAAACTGAATAAATTTATTGACTTGTTTTTATAATTTATTAAGATGATCAATAATATCAAAATAAATATGTTGTTGCTAAAAAATATACTCCATAAAAATTATAATGCACATAGTATAACCAAGTGCATGGTTCATTTTACATTTATGCATTTCTTTCTCATTATAAACTCTCTTTATTAATGCCAACATGGTTACAAAATTGAAATTGTTAACTTAATTGTGATATTTTATAATATCATAAATAATAGAGTATATATTATTTAAGAAAAATAAAATTAAGAAGTAAGATTTTTTTTTCCCCAAGGGAGTAAATATATGAATTCTGCAATATTACAATTTGCTCATAAAAATAACACTTTCTATTATACATACCGAATGAAGTTATGATAGATTATATTAAATTAAAGTATTGATATATGTATATTTTAAAATAAAAATATTAGGGAGGGGGGGGGGGGGGAATTATAAGAGTAAACATTTATATTCTTAAGACATGATATATAATTTAATTTATTATTTTATTAAACTGCACATAATATGATTTATTGATCTATCTAATTCAAAAAATTTATTTAGACTAGAAATAAATTTACAAAAGTTTAAAATTAAAAAAGAATAGAAAATTATTTAAATTTGCTTTGAAAAAAGCTGTCAATTAAAATAAATAACTCATTAATTAAAAATAATATAATTTTTTTTAATATATAATAATTAATTTAGAGCGTATACATATCACTACTCTTAAATTACTCGTAATAAACGGCGAGACACGTGTTGATGGACTCGTTCCGGACACGAGGGTTGCCATTAATGTGTGTTATGTACGCAGATACATAAAATCAGCGGTATTCAAAACAGGAGAAAATCTCCAGCCCACAGTATATATGGTGGTTTTTGAATTTCATTACGTACGTCAAAGCTGGAATCATCTTCAGGCTAACAAGAAAAAGAAAAAAAAATATAAGAGTAATTATTTATTGATCTTTTAAAGTATCGTTAAATAATTTTAAAATATCGTCTCGTAATATTTTAAATTAATTATATTTATTTTAATTAATTCAAAATTATAAATAATAAAATATTATTAAAATAAAGAAATATAATTGATCTGTGATACTCCATAGAACAACTGATTTTTTTGTCAAAATACAGAGCTCAAATCATCAATGGGGCGTGACTTTGAGATCTTACGAAGTTATTACCATGGGCTTAACAGGATGATCGTCGAGTAATATTCTTCTATTATTCTCTAAGGAATAACAACTAAGGCCGAAAAAACATCATATAGGCCTCCACTTACTCTATTTATTAGATATTTTTAAAATTAATATAATTTATTTAATTTTAAAAATAAAAAATCTTATAATAACTAATATTATTTTTAATTAAATTAAAAAAATTAATATTAATCTTATATTTTAAAATAAAAAAATATTTATATCGCTGATCTACCAAGGGAAAAATAAAAAAGATTGTATATTGTTGAAATAGTTTTAATAATTGTTTTACTTTATCAGTTACTTTGTCTGATAAAGTTTATGTTGGTAATGATAATTTATATTTGTATTTATTATACACTTATTTTGAGAAAGAAAGAAAAAGGAAACAAATAGTATCATAGTGGTTTTAATTAGCAAAATTAATAAATAAAAAAGTGGTTTCGATTCGCTGTCACTTGACTTATTCAATCAACGTTATAGTTAGCCGGGCCAACCCCGACCCAGTTTGGTCGACCCACTGTAACATAGTCCCATTTCAGCTTAACTCCATTTACCATAGAACCAAGCCCAGCCAATTCTATTTTCTTTGATTAGAATTTATATTTGTATTTATTATACACTAATTTTGAGAAAGATAGAATTTATACGTGCAACGCGTGTGTCACTAAATTTTAATTATTTAATGAATTGTCTAACATTCTTATATAATTGTTATTATATATAGATACAATGATGATATTTATATATGCCTATCTATATTATAAATCGGGAAGAGAATATTGTCGATTTTTTTAATGTAAACAATTATATGAAGTTTTTTTATACAATTATGTGAAGCTTTTTGTTATCCTTTTTATTTATATTAATTCTCTCAAATTGACATTTATTTATTTATTTTTTCTCCCTCACTTTCTTATGCATCTTATTTTAATGTGCATATAACTATAACTAGTTTAAGATAAAAATTGAGACTAATATCATTACTTAATTAATCTCAAGTCTCGACCTATCGATGTAGTTTGATCCGGCCCTCCAAAATATTTATTTTATCTTCTTACTTCTCACGAGTAATGTTGAAAATAGAAATTTAACAATTATAAATATTGAGCTAACTTTATATTTTTAGTAGAATTTATCAATAAATGAATCAACGAACTTTGATATTTTTTTTAATAAAAAATTAATAATTTTTATTTTTTTTAATTTAATTAACGATATCTCAAAAAAATAATATAAATAATTAAAACTTGACCAATTTTTTAAACTTGAATTAACAAATGCTGAGGTGTAATTTTCACATATTTAATATTTTTTATTTTCTCCGGTTTCCTGCTGAGCTATTCCATTATCTTTAGTCTTTATTATACGTGTATATGTAAAAAATATTTGTTTTTCTTTTACAAATTTATATCCTTATCGTTAAATTTTTCATGGATTACAATTGGGTCCTACTTATTGTTTTCAGAATCCCAATAAAGAGAGTGATTGATTGCAATTTCCATTTTATTTCTCACTCTTTTTTTTTATAAATTTTTTGAGTCTTGGATATACTCTCTCAATTTTAAATTAAAAGATCATAAATGACTTTTAAAAACTAATTTAAAATATTAAAAAATTTAAATTTGAGATAATTTATTAATAATTATTAATTTTATAATTAATATAAAATACTTTTTAAATAATTTATAATATTTTTTAAAATTATATGAACGAGCACATCATTCTCGTGCGGTATGATAAATGTTTATTGTATTATTAAATATATAAATATTGATTACGATTTTGAAAATATAATTGTAACTATTAATTTATTTAAATAATAAATATTGAGTTATATATTATAGATTACTTGTAATGTCCTAGAATTTCCACATCTTTATTAATTAAATTATTAATTGAATTTCCAACGAGTTATTTTTACGAGATTATTTAAATCTTTTTATGTGATTAATTAATTATGTGATTAAATAATTATGTAATTAATTGTTAAAATTAATTAAAGGAGGTCACTAATATGTTATTAAATTAGTGAACAAACCTTAAAGTTTTAACATCAAAATAATTGATAAGTTTCCTATTAATTAAATATTCAATTAAATTGAATATAATGAGTGAATTAAATATAATAAATTAATTAATATGATTATTAATTAATGTAAATAATGTGAAATATTAATAATAATATTTATTAGTCCATTTAGTAATTTAATACTAATGGGTTAGAATATTTAATTATTTATTCAATCTAATTATTTATTTAATCATGGATTGAATAATTAATGTATAAATTATTAAATTAGCCCAACATGGGTCAATTAGTAGCCCAAGTATAGAATAATAAAATTTCACAATTTAGTAGCCCAAACAATTTAATAGAAGCCCAATTGGTATTTTAAATTTAAGCCCAATGATTGGCCCACTTGGAAAATACTTAAAATTAAACTATTATTTATTTAAAATGTGAAACGTGACTTTTATTTTGGGACATGGTGATGTGCCGGCAGGAAGGAGAGGAATGATTGTATTGTTATTATTATTATTATTATTATTTGATTTTTCATTTAATTAAATAATGGTTGCTTGTTTTATTTTTTTAAGTACATAAACCATGCCTCTTTTCACCAACTATGTATGGCTAGCTTTCTTATGTAAGTATCCTTGCTATCTCATTATGGAAATTTGATAGATATAGATTTTGTGACGCCCCCAAATCTGGGCCCACACAGCCCAAACTTGAGTCGTCAAAAGACTACAACAAAATTATTACAACAAAGCACAACGTACAACAATACAGTGTATAATAATACACAACTAAGTCTTCACTATTATTGCTACACTATTTTACAAAACGTGAAGACTATGATAACTATTCCTCGGACCCTCACTCCATTCCCCGGCTAGACCCTGTTATATTTTCATCTCCTGTTGAAAAACAATGGAACAAAAGAAAGGGTGAACTCAAATAGCCCAGTAAGAAATATCATGACTAAGATAATGACGAATAAATTATCATTAGCCTTCAACAGTTGAGTTCTTGATAGAATACAATAGAATACAAGGTTTATATCAAAAACTGCAGTTAAATTCTTAAACAACGTTCAGATCAATAATAGCAGCGGAATGAGTAATCTATTAGAAGAATAATGCAGACTATAATGTCCACTCGGTTCTCTTTTTAGGAAAAACATCATCAACTTTTATCATCTGAAATATCATTAGTCAAGATAATACAAATTCACAGTTCCTGATCATAATCATGCACATCAACAGTTCATCTTTGCACTACGGGCCAAAGACATTCAATATAACACCAACGGTCATGATTATACCAGATTCAGCCTTTGGTCATAATCATACCAAACAACAGTTCATCTTTGCATTACGGGCCAAAGAGAACATTCACCACGTGTCATAAAAGACACCGAACAGATGTATCGCCTTTAACCTATTATATCGCCTTTAACCTATCATCTGTTCAACAAATATATCACATCTGTGCCCCCGGCCACAGATATTCACAACAGCTTGATTTTTTTTTTGAATGATTAGAATGATGTAAATGATGAACAGAAGAAATAGGATAACAATAAGTATCGGAAGTTTACTTTGTACAGATTCAAATAATGTCCAAATTGTCAACATGATGTGGAGTGAAATTTAAAAATGATATTCAAGATCCACAGTTCAGAATAACGGTTACAATTCAATAGAAAGGTTCACGTAAATAGGAAGGTTCAGTTGAAATAATGAAGTTCAACTATTATGGAACATATAATATTTTCAGGAATTATAGAAGCAATAGTTCCATAATAAATTTCGATTTAGGAGTATGAAAGAAAATAATATCCCTTACCGTAGCAGGTTTGATTAACAAAAGGTGAAGGAAATTAATACAAAGGGTTATTCACCAACAGGCGGCAATCCGCTCCGTAAGGTTATTCCCACAATTTAATAGAATTTGAGTACAAAGAGTTATTCACCAAACAGGCGGCAATCCGCTCCGTAAGGTTATTCCCACAATTTAATAGAATTTGAGTACAAAGAGTTATTCACCAAACAGGCGGCAATCCGCTCCGTAAGGTTATTCTCAGAGATTAATAATGAATGAATACGAAAGGTTATTCACCAACATGCGGCAATCCGCTCCGTAAGGTTATTCCCACAATTTAATACATGGAAATAAAAGGCACGTCTTATGAGTAAGGAAGAAACAATATTATTATCGAGAATCAAATAATGATAATCCCTTACCATAGTATGTTTGAATAATGGAAGATGAAAAAGATGGTATCCCTTACCGTAACACGTGACTGGATATTAATTTAAATGAGGTTGATTAACTTGAACAGTACACGTATACTTATAGATCTTCACAAATACTCAAGATGACTTATGCACACTTAGAGAGAACTTTCACAAGAAGTATTTAGAGAGAGAAAGAAAGAACAAGTAAGGAAGTTTATGAAAAATCCTTAAGTTAAGGCTTCTATTTATAGCCAAAAATCTTATCATTCATTTAATCTAAACCATTCATTTAAAGATCATCTTTTAATCTACACCATCCATTTCAAATATTATATTATCTTTAATCTACACCATTCATTTCATATCACCTAATAATCACCTAACTTTATATTATAAACAAATCAATTTAATTATTCAACAATAATTCACACTTTAATCTACACCATTCATTTCATATCACCTAATAATCACCTAACTTTATATTATAAACAAATCAATTCAATTATTCAACAATAATTCACACTTTAATCTACACCATTCATTTCATATCACCTAATAATCACCTAACTTTATATTATAAACAAATAACTTTATCAATTCAATTATTATGACTAATTGTTATAAATACAGTATAGTTAGCTCTTAGATATCAAGTCAATAAATTAATGAAATACAACTGTTTAAATAACATCATAATAGAGATAACAATAATGTAAAATAAAGCATACGTTACTGTGTAATGACAATTATTGATTTAATAATGTGAATTACTGTGCATATGTTACTGTGACAATTATTAGGTTCAATAATTTTAAAACAGTGCAACAACAATTATTGACTCAATGATATAAAATACAGTGTAATGACAATTATTAAATCAATAATGCAAAATACTGTGTAACAACAATTATTGAATTGATAATATAAAATATTATGCAGTGACAATTATCGATGAAATGATGCGTAACAGTTACGGTGTCAATTATCAGACCAATAATATAAGACACTATGCAATACCGTGTGTTACTGTAGAGTACCGAGTGCTACAGAAAATACCAATAACTACCGTATGCTACTATTCTTTTATCACCGGTATTTTAACAGTTCCGTTGACTATTTTTATTTAAAAGGTTATTTCTGTCGTTTTTTATATCCGACAAATATTCCGTTGTGGGGTCCACCAATAATTTGTTATTTCGGCGCCGTCGGACCAAACGAATATTCCCCGACCAAACGAATATTCCCCGACAAAGCGAATATTGTCCGACAAAATAAAATTTGCACATAACATCCTTAACTTTTAACTTTATCGATTTAACCACTTACTGTTTCAAAAAAAATATATATATGAAGAAAAATTAAATTTTGTATTTCATAAAATTCGGGGTCTTACAACCTCCCCTCCTTATGAAATTTCGTCCCCGAAATTGACGTACCTGACATATCGAAGAGGTAAGGATACTTAGATTTCATCTCAGATTCTAGCTCCCAGGTCATTTCCTCAGTATCTTGGTTCCTCCATAAAACCTTAACTTGAGGTATAACCTTTGAGCGTAGGATCTGCTCCTTCTTATCCAGGATCTTAACAGGTACCTCCTCGTATGTTAAATCATCTGCTATAACGTCTGGTTCTAACTCAATGACGTGGTTTGGGTCCTTCACATATTTACGTAACATAGATATGTGAAAAACGTTATGGATGCGAGACATACTTGGTGGTAGGGCTAGTCTGTAGGCTACGATTCCTATTCGATCGAGGATTTCAAATGGGCCAATAAATCGAGGGTTGAGCTTTCCTCTCTTTCCGAATCTCGTAACCCCTTTCCATGGAGAAACACGTAAGAATACATGATCTCCGACGTTGAAACTTTCGTCTCTCCGATGAAGATCAGCATAACTCTTTTGTCGTTCTTGTGCGGTCTGTATTCGTTGTCGGATCATTTGGATCTTTTCGGTCGTCAAGCGTACCAACTCGGGTCCCAACAATTTTGCTTCTCCTACCTCATTCCAACATATTGGAGAGCGACACTTCCTTCCATACAATGCCTCGAATGGAGCCATGCCTATGCTTGCTTGGTAACTGTTGTTGTAAGAAAATTCCACCAACGACAAGTACTTATCCCAACTTCCTTTGAAGTCTAATACACAAAGTCTCAAAAGATCTTCGAGGGTCTGGATCGTCCTTTCCGATTGTCCGTCCGTTTGAGGATGGTATGCAGAACTAAAACGTAGTTCAGTGCCCATAGCTTTTTGTAGACTGATCCAAAAGCGTGAAGTGAATCTAGGATCTCGATCAGAAACTATGGAAACTGACATGCCATGCAATCTCACGATCTCATTTATGTACATACCGGCAAGACGTTCAAGTGAAAAGTTTTCTCGTATAGGCAAGAAATGAGCAGATTTGGTCAATCTATCTACGATCACCCAAATTGCATCTAAGCCTTGAGAAACTTTTGGAAGACCCGTCACGAAGTCCATATTGATGTGTTCCCACTTCCATTCGGGAACTTCAAGTGATTGTAATGGACCTTTAGGAACTTAATGTTCTGCCTTGACACGTTGACAAGTTAGGCACCTTGAGATAAACTCCGCAATCTCTCTTTTCATATTGTTCCACCAAAATGTATGTCGAAGATCTCGATACATCTTGGTACCTCCTGGGTGGATTGCAAACGGCGTGTTGTGTGACTCCATCATGATTTTATGCTTTAATTCAGGATCGTTAGGAACACAGAGTCGAGAGTTGACTCGAAGTATTCCTTTCTCGTCGATTCTTGCTTCGGGAATGGCACCTTCTTGTACTTTCTTTATCATGTTTATCAGTTCCGGATCGGTAGCTTGAGCAGCTTTAATTTTATCGATTAAAGTTGGTTCTACTCGCACGTGAGCAATCTTCGAGTGGGTCCCTGGTGTCTTTAGCTCTATCTCCATCTTTTGCAAGTCGTACAAAATACACTTTTGTGTTGTCAGCAGTGCACTTGTACTTGCATAAGATTTTCTGCTCAAAGCGTCAGCTACAACGTTCGCCTTTCCCGGGTGATACTGGATTGTGTGGTCATAATCCTTCAACAGCTCAAGCCAACGTCGTTGTCGCATGTTGAGTTCCTTCTGGGTGAAGAAATACTTGAGACTTTTATGATCCGTATAGATATCCACTTTTTCTCCGTACAAGCAGTGTCTCCAGATCTTTAACGCGAAAACGACTGCTGCCAACTCTAGATCATGAGTAGGATAATTTTTCTCATAATCTTTGAGTTGTCGAGAGGCATAGGCTATAACCTTTCCATGTTGCATAAGGACACAGCCTAGACGTTTGCCAGAAGCATCGCTGTAGATAACAAATTCTCCTGATCCTGATGGTATGGTCAGAACAGGAGCTGAAACAAGTCTCCTCTTGAGTTCTTTAAAACTCTTCTCGCATTCCTCGCTCGACATAAGTTTTGTACTAGAATGAATGATACCGATATCTAGTAATTAAACTTTCAACTCTTGGTGTTCTATGGGAGCCATTTGGTGTGGGACTTTAAAAATGGGCTTAGTGTCGGGTTCAAGATCGATACATAATTCAATTTCACGGTTTGGGGTAAGCCAGAAAGTTCCTCAGAAAAAAAACGTCAGGAAACTCATTAACAATGGGAATATCATTCAAGTTTGACGTGTTTTTGTTCAAATCAGTGACATGAGCTAAAAAGGCTTGACATCCGTTTTTCAATAAACGAATGGCTTTATGGCTAGAAATAACAGTTATAGATTTCAATGGTTTAGTTGCTTGAATTTGCATGACAGGTTGATTAGGAATATGAAAACTAATAATCTTATGAAAACAATCAATTTTAGCATGATGGGTAGTCAACCAATCAATTCCTAAAATCACATCAAATTCATGCATCTCTAAAGAAATAAGGTCAACAGGTAATGTGAGGTTGTTGATTTGAACTTAGGCAAGATTTATAGATAGTAAATGTAATAGGTATTTCTCCCAATGAGGTTTCAACTGATAAGACAAGATTTAAGTTTTCAATAGTCAAATTTAAACGTTGAGTACATATAGGTGAGATAAAGGAGTGGATAGAGCCAGTATCTAATATGGCATAGACTTCACGAGAATTTATGAATAGCTTACCGGTTATCACCTCATTCGGTTTCTTGACTGTTATCGTCAAATCGAATCCCGAATACTTCATTCGGATCTTCACGTATTTCAACCATGGGAATACCACTGAATAATTTTCTAGCAAACTGTTTCTCGGGTTCATCAACTTCATCAGTAGTAAGGTACCAATGATTTCCATTAAAATAGTATTTTCGATAGACTGCAGTTTCCACGATAGTGACTAACTTAACCTGAATTCCTCTAAATTGTAACGCCCAAAAGTATAGAAACATCATTTTTAAATAATCTTGAAAATCATAGTTGGAACACCATAAATCCCAAAGACTAATATGAAAAGTCCATATATTCTGATCCTTTGTTATAGAGCATAACCAGGTGATATCACTCTCCCAATTAGTGAGTAAATTAAAGGCAATAATTTCCGCAAGTTCGTTACTTCCTTTAATTGCTTCTAAGAATGGATCTGGAACGACTGTAGCAGAGCTTTCACCTTCATCCTTACTGGATAGAACACGCATAATTTTTGCCTTAGGCAAATGATTCAACTCTGAGTTTGTAAGAAGATTATTCGTCGCCTCTTGTTTTGCAGCTACATTTGTTTCGGTAATTTCATAGTTAACCTCCTGATTTCCAGATGCCATAATTAACTGTGGTCACAAAATAAATGTTAGTTCAAATAAACTGACTCATCTCTTCATGTTCCTACATTCAAATCGATTCATTAGATAATAAAATCTATTTTAGGTAGGACACACTAGTGACTGATTCTATTCGTCTCTCCCCTCCTAGTTCTACCCCAGATCGCCATTAAAGACCATATCCCTAAGCTCTGATACCAACTGTGACGCCCCCAAATCTGGGCCCACACAGCCCAAACTTGAGTCGTCAAAAGACTACAACAAAATTATTACAACAAAGCACAACGTACAACAATACAGTGTATAATAATACACAACTAAGTCTTCACTATTATTGCCACACTATTTTACAAAACGTGAAGACTATGATAACTATTCCTCGGACCCTCACTCCATTCCCCGGCTAGACCCTGTTATGTTTTCATCTCCTGTTGAAAAACAATGGAACAAAAGAAAGGGTGAGCTCAAATAGCCCAGTAAGAAATATCATGACTAAGATAATGACGAATAAATTATCATTAGCCTTCAACAGTTGAGTTCTTGATAGAATACAAGGTTTATATCAAAAACTGCAGTTAAATTCTTAAACAACGTTCAGATCAATAATAGCAGCGGAATGAGTAATCTATTAGAAGAATAATGCAGACTATAATGTCCACTCGGTTCTCTTTTTAGGAAAAACATCATCAACTTTTATCATCTGAAATATCATTAGTCAAGATAATACAAATTCACAGTTCCTGATCATAATCATGCACATCAACAGTTCATCTTTGCACTACGGGCCAAAGACATTCAATATAACACCAACGGTCATGATTATACCAGATTCAGCCTTTGGTCATAATCATACCAAACAACAGTTCATCTTTGCATTACGGGCCAAAGAGAACATTCACCACGTGTCATAAAAGACACCGAACAGATGTATCGCCTTTAACCTATTATATCGCCTTTAACCTATCATCTGTTCAACAAATATATCACATCTGTGCCCCCGGCCACAGATATTCACAACAGCTTGATTTTTTTTTTGAATGATTAGAATGATGTAAATGATGAACAGAAGAAATAGGATAACAATAAGTATCGGAAGTTTACTTTGTACAGATTCAAATAATGTCCAAATTGTCAACATGATGTGGAGTGAAATTTAAAAATGATATTCAAGATCCACAGTTCAGAATAACGGTTACAATTCAATAGAAGGGTTCACGTAAATAGGAAGGTTCAGTTGAAATAATGAAGTTCAACTATTATGGAACATATAATATTTTCAGGAATTATAGAAGCAATAGTTCCATAATAAATTTCGATTTAGGAGTATGAAAGAAAATAATATCCCTTACCGTAGCAGGTTTGATTAACAAAAGGTGAAGGAAATTAATACAAAGGGTTATTCACCAACAGGCGGCAATCCGCTCCGTAAGGTTATTCCCACAATTTAATAGAATTTGAGTACAAAGAGTTATTCACCAAACAGGCGGCAATCCGCTCCGTAAGGTTATTCCCACAATTTAATAGAATTTGAGTACAAAGAGTTATTCACCAAACAGGCGGCAATCCGCTCCGTAAGGTTATTCTCAGAGATTAATAATGAATGAATACGAAAGGTTATTCACCAACATGCGGCAATCCGCTCCGTAAGGTTATTCCCACAATTTAATACATGGAAATAAAAGGCACGTCTTATGAGTAAGGAAGAAACAATATTATTATCGAGAATCAAATAATGATAATCCCTTACCATAGTATGTTTGAATAATGGAAGATGAAAAAGATGGTATCCCTTACCGTAACACGTGACTGGATATTAATTTAAATGAGGTTGATTAACTTGAACAGTACACGTATACTTATAGATCTTCACAAATACTCAAGATGACTTATGCACACTTAGAGAGAACTTTCACAAGAAGTATTTAGAGAGAGAAAGAAAGAACAAGTAAGGAAGTTTATGAAAAATCCTTAAGTTAAGGCTTCTATTTATAGCCAAAAATCTTATCATTCATTTAATCTAAACCATTCATTTAAAGATCATCTTTTAATCTACACCATCCATTTCAAATATTATATTATCTTTAATCTACACCATTCATTTCATATCACCTAATAATCACCTAACTTTATATTATAAACAAATCAATTTAATTATTCAACAATAATTCACACTTTAATCTACACCATTCATTTCATATCACCTAATAATCACCTAACTTTATATTATAAACAAATCAATTCAATTATTCAACAATAATTCACACTTTAATCTACACCATTCATTTCATATCACCTAATAATCACCTAACTTTATATTATAAACAAATAACTTTATCAATTCAATTATTATGACTAATTGTTATAAATACAGTATAGTTAGCTCTTAGATATCAAGTCAATAAATTAATGAAATACAACTGTTTAAATAACATCATAATAGAGATAACAATAATGTAAAATAAAGCATACGTTACTGTGTAATGACAATTATTGATTTAATAATGTGAATTACTGTGCATATGTTACTGTGACAATTATTAGGTTCAATAATTTTAAAACAGTGCAACAACAATTATTGACTCAATGATATAAAATACAGTGTAATGACAATTATTAAATCAATAATGCAAAATACTGTGTAACAACAATTATTGAATTGATAATATAAAATATTATGCAGTGACAATTATCGATGAAATGATGCGTAACAGTTACGGTGTCAATTATCAGACCAATAATATGAGACACTATGCAATACCGTGTGTTACTGTAGAGTACCGAGTGCTACAGAAAATACCAATAACTACCGTATGCTACTATTCTTTTATCACCGGTATTTTAACAGTTCCGTTGACTATTTTTATTTAAAAAGGTTATTTCTGTCGTTTTCTATATCCGACAAATATTCCGTTGTGGGGTCCACCAATAATTTGTTATTTCGGCGCCGTCGGACCAAACGAATATTCCCCGACTAAACGAATATTCCCCGACAAAGCGAATATTGTCCGACAAAATAAAATTTGCACATAACATCCTTAACTTTTAACTTTATCGATTTAACCACTTACTGTTTCAAAAAAAAAATATATATGAAGAAAAATTAAATTTTGTATTTCATAAAATTCGGGGTCTTACAGATTTTATATCTATGACCATTGTAAGTATACTTACAATTTTGGTAGTTTTTGAAAATCATTTCTCATCTTTTATTTTCAAACAAAAGAGAGAGCTAGAGAGCATTTGAGAGTGAGAAAATAGTGAGAGCAAAATACTAAGAGAGGAGAAGGAGTTCTTGGTGCATGTCATCTTCATTCATCACCTACTTTGGAAGAAAAAGAAAGATAGCCATTAAATCAAGGTAATGGTTATTCTAAATCAAAGTTTTATTTTTAAATTAAATAAATCATCATGTTAGTATAAACATGTTAATTTAATTATTAATGTGTAGTTGTAATATTTATGCCATGCTTGAGTTTAATATGTTTGGTTTGTATTTTGGTATATTTTATATGCTAAAATATGTATTTAGTAGTGTGTAAACAAGTTTTGAAATATATTACCAAAAATATTTTTGTAAAACTTAGGTTTGATGTTCTAATATTATAGAACATTAAATCATGAGAAAAACAAAGTTTGAATCACTTAAAATGGAGTTATACACAAAAAGTTATGATTTATGGTAGTTTATGTGATGTAAAATTTTTTATAAAAAAATATTGATGTTAAATCATGAAAAATTATTTTTTCATGTTATAAATTAATATAAGGTGATTGGTAATTTTTTTGAATTTTTATTGATGATTTAAAGCTTACTTGTTGGTATATTTTTATTTAAAATGGGTAGCCGGAGCACTGTTCACAATCTGCTAAAAATAAAAAAAATTGGATTTTCCGCGCAATGCGCGCAGCTACTGTTCACCAGAAACGCGGAGCCAAACGACGTCGTTTGGCGTCCGTAGAAAATTCACTCCGCGCGTACGCGTGGAAGCCGTTTCCGGCTTTTCAAAAACGGCGTCGTTTTGACCCGTAAGAACTGAAACGCGCGCCATGCGCGGTAATAAATTTTCGGCGGAATTACGATTCTGCCCCTCCGTGTTTTTCTTGGCAGAATTACCATTCTGCCCTCGGTTCAGTTTTCGAATTAATTACGGAAATGCCATCGGTCCGGTTTTTCAACTTAATTACGAAAATGCCATTCGGGTTAATTTTAATTAATTTAAATATTTAAAAACTAATTTAAAATTATAACAAAAATAATAATAATTCAAAAATAATATTGGGGAGGATATTTTTCATTAAGTTTAATATTTAAATATTTTAAATATTAATCTAGTTAGCTAAACCATGGTTAAGTTAAATAAATTTATTATTTTAAATGTTAATAATAAATAAAGATGATAAATTAGCAATTATTATTTAATGCCTATTAAATAATATTTAAAGAGAGATAAAATTTATAAATCAATTATTTATTATTTAAATATTATTAAATAATAAATATGGATAATTAAGTAATTAATTATTATTTAATTAACATTAAATAACGATTAATGGAAATTAAGTTATTAGAGTAATAATTTATTATTTAATTAAAATAATAAATAAGAATGATTTGATTATTATTTAACCTTAAATAATAATTAAAATTAATTAATTAATTAATTATTATTTAATTGACATTGAATAATAATTAAAGAGGATTAAGATTAGTAAACTATTATTTAATTTCCTTAAATAATATGTAAGGTTAATTACTTGGTTAATTATTGGTTGATTAACATTAAATTAAAGAAGGTTAAATTTAAGTTAATAATTATTTATTATTTAATAATAGGTAAGTACAATTAGTTATTATTTATAATAACTAGAGTTAATTAATTAATTTCTATTTAATCAATAGTAAATAGTAATTAAAAAGAGATTGAGTTAATAAAATAAATTAAATTTAATTAAACAATTATAATAAGTTGTTTAAAGGTTTAATAAGTGTCCAACACTTAAGAAAAATATTTTCTAACTTATTAAATTATTAACCTAAAATGATTAAGTGTCTATAAGGTTAATAATATTGTTTTGACTACTGTAAATTATGTGTTAGTACTTATGTGTGGTAAATAAGTTCGTTATTTAAGCGTATAGTTATGCAAATACGCCGTACTAATTATTAGACCGACTTTATTAATGTTAGGTCTTTCAAAGCAAGTTAGTTAAAGCTAAACAATTATTGTAGCTGAGCAAACAGGCAAGTTCTCTAACCCTACTCAATTATTATCGTTGAACAAGTTTCCATACTTGTATTTATTGTTAAAGCTTGAAGTGGTTTAATTATTTAAAATTATTCCACATCCATATTGTTTATACAATCGCACTTAGTGCATTTGAAGCTTGTTAGTTCTTGATTCATGAACTGTATTAAAAATGTCTGAAGCTAATAGTTCAGCTAGACATTGCGTTTCTAAATTCAATAACTTGAATACTTTTAAAAGCTTATCCAAACCATTGTTGGGTGCGGATTTCTTATATTAAGTCTGAGAATTGAACAACCCTAAATTAGGGGATTTTGTGTCGGGAAACCGACTTTGGGCGCCAGTGACTAAATGTAATGCATATACAGCGGGTTGAATAGGTTGATCCCCTTGAAAACCAAACAACTCAAAGGGTCAGAAGAAACTCTATTATACCCTCGTTAGTTCAGGGTCCTTAGTTGTAAGACCCCGAATTTTAGGAAATATAAAATTTAATTTTTTTCATATATATATTTTTTTTCATAAAACAGTAAGTGGTTAAATTGGCAAAGTTAAAAGTTAAGGATGTTCCGTGCAAATTATACCTTGTTGGACAATATTCGTTTTGTCGGGAAATATTCGTTTTGTCGGGGAATATTCGTGCCGTACGACGGCGCCGAAATAACAAATTATTTGTGGACCCCACAACGGAATATTTGTCGGATATAGAAAACGACAGAAGTAACCTTTTTAAATAAAAATAGTCAACGGTGTTAACTGTTAAAATACCGGTGATAAAAGAATAGTAGCATACGGTAATTTATGGTATTTTCTGTAGCACACGGTACTCTACAGTAGCACACGGTATTGCACAGTGTCTCATATTATTGGTCTGATAATTGACACCATAACTGTTGCGCATCATTTCATCAATAATTGTCACTGCATAATATTTTATATTATCAATTCAATTATTGTTGCTACACAGTATTTTGCATTATTGATTCAATAATTGTCATTACACTGTATTTCATATCATCGAGTCAATAATTGTTGGTGCACTGTAGTTTAAAATTATTGAATCTAATAATTGTCACAGTAGCAAATACACTATTAAATTAATAAAAATATGTAACGTGTTTCTTACATTATTGTGGTAACATTATTTTATATGTTGGACTCACAGGAAGAATAAATAAATAAAAAAATAAATAAAATAATTAATTTTACTATTTGAAATAGTAACGTGAATAGTGACGTGAATAGTAACGTGAATAGTAAGTGAATAGTAAGAAACATGTGGGACCCATTGTGGGGCCCACATGAAATGTGAGAAATGTGAGAATTGCTGAAGAGTTGGTGGAGGCTGCTGCGCAGCCTCTGCTGAATTTTTTTTATTTCACCTACCGTGCATAGTAACTTCTTTTCTCCTATAAATAGCTTGTTCAGCTGAATAGAAAAATCACACCTAAAACATAGAATTTTTCTATAAGAATTTTATGAGTTTTCTCTGAGAATAGTAAGGTTATTTTGAGAGTTTGAAAGTCAAAAGGAGTGCAGGAATTTTTCAAGTAAGTGTTTTATTAAAGAGTAGTAATTTCATAAATTCCTATTTTTCACGGTATTCACAAATCTTCCTTTAGAAGACTCTTCTATAAGAAGATTCATTTTTAAAAGCTTTCTTTGGAAGATTTATTTTGAAATATTATTTTAAAAACTATTTTAAAGTAGTTATATTATACTACAAAAATTATGTTAAATATATATAATTTTGATAGTTCATAATATATGAATTATCATACACCTTGAAATTTATATGTGGTAACTACTAATTTTATTAAAAATATATAGGTTGATCAACCTCATTTAAATCAATATCCAGTCACGTGTTAAGGTAAGGAATATTATCTTCTTTCATATTCTAACTTACTATGGTAAGGAATATTATTCTTTTCACACTCTTAAATTTACTGTGGTAAGGAATATCATCTTCTTTCATAATCTAAATTACTACGGTAAGGGGTATCATTCTTTTCATCATCATAAATGGATATTATTTTCTTTCTTACTTGAAGGGATTATCATTCTTTGATTCTCGAAAATAATATCGTTTCTTTCTTGTGCCATTTACTTCCATGTATTAAATTGTGGGAATAACCTTACGGCGCGGTTTACCGCCTGTTGGTGAATAACCTTTTGTATTCATTCCTTATTAATCTTTGAGAATAACCTTACGGTGCGGATTATCGCCTGTTTGGTGAATAACTCTTCGTATTCAAATTGATGGGAATAACCTTACGGCGCGGATTATCGCCTGTTTGGTGAATAACTCTTCGTATTCAAATTGATGGGAATAACCTTACGGCGCGGATTATCGCCTGTTTGGTGAATAACTATTCGTATTCAAATTGATGGGAATAACCTTACGGTGCGGATTATCGCCTGTTGGTGAATAACCCTTTTTATTTGTCTCGTGTGGAAATAATTTGTCTACACGAATTATCACATGACACTTTTATTCCATATTCGTAAGTGATATCATTTTCCTTTATACTCATAAGGGATACCATCTTTTTCATCTTCCATTATTCAAACTTACTATGGTAAGGGATATTAATTTCCTTCACCTTTTGTTAATCAAACCTGCTACGGTAAGGGATATTATTTTCTTTCATACTCCTAAATCGAAACTTATTATGGAACTATTGCTTCTATAATTCCTGAAAATATTATATGTTCCATAATAGTTGAACTTCATTATTTCAACTGAACCTTCCTATTTACGTGAACCTTTCTATTGAACTATAACCGTTATTCTGAACCGTGGATCTTGAATATCATTTTTAAATTTCACTCCACATCATGTTGGCAATTTGGACATTATTTGAATCTGCACAAAGTAAACTTCTGATACTTATTGTTTATCCTGTTCTTCTGTTCATCATTTGTATCACTGTTATTTGTATTAATCATCAAGAATCAAGCTGTTGTGAATATCTGTGGCCGGGGGCACAGATGTGATATAATTGTTGAACAGATGATAGGTTAAAGGCGATATACTAGGTTAAAGGCGATACATCTGTTCGGTGTCTTTTATGGCACGTGGTGAATGTTCTCTTTGGCCCGTAGTGCAAAGATGAACTGTTGGTTGGTATGATTATGACCAAAGGCTGAATCTGGTATAATCATGACCGTTGGTGCTTTATTGAATATCTTTGGCCCGTAGTGCAAAGATGAACTGTTGATTGGTATGATTATTACCAAAGGCTGAATCTGGTATAATCATGACCGTTGGTGTTATATTAAATGTCTTTGGCCCGTAGTGCAAATATGAACTGTTGATCTGCATGATTATGATCAGGAACTGTGAATTTTTATTATCATGACTAATGGTATTTCAGATGATAAAAGTTGATGATATTTTTACAAAAAAAAGAAGCGAGTGGACATTATAGTCTGCATTATTCTTCTAATAGATTGCTCATTCCGCTGCTATTATTGATCTGAACGTTGTTTAAGAATTTAACTACAGTTTTTGATATAAACCTTGTAGTCTATTGTATTCAAAACTCAACTGTTGAAGGCTAATGATAATTTATTCGTCATTATCTTAGTCATGATATTTCTTACTGGGCTATTTGAGCTCACCCTTTCTTTTGTTCCATTACAGGAGATAAAAACGTAACAGGGTCTAGCCGGGGAATGGAGTGAGAGTCTGAGCAATAGCTGTCGTAGTCTTCACGTGTTGTAAAATAGTGTGGCAATAATAGTGAAGACTTAGTTGTGTATTATTATACACTGTATTGTTGTACGTTGTGCTTTGTTGTAATATTTTTGTTGTAGTCTTTTGACGACTCAAGTTTGGGCTGTGTGGGCTCAGATTTGGGGGCGTCACAGTTGGCATCAGAGCTTATGGATATGGTCTTTAATGGAGATCTGGGGTAGAACTAGGAGGGGAGAGA
Source organism: Hedera helix (assembly GCA_947179155.2). Taxonomy (NCBI): domain Eukaryota; kingdom Viridiplantae; phylum Streptophyta; class Magnoliopsida; order Apiales; family Araliaceae; genus Hedera; species Hedera helix. The sequence goes on along the minus strand of OX359264.1, from coordinate 55,673,692 downwards.
CGAATATAATCAGTCACTAGTGTGTCCCACCTAAATTAGATTTTATTATCTAATGAGTTGATTTGAATATAGGGACATGAAGTGATGAGTCAGTTTATTTGAACTAACATCTATTTTGTGACCACAGTTAAGTATGGCATCTGGAAATCAGGAGGTTAACCACGGAGTACCCGAAGTGAATGTAGAGGCCACAAACAATTCTTCTACAAACTCAGAGTTGAATAATTTGCCTAAAGCAAAAATTATTTGTATCCGATCTAAAGAAGAAGAAGGTGAAAGTTCTACCGTCGTTCTTCCAAATTCGTTCTTTAAAGGATATCCGGAACTTGCGGAAATTGTTGCCTTTAATTTGCTTGACAGTTGGAAACATATCATCACCTGGTTATGCTCGATAACAAAGGATCAGAATATATGGACGTTTCATATAAGTCTTTGGGATTTATGGTGTTCGAGCTATGATTTTCAAGATTATTTAAAGATGATGTATCTATACTTTTGGGCGTTACAATTTAGAGGAATTCAGGTTAAGTTAGTCACTATCGTGGAAACTGTAGTCTATCGAAAATACTATTTTAATGGAAATCATTGGTACGCTACTACTGATGAAGTTGAAGAATCTGAGAAACAGTTCGTTAGAGAACTATTTCGTGGTATCCCCATGGTTGAAATACGTGAAGATCCGGATGAAGTATATGGGACTCGATTTGATGATGACAGCCTTGATGATCAAGAAATCGAATGAGGTGATGACCGGTAAGCTATTCATCAATTCTCGAGAAGTCTATGCCATGTTAGATATTGGCTCTATCCACTCTTTTATCTCACCTATATGTACTCAACGTTTAAATTTGCCTATTGAAAACTTAAATCTTGTCTTATCAGTTGAAATCTCATTGGGAGAAATACCTATTACATTTACTATCTATAAATCTTGCCTAGTTTAAATCAACAACCTCACATTACCTGTTGACCTTATTTCTTTGGAGATGCATGAATTTGATGTGATTTTAGGAATTGATTGGTTGACTACCCAACATGCTAAAATTGATTGTTTTCATAAGATTATTAGTTTTCATATTCCTAATCAACCTGTCATGCAAATTCAAGCAACTAAACCATTGAAATCTATAACTATTATTTCTAGCCATAAAGTCATTCGTTTATTGAAAAACGGATGTCAAGCCTTTTTAGCCCATGTCATTGATTTGAACAAAAACACGTCAAACTTGAATGATATTCCTATTGTTAATGAGTTCCTGACATTTTTCCTGAGGAACTTTATGGCTTTCCCCCAAACTGAGAAATTGAATTCTGTATCGATCTTGAACCCGGCATTAAGCCCATTTTCAAAGTCCCATACCAAATGGCTCCCATAGAACACCAAGAGTTGAAAGTTTAATTATTAGATATCGGTATCATTCGTTCTAGTACAAAACTTATATCAAGGGAGGAATACGAGAAGAGTTTTCAAGAACTCAAAAGGAGACTTGTTTTAGCTCCTGTTCTGACCATTCCATCAGGATCAGGAAAATTCGTCATATATAGCGATGCTTCAGGTAAAGGTCTAGGTTGTGTCCTTATACAACATGGAAATGTTATAGCTTATGCCTCTCGACAACTCAAAGATTATGAGAAAAATTATCCTACTCATGATCTAGAATTGGCAGTAGTCGTTTTCGCGTTGAAGATCTGGAGACACTACTTGTACGGAGAGAAAGTGGATATCTATACGGATCATAAAAGTCTCAAGTATTTCTTCACCCAGAAGGAACTCAACATGCGACAACGACGTTGGCTTGAGCTGTTGAAGGATTATGACCACACAATCCAGTATCACCCGGGAAATGCGAACGTTGTAGCTGACGCTTTGAGCAGAAGATCTTATGCGAGTACAAGTGCACTGCTGACAAAATAGAAGCGTATTCTGTACGACTTGCAAAAGATGGAGATAGAGCTAAAGACACCAGGGAACCACTCGAAGATTGCTCACGTGCGAGTAGAACCGACTTTAATCGATAAAATTAAAGCTGCTCAAGCTACCGATCCGGAACTGATGAATATGATGAAGCAAGTACAAGAAGGTGTCATCGACGAGAAAGGAATACTTCGAGTCAACTCTCGACTCTGTGTTCCTAACGATCCTGAATTGAAGCATAAAATCATGATGGAGGCACACAACACGCCATTTGCAATCCACCCAGGAAGTACCAAGATGTATCGAGATCTTTGACATACATTTTGGTGGAACAATATGAAAAGGGAGATTGCAGAGTTTATCTCAAGGTGCCTAACTTGTCAACGTGTCAAGGCAGAGCATCAAGTACATAAGGGTCCATTACAACCACTTGAGGTTCCCGAATGGAAGTGGGAACACATCAATATGGATTTCGTGACGGGTCTTCCCAAAGTTTCTCAAGGCTTAGATGTAATTTGGGTTATCGTAGATAGATTGACCAAATCCGCTCATTTCTTGCCTATACGAGAAAACTTTTCACTTGAACGTCTTGCTGGTATGTACATAAATGAGATCGTGAGATTGCATGGCATGCCAGTTTCCATAGTTTCTGATCGAGATCCTAGATTCACTTCACGCTTTTGGATCAGTCTACAAAAAGCTATGGGCACTGAACTACGTTTTAGTTCTTCATACCATCCTCAAACGGACGGACAATCGGAAAGGACGATCCAAACCCTCGAAGATCTTTTGAGACTTTGCGTACTCGACTTCAAAGGAAGTTGGGATAAGTACTTGCCATTGGTGGAATTTTCCTACAACAATAGTTACCAAGCAAGTATAGGCATGGCTCCATTCGAGGCTTTATATGGACGCAAGTGTCGCCCTCCAATATGTTGGAATGAGGTAGGAGAAGCAAAATTGTTGGGACCCGAGTTGGTACGCTTGACGACTGAAAAGATTCAAATGATCCGACAACGAATACAGATAGCGCAAGAACGACAAAAGAGTTATGCTGATCTTCATCGGAGAGATGAGAAATTCAACGTCGGAGATCATGTATTCTTACGTGTTTCTCCATGGAGAGTAGTTACGAGATTCGGAAATAGAGGAAAACTCAACCCTCGATTTATTGGCCCATTTGAAATCCTCGATCGGGTGGGAACTGTAGCTTACAGACTAGCCTTACCACCAAGTATGTCTCGCATCCATAACGTTTTTCACATATCTATGTTACGTAAATATGTGAAGGACCCAAACCACGTCATTGAGTTAGAACCAGACGTTATAGCAGAAGATTTAACGTATGAGGAGGTACCTGTTAAGATCCTAGATAAGAAGGAGCAGATTCTATGCTCAAAGGTTATACCTCAAGTTAAGGTTTTATGGATGAACCAAGATACTGAGGAAATGACCTGGGAGCTAGAATCTGAGATGAAATCTAAGTATCCTTACCTCTTCGAAATGCCAAGTACGTCAATTTCGGGGACGAAATTTCATAAGGAGGGGAGGTTGTAAGACCCCGAATTTTATGAAATATAAAATTTAATTTTTTTCATATATATATTTTTTTTCATAAAACAGTAAGTGGTTAAATTGGCAAAGTTAAAAGTTAAGGATGTTCCGTGCAAATTATACCTTGTTGGACAATATTCGTTTTGTCGGGGAATATTCGTTTTGTCGGGGAATATTCGTGCCGTACGACGGCGCCGAAATAACAAATTATTTGTGGACCCCACAACGGAATATTTGTCGGATATAGAAAACGACAAAAGTAACCTTTTTAAATAAAAATAATCAACGGTGTTAACTGTTAAAATACCGGTGATAAAAGAATAGTAGCATACGGTAATTTATGGTATTTTCTGTAGCACACGGTACTCTACAGTAGCACACGGTATTGCACAGTGTCTCATATTATTGGTCTGATAATTGACACCATAACTGTTGCGCATCATTTCATCAATAATTGTCACTGCATAATATTTTATATTATCAATTCAATTATTGTTGCTACACAGTATTTTGCATTATTGATTCAATAATTGTCATTACACTGTATTTCATATCATCGAGTCAATAATTGTTGGTGCACTGTAGTTTAAAATTATTGAATCTAATAATTGTCACAGTAGCAAATACACTATTAAATTAATAAAAATATGTAACGTGTTTCTTACATTATTGTGGTAACATTATTTTATATGTTGGACTCACAGGAAGAATAAATAAATAAATAAATAAATAAAATAATTAATTTTACTATTTGAAATAGTAACGTGAATAGTGACGTGAATAGTAACGTGAATAGTAAGTGAATAGTAAGAAACATGTGGGACCCATTGTGGGGCCCACATGAAATGTGAGAAATGTGAGAATTGCTGAAGAGTTGGTGGAGGCTGCTGCGCAGTCTCTGCTGAATTTTTTTTATTTCACCTACCGTGCATAGTAACTTCTTTTCTCCTATAAATAGCTTGTTCAGCTGAATAGAAAAATCACACCTAAAACATAGAATTTTTCTATAAGAATTTTATGAGTTTTCTCTGAGAATAGTAAGGTTATTTTGAGAGTTTGAAAGTCAAAAGGAGTGCAGGAATTTTTCAAGTAAGTGTTTTATTAAAGAGTAGTAATTTCATAAATTCCTATTTTTCACGGTATTCACAAATCTTCCTTTAGAAGACTCTTCTATAAGAAGATTCATTTTTAAAAGCTTTCTTTGGAAGATTTATTTTGAAATATTATTTTAAAAACTATTTTAAAGTAGTTATATTATACTACAAAAATTATGTTAAATATATATAATTTTGATAGTTCATAATATATGAATTATCATACACCTTGAAATTTATATGTGGTAACTACTAATTTTATTAAAAATATATAGGTTGATCAACCTCATTTAAATCAATATCCAGTCACGTGTTAAGGTAAGGAATATTATCTTCTTTCATATTCTAACTTACTATGGTAAGGAATATTATTCTTTTCACACTCTTAAATTTACTGTGGTAAGGAATATCATCTTCTTTCATAATCTAAATTACTACGGTAAGGGGTATCATTCTTTTCATCATCATAAATGGATATTATTTTCTTTCTTACTTGAAGGGATTATCATTCTTTGATTCTCGAAAATAATATCGTTTCTTTCTTGTGCCATTTACTTCCATGTATTAAATTGTGGGAATAACCTTACGGCGCGGTTTACCGCCTGTTGGTGAATAACCTTTTGTATTCATTCCTTATTAATCTTTGAGAATAACCTTACGGTGCGGATTATCGCCTGTTTGGTGAATAACTCTTCGTATTCAAATTGATGGGAATAACCTTACGGCGCGGATTATCGCCTGTTTGGTGAATAACTCTTCGTATTCAAATTGATGGGAATAACCTTACGGCGCGGATTATCGCCTGTTTGGTGAATAACTATTCGTATTCAAATTGATGGGAATAACCTTACGGTGCGGATTATCGCCTGTTGGTGAATAACCCTTTTTATTTGTCTCGTGTGGAAATAATTTGTCTACACGAATTATCACATGACACTTTTATTCCATATTCGTAAGTGATATCATTTTCCTTTATACTCATAAGGGATACCATCTTTTTCATCTTCCATTATTCAAACTTACTATGGTAAGGGATATTAATTTCCTTCACCTTTTGTTAATCAAACCTGCTACGGTAAGGGATATTATTTTCTTTCATACTCCTAAATCGAAACTTATTATGGAACTATTGCTTCTATAATTCCTGAAAATATTATATGTTCCATAATAGTTGAACTTCATTATTTCAACTGAACCTTCCTATTTACGTGAACCTTTCTATTGAACTATAACCGTTATTCTGAACCGTGGATCTTGAATATCATTTTTAAATTTCACTCCACATCATGTTGGCAATTTGGACATTATTTGAATCTGCACAAAGTAAACTTCTGATACTTATTGTTTATCCTGTTCTTCTGTTCATCATTTGTATCACTGTTATTTGTATTAATCATCAAGAATCAAGCTGTTGTGAATATCTGTGGCCGGGGGCACAGATGTGATATAATTGTTGAACAGATGATAGGTTAAAGGCGATATACTAGGTTAAAGGCGATACATCTGTTCGGTGTCTTTTATGGCACGTGGTGAATGTTCTCTTTGGCCCGTAGTGCAAAGATGAACTGTTGGTTGGTATGATTATGACCAAAGGCTGAATCTGGTATAATCATGACCGTTGGTGCTTTATTGAATATCTTTGGCCCGTAGTGCAAAGATGAACTGTTGATTGGTATGATTATTACCAAAGGCTGAATCTGGTATAATCATGACCGTTGGTGTTATATTAAATGTCTTTGGCCCGTAGTGCAAATATGAACTGTTGATCTGCATGATTATGATCAGGAACTGTGAATTTTTATTATCATGACTAATGGTATTTCAGATGATAAAAGTTGATGATATTTTTACAAAAAAAAGAAGCGAGTGGACATTATAGTCTGCATTATTCTTCTAATAGATTGCTCATTCCGCTGCTATTATTGATCTGAACGTTGTTTAAGAATTTAACTACAGTTTTTGATATAAACCTTGTAGTCTATTGTATTCAAAACTCAACTGTTGAAGGCTAATGATAATTTATTCGTCATTATCTTAGTCATGATATTTCTTACTGGGCTATTTGAGTTCACCCTTTCTTTTGTTCCATTACAGGAGATAAAAACGTAACAGGGTCTAGCCGGGGAATGGAGTGAGAGTCTGAGGAATAGCTGTCGTAGTCTTCACGTGTTGTAAAATAGTGTGGCAATAATAGTGAAGACTTAGTTGTGTATTATTATACACTGTATTGTTGTACGTTGTGCTTTGTTGTAATATTTTTGTTGTAGTCTTTTGACGACTCAAGTTTGGGCTGTGTGGGCTCAGATTTGGGGGCGTCACATTAGTGACCACTCAGCATTTTAAGATTCAAATATTCTGTTTATTAAAATTTGAATCCTGTTTTATTCACAATTGTTATATCTATTGTTGAATCATTGATGATATTTCCCATTCATTCATGATATATTAAATCTATATGATTGTTTTAAACTTGCTGAGCAAACTAGTTGCTCATTCTTGCTATATCATGAACCATTTTTCAGATAATCCTGATTGCTCAAAGAAAGATAAGGGAAAAGGAAAGGCCAGAGCTTAAGTTAGCTTATGCATGCTAATTAGATCTTTAATTATGTATTTACGGTTGTTAAACCTTTTGTAATTCCTTGTGATAGGAACTGTTATTATGTTAAGGTTGATAGACCCTGGTATTGTAACCTTTTGAAGGGAACCAATATGTATTTTCCGCGATATTTAAATGCAATGTATGTATTTAATTGTTAGTAATGTGTTGAATAGTGAGAACCAAACTCGAGGTTATGGAACCCGGATTTGGGGTCGTCACATTACTTCGATCAAGTATTAAGTTAAATGTGACGGAATGTATATTTATTTAGTTAAAATTATAAAAAAATAATTATTTTAATTTTATTTATTTAAGTTTGCAATGTAATTCCATGCAAATGTTTATATTGACAAAATTTTCATAAAATTTTAATATGAATAAAAGTATTAATTTAGTTATGATAATTAATTAATAATGAATTCAATATAATTTTTTAATTGATTTTATAATTAGTATGTTTTAAACAAATTCACATATATATTATTAATACAATTAATTGTGTGATTTGATCTAATTTCATGTTTTTCTAAATTTAGGCAATGTATAGCATAATGTGTTATATTGTCTTAATTAATTACATAAAATAGTGATAATAAATTATAATTAAATTGATGAAACCAAAAATAAAAATTGGTTATTTTTTTATAATAGAGATTAGTTGAGTTTCTTTTGAATACTTTACAAATTTAAATAGTATATATTTTATTATTATAAATTTTTATAATACATATATTAATTTGAATAAGAAATAAAAAAATATTTTTTTATTCTACTCCTATTAATGATTAAAATATTTTTAAATTTAATTAATATAAATTTGAATAATATTTATCATAATATAAATAAAAAACTAAAAATTTATGAAACCAACTCAAATTTATGCTTTTAGTTATATAATTGATTTATGTCAATTTTAATTTTAAAATATCTCATAATCCTATATGTTTTTTTAAAAAGTAAAATAAGACGGAAAAGAAATATTTAGTCTGATGTGAAAAAATAAAAAAATATATATAATTACCTTGTGTAAATTATATTATAATATTAATTAACTCATATGAAGGGATTAGTCAAAGTCATACTCAATTATTATAATGCAAAGATTACTTGGTTAGATACTTAAGTCTTGGTGCTAACCGCAAAATCATGGTGGGGCTAGATTTTATTTGGAGACGGTACAGTTGATATTGTAGTTGTGGTTGTGGGCAACGTGTCCTCCAATAATATATTAATAGTTAGTACGGTAAGGGTAAAGCGCGACCATGTCACATGCAAAAATATAAATCATTTACCCCGTGCAAAGTCCGTTCTTCTGCCATCACACCTCCTCGTTCTCTCTAGCGACTGATTTCACATTGATGCTATGCATAACAGATAGCACTGCGAGACTGCCAGTCTCCCATCACTCCCACTCCCACGCGGCCTCGAATCATTTGCATCAATTTTTTATATCATATTTATGTTATTAAAAATATAATATATTTATATATATATATAAATATATTATATTTTTAATAACAGAGATATAATACAAAAAATTCATATAAAAGATCTAATTCCCTCTCACACCCACACCCACTTATAATTTTTTTTAAAGACAGTGTTTAAAACTCTTAATTTTTTAATTTTTAAGTTTAATGACTTAATAGATTAATTTTTTTTAATTTTTAATTTTTATATTTTTTTAACCATAAATTTTAATATTCTCAAAATTTGATTCAATAACTTAAAATTTAAGTTTTTTTACAAAAATTTAGTACATATTTACTATTAATGATACAATGTATTATCTGTTGTTAAGAATCAAGTAAAGACAAATAAAAAATAAAAAACTTTTGAATTATCAAGTCAATAAATTCGAACTGCTGAATTAACTCGAAACTAATAAAAATATCACTTATCTTTGTCATATTTAAAACTTATTTAATAAATTAATTTTAAATTTATTCGTACTTTGCACATATTATTAAGTTTATGAACCGTAAAACACGGTTAATGAAACCAGAAAATATGTATTTTAGCGTTATAAATTTGGCCTTCAATTTTTGATGAAAAACTAAAGGTAAATAATTCATATTTATTTATATTGATAACTTTTTAAAAACATTTATATATTTATGTAATTAAATACTATGTTAAATTTATTTATCATAATAATTATTTTATTAAAAAATTAAAATATTTTATCTCCCCATCATAGCGCACCATTTTGTCAAAAAACTAGATCAGTTATGTGGAGATGTCATGGTCGTGTAGTAGAATTTAGACGAAGACGCTGCCTAACTAAACCGAACGAGAAACAACCCCATTTAAAAATTAAAATATTTATTAATTTTAAAATATATTAAAAATTATATTTTTTTTAATTTTAAATTATAAATTTTTTATTAATTTAAAAAAATTAATTTATGATATTTTTAAATTTAAAATTGACAAAATTTGTTTAAAATTTTAAAATAATTAATCTTATAAGGAATACTCGTAATATTTTATAAGTAATTTATAATTATATTGAAATAAAACGGATGAATTCATGTTAATTTGAATTTAAAATTATTTTTAAAAAAATTAATATTAATTTTATTATTTAAAAAGAAAAATAAATATTATATATTTATAATTTTGAAAAGTAAGAGGTAATTAATATGAGAAAAGTACAGAAAACACAGAGGTTATGTGTGGTGACGACTGGTGAGTAGGTGAAGAAGCCTTGCCGCTATAAATAATAAGTATTGCTACACTGATAATTTTTTTTTATAAAAAATAATTTATAAATTAATATAATAAAAATAATTAATTAATAATTTATTATATATAAATGAGTCTAATAATAATAATTAATTATAACCGATTATATTATTTTTTATTCATCTTTTATAACTATTTTTTTTACTAAATTACTATTGCTCAAGAATAATAGAGTGATTAGCGGTATAGCTAATTAGTTACCTACTACCTACTACCTACTTGCTGCATGAATTCATCTCTTGAGTTTTTCAAAAAGACAAATATATATACATTATATTCGAATATAATATTAAATATACTATTAATTTTAATTATTAATAAATAAAATATATTTCAATAATTAAAAGTAATATTATGTTGAATTATAATACAATTAATGTTATTCTTTTCAAAGTAATACTTCCTTCTGCTAGACTCATCTTTGTTGGGGTCCTTGGGGGCATTATTACTCACTCATCTCTTCTAAATGTTTAAATTGTACTCATTTCTTTTAAGAAAAATATTTATTCGTTAATATTTATTTTTCTACGTAAGAGTTTATATTTATTTTTATAAGTTAGTAATATAAAACAACATATTATTCTCAAATTTTTTATCATGTTATTATTATTAAGTTATCAATTATTTTAAAAAATAAATATTAGAGCAAAAATGTATTCTTAATATTTATAAATTTTCAAAGTGTACAAAAGAATTTGGAAAACTACGAAAAAACGACATAAAAATAAAAAGAACCAGCCTAAGTGGCCAACTCTCTTAACAAAAACTAGTTTAAAATTAATTAAATTTACTATTAAAAAATGTTATAAGAGAAAGAAAGAAAAGAAGACCATTACGTCTGTCTACATATTCTGGGAATTTTTAAGTTCTGCAGATGCTTCAGAGTCTCAATTTATCAAAGAAGAAACCATTGACTATTGTAAGAGTTTAATGGCAGAATATAATACAATTATACAAAATATTAGATGAATAATATAAAAGTAAAAACACAAAATATAATCAAGTTCACAAATTTAGCTAGTCTTATTTGTCTGACGTATTTATTAGATGTGTTATACGCTCTACAATGATTCACACATCAAATAACTGTTTTTATAGTAATTAGAAAATTTTAGATGCTATAATATAGGCTCAAGCCCAATACATTAGTAAACCAAAAATTGGACTATTAATAAATCTTCAAGTCCAATTACACTCTTGAGCATGGCTTGGCAAGACCCCCGACTACCCTGTCGTAGTGACTATTAGTCGAACCCGCAGAAATATAAAGTAATCACAACAATTATCAATCCTCCATCAACATATTATGTATGTCTGTCCAGTTACATAATAGGAAGCACCCATGCATAGAAATGCCACCACAGATTAGACTTCATTCGCCTCTCCATGGCGTTCAGGAGGAGTTCTACTGTTAGCAGCTTCTGAAAATTCTTTGTTATCAAGAGCCTGAAACATGGCAACATTAGCAACACATAATCATATTTGTATCAGTATGTGTATACTCACGCAGGTAAGGAATTTTGTACCTCGTTAGAGTTAGAGTTCATATTGATCGAGGAGGCGAGAAATCTGAGAATACGAAATCGATTAGGAGATTTGAGAGGGGAGAACAACTACTCAAGTAAGGTCCCGACGTAATTACTAGTATCCAAGAGCCTATAAGATGCTTGGAGTCTCAAGTGAATTCGAGTTAGGCTCGAGATCTAAGTGTATTATTATTCACGAGTGTCCCAGTCAAAACTCAATTCGAAATCGCTAACAAATTTAGAAAATCTTCAAACTTCTTGCGTTTAGAAAGAAAATCCTTCAAGTGGCCAAAAGTCCATTCACTTGTAAAGTGAATGGAGTATTTATAGAGTTTCCTGAGTAAGGGGTCATGTGCCGGCATGTGAATCTGGAGTAATTTCAGAAATATCCTTAGTAACAGAGAAATTTTTAGAATACCCCTAAGTACTCGAGTAATTTTTCAAATCGTCTAATTTTTTTAGCTACCAATCAAATCCTCAATCAATCCCAAAACGAGAACCTTTTGTCTCGGGATTTATGAGGACTCTCTCAGGTCTCTTTCATTTATTATTTGTCTTGTTCATTTAATTCTTTAAAGTTAAAATATAACTCTAATTCGTACTTGAATCCACAACCCATTACCAACATTTAACGAATAAGATTGGGCATAGCCCTCATGAGGACCAGAACCCTCATTATAACGCTCTACAGAGCCCGAAACACTATACAAGGTTTAAATGTAAAACGTTATGATGCAAAATATTTGAAATTGAGTATATAGTAAAAGAATGTTACGGCTTGGGTGAGTTTTGATGAACCAAGGTGCAACACAGTTAACCCTGATGTTGTCTTTAGCCCATTTGCTAGCCAAGTCCTTTGTAACATTTATAATTGCTTCTGCAAATGACAATACAAACATTATTGTAGTTTCGAAGATGCTTGTATGCTTCCTTATTTGAAACAAGGGAGCAAGTTACCTTTACTTGCCCCATAGACAGAGCCAGTATTTATGGACACCATACCAGCTGCAGAGAAAGGAAGACGATGCTCCCTCGTCCCAATGTTCTCAGAAGAGGGTGGGCAAGTTGGCACAATGCCATGCAGAGCCAAAATTGGATGCCATAATTGTTGAGAGTTCTGCAGTTGTGTGTACCCACAGTTGGTTTCCATAAGGCTGTTCCGACGTTATTTATCTGAAGTACAAAAGTTCGGCAGAAGACATGTAACTCCGTAAAAATATTGTTGAATATATGTTGTGACACTTTCTAATCAATTGGATTTAATAAATTCTTTTATTAAAGATATGTAAATGCATGACGAGGAAACATCAAGTGTCATGCATAACACCACAAAAAGGCACACAATATACCCCGAATAGAGGCCCAGGGGGATAGAATGCTTGGACGAGTGTGGTACAAACTTGGAAGAAAATTAAATAAGTATATTACTTTTCTTATTAATATTAGCAAATAATTTACTACAATGTGTTTTTGTGTGTGTAAATTTTGAATACCATGATATCGTCCAAAGAAGGTTACACACCCTCATTCACACAATAGACAAAAGAAAAGATTTATAAAAGGTTCACAATTAGATATTATTATGATGATGGTGGGTGGTGACTACATATTAGATTTTTTATTTTTACATATACAATTTTTAGCTAATTTTAAAATTAAAGATATATTTTTATTTTAGAATTATAAAGTGTCATGATGACGTTCCTGCTTTGTCATTATATTTTACTACTCTCTCCATTTTTGAAAGTCAATTTAAGATATTTTCAAATTCAAAATTGAGTCGATTCATTAAAAATTACGAAACAATAAAATTTGCAATGAGTAATACTCTTTAGATAGTTTATAATATTCATCATTGTATTGATTAAAATGAAAAGAATTTATGTCAATTTTGAGTTTAAAAATCTCTTTGATTGACTTTAAAAAATCAATAATAATCAAATAATGTAAATCGGTGGGAGTATTATTTTTAGCATGACACCACTACTACCGCTACTAAATTCTTAACTGATATCAAGGATATTTTAAAAACATAAAATGATCTTTAAAATGAAATAAATCTCTAATTTTTTGAAACCTAGGAGTACTTTCAGTATTTTACATCTAAGAAGAGATTTTTTCATGAGAGGTAAATCATGGTACTTGCTTTGTCCCTCCCTATCTAGGTTGGGCTGCGCTTGAAGAGTTGAAGCTTTACTCGTTGAAGCATAAATAAACCACTCAAATGTACCAGCTTGAATTCGAACTCATTTTATATTATTTCATATTTAAATAAAATAAGGTCGAATCATTCATTTTCTGTTGGGGGTTAGTTAGATATTGTGTTGAACTTCCTTTCCCATTAGAAGTTGACGCTACGAAAACTCTATTTTAAATAATGAATGGAACTGTTAACTTAAATTGCTTGGTCAATTAAAACATAAATTAAATTATCCGAGGACGAAGGAACTTCTTTATATATATATATATATATATATATATATATATATATATATATATATATATATATATATATATATATATATGTAATGATTATTATACGAGTCTTTCTATATATATATTTTTTTTATCTGCATATAAAATAAATAAACGTGACTCTATCTCATTTTATCTTTAACTTAAATGAGTGGACTACACTTATTTATTTTATATGCGAATAAGAAAAATAGTTAAGAAAAATAAATAAGTCTAGAATTTTTCTTATTATATCGTAAGTGAAATCTTTTCAAGAAGATACTCAAATCTTTATCAATGATTTTCACATTAAGAACTCTCTCTTACTTGAACACATTTCTCTTCAATCCCGATTTTAGAGGACTCATCACATACACAAAACACTAAAACACATGTTTAGAACCTAATTTAACCTAAAAATTTAAGTTATTAAGTTTTGTATCAAGTCTTGACCCATTCATGTATATTAATTATTTACTCTTTCATTATTTCTTTGACGTGGGATTACAACCCATTTGTGATGTAACAATAATTATTACGATATTTTACATAAATTTCATATTGGATAAATTCGAGAGTGTAGATGAGTTAATAAGTATAATAGAATATCAACATAATAAGTTAATTTTTTAGATAAGGGGGTGATTCAACATGCTTATTGGATCAATTTATATTAGTGTGCGGTGCCTTTACGATTTTTTAGTGATTTTAGAATTGCACCGATCTTAAAAAATCTTGAATCAAAATCACACCGATAGCGGTTCAAGATTTTCTATACCAAAATTGCAACGACTTGTTTATATTTTGAACCATACCGCACCGACTTGCATCGATCAAAATTACTAATATTTTTTATTTAATATTTATTAAATTAGTTTAATATTTTACAACATATATTATAATAAAATTCATCAAAATAACTCGAGCAATACTAACAACTAAAATAAGAATGTATCTTTGATTAAAATTCCAATAACATTGTCATAATCTTAACCGTATCAATTATATATAAAAATATTCATAAATTAATTTTTAATATGCAAAAGAAAAAAATAATTAAAATATACGTTTGAGTAACTTTATGATTATATATAATACTATATAAAACTAATCATAATGCTATGCAATATCGGGATATAATTAAAATAAACAAGTATATTTAGAGCTGTTTAAGGACCGGTGCGATACGATACGGTACATGATTTAGAGGCAAATATCAAAATCGCATTGCACTGGTCCCAGTTTAAAAAATTTTACACCAAAATTGCACTAACTAGATCAACAATTCGAATAAAAATCATCCAATTCAATGTGATTCAACTGATTTCGGTTCAAATTATCATATCCCTAAATGTGTAGGATGAATGATAAATCATACAATTAATTTTGCTACAGTTTAAAGATGATGGTAAAAAAAAATTGCTCCGTCCCCCTCGCCCCATCCGGCCATCCCCACCCATTATGTTAATACAGTTTAAAGATGATGGGAAAAAAAAAATTTCCCCCTCCCCCACCCAGTATGTTGCGTACAGGAAGTTCACAAACGTATCACATAGAAACTGCCTTTTAAAAATTTCGTCCGTCGAATATGAGAGAGAATTATCGAGCGATGGAAATGAATTAGCTTAGTACTGCGCATTTTCATTACCATCTTTAATTATGGTTAATTCTTTAATATATATATATATATATATATTATGTTGTGTAATAATATTCATTAATTGTGTAATAGTGTTCTTGGAATTGTTGCATATATTTTTCATAATGACGAGCATACCCCTGTAGTTTTCGCTTAATTCACTGCTCATTTCGAAGCGAGCTGAAGTGACCGAAGTGAATTTGCTGTAGCATTCCTATTCATCCGTGAAAGCATTTTGGAGATATGGCAGCGGGCTGCACTATTTGCATTATCCTTAAATTACCCTTAAATTAATGCATATATTAAATAAAAATAATTAAAAAAAATAATTTTTTTATTCAAAAATTCTGAAAAAATTATATGTCATAGAGAACTTGAATTAATAACATATCCAAAAATCATGATTTTTGGAAGTCTGAAGCATAGATTTTGAAAAATCAATAGATATTAAAAATAATTTTTGCAAATATTTTTCTTTCAGAAAATCGTATTTTTAGAGATGTAAACATAATCTGTAATGGAGCTCTGCCTTTAATTATAATCCGCATGGCATCCTTACGTCTATGCATGAAAACAGCATCCTTCAAATGCACATCGTGGCACTTGCGAAAACCATGCAACGTCACATGCATGTTATTAGTCAGATCAAACTTGTATTGATGATATGTTAGAAGCTTTTTATGACTTGATTTACGATCTAAAATAGAAATGATTTCTTAATTTTGGAGCAGATTCAAAAGAAAATTATATTATTAGGACG
This sequence comes from Hedera helix, assembly GCA_947179155.2. Taxonomy (NCBI): domain Eukaryota; kingdom Viridiplantae; phylum Streptophyta; class Magnoliopsida; order Apiales; family Araliaceae; genus Hedera; species Hedera helix. The sequence goes on along the minus strand of OX359264.1, from coordinate 55,657,400 downwards.
GTGGAAGTATTCTTGATTAAAGTTTCTTATTTTTTCTCAGCTAGCTTACTAAGAAAAGACTAACCATACAATTTTGAATTTCCAATAGAAACAAACCAAAAAAAATACCTGTGGCCGTAACACAATTATTAAGAAACTTAAAAAAAATAAACAATAAAAAATAAAACAAGGGCGCTGTAGTCATTTCCTCTTTATGCAGCTAGCATACGAGGCATTTTATTTATAGAACAATTAGCAGGCCTAGCTAGTGCATCTTCCTCAATAAAATCATATCCTCACCACACCTTAGTTGACCATCTCTTTTTCTCACTCATCACTCTAGCTCCTCTCTCATGGATATTAAGCAAGCTAATTCCCTAGAAAAATCGGAGCCAGCAGTGAGCAGTACTCCCCCAGATGAACAATTAGGTACTCCGAGCCCGGCTAGAACATATGAGTGCACTTTTTGCGAAAGAGGCTTCTCTAATATAATGCGCAAGCACTTGGAGGCCACATGAACATTCATAGGAAAGACAAGGCCAAGCTCAAGCAAGCAAATGAACCTCCTCCTCCTCCTCAACAACAATTCTTGGAAATCCCAAAGATGATCAGCTCTGATCGATATTCCTAATAATTTGTTTCCTCAAATTACTACTAAAAACACACTAGTAGTTCCACCTTTGGAACTCAAGGCATCAGCTACTGCTGATCATCAAGAAAGAAGTAACAAGTGGACTTGGAATTTTTGTACTTCATCCGAGTTAGACGATGCGACTTCAAGATCATCTGATCATCAAGCCCTTAAAGGAGAACATCAACTAAGGCAGCTTCCATTAATGTTTGCAGAAACAGTAGCTTCAGACTCTCAAAATCAAAAGCAATCCGATAAGGAATTATCCGGACCTGATGATCATGAGTTAGACCTTGAACTTAGGTTGGGACATGAGCCTTTGGAATCATGATCAAGCTGCAAAGGGTACCAGGAAGTTCTTCTGACCAATTTATTCAGATTCATTTCATGGTATTTTTAGAATTGTATTTTTTTTAATGAGCCAAATTATTAACCCTTCGCCCATTTTGATATGAATTGTTATGGTGTAAACTGACTCAACAAATATGTTAAATTACCTCATTACTTAAATCATTAATTTATTAGGTTGAGACTTTAGCATACTTATTTGAGGTATTCTCATCTATATCTGATCATGTTGTTTACCTTATAAACATTTATTTATTCATTTGTTAATAGTTCACGATTGAGTTCTAGTTATTTTGAATTATGCACTTCTGAAAGACTACTGATCGATCATTTATAGTTCTCTTTAGTCAGAATTAAAAGATAAAGGTTTAGAAGTAATTATTTTTTCATAAGAGGATTGTTTACTTAATTTTGCTTCAGGGGGAGGTTTAATTAATTTGATAATATATATATATATATATATATATATTAAAAAAATAATTACCTAACTAGTTTCATCAGTACGAATGACGATGCAGTACTGTTTAAGGTCACTTCTCCCTCAGCCACTTTATTTGTATCATCACTACGTACTACTATATATGATCACCCGGTTTTTCTAAACATACAATGTAGGAGACATCCCATATCTCAATGTGAATGGTTAGTTAAATCTCATATTTTTTACGGCAAGAGGATTTTATTGAGGCATTTATTCGTCTTTAATTCTTTAAAAAAAGAAGAAGAAAGAATAGAAGAAAGAACTCAAGATGTTCCAAGAAAATGTTAATTTAGTTGTACAAAAGAAATAGGGATGAGTACTTTACCTGTTACATGAATGTATTTCACTTATTTATGACTTCGTGATATAAATTTAAGGCTGGCAAATAATATATGTGGATCTAGCTAGAGAAATACTAATATATTTATAATAATGAGGTATTAGAGACAACTAAAAGCCTACCCATGGGGTTTTAACATAAACTTAGATAGAATTACACACTGAATGAGCATCACAAAAGGTTTAACTTCGGAATGAAATTTACATTTATGTTTGGTTTAACCTATAAGAATTGTCAAGGATTAGAAAGAACATTGCATTAACTTTTAAATTTGTCAAAAGGTTAACGGTATAGCTGACCTTAAAATATACATTTTTTTATCCTTAATATTTCAAAATTTAAAAACTCTTATTATGCTATTCAAAATACTATTAAGTAACTAAAACGAAAAGTGGCAGGAATTGCTACATACATTGTATTAATGTTTTTGGTTTGCAAAAGGGTTAATATTTTTGGTTTGCAAAAGAGTTAACTGCATATTTGTCCTTTTAAAGTTTAAAAATTCACATCCCGCCACTAAAAAAACTCATCCTCGTGTTATTTCTGGCAACAAAAAAATGGCTGAAGTTATTAAGTGTTTATACAGTTTAATTTTATTTTTATATATTTAACCGTATAAAATTAATTTAAAATCAATTAAATATCAGGTAAATACTTACATTCCCATACTCCTAAACAAGAACAAATTAAAAGGAAACCAAATAAAATAAAAAATAAAAAATAAAAGCAAAACAAAAAATTAATTGAAAAACAAATTGATAGCAAACCAAACCCAGATCTAGAAACAAAAATAGAAAAATTCATCCCAAAATTTTCAAACGAAGATGAATCTTAGGGGTAGAGATGTACAATCAACACATATTTCAGATCATAACGGTCAACAGAAATCAAAGAGGAGAGAGAAGGATTTAGGTTAGAGAGGTAAGAAAAATTGGGGAAGAAGAGATGGAATAAAAAGAATCCTTCCAAACCCACTTGCCGATTTCTCTTATGTTTGGCCGCCACAATTAAAAAAATATATGAATTTTATTGGACCATAAATGTTAACTTCTAATTGAAACAATGCTCAAATCTGTTCAAGTTAATTATGTCAAGATAATCCCGCTGTAAATTAAACCTTTTGGGTCATCTACATCATTTAATATAATTTTAACTGATGCATGTGTTGATAATTTGCATACTGTCAAAACGTATAGATGAAAATTTTATACTATTATTCAGGTATATATTAAACATATTTTTTAAACATTAAGAATAGCTAATGACATTACATTTAGGCTGCTATTTCATCTTTCATGCAAGTCCTAATCTTGACCGTGGTATCATTCATGCCGGGCACTTGTATAATATCACAGCATTCTCTCCTACTGCCAACCTGAGGAAAAGAATATAAGCAATCGCATAGACAAACATAATAACAATTAAAAAAAAAGTGATTATAAGTTATACGTTCGTACCCACTCAAATCTCTTCATTGGTGACAGAACACGAATCATCGAGATGTGATCTGCAGAATGATTGCCACTTGATGAACAAACTGGTAACCAACGTGGAGATTTTCGAATATAGCTTGTAATAACCACGTTGTCATTGTTGTTTTTGTCCACAGAATTAAAGAAAAAAACATGAGGAGCTTCACAAGGGTCTCTAGAGGGAGTTCGAGTGTTAAACATGTAAGGGGGATGTGCACCCTTTATCCCCCGAGGAAAAGTCTCAAGGGGTCTTTGTAAAATACTTGGTGGAATAATTTTTTCATAAAGATTTGTAGAGTAGCCCCATGATATGGAAAAAGTCCAATTGTTTTGCTTGAGATAGCAGATGCTTTGTTGTAGTAGCCTAAGCTCATCAACTTGTGCAGCTTTCATTAGGTGGTATACGGATTCGTATCGGTTCATGGAGGGGAAGATTGGTTCTACAACCTCAAGGTGGTGGAGGGAGAGTAGAGGGGTAAGAGGGTGAGCTGATAAAAGCCCTGATATGTCCTTGTGTAAATCAATCTGCATGGATCTCACAAAATCAAAGTTTTAGAACATTTAAAAAAATATCCAAATTTGGTTAGTAGTTATTAGATAATCAGACCCAAAATGAGAGCTTGACTTACTTCTGGGATTTGGCTTCGGTAAAACTATTACATGGTCAATTCACTCTAAAGTTTATAGTAAAAAACTTTATTTGTATAGTACATGAGACTTACATTTCCTTTACCTTCGATGGCCTTTGATACCAAGCAGTGCCAAAGAAATACGACTTTATGTAACATACAAATGCAACACTTGCCTAAAAACTTAATGAACTAACCAAGTGCCAAATTAACGAATCCAAATTCTGACTTTGATACCAAGCAGTGCCAAAGAAATACGACTTTATATAACATACAAATGCAACACTTGTCTAAAAACTTAATGAACTAACCAAGTGCCAAATTAACGAATCCAAATTCTGACTTTTTACGTGCATTAAATTTGTCAAACAGACTTACTGAAAGTTAAAAGTCAAACAAAACTCTCAAATTAAAACGAGTATTAAAAAATGAATAGTCTTGCCTGATGAAACCCTTTCTCTTGTGTTAGAGAAACTCCTAAATCAGCAACACACGATTGTAAAATATGGTCACGTCCGAACAAACTTGGGTATCTCTTAATACAAGCGTCTAAATTTTTTGCCAAAGCCTCAGCCAGAGGATAACTCAAAGCAAAACCAGCTCCACCAAATGCCATCTCAAATGAGTTCTCAAAATTTGACAAAATAGACTCCGAATTAGTACCAATGTAGAAGTATTTTCTATGATCATACCTCGATAAAACCTCCACTAAATTACTAGTAAAAATAATGGTATCGTCATCTGCCATAACATACCACCTTGCATTTTTTGTGTCTGCCTTGAACGTCTCCGCAACCACAAGTGCCATTCTAATGGCAAATGGCATTGCATGTTTGTCATAATCTTTGTATTTGGACGTATTTTCGTAAATTCTAACTCGAAGAGAAACCGGAGGCCATGGAAGGTACTCTATCGGAGCTTTATCAAGAAAGAGAGAACCCCGGGTAATGTTTGGTTCCCACCATGACTCGATGTAGTTTTTTCTATTAGTCCATAATTCAGATGAACCTGCTATTCCAAATACAATGTGGCTAATATTGGTGGGAGAATTTGTGTATTGATCATATGTAATCCATTTTTTGCTTAAGGAAGTGACTGAAAGCTTGGAGGAATGGCTTAAGGGATGATTAGGCAAGAAAATGTAGATTATAGAGAGGATTAATACAATAATAACTAGAGATTTACATAACTTTCCGTTGATTTTGTTGGATAAAAATGTAGCCTTTTGTCGGATCGTGCTAAGCTTCTTTGCTGCAATATTAGTGAAGGATGACATTTTCTGGAAATTAAAGATCTTTTGGAACAAGTTAATTGTTAGCTCATGCAACTTAATTTGATGAAGCATTGACAATATGACCAAATTGTCTTATAATTAGCTTACCCTTTCGAGTTGCCAATTCACGTGATTGAGAAATTTTATCAGGGTTTAAGAGATGCTGATACTTGTGAGGGTTGAGAGGAAAAGTGATGCGTTTTATGCAGAAAAAAGTAGTACAAAAGACCATGCACAAGGATAAGGTGTATTTTTCGTGTACAACCACATGAATTATGCTCGATCGTATATATGTTTGTCAACTCAGCTGAGTTTTTAAATGGACAAAAAAGAAAGGAAGTGAACGAAAAACCAACTTATCCAAATATTGTGTACTTTTAATGAACAGAAAAGAAAGAAATGGTTGCAAAACTTAATTATTTTTCTTACAAAAAATTTTGTCAAAAAATGGAAGGATTAAAATGAAACAGTAAACAACATAAATATATCTTTTAAAATTCAGTAATACCCTCTATTGCTCTGTATTAATTACAAACACAATAAGACTAAAGTTAGTTAGTATTCTAAATATTAAACTTAGGCCGGTTTTCTCTCTTTTTTTTTCTTTATAAACTGAGTAAAAATATGGGGGGAAAAACATACTAACGTTTCTGTTTTATTGTTTTCTTTTTTATAATAAATTAGAGGTCAAGGGAGGTGATTGAGGGACTCATGTTCTTTCCTGAGGTGTCCTATATAATAATAATATTTTAAAAAATTATAAAACACTTTTTTGTGCATAACATGAGATCGGAATGTATTCAGTTACACAAAATGACATTGTTTTTATATGATAGCCTACACAATTATATGCAGTGTCCCTCGCATTCTTTTTCGCCTAAAAATAAGTTTTCTATTTTTTTTCTTATTCATCTTAAATTCAAAAACATAGAGTTAATCAACTTTATACGTACCCCTCTATTCTAAAATAATAGATACATTTTTTTGTCCATACCTTGAGTCCAAGAGGTCGGGGGATCCATTCCTGCCAAAGGCTGAAATGTTAAGATTTCAGCTGAACTTAGCAAAAAAAAAAAAAAAAAAGATACATGTCATTACTTTTATACTTCGCTCCTAACTTATCAGCCCTATGCTTCAAGAACAAACCTAATTATTTTTTGAATAATTTTAAAGTCACCTCTAAATTAAAGTTCAGATGAGACTTGAGTAACAAAGTTGTTGCATAATGCATAGCTCTGGTATGCGGGAATGGCGGGATTTCTGTTTTTGTCTCCAATATTTGCAATTAATAAGTTAATTACTTCTTTTTTGCACTAATTAACCTTTGTCTCTTCTTAATTCATACATATTGGAAGTCAAAATTCGATATATATTGAGTCGGATTCAACTCATCAGACACTATTCTAGAAACTGATCTTACACCGTCTATAAGAAATTCTAACTCTGCAAAAATAAGAGTAATTTAGCCTAGCCGTCAATCCTTTTGTAGAAGTTGATTTTTTTTGTCTTCGCAGAAGTAGAATTTTTTTTTGGCATGCGATAGTCTTTCTGGTGGCAGGGGCACGAAATTTGGCCTAGTCAAAATCTCAGTTGATATATATTTATATAATATTGTTTAAACCTCTTGTTACCCACGTTTTTACGTGTGGAGAATTAATCAATTCTGATAGTTGTAGCCTAGACATGGCTCATATGCACAGGAATTCCTAGTGTTGGTGCTGAACTAGAATTGTGTTTCGACTAGAGTACTCCGCCTCTTCTTAGCCAACAATTAATAGGGTCAACTGTTAAGTTCATTATCGAAACTTGTTAAAGGTGGAAAGAAAGACTCAAAATTGGGTATTGACCATCATATTTCTGATAGAAATACAAATTAAAGCATTCAATTAATATACAAACTTAAGGTTGAAAGAAATATTCAAAGACATCGAAAGTTAGTTATTATAAGTCCCACATCGAAAGTTAGAGAATTGCTTGTTGGAAGGCGCAGCTATACATACAGAGGAGGTGGCAACTGTACAATTTGCCTTAAACTAATGAGTAAGGAAAACAAAGCGAGCGGTGAGAGCCGGTCGCCGCGCCACTCATTGTAAATGAGCGCATGAATTTATGGAGGGGTTATAGGCTGGCCGAGTGTTGACGCTGCTTACTTCTGCAGAACTCACTCGTGCGGGCCTCCCAATAGCCCACTAATTCCTAGTTCTAAAGTATTTTTTTATCAAATGAGAAGACCTGTGAACCTGTTCAAGGGGTCTTTAAAGACCCAGGCAACTCGATGATAAGTTCAGGCCATTTCCATTCCCAAGGTTATGCCACTCCAAGGGCTATAACATTGGTAGTCTGCTTCACTTCAAGGGCTTTAGACATTACAATTGCGCATACTAAATTCAACCCTCCTAATCTTTCTAACCATCACTGCAGGGAGGCTCTTGGAACAACAGGAGGTAAATGGTGCTCTTGGAACAACAGGAGGGAAATGGTCTCATGACTCCCTCATGTACTTTGCAGAATCTGTGACTAGTCATATCAACTCCAAGAAGATGGTTACCTGCACTTTCAAGGTATATGACATGTAGTACTCAATAAAACAAAGCCTATGGAATATGAATATAGATTAGTGGATAAAGAAAACAGAACATAATTCACATTTTTAATTAAGAGAAATTAGAAAACATAAGAAAAGCCTACTGATTGTCTGCTGTAACATTTATTTCTTAACTAGTCTAGTAGGTATCAAGACTACATGATCAAGAAATTTTGTTATAAACGATAACTAATAAATGAAATATGTTCTATAGTTAATGTCTAGCCTTTTTGTTTCTTTGTTTTCCACAGCCGTAGTATAAAAAACCTTATAGCTAGATGCATAAGTAATATTTTGTCTGTTCCAAAATTAGAGATAAAATTTAACTTTTAAGTCAAACGACGGCATATTAAACTTTAAAATTAATATGACTTTTAAAAGTTTGGAATGAAATAAATTTTATGATTAATAGTTTTTATTATATACTATGGAATTATAACAATTGTATCAACTAAAATTAAATAAATTCACATTAATTTGAAGTTTTATCTCAAAATTCAAATTGTATCTTTAATTTTGAAACAAATGGAGTATTGATTATAGAGAATTCAAGAAATATCAAGTCCAAGAGAGAAATAACAATAAATTTGGAAGTATGTCATCATGCGTTGAAAGTCCGTTTTTATTATTGTCATTTTCATTCGATATGGTAGGGTTCTAGTTTTCTTTTATCATGTATATTGTGGCTCTTTGCAATAAATTAGATCCAGTTTTCGCAGGCTCAAAAACAGCAAATGCAACTGAAAGCTATGAACTTACATATGATTAAGGGTGTAACAACTTCACAGATTCCAAATCAAAGAAAGAGTAGGTGGTCGTGGGCTTTATATATGTTTTTCTGCTTTAATTGATTTCCCTTTGTACTATATATATACAGATTCTAAATTGCTGGAGCTAGTGCCAGAGTTTTATCCCCTTCGATTCAAGGATCTACCTCATACCGGTTTTGGAACCTGGGAACAGAATCTAAATCTTATTTGGCATACAAGCAATATGAAAAGTTCAGCCGTCATCTTGAACACCACCAAAGATCTCGAGGATTCATCGTTGTTTTGGCTCCAGCAAAATTACATGGTTCCATTCTTCCCAATAGCCCCTTTGCACAAATTAGCTCAAGCCTCATCCACTGGCTTTTCGGAAGAGGACAACACTTAGCATTTCATGGCTAGACAAGAAGATTCCTAACTCGGTAATCTATGTAAGCTTTGGCAGCATAACAAGCATGGATGAGAAAGTGCTAGTCGAAACAGCTTGGGGGCTAGCCAGCAGCAAAAAACCATTCTTGTGGATAATTCGGCCTGGCTCAGTTTTTGGCTCGGAATGGATAGAGCTATTGCCTGAAGGTTTTATAGAAGAAGTTGGAGGTAGAGAGCATATAGTGAAATGGACTCCCCAAAAGGAGGTGTTGGCACATAATGCAGTAAGAGGGTTTTGGAGCCATTGCGGTTGGAACTCAACCTTGGAGAGTATATGTGAAGGGGTTCCAATGATATGCTCGCCTCGTTTAATGGACCAAAAGGTGAAAGCGAGGTACCTGAGCTATGTATGGAAAGTAGGCATTCAATTGGAGAATGAGCTCGACAGGAATGAAATAGAGACGGCCATAAGAAGAGTTTTGGTGGACAATGAAGGGAAGGAAAAGAGGCAGAGAGCTATTGAAATGAAGGATAAAATTAACGTATGCACTAGTGAAGGTTGTACTTCATACAACTCCATGACGAAATTGGTGGAGCTCCTCCTCTCGTTCACAACTGAAGGTGGACCGTCCTTGAAGTCTGATATCTAAATTTTATACATCTACCCAGCTCTTGCATGCTTTTGTTTTTTGTTTTTTCATGTTATGTTGTTCTGCGTTAGGTAAAAGTAAATTTTGAACTTCATTATCACCCTATCTAATGCCCAAATCCTAAAATTCAAAACTGGTGCTTGTAAACTGATTAAAAATTGTGATTCCAGTCTAAAGGCCTGGTCAGTAGGTGAGGTTTCACCTGATGTAAGAAATTAGCAGAGCCTGCCGTTGGTGCAAAGTCTACTTGTGCTCCCCGGATCCTGATAACTAAAGAAGGTAATGACACTCGTTCAAATGGGTTCCAACAAAGTGGTATCATAGACAAGATGAATGAATATTAGAAGTAAAATTTGGAGACCAAATATAGGTGAGTTGGTGGAAGATACTGGTTGGATCGATAAGTAGCAATTTTTACATTTCGTCCACTTACACGACATTTTTAAAAAAAATGTAGTTTGAAAGATAAGGGGTGGTAAAGCAAAATTTTTGTATATAATCAGAAGGAAAGACAAGCCTTTAAAGTGATCCAATAAAGTGTTAACACGTGGCATCGGTGTCCCACCAAGTACAGACAAAAAAGACAGTGTGCAGTACGTGTACTGTTCCAAACTTAGACGGGAAGAAACGTTCAAATTTGAAATTTGAAATTCAAAAATTTGAATTAAAAAAAAAACCGTTTACGGTCACTAATTTTAATTTATTATTATTTCTAAAAAATAATTGACAAGACACAAAGCTTACTCTACAAGCTTCAACAAAATTTGAATTTTGAAATTTTGAATTTTGAATTTTAAAGTGTGAAAATTTCAAAATAATATTGATTGCTACAGTAAAAGCACGTGGCACATGTAACGCATGTGGCTACAGTGCCTAACTTACTCACTTTTCGTTACAGTAGCTCACTTCTCGCCCAAACAAGCGTTGCGCGTGCCCTATTAATATTTTATTTCCAAAATGCTCTTCACCGTACTACCCTCACTATAGCGAATATTCTCCAAATATTCCCTCTCGGCCAATCACCAGCGGACACATGGCGAGGAACGCCTCTTTAATATTATATTAGAGGCGTTCCCAGTCGGCAAGGGTAAGATTGTCTTTTCATACTTTTTTTTTATTATAAAAAAGTCACTTCGCTGCTCCAGCAAGGTAGGTCTATGAAGTAGCGATTATAAACGATTATTACTGTTTAGAGTAGTTAGTTGGGGCGACCGAAGTGAGTTATTGTAGCGTTTGCTACCGTTAAAGTAGGGGGTATTTTTTAAGTTGGCAAAGAAAATGTGGCAAGAAAAAAAACTTTAATTTTTTTGAGTTTTTTTGTGAATGTAGTAGGATGAGGTAAGCGCGCTGCGCTAACTCTCTGGTAATGTGTGTTTTTAAAAATTTTGTAAGAGAAAATGTGGTGGAAATAATAGTATTTATTTCTCAAAAGGTGTGCTCTAGTAAAGACTGGTGGTTTATTTGGTGAAAAATAATAAATATTATTTATTATGAGGTCGCTGGTAGTTACTGCGTGTTATAGATATTTTTTTTCTTTTTTTTTAATTTTTTATTTACTGTGTCTAACAAATAAATATATACTTTTATTTATTTGTACAATTTAAGACCCACATACCTATGGGTCGGGTTGAAATCTTAAAAATTCAACTAAATTGTCTTTTTTTCTTCTTCAGATTCTGGTGACACTATTCTGGCTAATAGTTCCGATAATCGGAATCTAAGAAGTTTGAGAAACACTGTTGCATGTAATTAATGTTATGTCAATGTTCCTATAATTTGGAATAGCTTTTGACACTTTACAGGATACTGTCTTTCTCTCTAATAATGGCAAAATATGGAACATATGTAATTACGTAAGTATTTGGATGAGAAGGTTTTCTGGCGACGAGAAAGCCTTGTACCACTTTTCTTTTTGCAATTAGGTATTATTAACAAAAGAATGTGGAAGTTTGCGAAAAATCAACTTGCTAGATAAATAGTTTGTAGATAACCTAGACAATGTCTGGGTAAAGTTCTGACCAAGTGTAGCAATTCAATTCAACATATTGATGTAAGGCGAAGTAAATTATTTATTTGAAGGCTTCTGCCAAAGTAGTGCATAGTTTATGGTTGAGAATATCTAATGCTGCATCATTTATCGAAAAAGAAATAAAAATACTTATGTTGCATTATCTCTGAAAAATAATTAACTATTTTGGGACAAGCATAGATACCATTTAAGGAATAAAACTTGTTTTTCTGCAACAATTTTACATAAATAAGTATGTTAATCTCATGTTTTGATTCTTCCTTAATTTATATCAGGCTTCCTGCATGACCAGGATACTTTGTCCACTATTTTCATGTCCCTTGTCATCAAGAAATGTAGTTTTGGTCCTTTTGGATTTATATTGTATATCTTTTTAGATGAATTGTACCTTTTGGCTTATATAAGAATCTGAAATGATATTTTGCTTTCTTTTTACTTATCTTCACAGTTGTAGGAAGCAGTAACTTGGGTAGTGATGACGTCTGTGTCGTAGAAGTGTGTAGCTACAAAGATGCAGAAGAACCGATAACAAAAAAATGTCGGTGTAGCAGAAATGTTGGTACCTAACAGAAGTATTGTGACAACCACATGCACAGAGGGGCAAAAAGACTCATGGTAACCTCAGAGGCCTTGACGTGATTGTTGCTGCAGCTCCTTCTCTTGCTATACCAAAAAATGATGGCATAAACTTGAGCACCAATCTTTTTATCTTTTCCATGGCAAGTCCTTGACCAACAAGTAATATGTAGACAGTTTTACTTTGGCAACAGCAATGATGCCACCACATCATGGATGAAAATTGAAAATTAATAGTGTTTTTCACGTTTGGGTTTTATCTTCTTGATTCGGGCTTGTCTCTATTAAAACTTGTGAGGGTTGGGATCTCTTTCTCAAGTTAGTTCTGGTGTAGCAGAGTTGTTTCAACTAGGAGGAACAGAGATGTTACTGTTGTTATTGTAATGGTACTTATGAAGTACGGTTTATACTTGTGTGATGTTACGTCAATTTGATGCAATGTCTCATCTCTTTCAGTGATGAAATCATATTATTCTGCCATTTCTTTATACTCTCTAACATAGCCGGGTCGTGCTAGGATTTTTATTTTTGTCCATGTAGACTGGGCACATCTGATGCTCTTTCAAGACTACAAGTCATTTCTTACTATCAAGAGTTACATTTGGACAATTTAGCTGCATCACCTGTTTCTATACTATTCAAATGGTATATTGTACCCATTGGCATTATCTACAACTTCTATGAGATTGATAATCCATTACAATCTTCAACCAAAGCTACAAAAAATAAATTTTTTATCAAAATATTTAACTGTAATGCCATTCTAATAATCATATGCAACAATGCTAGAAATCTACGACTGCTATATCAACCAACGTAAGGTAATAGAACCAACACCATTTATAATGTTAGTCAACCAACTATAACAGATGGGAGAAAGTAGCATATACAGATATATAACAGAGTACACTCTTGATTGGTCTGGAATCAAGTAATTGCCTCTGTCATTGTACAGAGGTCATATACAACGAGTGTGGATGCTTAAAAATAAACTGCAGATGTTTTTTATTTCTTAAAAAATAACAGATCATCGCAAAATAGATCTAAAATATATCTATGCTGATTCTTCCAGAGTGATTGAAGAGTTGAACCGAACTGGAAAATGTTACATCGAGCAGGTACCACTGGGGGTCAGCATTCTTGACGATCCAAGGGTGCTCTATGATCTTATGAAGAGAGAGCCTTTAAGAAGAGTCCTTCACTAGAAGCTGCATAATTTTTGGGTAGCACTGTTAGGCAGGAAAAAGTAAACTTTTATCAAAATCACTTATTCTCATTTTCAAGCAAGCGAGACATCAACGAACAAACTAACCCAGCAAATGAGGTTTTTAGCGTCTACAGACATGTGAGGCAAGGAAGGGAATGTGAGGTCAATTTTCATAATCCAGTAGGAATTGTTAGTATCTACTACACATCCAACTAATAATATGACTCAACACCAAATGGATAAAACAATATACATATTGTACCTTCTAAATGTGTCTGCCTGTGTCCCTGCCTCAAATAGAGGAGTTCCATACAAAAACTCATAATAGAGGATGCCAAGTGTCCAATTATCAACTGCGTAGTCATGGGCTTTGTTCTCGATCATTTCTGGTGCTAAATAGTCCAAAGTTTTGCACATGGTATGTCTCTTGCCTCATGACTATACAGACCGTCCAAAGTCAGCAATCTTCAATCGACCCTATTTTTTTAGATGTAAGAGGACATTACTTAATCTTGAAATTTAATTTATAATGGTTCGTCTTTACTTTCCTTTCCAAAAATAATCCTATAAGTGAATCATGCAGGTATTCAGACTTGCATTTTATTTAACATATTGCTGAAAAGTTACTTGATGAACATAAATGTAAGTAAAATTTGCCAATTAACTCAAATTGCAGGAAGATGTGGTTTCTTTTATTCCAGTAAGAAACACTTGTACTAGAATCCCTACGTTCCAACAAACCTAATTTAATTTAGTCAATATATAGTGTTATTGTATAGAAGCATCTATAGCAAAAACAGGGGCATTCATGTATTTGGTGTGAGTGACAGACTTAGGACATTCAATAGAAGGCAATGTCATCCTGCTACCCTTTCTTGAAATTGGAAATTTCAGATTGAAAAATTTCATAGAATAATTGAAACCAATAAGGTATCCATTCAGGGCTTTCATTTCCAAATTTAAGTGAAAGGTTGCACTTGGTATTATTAAGTTAGTTTGCCTATTCATCATAGCTGAAATCAGAAAAGAATTTGAATAATACCCAAATTTTCAGGAGATGTGAAAATAGATTGTTGGTTCAAAATTGGCCAAGTGTGTACTAATTAAGGATTATGTAAAGTTTACTTTAACAAAGTAGGTACAACAAATTTCAGCTTGAAAGGTAATTAAGAGGTAATTTAAGAGGACTTATGCAGCATACCTCATGATCAAGTAACAAATTTTCTGGCTTGATATCCCTATGAATCACACGTTTCTCATGGCAGTATGCCAGCGCTTGCGTAAGGCTCGCAATGTACTGTAATTTCACAACCACCAAAATCCCATAAGAAAAACTCAAAAGTACAGCTAATTAAACACATACTATAATATTTAAAATTAATAATAAAACAGACACTAACCAAAAGTTTATACTTAGAGAGAGAGATAGGGTATTACAGTGGCAGCTTTTTTCTCAGAGAGATGGTCGATTTTACGAAGCTTCCTATAAAGCTCGCCGCCGTAAGCATACTCCAAAATCAAGAAAATTCTTTCACTGTCGTGAAACCAATCGGAGTGCCTGAGAACGTTAGGGTGATTAAAACTCGTTTGAATCTCCATCTCTCTCCTCAGCTGATGATGCAACCTGTACTTGTCTATCTGTTCCTTGAATATCACCTTCAATGCCACTATGTACTTGCTCTGTACACAAATTGAATAATTTT
The DNA here is from genome assembly GCA_947179155.2 of Hedera helix. Taxonomy (NCBI): domain Eukaryota; kingdom Viridiplantae; phylum Streptophyta; class Magnoliopsida; order Apiales; family Araliaceae; genus Hedera; species Hedera helix. The sequence goes on along the minus strand of OX359264.1, from coordinate 55,642,362 downwards.
TAATAAAAATCCAAATCCCTCTATAAAAAACATGATTTTTCAATGAGAATACAAATTTCTCTCTCTATATATGTTTATGTATACCTTGATTTCACGGGCGAGGTAAACGCGGCCGAATTTGCCTTTGCCAAAGGGTTTTTCGATTTCGAAATCTTGTAAGGACCATTGCCTTGGATTAGGGTTTCCTTGTTGTTTCTCTTATCGCGATTGGGAAGCCATTTTTCTCAGCTTGCTGGAAATTGAGATTTGGGAATTGGAATTGTTGGAGGAAGAAAGAAAATAAGAGAGATGGGGAGTTTTGAAAATTGAATAGCCGAGTGGACAGAGAGGGAAATTTGGGGGTTTTATTTTAACATGTTACTCTTCCCACTGTGAGCGATACAAGAGAAGAATTAGAGGATTTTAATTTTAGGCAAAAAGAAAAGAAAAAAAACAATTGAAATGATTTAATGTTAACATCAATAGCAAAATATTTTATCTGAAATGATTTAATGTTAACATCAATAGCAAAATATTTTATCTTTTTTATTATATAGATCGTTTAAGATATAATCACACATATTAAAAACTCTCATTAATACTAATGTTAGATAATTAATATTGATTTGAAATTTCATTATTATCCATGTACTAATTAATTACGCATCTTCCTCTCTTTAAACTACTTCATCTTTAAAGATAAAGTAGAAAATGATTAGATTTTTTCTCTTAGATATATATAAAACGATTTATATTTTGAACAAAAAAAAAACTTCTAAAACGACTTATATATTGAAAATGAGATATAATAAGACGAGAACCAACTCATTTTAATTGGTTTGAGTCGATTTCACAGTCCAAGAATCTTTTTTTGTTGACTCAATAGTTCAAAGATTTTGTTGATTTTGTTGATTTTTTTATTTTTTGCGTATCATAAATTCATTGATAATTGCTTTTCGAATTTATAAACTAAATGTATTATATCTTTTATTATTATTATTATTGATTTGAACGGTAAAAGTATTATCAATTTATTAATAATGATTTCTCAAAATTATAAACTAAATGTAATGTATCTTATTCTTTTTTTATTTGAACGGTAAAAATATTTTCAAATCAACTTACGCATCAATTAAAACTAATTATTTTTCAGACGATCTTAAAAGCAACACCCTTACGTTAACCTAGTGCATTCAAAAAGTTAAGAAAATTTAATAAATCTCCTTAACCCCACACTAAGCTGTTCTTTTTTGTAAGACCCCGAATTTTATGAAATATAAAATTTAATTTTTCTTCATATATTTTTCTGAAACAGTAAGTGGTTAAATCGATAAAGTTAAAAGTTAAGGATGTTATGTGCAAATTTTATTTTGTCGGACAATATTCGTTTTGTCGGGGAATATTCGGGCCGTACGACGGCGCCGAAATAACAAATTATTGGTGGACCCCACAACGGAATATTTGTCGGATATAGAAAACGACAGAAGTAACTTTTTTAATAAAAATAGTCAACGGTGCTAACTGTTAAAATACCGGTGATAAAATAATAGTAGCATACGGTAATTTATGGTATTTTACTGTAGCATGCGGTACTCTACAGTAGCACACGGTATTGCACAGTGTCTCATATTATTGACACCGTAACTGTTACGCATCATTTCATCGATAATTGTCACTGCATAATATTTTATATTATCAATTCAATTATTGTTTGTAATGACCACGAATTTCATTAGTCATTGTAAATATACTTAATAAATATTTAGCAATGAATTTAAATTTTTCTCATTAATTAATTGTGCATTAGATAATTAAATAAATGTACTTATGTGCTTGTATATTTATTTAAAGGATTAAAGCAAAGTGTATAATTAATTAAAGCAAACCTAATTGGATTATATTTTATATCCAAATGAGTTGATAAACTAGGTTAAAGATATTAACCTAGTAGCCCATGTAATTAATTTAATTACTAGCCCATGTAATTAATTAAACAAGCTCAATGCTTGATTTAATTAAATGTAACCTAGACTATTTAAAAGAAGCCCAATGTGGTATTTAAATTGAGCCCAAACAATTTAATTGAATGAGCCCAATAGAAGTTATTACCAAGCCCAATGTGAAGTCCAATAAGGGTCAAACTTTGGTCAATATATATATATATATGTATATATATATATATATATAGATGTATATATGCACATTTTTGCATTAAAAATAAAGGAAAAATGGCTTGGATAATTCAATTTGCTGAATTTTTGAGGGCCCCACATGGATAACTTGATTTCCTAGATTGCTTGAAAATTCATCCATGTCATAAGTTGTTCAACCACCCTAGTCATTCCATATGTCTATCACTTGGTCATTCAATGGAATAGTAAGCTTGATTAGGCTTTAATTTCACCAACATGGGTGAATTAGCAAGTTAATGAAGGGTTAGTTGTTGGCTATAAATAAGACATCCTACAACCTTGGTGATGTTGGTTAGTTCATTTGCAAGAATTCTAGAGAGAAAAATAGAGAGCATTTGGGAGAAAAATAGAAGAAACACTTAAGTGTTGAGTGATATAGCTAGAGGTTGAGCTTGGTGGATGACACAAAGCTTCACCACATACTTTGGTAGGAGAAGAAGAAGAGCCTTCAAATCACAAAGGTTTAAAAGTGCTCTCAACTTCATCTTATTTCATTTTTGTAGTCTAGAAAGCTTTTGATCGGTTAAAAATCTATTTTTAACCGATCAAAACTCGTTTTGATGATCTAGAAGTATCTAACTATGTAATATATGTATATTCATAGATCTATGTGTTTATAACATGTTTTGGTATGTGAGAAATACATAAAAATGGTAGAAAAGTTCATAACACAATTTTACCGGTAAACCCTAACTATGCACGCTAGGTTTATGGTTGTATTTTGAAATGTACAAATCGGAAATTGGATTTATATGGCTAGAAAGCTAGATCTATGAGTTTTAAAGAAAAACCCTTTTTGAACCTTTCACAAATATTGAATAACAAAGAAGTTATAGCTTTAACCACAAAAGATGTCATTTTTAAACCCTAAGTGGTTCGATCCGTAAATTTCGTGTAAAACGTTTTAAAAATGTGATTGAACCATGGAATATTGTAAAACAAGAAGTTACAAGGTTAACAAAACTGAGTTTGTGTCATTTGGACATATAGATCACATTTTATTCAAGTTTGAACCAATAAAACCAAGGATTTGTGAAGTTAGTTTTCACCTTATCCTTGTGAGCAGTTTTTAGTCTAGTTACGTTTGGAATTTGGATTTGTGTTCTAAAGAGAAATTGTAGAGGGGGAAATTCTGATGAGAATGGACTCAAGAATCACCTCAAAATGTTTTAAAATGAAGACGTTATGGCTGTCGGAGCGTCGGAGGGTCGGACAGTCCTCAAATTCGGGTTTCAGAAAATTTGTACCACCGCCGCAGCGGTGGAAACCACCGCCGCAGCGGTCAAACATTCTGTTAAAAACCTGTTTTAGTGGTCCGGGTCGGGTCGGGTCGGTCCGGGTTGAGTTTTTAATGAAAATTTAAGTTGAAATACATGTAAAATGAGTGTATTTCAATACTAAACCATATATGTAAAGTTTATTAGTGACTTAATGATATCTAAATGTATAAAATAAAGACTTAAGTTAACACAATTAAAAGGTTAACTAGTGGTATTGTTTGAACAATATTAAAATATTATTAAATGATGAATAATATTAAGTATATGATTAAAAAGATATTAAATGATGAATAACATTGTAATTGTGTAAAATATTATCAAATGAGTAATAATATTAGATGATGATTAAAATATTATTAAAATAATTAATAATATTAATAAGGGAATAAAATATTATTAAATGATTAATAATATTAAATAATGAATAAAATATTATTAAATGATTAATAATATTAGATACTTAATAAAATATTATTAAATGATTAATAATATTAGGTAATGAATAAAATATTATTAAATGATTAATAATATTAGATACTTAATAAAATATTATTAAATGATTAATAATATTAGATATTTATTTGAACTATATTAAATAATTAATATAAGTTCCTTGTGTTTGAAATATTATCAAGTAGTGATAATATTTCCTAAGTGTTTAGTTACCCATAATTAATCAATTATGTGGTTCGTAAGGTTTATAAAGGTCATTATACTTACAAGTATATGATACTAATTTTAGATCAAACTGATTTAATTGTTAGGTCCGTTCAAGGATTGTTAAATTAAGTTGGTTAGCAGTAAACGACGCACGAGGCAAGTCTTCTACCCTTAACTTGTACTTATTGTTGCAATTATTATTCAACTTTAATTACTTTGAGCAATTCAATTATTGTTGAGCAAGTATCTACACTCGTAGATATTTGACAGACCTTTGAGTGAATTAATTATCGAAAATTACTTCACATCGTTATTGATTATTGTATTCGCACATAGTGCTTTTGCAAACTGTTTAAGAACGTCTAAGCTAATTGTTTCGGCTAGACAAATGCATGTTAAATTCATTTAGTTGAATATTATAAAAGCTTATCCAAACCATTGGCTGGTGCGGATTCTTACAGTAAGACTGAGATAGAACAACCCTAGTTAAAGGGGATTTTTATTTGTCGGAGACCCGACAGCGCGCAAGAAAACTAAATGTGATGCATATACATAGGACATGAGAGGACTGATCCCCTCAAGTGTCCCGTTATTTTAACAAGGAGTCAGACATTGTATGTCTGTTCTACCTTAGTAGCAGTTCAGGGTCATTAAAGACCACTCAGCAGTAAAGAGTCAATTCCTTCTTTTATTGAACATTGATTCTTGTTATCTTTCACAATTGCTATTGTTGAAACCTTGAAGTTATTTCCCTTCATCATGATATATCGTATGATTGTTGTTTATAAACTTGCTGAGCCATTTAGTTGCTCATTCTTGCTATATCATGACTATATTTCAGCCATTCCCGAAAGCTCTAAATCGGACAAAGGCAAGGGGAAAGCGAATGTTTAGTTTTAGTAATTGCATGCTAGTTTATATTACTGTTATGTAATTACTGTTGTAAATCTTTTGTATTTCCCTTAAGATATGTAATGTTAAGATTAAGGTATTAGACCTTGGGAAGTGTAGCCTTTTGTTAAGGAACCTTTTGTATTATTCCGCGAAGTTTGAATACAATTTATGTATTTCATTGTTCTTAAGTATTGTACAGTGAGAACCAAACCCGATGTTAAAGAACCCGGATTTGGGGTCGTCACATTGTTGCTACACAGTATTTTGCATTATTGATTCAATAATTGTCATTACACTGTATTTCATATCATTGAGTCAATAATTGTTGGTGCACTGTAGTTTAAAATTATTGAATCTAATAATTGTCACAGTAGCAAATACACTATAATTTATATTATTAAATTAATAAAAATATGTAACGTGTTTCTTACATTATTGTGGTAACATTATTTTATATGTTGGACTCACAGGAAAAATAAATAAATAAATAAATAAAAATAAAATAATTAATTTTACTATTTGAAATAGTAACGTGAATAGTAACGTGAATAGTAACATGTGGGACCCATGTGGGGCCCACATGAGAAATGAATTGCAAAGTTGCTGAATTTTTTTTGGCGTGGGCGGCTGCTGCTGCTGCTGAATTCTCAGGTTGGCGTGCAGCACGCCAACCCACCTACCGCGCATAGTAACATTTTTTCTCCTATAAATAGCTTGCTCAGCTGAATAGAAAAATCACACCTAAAACATAAAATTTTTCTATAAGAATTTTATGAGTTTTTTTCTGAGAATAGTAAGGCTATTTTGAGAGTTTGAAAGCCAAAAAGAGTGCAGGAATTTTTCAAGTTGATCAACCTCATTTAAATCAATATCCAGTCACGTGTTAAGGTAAGGGGTATCACTCTTTTCATCATCATAAATGGATATTATTTTCTTTCTTACTTGAAGGGATTATCATTCTTTGATTCTCGAAAATAATATCGTTTCTTTCTTGTGCCATTTACTTCCATGTATTAAATTGTGGGAATAATATTACGGCGCGGTTTACCGCCTGTTGGTGAATAACCTTTTGTATTCATTCCTTATTAATCTTTGAGAATAACCTTACGGTGCGGATTACCGCCTGTTTGGTGAATAACTCTTCGTATTCAAATTGATGAGAATAACCTTACGGTGCGGATTACCGCCTGTTTGGTGAATAACTCTTCGTATTCAAATTGATGGGAATAACCTTACGGCGCGGATTACCGCCTGTTGGTGAATAACCCTTTTTATTTGTCTCGTGTGGAAATAATTTGTCTACACGAATTATCACATGACACTTTTATTCCATATTCGTAAGTGATATCATTTTCCTTTATACTCATAAGGGATACCATCTTTTTCATCTTCCATTATTCAAAATTACTATGGTAAGGGATATTAATTTTCTTCACCTTTTGTTAATCAAACCTGCTACGGTAAGGGATATTATTTTCTTTCATACACCTAAATCGAAACTTATTATGGAACTATTGCTTCTATAATTCCTGAAAATATTATATGTTCCATAATAGTTGAATTTCATTATTTCAACTGAACCTTCCTATTTTCTGAACATTTCTATTGAACTGTAATCGTTATTCTGAACTGTGGATCTTGAATATCATTTTTAAATTTCACTCCACATCATGTTGGCAATTTAGACATTATTTGAATCTGCACAAAGTAAACTTCCGATACTTATTGTTTATCCTGTTCTTCCGTTCATCATTTGTATCACTGTTATTTGTATTAATCATCAAGAATCAAGCTGTTGTGAATATCTGTGGCCGGGGGCACAGATGTGATATAATTGTTGAACAGATGATAGGTTAAAGGTGATATACTAGGTTAAAGGCGATACATCTGTTCGGTGTCTTTTATGGCACGTGGTGAATGTTCTCTTTGGCCCGTAGTGCAAAAATGAACTGTTGGTTGGTATGATTATGACCAAAGGCTGAATCTGGTATAATCATGATCGTTGGTGTTATATTGAATGTCTTTGGCCCGTAGTGCAAAGATGAACTGTTAATCTGCATGATTATGACCAGGAACTGTGAAGTTGTATTATCTTGACTAATGGTATTTCAGATGATAAAAGTTGATGATATTTTTACTAAAAAGAGAAGCGAGTGAATATTATAGTCTGCATTATTCTTCTAATAGATTGTTCATTCCGTTGCTATTATTGATCTGAACATTGTTCAAGAATTTAACTGCAGTTTTTGATATAAACCTTGTAGTCTATTGTATTCTATCAAGAACTCAATTGTTGAAGGCTAATGATAATTTATTCGTCATTATCTTAGTCATGATATTTCTTACTGGGCTATTTGAGCTCACCCTTTATTTTGTTCCATTGTTTTTCAACAGGAGATGAAAACGTAACGGGGTCTAGCCGGGGGATGGAGTGAGAGTCCGAGGAATAGCTATCCTAGTCTTCACGTGTTGTAAAATAGTGTGGCAATAATAATGAAGACTTTATTGTGTATTATTACACACTGTATTGTTGTACGTTGTGTTTTGTTGTAATAATTTTATTGTAGTCTTTTGACGACTCAAGTTTAGACTGTGTGAGCCTAAATTTGGGGGCGTCACATTTTTATTAATTAATTTGTGTCTTGCTAGTTCATTCTCTTAATAGTCACTCCCTCTCAATATGAATGTTTAATTTACTTTTGACAATTTCTTTCATCCTTACTAAAATTTTTTTGACCGCATACTTAAATATAAATATTTACAATAAAATTTTTTATCTCAAAATTAATGTTAAAAGAATTATGTTAAGATATACCTCACTCCATTGTGTCCCTTTGCCTTTAAAAAGTTAAATTGCAAAATCTTAAAAATTATAAATTTATTTAATTTTTCTTAATATACAATATTCAAAATTGTATTGAAAAACATAATTAAAAATATCATAAAACAACTTCAAAAAATAAACTATATTTAAGAAAGAGAGAATCTTTAATATTCAACACCAGTAAAAGACAAAATGCAATAACACTAATTTTAATATCTCCAACCATTCACAAAATTAACTGCGAAAGTAAAAATATCAATTTTCACAAAAATTCTCACACGTGAATATTAAATAAACTCCATACTCACGTCAAAAGAAACTGTGAAAATACCAATTCCCTTTATCTTTAAAGTTCGAGACAGAGACATGTCTACTAGTTGAGGAAAATGTGTATCCTTGCAATTTGCAAAGGCTCAATATACACATTGGACTTGGAAATGGACGAAAATTTTATTGGATTTCAATTTCAATTCTATTAAATTGTAAACGCGCTTTCAATTATTATAATTCTAAAGCTCGGAGTTGAGTTACCAAGCACAACTGAATTCATAATTTAATTACTTTTCATCCAAACTAAACAAGCAGATAGTACAATGTTGCTACCATAAATCTTTCTATAGATATAGCCTCAACAGAATAAATGGTTTTAGTTGGATCCAAAATTCTGGTTCCATTGCTCAAGCTCTTCCCACTTGCTTTTTTGAAGGCTGGGTCTGATAACAGTCATGGCATTTTTAAAATCTCCATATCTTAAGCACCTTACCTGGTATAATTAACATCCCAAAAAAAAATGAAATCAAGACAGACAATGAAAACACAGGTTATATACTATGAGCATAAACTTATCAACAAGGGATTCTGCAATCAACTGCATAAATGATGCAAGGGTCCCAGATGAATGATAATAAGGAAATACTATATTCCATATTTATATTCGTCTTCACATTTTTTGGTGTAAGAGTGGGCACTATATGAAAGGGCATATCTTACGACATTACTATTTCAAGTTTATCGGAATTCATACTAGAAAATGTCAAATTTAGCTCTAAAACCATACACTATTGAATGGTTCTAGATACATGACGATGACTTGGCACTATACGAAAGGGCATATCTAACATAAAACAATATTCCATGCGACACAAGAAAATATTAAATACAAAACTATAACAGAGACTAGCAAATCTAGTTAAATACATGCACACAAAAATATACAGAAACACATATATTTGTTTCCTCAAACCTGAATCTGGATTATAATCAGCAAGGGAATCTACCTTATTTGCCTCAACAACGAGAATCTTTGAACCGGGCTCTCTGATTGGCATCATCGCAGCTTCCTCACACAAGGCTTGCAAATCACTTCAAGAATATCCTAAAACAGTAGCAATATGAGTTTCTAACTGGTCCTGTTAATGATTGCCCTAAGGGGCACTTGTTAAGCATTTACTTTCACAAAATTTTATTATGCGAACTCTCATTAATAAATTAAGTGCACTACATTCAAGACACTTCAACAAATTTACATAACAACACTTTCTAAAATAAACTGCATAGATGTACTTTCAAAAGTTCCCATACCAACACTTTCAATACTTTCTAGAAAGAAGCTTCTTAAGGCACAATAAATGCTCCTTAACAAGTGGACCATGTGCACTTGTTAAGCAATTATATTTCTAATCAAACAAGAACAACTGAATTTACAGTAGTACTGTAAAGTTCCTTTTCCCTATAAAAGAACGGTTACGTTAGAAGCAAGGTTCAGTTCTGTCATGCAACACAACGTCGCAATCCAAGTGGCATATTTTGACAACTAGACTGCAACCACTGCATGTGCCATGCATAAATGTAAGGTACATTTGCGTTGAAAAACGAATGACTCGTGTAATATTTCCATCTAGTCAACAATGACATTCAAAAGATATAAGATTCAGCCTCATCTTACCTTCCGTCTCTTTCACAAGTCTCTCTAGATCTCCACCTGATGCAAGAAACAAGGAACAACATTTAATTTGAAACTTATGTTCATTATTTTCAGTGCAGTTAAAGTAATCCAACCTAAGTTGAAAAAGAACTGACAGACTATATCTATATCTGTATTATCTATATCTATGTTATAAAGGGAGAGGAAGGGGAGGTGGTTCAGATTTGGGTAAGCTGTGTAATAGCTGTAGATTATGATAATTGAAAAAAAAAACTTGGCAGTTATTACTTCAACAAACATGAGAAAGTTGCATGATAAAAATTAATTTCCTTTTCTCTCCCACTTCCGTAATTTCTCACCCCTGTTCTATAACACTACAAACAATTAAAAAAAAAATCTTTATTGCACACACACTGTGTGCCACAAAGATTAGTATATATAATGTGCACACAGCTGCACCACAAGTGATCGCGATTACTTAAGCATCGTGATCACATATAATACCAAAGCATATAAAAGCAAGGCATCCTACCCCATTACATTTGTGAAAGAGATTTTAATTAGCGCAAAAGAAACTAGAAAGTACACATTTACATGAATCTTCTGACATCATTAGAGAACACTGAGAGCATTGCATGATGATTATTTCAGGAAAGTAGCAAAACCAAATACAAAATGGTGGGGAAACCTTTAATAAACATGGAGACAATTACCTCATGGTAGATATGAAGTCACGTAACGTTATTAATTAATTTTTTATTTTTGGGGGGTGGGAGAGGGGGAGGAGGAAATCACTTTTAAGCTTTTGCAATTGTAGAGCAAAGTGGAGCACTTACATGTTAAGAAATTTAAAGCCTGCTTACCGCATGCTTTACATTTCCTTTTACTTCTCTTCATACTTTTTTTTGGGTACTATTTAGATTTTATTACAACAAAAAGAGAATTTAATAATCAAAGAACATGGAGCAATTGAAGGGCGCATAGTTTTCTTAAGTGCAAACAAAATTCCTCATGTATATTGAACAATATGTTAATATTCAAATCAAATACGGATAGTAAGAGTGTGTCTTACTGGGTAAGGAAAATGCTTGACCCTTGAGCTTGTGTTTAAAAAGAATTCTTCGAACATTTGCATCTAGCAAAGGAATGTATATTCTTTTCACCTGGTTGAAGATATAATAATTTTAAATGGGTTCAACAAATGATTATTAAAAAGAAATCACCATACAATTATAAAACTTCAATTTTAAGTAATCAACTGTATTTTAGAGTTTCAACCCAAACGTATTAGATATTCTTCGTACGATAATTAAAACCATTCAACACAACATATGTCTGTTATTTAAGAAAATCGTGAAAACTAGACCAACAACATAGATATAGAATGATAACCATGTAGGAATCATCAGTCATTCAATAATAGATTTATGCACTTTCTGAAGGCTAAGTTGAAGGTCTAAGGAATATTGCAATCCAATCCAACTAACTGACAAATGAAATCCAGAAGATACGAGCCCACACACACACGAAGAGAGTCTTCTGACCTGCACATAGTTGGCAACAAGTAACTTGCTGTACTGTACTAGTAATAGGCACTACACCATCCTTCTGAACACCTAAAGTGCTAGGTAAACCATCAGCTCTGACTTAAAGTAAAATGCATCACTTATGACTATCCACTTTTGTACAACCATATAATTTCCAGGCGGAGAGAAGAAGACAAAACTGATGCTGAAAAATGGCTATGAACTAAATGCACAAGTAACTGCAATATGCGACTTAGATTCGATCACAAAAAACAGCCCATCACTAATGTCATTTTCATGATAGGACACTCCATGCTAAACTGAATAGTGAGCCACAAATAACACATACTTTGAGTGCCTCCATTTGATATTATTCATTCTAAGAATGTTTTAAAGAATAAGTTCCAGTGAATTCAAATACTGACATACTAACCAATCTCCTAAGAACTGCATCATCCAATTCTTGTGGTTTATTAGTTGCACCTGCACAAAGGTAATCGGCAGGATTAAAACACATGTAAGCACAAAAGATAGATAAGCAGGCTAGCACTACACTGTTAATACTGTAACACAAAAAGAATGACTTCTGTGAACCTGTTCGTCAACTTAACACTAGTAGTCTGTCTGAAACTTGCCCCTGCCACTTTGATATCTTTTGACGATAAGATTTCACTTTCTCTTGTTCACTTTTGGAACACCATAAAATTGGATGGGACATATGCAACAGGATTTACTTACTTGCTCAACGGAAGAACAAAATTACAAAAATTTAAGGCTGGAAGCCCATTCAATTTAATAACATGATTCCAACTATCAACTTCTTTCATCTTATAGGCAATCAGTCAATCACAGGGAACAAGATATAATGACAACTGCAACCCTAAGAGATCTTATAACAAAAAAAGCTAGAAGACAGGTCAGTTGCAGCTAACTCCTGTTGTAGATTTCATTTTGATAAGTGGTGTCCTTTTAACTATTCATGTTCTCATTATACTTGTTAAACTCATGAAAAGGTCAATCAGAATCAAGATCTGGATCCAAATAAACTAAATAGAATGTAACTCTTGGTAGTAAGAAATGACTTGTAGTCTTAAAAGAGCATCAGATGTGCCCAGTCTACATGGACAAAAATAAAAATCCTAGCATCACCCAGTTATGTTAGAGAGTATAAAGAAATGGCAGAATAATGTGATTTCATAACTAAGAGAGATGAGACATTGCATCAAATTGAAGTAACATCACAAGTATAAACCGTACTTCATAAGTACCATTACAATAACAATAGTAACATCTCTGTTCCTCCTAGTTGAAACAACTCTGCACCAAAACTAACTTGAGAAAGAGATCCCAACCCTTTCAAGTTTTAATAGAGACAAGCCCGAATCAAGAAGATAAAACCTAAACGTGAAAAGCACTATTAATTTTCAATTTTCATCCATGATGTGGTGGCATCACTGCTGCTGCCAAAGTAGAACTGTCTACATATTACTTGTTGGTCAAGGGCCATAGTTTAGATGGAAAAAATAAAAAGATTGGTGCTCAAGTTTATGCCATCATTTTTGGGTATAGCAAGAGGAGGAGCTGCGTCAACAATCACATCAAGGCCTCTGAGGTTACCGTGAGTCTTTTTGCCCCTTTGTGCATGTGGCTGTCACAATACTTCTGCTAGGAACCAACATTTCTACTATACCGACATTTTTTTGTTATCGATTCTTTTGCATCTTTGTGGCTACACTTCTGCGACACAGACGTCATCACTACCCTAGTTACTGCTGCCTACAACTGTAAAGATAAGTAAAAAGAAAACAAAATATCATTTCAGATTCTTATATAAGCCAAAATGTACAATTCATCTGAAAAGATATACAATAGAAATCCAAAAGGACCAAAACTACATTTCTTGATGACAAGGGACATGAAAAGAGTGGACAAAGTATCCTGGTCCTGCAGGAAGCTTGATATAAATTAAGGAAATACCAAAAGATGAGATTAACATACTTATTTTTGTAAAATTGTTGCAGAAAAAAAAGTTTTATTCCATAAATGGTATCTATGCTAGTCCCAAAGGCCAAAATAGTTAATTGTTTTTCAGAGATAATGCAGCATAAGTATTTTTATTTCTTTTTCGATAAATGATGCAGCATTAGACATTCTCAACCATAAACTATGCACTACTTTCGTGGCAGAAGCCTTCAAATAAATAATTTACTTCACCTTACATCAATATGTTGAATTGAATTGCTACACTTGGTCAGAACTTTACCCATACATTGTCTACGTTATCTACAATCTATTTATCTAGCAAGTTGATTTTTTGCAAACTTCCACATTTTTTTGTTAATAATACCTGATTGCAAAAAGAAAAGTGGTACAAGGCTTTCTCGTCACCAGAAAACCCTCCCATCCAAATACTTATGTAACTACATGTGTTTCATATTTTGCCATTATTCGAGACAAAGACAGTATCTTGTGAAGTGTCAAAAGTTATTCCAAATTCTAGGAACATTGACATAACATTAGTTACATGCATTTATAACTGGTGGAACATGTAATATTTTTCAATATTTAAGGTTGTTTACAAACCGCAAAAAGTCATTTTCAAAAATATTTTTTAAAAAAAAAAGAAAAGAAAAGGTTTTGAGTTTTATCCAAATTTATCCTACTACGGGTAGTCACATCAGGACTTGTCAAGTCAGGTGTACTTCAATCTAAACTCATATTCCAATTACTATTTACTACACAAGTCAAATGAGGACGTATCAAAAACTTACTAGAAAAGTTGCATTCTTTTTCAGTAAACTTAAGAGGAAAAGATTTCAGAACACGTGTTACTCAGATCTGTAAGATAGGGACAATCAGGTAAGTACCCTAGATGAACAAGCTGCTGACATAAGACTATGACTCCATTTATCAAAATATACTTCTTACCAACATAAATTTAGCTGCATGACATTTTCAATTTTTCAGTTTCCCTTGAACAGACAACATTACTTGATGTTCTGACTACAAACGGAAGGTTTTTAGCACAGTTGCACAACATTTCTATTATAGCATTCTAAACTAGAATAAAAATATGGCATACTGACATTCATCAAAATTTATAGACAAACGTACCATTTTTATTTTTCAGAAGCAGTAAACTTGAGGAAATAAACTTCAACAGCAGATTTGTAACCTATTTAAGATGTTTTAGTATCATTGTAAGCGCTGCAAACTACTCCAATCTCCATCTCAGAGTATCCTAACAGCGAAACGTCGTCAAGAGCACTTATTGTATCTTCCTGCAGAGGTACCACACTAAGACTGTCATCCTCAGAATCACTCTCAAACAAATCCTTATCTTCCATGTCCGGTAAGTCATCAAAAGTTTCAATTTTCTTCTTCCTTCCTCTATAACCAATAAGCCTCTGCACTTTCTCCTTCCAAATTACTATTGGACATTTCTCTATCAACTCTGAACCTTCATAAGCTTCAGTTAAAAACACGCTAAACCTCTTCCCTCTCTCAGAAACATAAAAAATCCCAAAATGCTTAAGTAAGAGTCTCATCAATTTCTGAGGCATCACGAATTCCCTTCTAAAATGAGTAAGATGATCAGTAACCAACCTCTTCTCATTCATAAAACTTAACATCTCATGCATAACCGCAACTGCCCTCTTATCAAACTCCTGTGATCCAGCTTTAAGCTCTCTGGCATCTGCATACGGTGACAAATACTCTCTTTTTTGAAAATTATCAATTTGTCCTCCATATCGGTACACTTTCTTATAGTTTAGTGGAAATTTCATTGGAAAAGGAAGAGAAAGAAAACCCGGTACATGATCCTCAACTGAATTAGGCAAACCCAATACCTTTTTCTCCAATTCTGTAACAGCCCAAGATGGGTTCCAAGACACCAGCTCCAAAAACTCCACTTCATCCTCATTTTTCACAACCTTAAAAATTTTAGGATACTTGAACACCCAATTTTTCCTAAAATCAAATGGCAAACCCAAATCCCTCCTAAAATGGGAAATTTTATCCAATCTAAGACGCTTATCAACTGACATCATTAACATTCTAGTAACATATTCCACCGCTTTTTCGCTGCTTTCCTGTACAATTTTCTGTTCTTCTTCCACTAATTCTTCTGCCTGTTTTGTTAATCCACACCACAAAACACCCTTTTGGTCCTTGTAGAGTTCAAACAGTTTGGGGGATTTTCGAATAAAGTCTGATACTTTATGAGGTTTTGGCAAATTAATCTGTTGCCGATGCTGGTCAAGTGATCTTATGGGGATGATTTGTTCTGGCTCTTGCTTTAGGGTTTCCATTAAGAATAATACTTTTGACACTATTTTCCATTTCTCTGTTGCGATTTCAAGATCGTGGATTCTCTTTTTCTCGCTTCGGTCTTGGACTCTTTTGCTTTTTGTCATTGATCGGCATAGTATAGATTGTATGTGATGATTTATATGGGAAGAATGTGAAATGCAAGTGATTGCACCTTTGTTTGCTTCAGTGAACAATAACGTTGGAGTTCGAATGAGTCTGTTGGCCATCACTGTTAACCATGAATGAGAAAGAAAGTGAGCTTATGCACGCTATCAAATGCTTGCAAAAATGCTTGAAAGAGACACCCTTAGCTTTGAATTTTAACCTTTGAGAGCTAGATTTGCTTACCGGAGGAATGCTAGTATCATTACTAGGGGGTTGTTTGTTTTTGCTTACCGGAGGAATGCTAGTATCATTACTAAGGGGTTGTTTGTTAAGGGCTGGATGGAGCTTAATGGTGCTGAATTTGAGCGAAAAAATGATTCAGTGTGTTTGGTTATTATTTGTGAAGGGTCTGAATCGTCTAATTCCGAATAAGCTGCTATATTTTTACTGAATCACTCATAAGCCGCTGAATAGATTTTTTTACACATATTACCCCTCTTTCAGTCCAAATGCACCTTCTTATATTTCGTGCAAGTTCCGATTCTTCGACTGAATTTGCAGAACTTAATGCCCAAAAATATTCAAAAATCAGAGAATCTAACATTAAATTCAATAATTACAAGAAAATTGATTGATGACTAAAATTTAATGGTGAATTAGAGTACCTGCGATGCTTTTGATTTTTGAGGATGAATTTGCGTTGGAGGTAGGCTTGATCGGCGTCAAATGGTTCTCTCAAAGAGTTGGAGGTAGGCTTGAACGATGAATGAAACCCTAGAAATTTCTTGAGGAATGAATGGGAGTTAGCGTCAAGTAGAAGGCGTGCCGTTTGAGAACTGTGGGAGAATTGAGAAGTTAGCTGTGATTACCAGGTAACACCCTGTTTCTGAAACCGTCTTGGAGCGTAAAGAAAAGAAAGACAGCGTAAAGAAAAGAAGAGAAAAAGAAAGTTAAAAGAGAAATTCTGTCTTGCTTTCTTTCACTTTTTTTTTTTTAGCTAATCTCTCATTTTATTTTTTCTTCTTTCAGTCCAATAGGGTGAAACATTTGTTAATGTAATTTTAATATTTTTATTATTATGTTGACACATTTGCTTAATATATTACATTTTTTATTTTATTTGAATCTTGGATTGAAATTATTTTAATCATTTAATAATTTGTTGATAAGTTTGTTTGAATTATTAAAATATTGCATAATTAATAGTATATTAAACTTATATATTTGTTCAACATAGTTCAGAGGGGATAAAATAATAAAAAATTATTATTAAACAACTTTTTTCATTCGGTATTCAGAATTCTGTTTCATTTAGTTCATTCAAATTACTTAAGTATTAAAAACTATTTTATTTAATTTTATCAAACAGCCCCTAAAATGCATACTGGTTTAACACATTTTTTTTTGACATATCAAATGGTTCGGTGAAATTAAATGTCACAATACCCTTTTACATGTCTTATATATTCTACCTTTCCAAAAGAAATGTTTTTTAAGCTCGAAAAGAAAAGGCATTTTAACATGGTTGAATTAGACTCTAAAGAAATCAACCCAAGTGAACTGGGAGAAAAAAAATGCACCGGCAAGAAATAGATGACAAACTTGGAGCTTGAAGGCCACGAGAGGACGACATAGGCAAAGACAATGGAGAAGGCGGTGAAAGGGAGGAGTAGAAGAGAATTTGGTAATCGGCACTCCAGTGGAGAAGAAGAGAAATAGAAAAAACTTGAAATGAAATAACCTAGGCGATAGTAACAAGCAAGTCACATTCGTGGTCCGATTTATGCGTGTTAGGTTTAAGTGGATTAAATCAAAATACCCATTTTTAACGGGTTATATATTTTTTATATCCAAAATGAATAAATATATACATGCCGAATAAGGCGTAAGCTTCCCTAATATTTCCCCTAAAACTATCAAGCATGAATGAACTGCTCTAGGATTTGATGGAGGCCATGTTATGTCAATGATTGGAGCATTATCCTTAGCCATTGTAAAGGAATTCTTCGACTCACTTGAAAATGGGATTTGATTGGGGAGAAAAATAAAAACAAAAGAAGAATTAATTAATTTAATTTTTTTTGTAAAAGTAATGTTTCATGCAAGTTCTTGGTAAGAGTAACACTTTCACGAACGTAGGGTCTTTTTCTCAAAATTTAACATTGCAACATGGATAAGATTTTGAGTGCCGTTTTTTTTGTTAGAAGCATTTTATTTCGAGGAAAAAGAGCAACGGGTCGACCCTCTCAAATTCTCATTTATCAGATTTTACCGCCAACTTTGTGCTCCAATTGTCATTAAAAAAGGTATAGGAACCGAAAAAATGAGAACTTGAGGGATTGAAAGATTTAATAAAGAAGGGGGCACCGGAAGAAATTTTGGAAAAACAACACTGATGCAACTTTCTCATGTATAATTGTATAAAAAAAATGTTGCATATCTTAAAACAAAACAAGTCCAACATATGCAACATTTTTCTATATGATTGTATAGAAAAGAAATTGTATTCGTACTATTTTTTTAATATGTTTTTTGCTGCCTGTAGTTTTATACTGAAAGATTTTATCTCGAAAGAAGAAACGGAGGATATGTTTTATTTTTTTCTTACTACTGGTCATTTTAGTGGTTCAACTAAATAAATGAAATATAGAAACTTGGAATGTAAATTGTTTTTTCAATTTTAAGAAGTCTTTGATTGAAAATAAATCATGTGAGTACGATTTTTATCCTAAATTAGATATCGCTCTATTGGTTTCGAAATTAGAGATATAAAATTTAACTTTTGAAATCAAACGACGACATATTAAATTTTAAATTAATGTAAATTTATTTAATTTTAATTAATGCAATTATTATAATTGTATAATATATAATAAAATTTCCAATACACCAGTACCTTCATATATTAGCTCGAGTTATAGATTTTATTTCAAAATTTCCCTAAAAATTTGCTGCTCTCCGTCACCAATTTTTATAATTCAGAATGTATTCTGGTTGATATATAAGTATAATTGCATGATGACCTTTAAAAAGCCCTATAAATTGCATGTAGTGAAAGAAACTTGTAATAGTGTTTCTAGTTTTATTTAATGACATTTTGTGACAAGCTGTGAAACTATTATCTTGGACAAGTTGCGATGCAGGTGGAAATTGCTGCGACATGTAGATTACCAGAAAGTAAAGCCTACTATAGCTGATGTTGGGATAAAGTAAAGATGTAATTTTCTCTTAAAAATAATTAGTTAAATAGAAGTTTTATCTCTTTTTATTATTTGATTCACATATAGAATTATGATAAGCTCTCACACAAAGCATTTTCATCTTTCTAGAGACTCGTACTGTTGCATTATTTTCTCTTAGGGTTGTAGTTGTCATTATATCTTGTTCCCTGTGATTGACTGATTGCCTATAAGATGAAAGAAGTTGATATTTGGAATCATGCTATTAAATTGAATGGGCTTCCAGCCTTAAATTTTTGTAATTTTCTTCTTCCGTTGAGCAAGTAAGCAAATCCTGTTGCATATGTCCCATCCAATTTTATGGTGTTCCAACAGTGAACAGGAGAAAGTGAAATCTTATCGTCAAAAGATATCAAAGTGGCAGGGGCAAGTTTCAGACAGACTACTAGTGTTAAGTCGACGAACAGGTTCACAGATGTCATTCTTTTTGTGTTACTGTTACTGTCCCTTTTAATGAGTGTGACATTAACCTTCTGCTGACCTCTCCTTTTGCTGGCTTTTTTGTTCTTTTCACGCCAGGTGGCAAAATAATAAACAAGGTATGGACTGGTCTTACTAAATTGTAAGTTTAGAATTTCCTATTTACAAGTTGTACCCTGTGCCTGTAATATGTAAATGTTCACCATATCACATTGTAACTCAGGCACCAACTGGAGCACTTACACCACCAACATCTGGTGCTAGAAAAGTTGCATTGCAAAAATCTTCTAGTCTAAGAAGACATGATTCTGGCATGAAAAGTGAGACTAAGAAAGTCACAGCTTCGAAGCCTGCACAAGAATCTGGTACTGGTTGTGATCCAAAATTGGTTGAAATGATAGAATCTGTGATCGTGGACAGAAGCCCTTCTGTCAAATGGGAAGATATTGGTTAGAAACTACTGCATTTGTTTTCTTGTTTTGTTCCTGAAGTCCAGTTCCTTTAACATGTAATAATTACTTCTAATGTTGCTTTTCCTCGCTGGTTAACATGTAATAATTACTTCTAAATCTGTTGGTCAGTATTAACCTCTTTTAAGATCATAGAAAACAAGGATCTCCTCATAGCAGCCTCCACTACGATAATATATGATTACGGATCTCTGTCTCGTTTTTAAATTAGGGATCTGTTGCAATTTCCCAGTTAGACATTGCTAGTTTAGTATCGTGTCCAGGGTATAATTCAACTTTCTGAGTATAAATCTCTTGGCGAACATTAATAATTTAAATATGATGAATTATCTCCTGCAATCTCCCAGGATAGACAATCTACTTTATTGCCATGTCCAGGGTAATATTCATCCTAATATCCTTTCCATGCTGTTAGCTAAATCATATGCCAGAGTCATTATAAATCAAAATGTTTTTCATCTTTAATAATCACATCTTTAGGTTTTGTTGCTACCGCTGAAGCAATAATAATGGTTTATTCTTGACCTTGTCTATGGGTTTTAATAACTAGTAGTTGCTGCTTTGTTATCTTTTTTATCCTTATTGCTTGCGTTAATGCTCTGCTACTACTGAATCTTGAGACTATATCATAAGCTTCATAGAGCCAAAGGCGAAGATGCCTTCCAGTAGTATTTCAAGATGGAGCTAACAAGCACGTGTTTTATATTATTTTATTACAGTGTTAACATTGTAATGCTAGCCTGCTTATCTATCTTTTGTGCTTACGTGTGTTTTAATACTGCCGATTACCTTTGTGCAGGTGCAACTAATATAGACCACAAGAATTGGATGGTGCAGTTCTTAGGAGATTGGTTAGTATGTCAGTATTTGAATTCACTGGAACTTATGCTTTAAAACATTCTAAGAATGAATAATATCAAATGGAGGCACTCAAAGTATGTGTTATTTGTGAATCATTATTTGTGGCTCACTATTCAGTTTAGCACGGAGTGTCCTGTCATGAAAATGGCATTAGTGATGGGCTGTTTTTTGTGATCGAATCTAAGTCACATATTGCAGTTACTTGTGCATTTATTTCATAGCCATTTTTCAGCATCAGTTTTGTCTTCACCTCTTCGCCTGGAAATTATGGTTGTACAAAGGTGGATAGTCATAAATGATGCATTTTACTTTAAGCCGAGCTGATGGTTTACCTAGCACTTTAGGTGTTAAGAAGGATGGCGTAGTGCCTATTACTCGTACACTACAGCAAGTTACTTGTTGCTAACTATTTGCAGGTCAGAAGACTCTCTTCGTTTGTGGGCTCATATCTTCTGGATTTCATTCTTCAGTTAGTTGGGTTGGATGGCAATATTCCTTAGACCTTCAACTTAGCCTTCAGAAAGTGCATAAATCTATTATTGAATGACTGATGATCAGTAACCAACCTCTTCTCATTCATAAAACTTAACATCTCATGCATAACTGCAACTTCTCTCTTATCAAACTCCTGTGATCCAGCTTTAAGCTCCCTGGCATCTGCATACGGTGACAAATACTTCTTTTTTTGAAAATCATCAGTCTGTCCACCATATCTGTACACTTTCTTATAGTTCAGTGAAAATTTCATTGGAAAAGGAAGAGAAAGCAAACCTGGTACATGATCCTCAACTGAATTGGAAAAACCCAATACCTTTTTCTTCAATTCTGTAACACAACCCAAGATGGGTTCCAAGACACCATTTTCAAAAACTCCGCTTCATCCTCATCTTTCACAACCTAAAAGTTTTTTGGATACTTAAACACCCAATTTTTCCGAAAATCAAACGGCAAACCCAAATCCCTCCTAAAATGGGCAATTTTATCCAATCTAAGACGGTTATCAACTGACATCATTAACATCCTAGTAACATACTTTCCTGTACAATTCTCTCTTCTTCTTCCACTAATTCTTCTGCCTGTTTAGTTAATCCACACCACAAAACACCTTTTGGTCCTTGTAGAGTTCAAACAGTTCGGAGGATTTTCGAATAAATTCTGATACTTTATGAGGTTTTGGCAAATTAATTTGTTGTCAATGCTAGTCAAGTGATTTTATGGGGATGATTTGTTATGGCTCTTGCTTTAGGGTTTCCATTAAGAATAATACTTTTGACACTTTTTCATTTTTTGATCGTGGATTCTCTTTTTCTCGCTTCGATCTTGGACTCTTTTGCTTTTTGTCATTGATCGGCATAGTATAGATTGTATGTGATGATTTATACGGGAAGAATGTGAAATGCAAGACGTTGGAGTTTGACTGAGTCTGTTGGCCATCACTGTTAACCATGAATGAGAAAGAGAATGAGCTTATGCAGGCTATCAAATGCTTGCAAAAAAGCCTGAAAGAGAATCGTACAAGAAATTAGAGAAGTAATTGGCAGCAGTCGGGGCGAAACAAGCATTGATGAATTTGTGGAAAATATAACACATGAGGTACTCTTGAGAAAATGCATTACGTTCATGCAACATTGACGGAGACCTTGAGGCTATCTATACCCAGCAGTCCCGATCGTACATTATCCTTGTAAACTCGAACAAAAATTTATTTTTGGGGAACAATTTTCCTTAGATATTTAGTTTCTTACGACTCAACTATTGATAATGTTGGGACTCTTATTTTTCTCAAGGATGGGAGGCGTGCAGAAACAGATGACATTCTTCCAGATGGTTTTAAATTGAAAAGGGGGGATGGTGTATACTACCTCTCATATGCTATGGACAGGAACAACTAAATACAATTTTTTTTATTTTATAGAAATAAATCATTTTATTCTCACGTTGATTCCTCTTCTGATCTAAACGTAGCATAAATCACAACCAACAAGCAATCTGAGTGTATTCCCCATGATACACTTAATCGTAGTGCGCACCTCTTTATTCAATAGGAAATTCCACGATTCCATTACAATGATAACAAAGAAACAGGAAAATATTAAAGAAAACAATTATCATTTAAATGCTTCCGTAGCCCAAATCTAAATATATAATAATGAACCATAAAAAGTGCTTTACCATATACTATAGAAACAAGCCGGTATGGGTAAGAAAAAAAGTTGTTCATCTTGGTTCAACTAGAAATGCCGAGCTGGGCATTGGAATTCTATGCCACCTACTAGTAAACGGTTGATCTTCAAAAAGGCAAGGTTAAACACACCTTATCCATGATTGGAACTTGACAGCACTCTAAATCCCATCTTATGACACTAAATTTAAAATTGATTATAAACTAATTTGGTTCCGCAAGTTATTTGATTAAAAATTTGAGAGTTGCTATTGTTACAAGAAACTCATACAGAAGAAAACTAATAAAATGATCTGGCAGGATGTGATTCGTTGATGATTCACCATACACAGCCAAATTACTATAACCGCAAACACACATCATTTATTCAGCAACATTTTGCAAAGGTTCTTTTCTATAAGCAACTTTTTCTAAGGTTCTTTTCCACATCAAGCATTACTACATCAGTAAATTTAACACATTGATATCATACACATCACTTCCTTATCTTCCCAGACACCAATCCAGAGGACTTCAGAAGCCACTCAAAAGTCAGAATGTGTGTGTGTGTATAAAAGTTGTCAGGAGGAAGTGCAAGAGTACCCGCCCAAGACTGATGAATGGAGAACGAATTGATCATTCTGGCAAATCAAAGGCCAAGATTCAGCAACATCACAATCATATTTACACTAAAGAAAATTAAGAAAACAAATAGCCAATCTTGCTATGATAGTGATTTGGTACTTTACTATGGGCATTAGAAAATGTCTCTCTACCCCTAGTCATGACTGTACCAAGGATGAATTGAATATACCATTATAACTAGAACAAATTGAAATCAGTTTCAAAAAGTGGCATAGACGGAAGCCATCGTCAAATGCCTAGATTGGCGTAAATCTCTGGCTGCCGCCTAGGCAAGCAAGGATTAATTTTTTTTCATTTGATTTCAAAACACAACAAAAACAAAAAAAAAAGTAATTTTTCTCGAGCAACAGTACTATTCCAAAATCCAAATAGCATACTTTTCATGTATAAATTTAAGTCTAAGAATTTTTACAATCTTATATGTGCTTTATACAGTTGCACTTGAATTTTCATTGGATGAGGTTACAAATGAACTGCCATCTAATCTAAATTGAAAGCAATTCAACAACATTCTTCAGCATTCTTTTAAAGACACTGATGCTCAAATTACAATCTGCCACTATCACCAATTGTTGATCTAAATTATCTAATTGAAAACCTTGTTTGAAACCAATAGATTTAATTATACAAATGTGTGTGTGTGTTGATTAAAATAGTTGCTCCAAGCTCTGCCCTTGGGTCATCCACCTCGACCCCCGTGTCATTCAATTACCAGTCATTATATCTACGTTCAGGAAAAACACATTCAACTTCACGCATGTTTTCAAAAGCATAAGATAAAATAGTCAACTCCCTAATGGATGGCAGCCTTAATTCACCAAATTAACAAAAAAAAGGCTTCAGTGCAGGCCTGGAAGAAAACAGCCACTCGTAAAAAAGCAAAGGGAAAAAGCAAAAGAACTAAGACGGAAGAGTCTTCAAAACATGCTCTCTTCGATAGCACAGTAATCACCACACAACAAAGGCATTTGTCCAACCAAATTAACCTAAATTGGTGATGATTGAAGGTAAAGATACAAAACTGGACCCTATAATATGGATTGATACTCTTAATTGGCTCTTCTTCATAGGCAAAGAAATCACCAGTTAAGAGGCAAATATTTAAAGACCCTATAAAGTATAGCACTTTTTACTCTTTTATTAGATTGAGACGGTAGTTTCAAATTTTCCTTACAACCTTACTGTCTATCCTAAACTTATGACCTGAAGTCATGGTGATTATTTAACTTTCCAGAACAAAACAAAAATTTAGAAGGCAAATCTGACCTACAACTTATCGCATGAGCACCTATATATCCAGTAGGTTCATAGACGAGAGTACCTTTGTCGCGTAGGATCCTGGTTGCATAACAAGCATGCCAATAGATGACAGAAGGGCCAAAATAGCATCAGCAACTCCCATGATACGTTTATTCAAAGTCCATCTCAACTATCCATGGTCCAAGTCCATTTCATAAATCACTGTCCTCATGTAAGGAAAAAAAAAAAAAAGACTTGGACACAAGGAGGAGTTAGGTGTGAGTAAATAGAATTCCAGGAACCTAATTCCTTCATCCTATGTTCCCATTCCTTATTCAAAGTCCACCTAAAGTCCATGTAAATAGAATTCCAGGAACCTAATTACTTCATCATATGTTCCCATGCCTCTAATAACAAAACTTACAAGAGAATGGAGGGCAAAGAAGAGGACAAGTAGTAACCTGAGATGATCTGGAAACTTGATCACCTAAATCATGGTGACAGGTCATAATATCTATATGTATCCATACAGAATTAAAAACTTAAATCGTCAACAAATATGAAAGAGAAAAAAAATTATGATCAGAAAAGAGAAAACTGCTTTGAGTTTAGTATATACATAAATTGCATGCCAGAGTCGATTACAGGGGCAGAAACCAAGTCCACGGCCAGAAGCAAAAGTAATAACATCCACATTGAACAAAAATTATATCAAAATTCAAAGTTATGACAATTGAGACTAAGAAAAATTACAGAAATAAGGACCAAACCCCAATAAGCAATAGATTCCTCCAGAAAAAATATAGTGCTTATATTAAAAGTTTAGGTGTTGGCTAAAGCCATGTATCACCCAACATAAGTAACAAATCAGAACAAGTATGAACAGAAGCCTGAAGCATATTTATAGAGGAATAAGAGTATTGACATACATAATTACGCACCCGCATCAACGCCGTCAAAGTATGACAGAAGCATAAAGCACCAAGCAGAACAGTAAAACAACCTTCCAAGAACAATTCTCAAGCTGCCAACCATGCAGATGTTAAACCAAAACACTGTGAGATACCAATACCATTACATACAACCAGATAATGCTTTAGCTTATATACTAACGTCATTCTTCTAAAAACACACAAAAGAACGAAAAACATAACCTGATTTGAGGCACAACATGTGGAACTGCACAAGATCTGCTCAACCAAGTCATCTAGTTGACAATATTTTCATCTATCAATTAACCAGAAAGCCAATTTAGTAACAACCTTATATTAGATGGAAACTGCCAAGACCTTCAGGTTTAGTTTACTCATCCCAAAGACTAGATAATTAGATCAGTCAACGCTAGAAACCTGATTACTTCACCTGCATGATTACTTAAAATTCACATTCCACAGCATACAATCAAATATTATCAATTGTTCTGCTAAATCTAATGTCTCTTAACAGATATTGATCTCATGAAACCCAGCACCAGCAAAGGCAATAATATGCCTTCATAGTTCATACATCCTATAAAACAAAAAGAAAAACTCCCAGCAAAGGGAAGACAATTATTACCAGAAAATCTAGCAGGAAGGTCAGCATAAAGTTGCACTCAAGACACTAGCTCAGGAAATCCTCATTTATCCATTCCAACTGCCAGCAGTAAAGACAGACTACATTAAACATGTATCATAATAATACACTCATCCAGACCATTAAAGTTCCACTAAAAATATTAAAACAGTAGATCAACGAGATTAAAGATGCATAATAACAGCTAATGTTTTAGAGCGGAAACAAATTCAATGTCCAGCGCCCTTTTTTGCTCTAAGCGATTCAAGAGCCTTTTTCCGGAGCGCAATCTCAAGTTTTTTCTGCTCGGACTCCGCCTCTTCAATGTCACTTGAGTCTGCTTCCTTCCTTGCAACACGTTCACCATCAAATGTATAGCCATCATGATTTTCCTCAAGATCTGAAGGTGGAGAAACAGTACCAACTGACTTCAGCTTTATCTTCTCTGCACGACGTTCTTCCTTTCTTCGACGTCGTTCCTCCCGCCTTCTACGCCTCTCCTCTTTTCGCAGTCTCTTCTCCTCCTTCTTTCTTCTCTTTGCCTCCTTCCTCCCCTCTAGTTTAGAATCATAGTTATCATCATCATCCGATTCTGGCCTTTTCGACCTTTTGTGCTTTCTCTTTTCATTAACTTCAGCTCTGTGCTTATCACTAGCCTCAAAGTCAGAATCAACAGAACCACAAAGGTTATTCGGCTCTTCAACTTTACGTGACATTTTGGACAAAGTTTCTAACTCTTGCCGACCACTGCCCTTGACGTGGCTTGAACGATATTGACTCTTCTCATCAGCTCTGTAACCTTCTCCACTATATGATTCTAGTACCCCCTCACTAGGCAGAGTGCTTTTATAAATAGTTGGAGACAATTGTTTCGATACTTCAGAGTGAGGCACCTTTCGAGATCTTGGTTCACTGTCGAATTACATAAAGATTAAGAGCATGAGCCTGTAAGTTTAGATATGAAAGTAATTAAACAGGCTGACATGATATATAAGAGTAACAAGTGAAAACCTCTTTTTCTGCTGATCAAGTTTAAGTTCATCAGATGTTGATGGCTGCATCAGCCTTTTCCCAGAAGACTTGTACTTCAGATCTTCACTCTCTCTGAAATTAAGGAAATTATGACTCAGAAAGACTGAACAAACTAAAAAGTTCCACTCAACGACTAGAGAGCAAAGAATTAAATTTTTGTCAAACAAAATTTAATAACGAACCTGGAAACCTTAGTTTTTTCATCCTGTGGACTGTCAAGATTAAGCTTATGTACTATTGGTTTCCGTGGAGGACTTGGCCTGCTATTGTGGATCGTCTGCTCCCTTGTTTGCCTCCGAGGACTCTCATAGGGAATACTTAACCTTCAGAAAGATCCACAAATATAGCAAAACAATTTTAGCAGGAATGATCATAAGGTATGGGAGTCAAATTGTTACAACTATAAGCGTACCTCCTATCTTCACCAAGACTTCTTTTCCTAGAAGCTGATGGAGATTCTGAGCCAGATGGAGAATTATATGGTGAAGGTGACAAAGAAGGCACTTTTCGACGTGAGGTATTCTGGCCACTTGAATCTCTCTGGGGTGGTCTTAGAGTAGACATGGGAGGTCGGCGTTCCAAAGAGCTTACTTTATGAGTCTCAATCTGGCGTTCAATGTTTTCTCGTGGAGGAGGACGATGAACAGGAGAATATTGCTCAGGACTTCTGTAACATTGCTTTAATCATTCAGCAATGCCTTAACAACAATCAATAGACAAGTAAAAGATACCACAAAAACTAAGTTGCTTTGGAGATGTATTCATTCAATATCTTTGATTCCCACTGTGCCACGCCAATGGTGTGGATGTAAATGCCTACTCAACTGTCACGTATTCTCACATGTAATATTAAGTAAAGGAATAGCACTAGTGACTATTAAAAGCCAAATTAGGATGTGATAATAAATTGATACTGCCTTTCTGAGAAGAAAATACCTGATTTTTTCTCTTGGAGATTGCACAGGTGATCTCTGGTGTTTGGGTGATCTTCTCTTGACTGGTGAAGGGGCGACCTGGTGAATTGGAGACTGAGAACTCAATTCTTGAAGTGAAGAAGACCTACGTCCAGGAGGAGTTGGTGACCTCCTTCTGCTAGGTATAGTTGGCCTACGCCGATATGGAGATGGAGACCTACGTCGTGGAATTGATGGAGATCTTCGATAACGACGCCTCAAAGGAGATGGTGACCTACGTCGTATAGGAGAAGGCGATCTACGGGACAAAGGAGACCGAGATCTACGTCGGATAGGCGACCGTGACCTATAGCGCAATGGTGTTCGCGATCTACGTCGTAGAGGAGTTCGCGATCTACGTCGTAGAGGAGTTCGCGATCTACGTCGTAGAGGAGTTCGCGATCTACGTCGCACAGGTGTTCGCGATCTACGGCGTACAGGGGTTCGCGATCTACGTCGCACTGGTGTTCGCGATCTGCGTCGCATAGGAGACCGTGATCTGCGTCGCATAGGAGAACGCAACCGACGCCCTATTGGAGAAGGTGATCTGCGACGTGAATGGGACATAGATCTTTGCCTAAACTGAGAGATACGACGTCTTGAAGGAGAGAATGATCGCTGCGGTGAATCCCTCCGACGAGGTGTAGTAGATCGTCTCAATGGAGAGCGGCGCACCTTTTCAGAGGAAATAGAGCGTCCTCTTTTTTGTGGAGATCCTGATATACTTCTTGACCTGTGCCATTCACCGAGACATGATGTTAATTATGAGTATACGAGAGAACAAAAGAGACTCCGTCAAGAAGGTAAAACTTACACAAAATGATTAACCCATGATGGGAGCAGAAAGTAAGGGAAATATTGAGTTACAATAAATTAAGTCAACAAAAATTAAATGATGTCAAGTCCAATATTTATTGCTTGCATGTAAAAAACGTACTCTGAGTGACTCCTGGAATTAGAAAAAGACTTGCTATTTGATCTTGATGGCGAGCCCCTGCACAAGAAACGCAAAGATCAAAAAAAGGTTCTCCTTAACCAAAACAAAAAAAGAAAAGAACCACAACAAATTATTTCCAGGAAAAATACCGAGGGGATGACGGGGAACGCTGGACTGAGTGTGGTGATCTAGAGACCCTGTGCAGGTAAAGAAAATAATATTAGTCTTTAAACTAAGGGTACCACTTTAATGGTGATTTTCATCAACAACAAAAATATCCACCAAAAACCCATTACGTCATCCCACTATGCAGCCCAGTCTTCATACTTCATTAATTGACAATGAAAATATCTTAATACTAAAAATAACAAAAGAGCCAATTAATAAGTAAATATAACAGAAACCACAGGCCCTCTCAACAAATCATGTCCACCGAATACCTTCATCGTTTTTTATCTCAGTCTTTACTCATTGGAGGAACGACTCAAACAGCCTCTAACCTTCAAATGCCAGGTATTAATTCGAAGCATACAGAGTTCCATTAGACAACCAACTGACCTTGGTTAATGTTCAAATTTGACAATGTCATTGCAAGAAGAAATTCTACACTAAACAGGCTTAATGCAAAGTTTTGGTTTACGAAGAACAGAAGAAGGAACAGGCAGATACAGAACGCCAGCATTTTATAATTAAAAACAAGTAAAACATGTTTCCATCTAACCTGGTCCTTCCTCTTGAGCCATTTCTCCCATTCATCTGTTTCTCATCTGTTGTTGATTGCATATTGGAATCCCTTGGCTGATGCCTCGAGCTTGGTACCGACGCATCATTATTAGCCCTAGACGAGTTATCAACCTTGCCGTCCTACAGTAGTTTGAGGTAAAGGACATGAACCCAAATAATTGTAGAAGCTAGCTGAATGTCATGAAAAACACAAACTGAAGTTAAACAAAAATCGAGCCACGTAAAAGCTAATTATTTCAGGGAAAAAATTAGTTACCATCTTATCCACTTTCTCTTGCTCAAGTTCCCAACCCTCTTTCTCTTTTATTCTCAGCATTTCATTCTTTATCCGATCCGCTTCCACCTACAGAGACCCATGCACTATTGATGAGCAGAATCACTATGACTACAAAATTTAGCTATAACAAAATTCAGAAGAAAACTACGGCACCTTCTTATTCCTAGTCTCCTCCTCTTTTGCATCTAAAAATTGTTGAGGGACACGACTTGCATTATTCTGGGCGCTAAGAAGGAGCGTCCAAAGCTCTTTCATAAACTTACCAGTATTTTTCTCCATAAATCCAGTTAGAGAAATTTGGATTTCCTTTCCATTAACTACCTGCAGAAAAAGGAATCAGCCAACGTGAATAATGTATGTTGAATGTCAACAGAATGTTTTAATGATATCTATTTTGTAACATGTCTGACCAGATTAATGTGCTTAGAGAAAAACAAGTAGTTCGGAAACAGTCTCCTCCCCTTACTAGGGAAGATATGGATGTAAGCTCCCGATTACCTTCCCCTCTAGAAGGCCGTAAATAAAATTGATAAGCACTTCATCCTCAAAACCAAGAAGTTCGGTCACCCGGTTGGCAATCCAAGGTCGCATAATATCCATCTCAACTTTCGTCATATCCACCTAATCACATCGGACATAAAAATTGCAAAATTAAATTAAATTTCCAACAAAAACAAAGTTTCCCCAAATCCTTCCTCAGATTCAACTACAAATTAGAAACGAGAACCTACCAGATGTTCCAGTTCCGGAGCAAACTTCTGCGATTTCATCAGTTTAGCCTGCTTGTTCGAAAATCGAGTGTCCTGATCGGCCGACGTACCCTATAAAAAGCAAAATTAGACAAAAACCTGATCGATATGTATTACGCACAAATAAATATCGCGCAATTGATGGATACGGCAAATAAACAATGGGATGTTACCCGGAAAAACCCGCCAGACATTTTCTAGGGCTTCTGTTAAAGCTGCGTAGATGAGTGATACAGAGAGTGCGGACGAATCGTATCTCAGTACTTGAAGTAGGGAACTGATGGCCGATAATTAGAGGCTTAAGAACAGGATGGTTTGCGTACCCTAATAGGTGGAGGATCCAAATGCGAGAGTTATAAATAAATAATTGTAAAAAAATATTAAAAAAGGAAAGGGTAGGAACAAAAAAAATTAAATGATAGAAAATAAAAAATAAAATAAAAATAAAAAATTATCAGTTTTGTTGTGTTTATTAGAGCAGCTACGGCTACTCTACTCCCTTTGTCTTAAATTAAAATTAAAATTAAAATTTTTTTTATTAAATTAATTATTTTTAAAATTTATTTTTATATTATTATTGATATATAATATACATATATATATAATAATAAAAATTATCGTTCAACCCTATTTTTTAAGAATAATCGTTTAGAGTGGTCATTAAAATTTAACCATAATAAATTTGAACTATAAATAAAATTCTATTTAATCTTAATAAAAAAATTCTATTTCACAAATTTATCTATATATATATATATATATATATAAATAATAAATGAGACAAAATTGTCTTTCAAAACTATTTTTTATGAGTAATCGTTTAATCTTACTTTTTAAAAGTAGCTCCCTAAAATTTAACAATAATAAATCATAACTGTAAATAAAATTCTATTTAATTCTAACAAAAAAAAATATTTAACCAATTTATCTATCTATATATATATATATATATATATAATAAATATGATAAACTCGTCATTCAACTCAAAATTTTAGTATTTAGGGGTGACCAACCAATAATAAAATTTAGCAATAAATCTTAACTATAAATAAAATCTATATGTCAACTATATAATTAAAAGCACAAAGTTGGTTTTACAAATTTTTTTTGTTCAACATTTTTGTTTCATATTTAAATTAATATAAGTATTATCTAAATTTATAACAACTAAATACTATCTAAATTTGTAACATATTCAAAAAAAAACTAAACATGTCCGGAGATGGGAGGTGTTTTTTACTTCTTTTTTTTATATCTATGGAAAAAAACTTCTAAAAAATTATTTTTTGTTCTATCAAACTTATTACATTTTTATCATAAATTTAAGTAAGTTAATATATCCTAGTAAATTTTATATATGAAATTTTTATTAAGATATTAAATTTTCAATAATACCTCTTAACATATCATGCGATTTAATTATATTAATATACTCGTGAATTTTATTATTAAATTAATGTCTTCACGAAATTAAATTTATTAACATTTGAAATATTATCAAATAATTGTATTAATAGTGAATGTGAATTTTTTGACAAATAATAACTATCAAATTAGTTGAAAATTATAATAGATTCATTATTAACTATTTGTAATAATTAAATTAAAATTTATTAACGCTTGAATTTCATAGTTTTATTTGGATTAAAATTTCAAACAAATTTTGTTAATAAAAACATTAGCTTAAAATTTCATTACAAACTTAAAAAAAAAAAAAATCATAATCGTGACTAAATATATGTGCAATGCATTTAGTTAATGTTTAACTTAATAATTGATATATTGAAGGAACCTTCAATATATAATTCAAAATTTTAATATTTAATAATTTAATAACTACGAATATTTTCTTAAAGTTATAATTTATAACACACCAGAATCTGAGTACTTGTTACAGCGGACCTGCAAACCTAATGCATTATTGCAAAACATTTTCCACAACATCTACCTATTCGAAATTCACAGTATTGACAATAAAATCGTTCCCAGGATAGATGAGGCTTTCCGTAAAAGTAATGCTCAATTAAGTAAATCCGGTCCTCATCAAAACTTTATATATTATCAATACCCTTACTTAGATGTATAGATATTATAAATAATATTGTCTTAAACCAACAGTTTTAACATTCACTAACTTAAATGAACACAATATTTTTTTAAATAATCTTTCAATATCATTGATTTAATAATATTACAATGTCCAGAATCTTAATTTTCATTTCTTAAAGTTATTACAACTTACAATTATAAAAGAAAACAATAATAATATGCCTCTTAACCTAACTGTTAGTTCCCAATGACACGATAGAAATCTAGAAGGGGGGGTTGAATAGATTCTTTTTAAAATTTCTTCTATTTGAAAAGATCTCACTTAATTAATTCTTAAACAGAAGTTTAACACAGCGGAATATGATTTAGTTATTCTTCTCTTTAAATGTTAAAGTAATAAGTCAACAAACAATTATATGACAGATATAGCAAATGAAAGATAGAATGAGAGAAACTCTGGGTTTTAAGTGGTTCAGAGCACACAATACTCCTACTCCACTGTTCTGCTCTTCCAGCAGCAAATCCACTAAGGATACTTTTACAATATTTGAATCACTAAGATTCCTGCAAGACCCACAGTCTTGGAATTTTAGTTCACAAAGAACTTTACAAGTCTAACAGACTTGCTTACACTAGTTCACAAAGAACTCTCCAAGTCTAACAGACTTGCTTACACCAGTTCACAAATAACTCTTTTGGATTGATGTATATTTGGATGTGCTGCTAAGTTGCTTATTAGCTTGAGTGTTTGAAGGGCTTAGTAGCAATGCAGGCTTTCTTATCAGTTCAATCTTTTTCACTTCTTGCGTTTTTCTTTTTATGCAGTGCTACTTTTCTCTTTTGCTGATCTTAGTATTTAAGAAGTTAGGGCTCCAGATTTTCTTCCCGTTGGATCATCTGCTTGAACTTGTATTTCTTTCCGTTACCTCACAGAGGAGAGCTGCTGTATATTATATTAATATAGCTCATTAAAGCTCTGATGAAATTTTATTTGATCTGACCTGTTAGTCCATGGAAGGTTGTTTCCTTTATCCTTTGGGACAGATATGTTAGTCGTAGGTTTCCACCAACTTTTATAGAGTCGTTTGGTCCTTCCAAACTATAGGACTGATAGGACACAGTCCTCTGACTTTTCTGCCTTGAAAGTCTTCTTTCTGTTTCCATAGTGCGCTTGGGTCAAACTCCTGACTTTTCTGACTTGATCGATTTGCAGAGGCTTCCTTTTTGATTACTTTGATGAAGATTGAATGCTTGAATAGGATAGCTCCTGATCTGATAATCGTGATGTCTCTTGCCTTTTTGCTCAACGACCTTATGTGATCAACTCTACGAATATCCTTGCTGACGTGATTGATCTGTAAAGGATCATCTCTTATTGATCATCGTAGAGTTCAGTTTAAGGCTTCTCGTAAAGAACAGTCTGTTTGGTCGTAGAGTCTTCTGGACCACAATCGTAGAGTCCATTCTACGATTGGTTGCCTTGATCGTAGAGTCTTCAGAATCACAATCGTAGAGTCCATTCTACGATTGGTTGCCTTGATCGTAGAATTAATTCAAATCGTAGAGTTTCCTTGACACAAATCGTAGAGTTCTTTCTACGACTTTTTATTGCACCAACAGATCAACCTAACAGTTTTGATCTAACTAAGTCTTAGTACAACACACAAGACTTTTATACAATAAACACTAGATCAACCTAACAGTTTTGATCTTATCTAATACAGCCCTTGTACATTATTTCTAATCATCAAATTTAATCATTCAATGTTCAACAATCTCCCCCAATTTGATGATGACAACATTATTAACAGATAGTGATTTGAACATATTAAAAGAGGCAAAATGCAAGAGTAATTGAATGCCTAATCATACAGTGAGCAGCTGTATTTTCTAGAGAAAAATATGAATTTTATTGATGTTTTAGTCAGATGATACAATTGAGAAAACAACAGAAAAAGAAAAATAAAAAAAACTTATCTCCTTTTGCTAGGAGGTCTTTTGCCTTCTTCTTCCCTCTGCCTGAAGAATGCTCTTCTTTCTTCTTCAGCTTTTCTCAGTTCTTCTTCCCTCAACACAGCTTCTTCTTCTTTAATTTGAAACCATTCTTGTGAGCTAGAATGCCTCATTGATGAGGAAGAAGGTCTTGCTGTCACCACCTCCTGTTGTGAGCCAGAAGGCCTCATAGTTAAGGAAGAAGGTCTTATTGTCACCTCCTGTCTGGGACGAGATGGTACTGCTTCGAATCTAGGAGGATATATTGAAGTTTGAACCATCCTCATCCCTTGAGGTGCTCTTCCTCTTCTGCTGTAGTTTAAGCTAGTTCTTGTTTGCTCTGTTGTGCTCAGTTTCTTCTCCCCCTTGTTGGCATCATTAATTGTTGCTACCTGTTCTGAAAGCTGCTGGATGCCCTGAATAATTTCTTGAAGTTGGGTCTTAGTGGCAGCTACATCATCTTGGTGGGCTTGGAGTCTTTCGTTAGCCATGATTTGTTTTTGCTCCACCAATGACAAAGTGTCATTCGACCGATGTTTTTGTTCTGTGAGAGAGTCCTTCAAGGCAATGATTTCATTACTGAGGAAGGTGATAGATTTATCATTGGTTTCTTGAAGAATAACAATGGCCTGCTGATGTGAGTTCAAGGCTTCCAGAATAATTTTATCCCTTTCTTGGAGATTTTCAGAGACTGCTGCCGTTAGCTGCTTTAATCTTGTGGAAAATTGTCTATTCAGACTGGTAGAGAGACCATTGACAGCATCAATGATATCGTCCATTCTACGTTGAAGGTTGTGGGATTTCAATGCCAGGTCGTTTTGTATCTCTGTATGGATATGGCTTGTCAAGTCAGTTAAGCCCTCAGATGTAGGAAGTCGAGATACCTTGTCTAAAATTTCCTGGAGAAGTTGAGATGATTGTCCCTGGTTAGCCGTAGAGCTTGGAATATGAAAGTATTCGTGACCAGAGGTGGAGGGAATATCCTCGTGAGTTAACAGGAGTATTGAAGATGGAGCCGGAGGGATTGTTTGCTGAGTAGGCAGAATTTCAGGAGAGTCTGGAGGGCACTCTACGTTTTGATTAGATAGGTTGTCTTGAGTATCAGTCGTAGAGGGTGGTGACTCTACGATCGGGGATGTGTTTATCGTAGAGTTTGAAGCAGAGTTGGTATTTGGGGACTCCTCAAATTTATTGAACATAGATGAGGGTGAATGAATATGAATGAGGGCTAGAGGAATAACATGTACCTTTTGCCCTAAAGAATGTGAAAAGGGGCTGCAAGAAATAAGCTTCTGGGCATAAAACAGATTCTGAGGATAGCCTTGAGCTATAATCACCACATTTGGGTAAGCTTTGAACGTCCAGAAAACTTGATCCCATGCATTGTGAACCAGAGCTCGGTGGAATGGCATCAGTGGCAAAAATTTCAGCAAGCAGTTGTAGTTCAGATGCCTTTGCTTATCTCTTCCAACGGCCATTATCTTGATATCATCCTCTTCATCAGCTCGAGCATCCATAGGCTCCCCCTCAGCCCGAGCATCCATAGGCTCAGCTGCCATAGAAGACTCCTTCTCAACTGGAGATATGACAGTTTTTTCAAGTAGCTCCCCCTTAGCTACTGAGTCTGTAATACCCGGTTTTCTAAAAGTCCCATATCACCTATTTTCAAAACACCTTCCATTCCCTTAGCCTATAAATATAACACTACCATTTGGTTTTATTTCACTAAACATTAAGTACCTCCTATTTTGTGAGGAACTTTTTGTGTGAGGGCCTTTTTAGTAAGGACCTCCCTAATTAAAATTTTTGGTGTCGAGGACGTGGGCGGACTGCGAACCTCATAATTTCGGGTATGTCTCTTTTTCTTTCTTTGTGTAATTATTTAATTTTCTGTATTCATTTTAATTTTGTAGTTTTAATTTTGTAGCTTTAATTTTTGTATGCTATTTAGTTTGTTAGTTTATATATTTTTGTATATCTTTGTTAGTAATTAGCATTTTGAAATATTAAATTAGTATTTTTGTAACTTTAAAGTTTTGTCAGATAATAATAATAATAATAATAATAATAATAATAATAATAATAATAATAAAATATTTGTTTGTAATAGAATTAAAAATGGAAAGAATATTTTTGAAAATATACTTATATGTATTTCGGAAGGAACAAGAAAACTATTATTTATTAATACGTTACCATGATTATAATATTTATGTATGTATAACTTTAGGTATAATTTTGTTTAGAATGGAAGGATTTCAGATTTGCCTAAGAGAGAGAAAATGTATGAAACTTAATCAATTGATTAACTATTTATTTATCAATTCATTTATTTTGTTTAATTAGTTCCGATGGAGGGAATTTAACGAGTCAGTTTTGCAATATAATTTCGGATATTTCATTGCGTATTCCAGGTACGGATTCCGTACTCCTTCAGCAATATTCCTTTGATTTTAATTTGTTTGTTTTGTTCTTCATTAGAATTTGGATATTTTTCGATATATTGTTCATAGTCAAATGCATATGATAGTTTTGTTTGATTTTAGATATTCACAACTTATCTTGTACTCTTAAGCATGTCTAGTATTTATTTTGATTATGTAGAAACGTACATGCAAGTATAATTGGGAGACTTTGTGTCGATTTGTTTCGGTTTAGCATGTGCGTATTAGAACCCCTTTTGTGATATTGTGTCGCATTCGTTGTGACATGATATTTTTGTTAGAAAGTACTGTAGGGTATACCTGAGCTATAACCACCTGTGGGGGTACCACAGGCATGTCCTCTTGGCACCGAGGCATGACACTTCCGTGACAGTGTGATTAGTCCACGGCGTCTCCATTTTGTGTGCTCCGATGGGAGTTGGCCAATTGGTGTTTTGTTGTGGGAGGCGTATGGGTCGACCCTAGCTATTTGTTCTGTTCTGTTCTGCGGTTTGGTGTTGTTTGTGCCGAACACACCTTCCGATTTTGCATGCATTTGGATCTGCAGTCCAATGTGTGTCTGCCTGTGTGGCAGTATTTTGACTTGTCTTTGTGACAAGTTATATTTCTGTTTTGTTCTGAGCTCGGTATGAAATAAACACAACCATTCAATTCAGCCTTTTATGTTGTTCAGTGGATCAGTTCAGTTCAGTAGATCAGTTCAGTTTAGTAGATTTTGTTATTCAGTTCAGTTGATTTTGTTAATCTCAGTTTGGTTCATTTGATTTTGTTATTCAATTTCAGTTCTTATTTCTGCACTCTTTATCCGTACTGGGCGTTTGGCTCATGCTGCGTTTTTCTTCCGGCAGGTTTGCAAGGGGATTCAAGGGCAAATGTGAGGAGAGTTTCCTTTTTATTTTGACATTCTGTTTAGAATTCGTTCATGCGTAGCCTCCCTTTCCACTGGTCGGGAAGGGGGTGTTACAGAGTCTTTGTCAGCTAATTTAACTAGCCTTCTTCTCTTTCTTTTTGGCTCTTTTGGGGTTGCCTCTTCAGCTTCATATTTGCTGCGAGTTTCCCTTCGCAGATCAGAATCTTCATTCTCTGATGCAGCCTTCTCTTCAGGAGCAGCAATAGGAGCCTCATTAGATGAGCCCTGAGGTTCTTCAATCTCAAGGGCTTTCTTTCCTTTTCTCTTTCTGATGAGACCCTAAGACTGAATGCTAACATCCTGAGATTCCTCTTTTGCAGGAGTGTCCTTTAATAGAGATGGCCCTGCCCCACTCTGCGTTCCTTCACTATCCCCTGACCGGGATAGTTTCCTGTTTTTCAACTGGATTCCTCCTCCAGTTGTCGGAGATTCTTTGGGTGATTCTTTTGTTTGTGTTTAGGGCTTCTCCTTCGTCAGGCTCAATCAGATCTCCCAAAGATGATCTAAGAAGAATGCTGATGAATCTTCCATAGAACATTTTTCTTGGCCCCTTTGCTTTTTCCGTATTCTGGATCCAGTTCCCTATCCATTCCATCAGTAAAGAGCCATAGTTGATATTTGTCTTTTTGACTATAGCTGTCATCAATTTCAGCTGCACCTCACTGACTGAGTCATGAGCCGAGTCTTTGCATAGTAGGCATTTACCAACCACATCTACCAGAAACTCATATTTCTGAGGAAATTCTTTCTTCTTTAAAACTTTCAGCCTAGGATTCTTTTGATGGTGCATTATTCTCAGGCCTTCTTCGGTATTCACCATAGTTAGTGATGTGAGGCCTCCTTGCTTGAATCCTAGGGCAAGATTAAATTCTTCAGCAGTGAGGTTGAGCTGTACTCCTTTTACAGTGGTGGTTAGAGTTCCATTTGCATAGGATCCATTTAAGTAGAATTCTCGGATAAGCTTTGACAGAATCCTCGTATTAGTTCCCAGAGCTTCTCGTAGACCCGCCTTTTCGAGCAACTGGATTATCCTTTTGAAATCCTTATCTGCCGATATGAAAGCTTCGAAGTTGAGCTCGTTTCCAGAAATGACTTGTGCAGGTGCCATTTGGTAGTTTTTCCTGAAATAGTAGGAACGATTTATCTGAGTATTGAAAACTTAGGGTTTTGGATTGAGAGAGATGGATAGAAATGTTAGATCTTTGATTTGAAAAATAAACGTGCAGTTTTCAAAGTATTTAAAACTTCCCTCTAAGTTTGTTGAGACGCGTGTCATATTCTGATAGGAGCATCTCATTTGGTTGATGACCTTTTTGCCCCTAGAGATTTGCGATCCCTCGTCACTTCAAATCTTTTATTGATGTTCGTTGAGTTAGCTTTACGATAAGGAAAACTCTGCGACCCTTGGCTTGCCAATCGTTAAGTGAGCTCTACGATTTGAAGTGTACTCTACGATCTTGACCTGACAATCGTTGAGTAAACTCTACGATCTCTTGCCTGATGATCGTTTAGTGTATTTCACGATTTTGACTTTTACTAATTTTCCTCGCTCACTTTTATTTCTGCAGAGTTAGTATAAAAAAAAACATGATATATATATTAAGGGTCTAGATTTAGCATTCCTAACTCACTTATTAGTTTATTAAATCTTGATTCATCTAAAGGCTTTGTAAAGACATCTGTTAGTTGATCTTCAGTTGGGATGTAGTGAAGTGATATATTTCCATTTTGTACATGATCCCTGATGAAATGATATCTTATATCTATGTGCTTAGTTCTTGAGTGCATAACAGGATTATGTGTTATAGCAATTGCACTAGTATTATCACAATATATAGGAATAGAATTTAGCTCAAACCCATAGTCTGCAAGTTGGGTCTTCATCCATAGAATTTGTGCACAGCAACTGTCTGCGGCTATATATTCAGCTTCTGCAGTAGATGTCGATACTGAGTTCTGTTTTTTACTAAACCAAGAAACAAGTCTGTTGCCAAGCATCTGACAGGTTCCAATTGTGCTTTTTCTGTCTATTTTGCATCCTGCATAGTCAGCATCTGAGTATCCCACAAGATCAAAGGAGGACTCCTTGGGATACCATAATCCTAAATTTGGAGTTCCTTTAAGATACTTGAAAATTCTTTTCACAGCTAATAGATGAGACTCTTTGGGGTTAGCCTGAAATCTAGCACATATACATGTAGCAAATATTATATCTGGTCGACTCGCAGTAAGATATAATAGTGAACCTATCATACCTCTGTACTGAGTGATTTCAGTGAATTTACCATTTTCATCTTTGTCAAGCTTGGTGGCAGGTGGCATAGGAGTCTTCATGATAGATGCAGATTCCATGCCATATTTCTTTAATAAGTCTTTGATGTATTTGGCTTGATTAATGAATATGCCTTCATCAGTCTGCTTCACTTGTAGTCCAAGGAAGAAGTTGAGTTCTCCCATCATGCTTATTTCAAATTTGCTCTGCATAAGCTTGGCAAATCTTTCACATAATTTTTCATCAGATGAACCAAATATGATATCATCTACATAAATTTAAACTAGCAGTGTCTTATCCTTATGTTTTCTCAAAAATAAGGTAGTATCAAGTCTTCCTCTAGTAAATCCCTTTTCAATGAGAAAGTTAGTCAAGGTTTCATACCATGCTCTAGGTGCTTGTTTTAGACCATATAGTGCTTTATCTAATTTATAAACATAATTTGAAAAAGTTGGATTGATGAAACCTGGAGGTTGTTCCACGTAAACTTCTTCTTGTAATTCCCTATTTAGAAAAGCACTCTTGACATCCATTTGGAAGACTTTGAACTTCATGTGAGCAACATGGGCAAGGAATATCCTTATGGCTTCCAACCTGGCAACTGGAGCATATGTTTCATCGTAGTCAATTCCTTCTTCTTGAGAGTAACCTTTGGCCACTAGTCTTGCTTTGTTCCTTGTTATCACACCATTTTCATCCATCTTGTTTCTGAAAACCTATTTGGTGCCAATGACAGGTTTATGCTGAGGCCTGGCCACTAATCTCCAGACCTTGCTTCTTTCAAATTGATTTAGCTCCTCTTGCATGGCCTCTATCCAACTTGAATCTCCTAAGGCCTCTTCAATCTTCTTGGGTTCCTCTTGAGAGAGAAAGCTTAGGTAAAAGCATTCATTAGAGGTTGCAGCTCTAGTCTTGATTCCGGTGTTTGGATCTCCAATAATAAGATCTTGAGTGTGATCTTTGGTCCATTTTATTCTGCTAGGAACGTCTGTTCTGGTGCCTTCTTGTCTGAGTTCCTCTAAATCAGCTTCTGGTTCTGATCGTAGAGTTCCAATGTCTGATGTGGTGAGCTCTACGATTTCCTCTCCTAGCTCAACGATTTCTGAGCTGGTTCCATGGTCGTAGAGTCGGACTCTACGATTTTGAGTTCTTCGATCGTTGAGCTTGTGTCTGCTGACTCGTTGAATGGTGATCTTTTCTTTTCAGGATCTAATTCATCGAATGTGACGTGGATGGAGATTTCAACAGTTAGTGACTCCTTGTTGAACACTCTAAATGCTCTGCTATCTGTTGCATAACCAAGAAAGATTCCTTCATCTGATTTTGGTTAGAATTTGGTAAGATGCTTCTTGTCATTGTTGAGTACGTAGCACAGGCAACCAAATGCATGAAAATAACTTATATTTGGTTTTCTTCCTTTCCATAATTCGTATGGAGTTTTCTTCAATGTTGAGTGTATGAGTGACCTATTTTGAGTGTAACATGCAGTACTGATGGCTTCAGCCCAGAAATATTCAGGGAGAGAAACTGCTGCTAAGAGGGTTCTTCCTGCTTCAATAAGAGTTCTATTCTTCCTTTCTGCTACTCCATTTTGCTGAGGCGTTCTTGGGGCTGAGAAGTTGTGATTTATTCCATTTTCTTCACAGAACAGGTCCATTTTTGAGAAATCAAATTCTCGTCCATGATCACTTCTGATGGCCTTGATCTTTTCTCCCTTTTCATTCATGATCAGTCTGAAGAGCTTGATGAGATGTGAAATGGTTTCATCTTTAGAGCTTAGAAAGAATACCCATGTATATCTGGTGTAGTCATCAACGACAACTAGAGAGTATCTCTTTCCTCCGAGGCTGGTCGTAGATACTGGTCCGAATAAATCCATGTGAAGTAGTTGAAGAGCTCTATCATTTGAGTTTCACTACTAGAAAATCGGTCTATAGCGACGGTTGGTGACCGTCGCTATAGGTCAAAAGACCGTCGCTAAAGTTTTTAGCGACGGTCGGGGGACCGTTGCCGTTGAAGCCGTCGGTAAACCCTATAGCGACGGTCCTACATATCAATAGCGACGGTCACGACCGTCGCTAAAGGTTCTTTGCTGTCACCACAAAAAATGGCCTATAGCGACGGTCGGCGACCGTCGCTATAGACTATCCAGATTTTAAAAAAATTATAGACCTATAGCGACGGTCGGCGACCGTCACTATAGGTTATCTAAATATTAAAAAAATTAGAGGCCTATAGCGACGGTCGCCGACCGTCGCTATAGGCCTTCTAAATATTAAAAAAAATTTATTAATAAAATTGTAATTCAACACACAAAATAATGTCCTGTAACAATCATAAATAAATTTATATAATTTAAAATCATTTACATCACAATTGTTAAATACATCAATTCACTGTTAACTAAAAATAAAATAAAAAGAATATGAAAAAAATAAATTATAACTTCAGTTTATACAAGTACACTACATTGTCAGTTTCACCACATGGCTTGCCTCTGTTTCACCAAATGCCACATAGCGTGCCTCTGTTTCACCAAATGCCATAAAATATGTTGTAGGATCATCTGCATCCTCTCCTCATACCTGTTGATGCAACAAGCGATGATATTAAGCAACAGTTGTGATGAAATTATCTTAGGAATTAAAAGATGAATTGATACAGCCCATACATCATATCCCA
Source organism: Hedera helix (assembly GCA_947179155.2). NCBI lineage: Eukaryota > Viridiplantae > Streptophyta > Magnoliopsida > Apiales > Araliaceae > Hedera > Hedera helix. Next base: position 55,599,033 of record OX359264.1, on the reverse strand, counting down.
GTGATATTCGCAAACCCATGTGAATGAAATATCTTCATGTACATCGTAGATATCCTTAGACAGCTGCAACCAGTACACACATAAACATTAGCTATTTGAATCTAATTTTGATAATTAATCTACAACTAGGATTCAATAAGAGTCTACCTCATCAAGTGAAGGAATTGTTAGAGTTTATGCCCTAGAGGCTAATTATTTGATGTAATTGCTTAACATTTTTGATATTATATTTGATTGAATAAATGGATTATTTTATTATGATTTCATTTACTGCGTTATATAAATGTTAACATAATAAAAGCCCTTAGAATAATGATACGAATTATATAGCTTTAAGTATGTGACTTGAACATGAGATTATATAATTATAATTAGTATCATTGTTCTTAAATGTCCCTAGTCGAGTATCATTGTTAATGGGACAACAATGATGCATTGAGACTAGTATGTGGATTGACTGATGGCCAAATCTCATTGGTCATAAATATATGAGATATTTGAGTCAATGCATAGGTACATGTTAGAGAACAATGTACTGGACTGACCCACCATGAGAATTCTACATGGAGCATTATGCAAAGTGTCATAAGAAATTCTTATAGTGACAATGATGTAATGATCCTCCGACCTGAAGTCACTATATTATTACACGAGAATTTGTGTACTTTGATATCATCAAATGTCACCTTTAATATGGTGGACAATAAAGGTGATTATTGGGTACATCATGAATCGTGTGAGGAATATGAGTGATCTAGATGGAATTTAACCCTCCTATATATTAGGGGTGATATTCATAGGCCTCTTGATTGAGTAGGACTATGAAATGCATGGCCATGCTCAAATATTGATTTGTTTCATATAGTCTACTCATTGATCAAGAAAACTCAGATTAAATTATGAAGAGTATGACATATTCAATGCCTCGAGTTTAATCTAGGATATAAGGTTAAAAGGATTAAATTACATTGAAACATTGGTCACGAAAAGGTTGTATCGAATCACCGATCTTATTATTATTTGGGTAGCAGTGATGCATTACTAGATGCCGCTCACTGTTTATAATTTTATAATATGATTTTAAAATTATTGCCAACATAATAATAACCTATAGGGTCACACACTTAGAACGTAATTAAAAGGGAATTAATTTAAATTGTAAGTATTTTAAATATGTCAATATGATTGATAGTATTTAAAAATTACGAATTTAAATTAATAGGATAATTTGTATATATGTATATTAATTAAGTAAGACTTAATTAAATATAATATATATAAATTCGGATTTTATTTTTCTATTTATTTTAGGTTTTAGTTAATTCCTATTAACTACTATATATATGATATATCAGTAGTCTAAAAGTTACGTAAGGAAAAACTAAAACCCTAGCCGCTTTCAGAAAGAGGCTAGAGAGAAAAATAGATTAGAAATCCTGATCTTGGTGGCTAGTACCGCAGATTCCTTTTGCTGCAGATCGTGGGACGATTCGCGGAGCGTTCGTGTGGATACTGTAGAGACGCAGTCGCTGGATTGCGTTGAAGATTCGAAGCCGTTCCAGAATTCCATCGTCTTCTCAACATCTCAGATAATCGGTAAAATAATCTAAACCTCTGATTAATCTGTTTTCGCATGGATCCTGTCTTAGGGTTTCGGAAAATTTTTTAAATTCCGCTGCTTTCACTGTGTCGAAACCCTAACAGGAATCATGTATGCCAATAAGAGTACATACTAAGCATTACCAAAACGCCATGAAACCAACACATACTAAGAATTTCAGTAATTGAAAATGTAAAAAGTACAGCAGATAGAAATGGTAGAAGAAAAAGAAGAGAGAATCAAATGATACCACAAGAAGCATAATTCTAAAGCGTTGTTACAATTTTCTACTCTTCATGCCAACACATATTACATTATTACAAGCATATACACAATATAAACAAAAGTTTCATCTAATCTCATTGTCATAAAGTACTAAATTCAATATTGATGCTTAGATCAATTCAGACTAAAATTTATACCTAACCAATTCAGAGAACAAACCAGAATGACTTGAAGAGTTGAACGGTATTATGGTTTCTTGGAACGTCAAAAAGTTTAGATTACAATCTAAAGGTGACTAGTTCATATAAAAATCAAGAATGATATAAGAATTCAATGCCATCCTGATTCTACCTACACTCTTAAAAAGTCCAGAACATCTTGAAAACTCAGAAACAGTTTTTGATTCTCACCTTTTGGTGTGCAAAGAAACAAAGCCAGAGTAACAATGAACAAAACTATAAACTAATAAAGTTACCACTGTTTCAAACTTCTACTTCCCCAACTGTATAATTTCTTATTTTGTCCTCCAACTCTATGTTTGAGGAAGAATCGTTAATGGTGCATACATGTAACTATCAGACTTGAGATAATCCCCAACCTTCTTCACCAATTTGTTTTCCCTCAAGGCTTCATTTGTCTCCTTCAATCCTCCTACACACAGACACCACCAAAAAATAAAAAAACCATTGATTTGAAGTATGATGCAGTTTTCTCAATAAAAAGTATGGTTATATTAAGGGAGTGCACAAACTGAAATGTCAGCCACTCACATTGTTATTGTTCGGAACAATAAAAAAAGAGGACGAATTCTGGTTCAATTCCAGTTTGCATAATATAAGATACGTTATAATGTACCAGTGTCACACAAACCTACTAAGTACAATATAGCTTATAAATACATTTATAGTAGTTGAAATTGAGTCTAGAAATTAATTCCTTCAAAACCAAGGAAAGCTAACATAAGTACAGTGTAACTTTATTATACAACTGGATTATCAATTTATCATTGATAAAGTAAAAAGGTAAAAACTCCATAGAAAACTGCATTATATTACTTCATGTTGTGCAGAACTTACTGAATGTCCCAAGATAGAGGTCCTTTTTTACTGTAACCCGACCAATCCGAGCTTGCCATCTCCCATGCTGATGATGTCCCAAGCATTTATGATATCTTTCACAATATTCTCATCACTGCAACAATCTGCAACCCTTCTCTTTACTTGCCAAAATGAAAATATGTCTAAATTAAAACATAGTAGTATTAAATTAACGGGACAGAGGGGGAGAGAGAAGCAGTCATGAGTCCTGTTGCTGCTGCTTTCTTTTGCAACTCCTTTCTTCGAAAATTATAAAAGGAAATTTCAAAAACTAATCAAATAGAAGTATTTATCACTATCAAATACTCCTATAATCTTATTGCCTGGTGACACAATTAAGTTTAAGATCTCTACTTTTTTCCAAGGAAAATGAAAATAATTTTAATCCTACTTTTGCTTCATAGTCCAAACTCCAAAACATTTTCTGAGCAAAAAATAAAAATAATAGGATTTCCAAATGTGAAACCCATTAAAGCACAAAGCAAAGATAACCCATGACATAAATGAAAAAGACAAAAAAAATAGAAAATGAGAATTAATACCGCAAAACTAGTGTCCACAGTTAGTTTTGCAGGGAAAGGTGAAATCCCCAAAGGAGATTGGGCAAACATCATCAGCAGGAGGACTATCATACACTCTCAAAAAGATGTCGACACTTTGCTTTCAGACCAAAAACCCATTTATCATAAATATATGGAAAGAAAAATAAAAAGTTTCCTACCAATAGTTTACCTCTTTGCATCCCCTTGAGTAATCTGTGATCCTTCTTGTAGTTCCTCACAGGTCAAGAAACCAGCTTCGCCACACCAAAACCAACAGCAACCAAAGATCGAATGGGGGGAAGGCCTTTCAACAGTTTATGAACCCGTAGAGCATGGTCTGTTAAGATTATTGTGACCGTATAGCCTAGTATTTTAGAGGTACAAGGAGTACAACTCAAACCTGATTTTGAGAAATATCTTCCAACCACTCTCCTATTATCGTTTCACATACGCAGTCCCAACCATAGACACCCACTGCTTGAACATGTTTGAGTTGTATTTCAACCCCTTGCAATTGAAGTTCATGAGTAGTAGGAACTAAGCATTGAATTTCATTTTATTTTGTTGGGTTCCAACTTAGTACTGACTCACAACTCTAAAATAGGCAAGAAAGAGTTAATCTTTACAGGTTCTATCTTCATTATACTCGGCAAGAAATATACTGTAAAATAGGCAAAGACTTAAACATACCTTTTCTTGTAGTTGACTGTAAACACATTGATTAATAATAATCATATCCTTTGAAATTAACTGAACCAACATAATAAACATCATAACAAAGTGAAAAATTGAATTATTTGTTAATAAAATGTATATTGTAAATAAAGGAGCAATATATTGCTTACACAACATACAAGTGTCCTCCCCATCCACTAAGACAGTCATGATCCATATATGATAGCAACGCTTGAGAGATAGTCTCAAACAATTCTTTAGCTTCCTGAATGATAGTTAGAATTAAAGAGTTAAAACATCAATCACCAGATTTCTATATACATATGAACAACTTTTATATCCAAGTGAATCTACTCATCTCAACAAACTTTTTCCATGACTATTTCTTGACCTACCATATATACACCTTATAAGACGTGGGATAGCAGCATCAGCAGTAGTCTGGGTTGACTTGAGTCTTCAGAGAATCAGCTGAGCATGGTAGGATGCCCAGTCTGGAGCATCCTCTTAATCATGTCCATTCCAAATGCAAAATCTGATGAACTACATAAACCAGCACCCAGTTAACACAACAATTCCATTATTAGTTCAAGATAAACTGAGAACTTAACAGTGGAAACACCGAGACGAGCAATTTAAATTATAATAAAACCTCAACAATTTTCTAAGCAAAGCAGTGGTTTTAAAGATAAAACTAACAAATTTTATAGAATGAAAACACCAGCAGCACAAGGAATTGAATAATATACTCCTAAACTCGAAGATAGGAAGAAAAGCAATTAGGAGGCAATCTAGCTTAGAAAAGATTGTGACGTCATTATCACTACAGACTCGCTCAAGTCATCTAACCCTAGCTAGACACCCCAACGATAGGAGACAACACAGCAGTGATCTGGGGCTAACGGCTAAAACAATCTTAGAAGGAGAAGGAAAAGACTCTTTTTCGTTTGTGGCAGCCAAGTGCAGAACAACTATCTCAGAGGTGCTGTAAAAATGGAGGGATTGTGCCAATCATACCACCACATTCATCATTTGCCAAAAAAGAAATACTTTTTATACTTTCTGAAATCCAGGAAAAGTACAAATGTTCTCAGTTTAAGGGATTGTCAGAAATGAGATCAACAGTTCATGCATGAGATATAATAATTCAAGTGTGAAATATATATGACAAATGACCAGTTCAATTGAGGGGTTGATAGTTGCAACATCAATTTGAAAAAGATTTATTAAGGTTTATTTTTGAAAAACTATTAAGAGTAGGAATTATCAAACCCACACATTAAGAGGCGTGAAATTGTTTTTGTCACTACAACCATATCTCAGGATTAAAAGGAACAGTGCATATCTCACTGCTTTTGAAAATTTAAGCCCATGAGTGATTATCCCACAGGCGAAGATAATCATTGCTACAACTTACAAAGCCACCTCCGTGAAACTGCAAAATCACCGGCAACTTTCTGCAATTCTTGTCCGTTGGCGACAAATAACCTCCATAAACCCCATTTTCTTGTTTCACGCGCATCTATTTCTTACTATTAGGGGAGTAACAGAGATGGGAGCGGAGAGATGGGATCTATGGTACTGGAGACATATCTGAGATGAGAGAAAGAGAGACAGACTCGGTGATTTGGGGGTAAACAAGTGAGGGAAAACAAAAGAGGGAAAGCAAAATGGGGGGAAACAGGAGAAACAGCGCGCCTTTTTTTTCAGTAAGAAGGCTCAATAGCGACGGTCGGGAGCCGACCGTCGCTATAAGGCCTATTTTTTCATTCTATTGCGACGGTCGGCTCTCGACCGTCGCTATAAGTCCTATTTTTTTCATTCTATTGCGACGGTCGGGAGTCGACCGTCGCTATAAGGCCTATTTTTCATTCTATACCGTCGGTCAGATTCTAACCGTCGGAATATTAATCTATAGCGACGGTTCCGCTCCGACCGTCGCTATAGCTCGTCGTTTTATGTCGATTTTCTAGTAGTGTTTGCTGATTTGCTTTGGAATGACGTCTTTGTTTGCTTTCCAAACTGACAAGCTTTGCAGGGCTTTTCTTTAATGAAGTTTAACTTTGGCAATCCTTTTACTAGATCTTTGGAGGCAAACTTTGAAATGCTCTTGAAATTAAGATGAGATAACCTCCTATGCCAGAGCCAGCACATTTCTTCAGAGGCTTTAGCAAGAAAACAGACAGTTTGTTCTGAGCTTAATTTAGCAAGATTGACCACATAGACATTTCCTTCTCGAACTCCTTCTAGCTTTAGAGAATTAGTTTTCAAGTCTCTAACTTGGCATTGGTTGTTGAGGAAGGTGACTTGATGTCCTTTGTCACAGAGCTGACTTATACTCAGCAAGTTGTGCTTTAGTCCCTCAACATATGTCACTTTACTGAAAGATATTGCACCATTTCCAGTTGAGTCATAACCCCTGGTTTTCCCTGAGTTGTTGTTTCCAAAAATAACAGCAGGTCCATCTTTTTCTTTAAACTCTGATAGAAGAGCCTTATCTCCTGTCATGTGCCGTGAGCATCTACTGTCAAGATACCAAATGGATCTCTTTACCTGCATAACAAATCAATCTTCATTTTGGTACCCATATCTGTTTGGGTCCTGCTTTGTTAGTACCCTTTGGGACCCAAATCTGTTTGATTTTAGATCCTTGCATTCTATGATATCTCAACAAATATTTATAATTTTTATGAGGGTGTCTATGATTAATATGATATTGATAATGATATGTGTGTATTTGTGACTTTTTGTTCGTCCAGGACTTGTATGGATTATGATTTCTCATAGTCTTTTACTGATCTACATTCTGCTTCCATACTACTCTACGATTCTCATGATTCGTAGAGTGAGTTTTGCTTGACTTATTTTTCAATTTTCTGAATCCAAGACCTGTGTGAGTTTTGTTAAAACTGATTGTAGGTTTAGCAGAATGTGGATGGGTGGTAGATATCGAATATGAGGATTTGATGAACACAATTCCTTTATTAAAATTAAAGGATTTGCCTTCATTTATTTCCATTGACTTCTCCATATTGCGTTCTGAGAATAAATTCTCAAATCCTAATCCTGATCTATCAGTCACATCTCTTTGACTTGAGATCAGGATGTCCATAGACGAACTAGACTTGTTCTACATAGAAATAGTATTTTCTAGTTCCTGAATCTTGGAGACTAGTGAGGATTCTTTATAAGTGTTCAACTCATTTATCTCTTTTAGTCTTTTATTCTCAGTTTCAAGATTAGAGTAAAGTTTTGCAGTTTGAACTGAGGCTTCTAATTCCATGCTTATTTTTTCTTTATCCTCTTTTAGATGAGAGTAATCTTTAGATAACCTTCTAAACAATTTTATATATTTGTGCAATTCTGTCATTAAGTCATGCATGCCTTCTCTAAGATCATTAATGCTTAAATCAGGAGAATAGAAATCAAATACCTCATCTATGATGAATTCCTTTTTGTTGCTTCCTTATTCATTTGCCATTAAGCACAGGTTGGCCTTCTGTGGCTCTTCATCATCACTTGACTCAGAATTTAATTCTTCTTCTGAATCACTCTAGGAGCCTTCAGCTATGAAGCTTTTGTCCTTCTTCTTTTGTTTGTGGAAGCTTTTGAATTCTCTTTTTTGATTTGCTCTTGATTTGTCCCTCTTCACCTCTTCTCTTAAGGGTTTTGGACATTTAGCAATGAAATGACCTGACTTTTTGCAATTGTAGCAAAGGTCATTTGCTTGTTCTTTGTTGTTGTTGCTTCTGAACTTCTGAGGTCTATTTCTGTTGATGAATCTTTTAAAATGTCTGACTAGCATGACAGCTCCTTCATCATCATTTGATTCATCTTTGTCAGAGTCAGATATATCCTTGTGATTGCTTCTGTAAGTTGAGGTTGAGGCTTTAAGAGCAATGTTTTTCTCCTTCTTTCTTTCACCAGATAGATTTTCTGCTCTTTGATTTAGCTCCAGCTCATAGGTGAGAAGATTTCCATATAACTGTTGTACAGTCATCTCGTGCAAGTTCTTTGACTCTCGGATGACTGTGGTTTTGGCATCCCATTTGCTTGGCAGAGATCTCATGAATTTAATGATAAGATCTCTGTTTGGATAGATTTTCCATAAGATCTGAGAGAGTTTAGTAGCAAGTTAAATCTCTCGTAGGTGGTTGTAATGTTTTCACCAGAGATGTGGGTGAACATCTCATACTGTTGAACAAGCAGTGATTGCTTATTTTCTCTGACTTCTTCTGTTCCTTCATGCATGATCAACAGAGTTTGCCATACTTCTTGAGCTGTCTTGCAGTTGACAACGTTCTCAAATAGATCATCATCCAGAGATTGAACCAAGATGTTCTTAGCCCTTTTGTCTCTTTGAACATCCTTCTTTTCATTGTCTGTCCATTCGTCTCTTTTCTTTGCTACTAGCTTGCTTGGATCTTCAGTTAATAGTGCAAGCTTCATTGGTATGAATGGCCCATTCATCACTGTCTCGAACAGTTCATCATCTATAGCATCCATGTAAGCCTGCATACGAACTTTCCAGTTAGCAAATTTATCTTTATTACACATAGGTGGTCTGTTACCTCCACCGAGTTCCGATCCATTCTTGTTGAGTGCCATTTGATCTACTCAAACTTGTAAGGCTTTAGATGTGAGAACCTGCTTTGATACCAATTGTTAGTTCCCAATGACACGATAGAAATCTAGAAGGGGGGGAGTTGAATAGATTCTTTTTAAAATTTCTTCTATTTGAAAAGATCTCACTTAATTAATTCTTAAACAGAAGTTTAACACAGCGGAATATGATTTAGTTATTCTTCTCTTTAAATGTTAAAGTAATAATTCAACAAACAATTATATGACAGATATAGCAAATGAAAGATAGAATGAGAGAGACTCTGGGTTTTAAGTGGTTCAGAGCACACAATACTCCTACTCCACTGTTCTGCTCTTCCAGCAGCAAATCCACTAAGGATACTTTTACAATATTTGAATCACTAAGATTCCTGCAAGACCCACAGTCTTGGAATTTTAGTTCACAAAGAACTTTACAAGTCTAACAGACTTGCTTACACTAGTTCACAAAGAACTCTCCAAGTCTAACAGACTTGCTTACACCAGTTCACAAAGAACTCTTTTGGATTGATGTATATTTGGATGTGCTACTAAGTTGCTTATTAGTTTGAGTGTTTGAAGGGCTTAGTAGCAATACAGGCTTTCTTATCAGTTCAATCTTTTTCACTTCTTGCGTTTTTCTTTTTATGCAGTGCTACTTTTCTCTTTTGCTGATCTTAGTATTTAAGAAGTTAGGGCTCCAGATTTTCTTCCCGTTGGATCATTTGCTTGAACTTGTATTTCTTTCCGTTACCTCACAGAGGAGAGCTGCTGTATATTATATTAATATAGCTCATTAAAGCTCTGATGAAATTTTATTTGATCTGACCTGTTAGTCCATGGAAGGTTGTTTCCTTTATCCTTTGGGACAGATATGTTAGTCGTAGGTTTCCACCAACTTTTATAGAGTCGTTTGGTCCTTCCAAACTATAGAACTGATAGGACACAGTCCTCTGACTTTTCTGCCTTGAAAGTCTTCTTTCTGTTTCCATAGTGCGCTTGGGTCAGACTCCTGACTTTTCTGACTTGATCGATTTGCAGAGGCTTCCTTTTTGATTACTTTGATGAAGATTGAATGCTTGAATAGGATAGCTCCTGATCTGATAATCGTGATGTCTCTTGCCTTTTTGCTCAACGACCTTATGTGATCAACTCTACGAATATCCTTGCTGACGTGATTGATTTGTAAAGGATCATCTCTTATTGATCATCGTAGAGTTCAGTTTAAGGCTTCTCGTAAAGAACAATCTGTTTGGTCGTAGAGTCTTCTGGACCACAATCGTAGAGTCCATTCTACGATTGGTTGCCTTGATCGTAGAGTCTTCAGAATCACAATCGTAGAGTCCATTCTACGATTGGTTGCCTTGATCGTAGAGTTAATTCAAATCGTAGAGTTTCCTTGACACAAATCGTAGAGTTCTTTCTACGACTTTTTATTGCACCAACAGATCAACCTAACAGTTTTGATTTAACTAAGTCTTAGTACAACACACAAGACTTTTATACAATAAACACTAAATCAACCTAACAGTTTTGATCTTATCTAATACAGCCCTTGTACATTATTTCTAATCATCAAATTTAATCATTCAATGTTCAACAAACTACTCTTCTTTAACTTTTCTGTTATCGCCAGACTCATCTAGTAATACTTCCTTAACCACAAATTAAAAATATTTACATGAATGGAAATAAAAGATATAACAATTGTTTATAATAGTAAATTGAGTGGTTGTCAAACCAAAAACTAATAATAAATCGATTTTTAGACACATCAAAACTGTTGAAAACATCTAAACTATGTGTTTCGGTTTAACAATACAACAACATTGCTACAATCGTTTCAACAATCAACAAATCATATATTTCCCTTATTAATAAGGGTTGTTCAATACCAAATAATTTGGTTTGACACGATAATATTATAAATAAAGAATTATAATAATGCAATATTTTAACAATAAATATTCCGACTGGAATAGCTCACAAATTGAAGTTAAGCCGAATCAAATGGCAAATAACTCTTTTTTCTAAAACCTCTCACATAAAACAATGAACTTCACATAACAATTGAAATTCAACAATTTAAAAGCACAGAGTGCACTTTCACGCCCATGCTAATTTGCCGCACAGACACGCACAAGGCTGCACAGCACGCCAAGGCGCCTCACGCCGTGCGCGCCCAGCAACAACCTATGCAGTGTTTTTTCAGCCTGACCCTATCTCGCTAAAAAAAATCATAACTAATTTATTTTAAGGAATTCTCGAGTGAATCTTTCGCCTACATCTTTGTAACCTCCTAAACTACAACTTTGCTTTTGATTTGACGACCAAAATCTAGTCATAAGGGTTTGCAAAATCTCTCAAAAATAAAATAAATGAAAACTAGTTTCATAAGTTCTTGCTTAGATTGCCAAACCTTGATGCTTTATGCATTAATTAGTTAGTCTACCATGTTTTATAACTTAATAACATTGTAATACATAATCATAAACCTAAACAAGCTTCATTTTATGAATCATACTCAAGACACATGAACTAAAATGGAAAAAAATCAAAGAATGATTTTCCTTACCTTTTGAAGTGTAAGCTCTATACTCTAGTCCTCAAAGCTCTCAACTAACACTTTCACTCTCTAAGATTATACTAGCTTTTTTGCTATTGAATTGTTGGTGAATTAGTAAGTAAATAATGAAACTTAAGGACTCCATTTATAGGCATAAAATACTTGGTCACTAAAAATATCTAGCTTAGCCTCCAAACTTTATGTTTGGCCTCCAAGCTTGCCCAAATGGCCAAAAAGCCCTCCTATACCCAGCCACTCCTTAGTTCCTCACTCCATTTTGTTTGCTTTCTAATATGGTTAAACCAATCCTAGTTACTCCAACTTCCTTAGTCTATTTTCTAACTAAATTACCAAGTAACTTAGGTAGTTTTCTAATTCATTTTCAACTAAGTTAGTTAGGTGAAAATGACTTTGACTTTTCGTATTTTTGAATAGTAATTGTGTATTTATATCTTGTATAAATACTACGACGTAGTACAAAATATCGTATAAATGATAATCGTTTTCTACGTGAATAGTATTTTTCAAATTATTTTTCTTATACAAAACAACAACACATATATTCCATTACATAACATAGATTATGTCATAACTTAACATTTAATCACATATACAATCGCATTATTGAATCGTATTAGTTTTTAATATTTTTAATGTACACCTGAATAATCATTTCGTAAATATTTTATTCACCAAAACTAAGTTTTCAATCTTTAACCTTTATTTAATCTTTTAAGATCGTAATTACATGCCTTATAAATATTTGAGATATTAATAATTAAATATTTACCCTACATTTATGAGTATCTAAATAATTAACATGAGAAATAATTATTTTATATCACTCGTGTTTTGTACAGGGTTGGTGAACTTAGTTAGATTAAGAGATTATAATCATAAAAAATTAGATAAAATTTGCTACCAACTCCAATTTTTATAATTTTAAAAATGTAGTTATACATGCTTAACGATTAATTTTAAAAAATGGTTAATTTAACCAAAAAAGTCAAAACGAGATTTTTAAATTGAGATCGAGGGAGTATAAAATTCGTAATTTTCACATTATATTTTATATAGAAATCAATATAAATAAATGAATACTATCATATTTTTATGTATAGTATGCATTTTGGTATCGACCAATAAATTCTATAATATTAATTTAGAGTTGTTATTAATTATTTCAATGTATATGTTTATTTAGTTTTGATGACAAGTTTTATTTAGTTTTGAAGACAAATAATTAACTTCTTAATTTAAGTTTTTTTTTATAAAACTTATGTGATATATATATATATATATATATATATATATATATATATATATATATATATACACACAGACACACACACACACACATACATAATATGTCAAAAATATTATTTATTTTTATATATTTTATAATTTGAACCTATGAGTGTCTAATATATATTTCTTTACTTTAAGTTTACAACTGACAAACATAAAGTAAAGTTATTTCAAATTATAAGGATGTTTGGTAAATTAGTTAAAAGTATCAATCAAACTTTTAGTTATTATGATTTTTTTTTATAAGTTTAGTTATATATATATATACATACATACATATACTTGCAATCTTTATCTTTTTTCCCTTTTTACTACTTGATAACATAATTTTCAGTCATATTAATGCAGTTAACAAAAAATTCAATGTTTAAAATTTAGTAACTTAAAGTATTCAAGTACTTATATTCTAGCTCTCTAATTTTTCAGGTCATACTTATCAATTTTATTAAATAGGCCTTTTAGTTATCCTCAAGTTTATCATTATAATCTTCGTTATCATTATCGTACTAATTTATCAAACTAAAAAATTAATATTACATCATACATAATATATCCTTAGTATTCATGAATGTAACAAATGATATTCTTTTTATAAAAAGAAAAAGAGTACAATATAAATATTTTTTAGATAAAAAAAGAAATGAGAGACAATGCATATAATTAAGTGAGTTATTATAAAAAAGCGACGTCGTTTTTTGTAATTGTATACATATAAAAATATATTTCATCCCTTTTTGTGTATAAAAGCGTGTTTTATAATTTTTTAAAACAATATTATTATGGAAACAACTCATGTACTAATGCAAGGTGTCTCCCAACTCTCATATATTTTTTATATTATAAAAATAAAAAATAACATTATGTAGACAGACAAATGCATAATTTAACGGGGTTCATGGAGGTGAGCATATATATTAAATCTATAACATATCCATTAAAAGTATGTATGTCGTTTTATCATCTCAATAAAATACTTTTAGGAATTTAATACGTATCAAGTCACTCGTCTATTTGTTTTTTTTTGAACTTAAATGATGCGTAATGTTTAGGGGTGAGCAAAAAATGGATAAAACCGAATAATCGAACTAAACCGAATTATTTTAACCGAAATATTTTAAATTTTCAGTTATTTTTAAAAATTCGGTTATATCCGAATTAATTTTCGATTTTCGGTTCGGTTATTAATTTTAAATATTTCGGTTACCCCGAATAACTGAATAACCGAAAGGCTTGCTTATTTGGTTGACTGCAAGAGGCTTCAAAAGGCTTTTTCTTTATAAATTAGTAAATGAAAAGTTTGGATTCCTAGTTGATGAGTATTTCCTTAATGTTGCTTTAGTAAAATAAAATTGTATTGTATGAGAAAATTATGGGGTTAAATTCATTGAAAATTATGTAATGTTCTAGTGTAGTTGAGTGTGTTCATATGAAAAGTGAAAACTCTTAATTCGGTTATTAACCGAATAACCGAATAATAAATTCGGTTATTCGATAATTCGGTTATTCTATATTTCGGGTAAGTATTCGGATATTAAAATTGGATAAATTTTGATTTTCGGTTATGCAATTTCGGTTTTCGATTTTTCCCGAATAATCACCCCTAGTAATGTTAGGGATTCTTAATTTTTTTGTCTTAAAAAGTGTCCTAAATAATGCATTATCATTACATTGCTTACATATACATACATACATACATACATATATATATATATAATGAAATATTTAATATCATAGATAAAAAATTTAATACACCTAACAATGTTGATACCAATTAGTTTTGGTACATTTTTAATATCAATTCAACAAAATAAATTATTTCATTTTAACAATATCTTATCCACAACTCTCGCACTCACTTTCCACTTACTTCCATTATTCATTCAACAAAATAATTGGAGACTTTTCAATACTCATTATATTGTTTACAATTTTGATCTCCATTATACAATGCATCGGAGGCTATTCAACATATATTAACCAAGATTCTTTAATAAGATTTTATAAAAGTAAAAAAAAAATAGTTGATGTTGTTAATACAAAATACCATTGAAAAAAATTTAAAGAGTACGATCTATTTTTATTCTTTTTATTGCAATTTCATTAATTTTTTGAGATAATAAATTCTTTGGTATTGTTTATGAGTTTATAAAAAATAAGAAAAATATATATATTGTTTGCTATATCTTAAGTTTTGAGTTAGATTATCACTTTATTTTTTTTCCCTTTAAATTATTAAATTTTATTTTTGTTTGTAGTAAGAGGTAATATAAAAAAGAAAATAAAATATTTTAATAATATTTTTTAATATTTTCACACGTAAATTTGACATAAAAATCAATTATATCTTTTCATAATAATTACTATATGAGTGATATAAAAATATTAAAAATTATTATGAAAATATCAGTTACTTATAAAAATTGCAAGACACTATACTTTTTCCTAAAGCAGGCAGATAACAAAGAGCGGACAGATCTTGACACGTAGACCCACACATATAAACAGATGCAAACCTATTTATATTCCACTCTTTATCTCCTTTTCTGTTCCGGCACCCTTCTCCCGACGCATCCTCCCTATCCTCCTGCCCTATGCCGATCTGTCTCTCTCCTCCCTCTCTTTCTATAGACAGACTTTCCACAAGCAAACCCTAATCCTTCAGCATAATCAACCACTCTCTTTATCTAATTTCAAACGATCTGTATTTGTTTCTTTTTATATCTTCCTTAAAGATTGGAACCTTGACGGAGCTCCGGTTAATCGTAAAATATGGCGAGTTCGACAACGAGCAGTGTCTACATCCAAGTAATCGAAGATGTCATCAACAAAGTTCGGGATGAGTTCGTTAACAGTGGTGGTCCTGGCGAGAGTGTCCTTAACGAGCTCCAAGGAGTAAATTTCAGTCCCAATTCTTGAATGCTTTGATGTTTTAATTGTCCAGTTGTGTTGGTTTTGAGTTAAAGGTCCTAGTTTGAGTCTTTATTGTCTCTAGATTTAGTAATCTTAGCTGATTGATCATATTTTCAATATAATTAGATTTAGGGTTTTGCGACTGTTCATTTTGTTTGTTAGCTTATTTTTGATAATTAATGTAGTTTGCATCTATTAATTTGAAATGAATGTTCAATATTAGACTTGAATGAGTGCTGACTGAGTTATGATTTATGCAGAAGATTTCATTAGTTTCAATTTATTGATTTTTGTATGTGAATTTTAGTTATGGGAAATGAAAATGATGCAAGCTGATGCTATATTGGGTCCGATAGAGAGGTCTTCGGCTCCAAGGCCCACTACCGGGGGCCCTATTACTCCCGTTCATGATCTTAATGTGCCTTATGAAGGAACAGAGGAGTATGAAACCCCCACTGCTGATTTACTCTTTCCTCCTGTGAGTTGACACCCCCTCTATTCATGTTTACATTATTTTCTGTTAATTATTTTAAATTTGGGGATATTTTTATATGCAGACACCTTTACAGACTCCCATCCAAACACCATTGCCAGGATCAGGCCAAACACCTCTGCCTGGAACAGCCCAAACACCTCTGCCTGGAATGGCCCAAACACCTCTACCTGGAACAGCGGACAGCTCACTATATAATATTCCTAATGGTGGTACTCCTATTACCCCTGGGGAGTACTCTAATGATAATGGTGGAGTGTCTGAGATGAAATCTGGAAGGCATAGCCAGTTCATGGTAGACATTGCATTTTGCAATAGTATTGTTTGACAATTTTTCTGCAGGATTTTGACCTGCTTCTCCACTTAATTAAGGCTTTCTCATTTGTTTTTTTTTGAATCGTAATGGTATTCAGATAATATATACTCTACTTCTAGTTTACCGAGCTTATACATACCATAAAGTAATTCATTTGTTATTTTCATCATGCAGCAACCACCTTCTCCTTGGTTGAACCAAAGGCCCCCTCTTGATGTTAATGTTGGTAAGTTATATGGTAAAGTTGTAACTTATATAGACCCCGTAGTTTTGCATTATTATTGATGTCTTCTTGCAGCTTATGATGAAGGACGTGAAGAGGTGGACATGGGAGCTTCTCATCAACCAATGACACAGGTGATTATCATACGTAGTTAGTTTTGTTCAGTTGCCATTCTCTTAAAGTTTTTATGTTTACCCATAAAAGTGGAACATTTTGTTCTTCTTTCTTCCCCTGCAAAAAATTTTATGTTGGACCTGCAAAACATTTTTCTGTGGGAGAAGTAGAAAGCAAGCAAGTGCCTAAACACACAAATTAAATTCATGATAAAATTGTTATATAAGAGAAATTTTTTGCATGATGTATATATTATAAAATTTAAGTCTACAGTATATTCTTACTAAGCTACCGTACACACACAAATTGCAATAGATCACCAAATTGAGGGAAAATAAATGGTTTTTGGGGAAGATTATATTATGAAGTGAATTTTATTTTGATACTTACCGTGCAGTGATTAAGAGTAAAATAAGTTAAGAATTGCTACAGAGTTTTAGTTTCTAAGCAAGTAAGCATCTTGAGCTAGATGAATGTGACAGAGATATCAATTTAAAAGAGACTGCGCAATACTACAAATAGCTACATATAAGTATGAAAATAAAAAGAGATTATATTGATTGACTAACAAATTCAGAGAATGAAATTGGACAGGACAAGTTTCTATCAAATTCTTTTTACTTTGTGATTACCAGTCTAGTGTTGATGGACTGATTTGGTAAGGTGAACCAGTTTGAAAGGGTGATAGAGAGTAAGATAATAGAGACAGTAGGAGTTTTAGGATCCATAGCTGAGTAACTTTAACCCTTGTGCATTTTTGTATGCATGTATGTATATATAAATCTTTCATTTCAAATGATTGAAGAACAGTTTCTCTTTCCGTTTCTTGATATTTTTTTATCACACAGTTATTTATTTGTTTTCTTAAAACCGTAATATTACTATATCTTTTGGAATTGGAATTTGCTGCTTGTACAAGTATACTACCAAGTGCATATTATTTTTTTTCTCTCTTTCCAAAAGGCTTTCTGGGATATTCATATCATTATTTGTTATGATCTGTCACCACTTTCCCATAGAAACAAAGAGATATAGTGCTGCTACCAGTATATAGTATTGCTTATGAAGCTAAAAGCGGTCCGCATAGTCTTTCTCTTGGAAGGACGCAGTTTTTAATTTATGAAAGCCCTAAAACTACCTTTTCAATAATTTACATTTAAAAAATGAGAAACACTTGATTTAAAAAAAGGAAAAAATATATATAATTGGAAGTAAAGAAGCTCATTTAAGACCAAAATTCAGTTTGAAGCACTTTCACTGTCCTGATGGAGTAGAAACTTTGAATATATCCACCTTGACTAGATGCTTCCAACTTAGTTGACAAGATTAATTAATCTGTCCTGATATAATTTCCGTTAAAATGACTATAATTTCTCGGCAATAGAATTCTATATCACTGTTGTTGTTGTTTCATTTTTAAGTTTTTAACTAAATATTAAGTGTTGAATTTGTTGTGTAAAAAGTTTAAGCACTTAAATATTTAGTACTGAATGATTAAAGGAACAGAGTTTCAACTTATTTTATGACTATGGGTTGTAGCGGAAGTTGTATCTCTCTAATTTTAAAACCAGATTTATTTTGGAAAGTTTCTTTTAAGGTGGTTTTGAATTGTGTGTTATCTGACCAACTACTGATAAACTTTCAAGTTCTACTACTTGGTGGAATATCTTTTTTTATAACTTAATCAAGTAATCGTATACTGTAATAACTCACAGAGTTCAATATTGTTGTTAATTTGGGCAATATTATAGGATTTCCTCCAGATGTCTGCTGGAAAGAGAAAACGAGATGATTTTGCTTCGCAATATCATAATGGATACATACCACAGCAGGATGGAGCTGGAGATGCAATATCAGATGAGCTTAAGGTGGAACCAATTTTCTATTCTGTATTTCTATGTCTGTGTATGTATCTGGTACAATCCCTTGTTTTTCATATTAATTTTCTCAATCTTTTAGCTTAGGAAGTTTTCATAATCTTGGTGCATACATGAATAATTACTAGATTCCTTGTCTTCCAAATGTTCTTGAAACCATAATGTGCATTTACCTATGTGCTTGAACATTGTTGTCTAGTAATAACTTGCTCACAAGGTGCACAAACAGTGGCAAAGCCATAAATGTTTTTTAGTGGGGTCAGAATTATTACTAAGCTATAAATAATTGCCTTCGAGCCAATTTTTTTAAATACTTTTGTACTTTCGGATCAGACACACACACATATATAAAATATATACTATATTACAATGACAATTTAATAACTATTAATATATGGTATATGCATTATATTGACTCATAATAGATTTTTCTAATCACAACTGTTCATAAGTAATTAATTCATTAATTATTTTGAAAAATAATATAAATTAGATTATTATTTAGTTTAAAAATATTATATAGAGAGATATATATATTGAGGGAATATGAGTCATATATGGTTAAAATTTGATTGACAATGTTATAAAATTTTAATTTGACCCCATATAGTAGAAAATTTATAAATTTGAGTGGAGTCAATTTATATATAATATTTAAAATTTTTAAAATTTATCATATATTATAAAGTAATTATTTTTTTCAGCGGGGTCAGTTGACCCCACAAGATAACATGTGGCTTCGCCCTTGTGAACAAACCTAGCCACCATTCACCAACCTACTCAGTACTCAGTGATTCCAACACATATCCTAAATGCCTTCTATGCATCTGTCATTTATGGAAAACATTGAGCTAAAAAGGTCATCATTTTTAGGGGAAAATTTGTTCCTATAACAAAAAAATGACAAGAAAACACCCTTTTTTACCTGTATATTCACATTTCTAACATATTTCTGATTTTTATCTTGTAAATTTATATTTCTACCAGAAAAATGACAAGGTTATAATATTTTTATGTGTATTCTGGGCCTTCTGGTCTAGTCTTGTATCCTTATATTGTTTTGTATTAATTCGTTGCCACATTACTTTGACAGCTTCTCATTATCTAAATTTTGTAGTATGTTTTCATGTGGATTCAGTAAATAATTTAATAATATTGTATTTTCATTTCTCAGGCAGGTAAAGGGACCACTGCTGCTAACCAAGAGTTTGCAAGAGGGATAAGACTGCCTTCTTGGTTACCTCAAGTGGATGGGCCAATTCCTGATCCGTACGATGATGCACTTTCCACACCAAACGTGAGTTGTTGCTTCTATTTTTCTTCTACACAAATGTGCATGGAATTGTTTGCTGCATCTACATTTTTCCTTTTACAACGTGCTTGTGTGGGTTAATTCACATGTGTATTTTGCACGTCTGAAGGGCACATGTAATGTTACCCGGATCGCAGTTTGAAACAATATGAATGAAAATGGGAACAAATTGTCACATTTCATTGTATGGAGTATGGTTGAGGTGGGTTATTTAGTTATGAAATACGTTTAAGATAGCTTTCTTAGAAAAATAGTTAAATCTGGTTAAGTTAGTGTCACAACGCACACATTTTCAAGAGGGCTACACCATGTCGGCCCTTATTGGACGCCCACAAGGAGCTCACTGACAACACTAGTTGACATTTTTTTATAGTTTTTTTTAAAAGTATTAGTGTTTCTAGTTACTTATATTATATACATCATTTTTAATTGCATATAGTTAAATTGCATGAGTATATTCATATATATGTTTATATTGATTGGTTTTATACATCCTTTGTGATTTACGTAACATGGCATTGTTATTGATTACTATGGTGCATAGTAAATTAATGGAGGTCAAGAAGTTGGAGGAAATGTTGTTCAATATATTCCTTTCTTTCCCTTTTGCTATCCCTCTATTATTGGCAATCACTCGTTGATTAAGATATCATACTGCGAAGGTGTGCATTTTTTCTCAGATAAATGCATGATCTATGGGTCATTACCACACAATAATCTTGTTTATTATTATGTCTCATGATTATTGATGCAGTCAAATGCATTAGATGCTAGTACAAGTGAATAAAGCATCATTGATTTTGTTTCCATGAAATGTCGAATTTCTGAAAGTGATGATTGACAGATTGAGAGGTTTGAAGGATATCAAGATATCTCTGGTGTTATGTTTTGACAGATTAAAATTGTTCAACTGTTTGTGCTTTAGAAGCCTGCATCTTATTTGCTATTTGTTCATGAACTTTCTATCTTATGGTGATATTTGGAACTTGGAAAGACCATTTAGGAAATGAAATATTAATTATTTTAAGAGTTTCTAAACTGTCCTTTGCACCAATTCTCAGTACTGTTGTTAGAAATAATTTTTTTAAAAGTATAGACTTGTTTTGTAAAGATGATTGTTGTTTTGGTTGCTCTCTCTCTCTCTCTCTCTATATATATATATATATATATATTCCTCCCTTCCAATTGTGTTTTCCTTTTATGTGTGCAGGCTTTCCTACAGTCCTTTTTACTTGCTTTACATATCATGTTAATTTTCCTTACCATTTAGGGTGAACTGATGTCATAAAATTATGTAGCTATTAAAAGTAGAGAAGGAAATTTTTTAGTCAAGTACAACTTTTTGTAACTTTACAGGGGACTTAAGGTTTCCAAGTAGTGAATGTATAATGTGTATATATTAATCTGCACGATGAGTCAACCTGCTTTTCATGTAGTATATTAACACAGTTGCTTTATTTTGACCTTAAAAGATATACAATTATCAAGGAGTTGCCAATGAAGACTACAATATAGTGAACACACCGGCTCCAAATGGTAAAAGTTCCTTATATATGTGGAGCTAGATTATTGGATCTATTTTTAAGTTCTCTCTCTCTGATGTTGGAGCTTTCTGTTTTCTTTGTCATTTTAGACCTACAAGCAGCAACTCCTGCTATTGTCCAGAATGATGTAGTAGATGACGAAGATGATGAACCCTTAAATGAGAATGATGATGATGATGATTTGGATGATGTGGACCAAGGGGAGGACCTAAACACACAGCATTTAGTCCTGGCTCAGTTTGACAAGGTACTAATTTCTTGGTTAGTATGAAAACTGTTATGTATCTAAATCCATATATATAATATAAAGGGAGAACTTTGCATGTATTGGGTCCATGATATTGACTAACCTTATTGACTTTATACAATTTTGGTGGGTAGGTGACACGTACCAAGAGCAGGTGGAAATGCACTTTGAAGGATGGAAT